>LR738714.1:76832354-76902818 GCA_902687465.1 Secale cereale
CCCCGGTAGCGAGTGCCTCGTCCAGCCCGGCCGGCCAGGCCGTCTCCTCGCCATGGCCTCGAGCACCTCCAGCCGCCATGGACGGGGCAGAGCCGTTTTCCTTCATCGTGGCCTTCCTCCCTCCAGCTCCGTACGCGTTGACGCCGCCGTCTTCATGTCGCAGCCCAATCGCTACCTCTTTCTGTCGGGAGCAGACCAAGGAAGCCGCCCCCTGCGTTGACCCGTTCCAGTGCCAGCATGGACAAGCGCCAAGTACATCTACGTATGCACCCGAACATCTACAGGAAACGAGTACATCTACCGACGCCAAGTACCCCTTCGGATACGTCAAGTTCAACTACGTGGATTCGCCAAGTACCACGACGACCCACATGTACCCCTACGTCATCGAATGCCAATTACATCTACGTCACAAGAACCGAGACCGGACCGACAATATGAGCACCACTACAACCCGTGCACATCTCCGGAATCGCCAAGTACCACTACGCACGACGACCCGAACGGCTACGAAACGTGAACGACTACCGTCGCCGAAGACCCTCAAGTACAACTACGGAACATGTACAACTACCGCCGACGTGAACAACTACTTCCACTACCGTCGCCGAAGACTCGTGTACAAGTACCGTCGTCGTGTACCACTACTTCCACGACGCCCGTGAACGCCTACTTCCTCTACGAATCGCGAGAACGACTACTTCCCTCTACGAACGAGTACCTCTACGGAACGGCTACTTCCTCTACGACCCGTGTACCACTACTTCCACTACGACTCGAACCCCTCCGAGAACGAACGTTCCGAAGGTATAACCCCGTGATGATGACCCCGTGTGATGCTTGTGTTGTATGAAATGTTTCTCTTGTGTGCACCGTGCCCGTTTAATCCTTTGTCATGCTCCTCGGTTGCCTCGTCGCCGACTCGTGGGAACCCGGTGACGGGATCACCCCACCTTTCATCTTGTTTCGCTCGCTCACGCTCTCCGTCATCTTTTGCACCGGTCTCTCAACGAGTTACCAGAACCGAGATGTTGCGTTGCATCATTTTCGGATTGTTGCCGTGGCACCCTTTTCTTCCACCACGGTGACAAGTGCTTCATATCTCTTCATGTCAACTGTTTAATATAAATTGCATAAACTTGATCATGTCATCCGCATCATGTTAACAACATTAAAATGTTTAATTGTTGTTTGCTTATAATTGCTAAACATGCTCATGGGGATTTTCCGGAATTGTTGTTGTTTTTCCGGCCTCATTTAAAATGTCTAAATAGGTAGTTTGTTTTTGCTTCACCTCTTGCTATGTTAACAACATTTAATCTTGTCTTGTAAATAAACGAGAGTCAACTAAATAAATGTGGTGTTTCGTCAATATGCAACTCGTTGCATATTGAGCTCCACTTAAATTGTAGTGTTGTTTGTGCACTTTGCCATGCCATGCATAATTAAACCGGACATGCATCATACTTGGATGTGCATCGTATGCCATGTTTATGATTGTGTGTTTACCATGTTGCTTGTTTTGTTTCCGGTTTTCTTCTCTTGTTAGCTTCGGTTTCGTTCCGGAGTTGTGAGGCTTCTTCTTCGTCTGCTTCATGGACTTGTTCTTCTTCCTTGCGGAATCTCAGGCAAGACGATCATACCCTTGGATACCTTTACTACCATTGCCATGCTTAGTTGTCTTGATGCTATCGTTACATGTCGCGCTACCCATCTTTATTGTCAGCCTCTCCTTGTTGCCATGAAACCTCTAACCTTTGAAACCTTCCTAGCAAAACCACTGTTTGGCTATGTTACTCGCTTGCTCAGCCCCTCTTATAGCGTTGTTAGTTGTAGGTGAAGATGAAGTTAGTTCCAGGAAGGAACTTGTTGTTGGAATATCACAATATCTATAATTATTATTAACACACCTATATACTGGGCATGGGTGGAAGGCTTGGCCTTTTGCTCGGTGTTTTGTTCCACTCATGCCACCTTAGGCGCCGATAAACCGGCATTATGTTCCTTGATTTTTGCGTTCCTTACAAGATGGGTGGATGGGGACCCCTTGACAGTTCGACTTTGAATAAAACTCCTCCAGCAATGCCCAACATTGGTTTTAATTTTCTCATAATAACAACTTAATTAATTAATTAAATTGCATAGGGAGTTAGCGCTACCCGAGGATTCTTTCTACATAGCAGGTGGGCCAGTGCTGATGGTGTTGGTCCCAAACGGGGGTCCTGCAGGGCCGCCTTGGGGAAACCCGAGGTATCTTGTATAACCTGTAGCATCGCCCATCCGGTTGTGGCCTGAGACGAGATACGCGCGGCTACTATCAGGGTGTCGACACACCGGGAGGTCTTGCTGGACTTGTTTTACCATTGTCGAAATGTCTTGTGCACCGGGATGCCGAGCCTGATCGGATTTTCCCTAAGATAAGGGGTGATGATATTATATTTATCACTTCAGCTAATCGTGAGAGCTTGTGATGGGCTAAGTTGGGACACCCCTGCAGGGTTATGATCTTTTGAAAGCCGTGCCCGCGGTTATGTGGCAGATTGGAATTTGTTAATGTCCGGTTGTAGAAAACTTGACAGAGGATCCAAGGTAAAACACGCAACTGTGTGAGTAACCGTGACTGTCTCTTTTCACTTTGAGAAGAGAACACGGTGGGGTTATGTTTGACTCGTATGTAGTTCAGGATCTTTAGCGATCACTACTTTTGCAACCGTTTGCGTAGATGCTCATCTTATTCTTGTACTCGTAAGTTAGCCACCATATTATGCTTAGCCGCTGCTGCAACCTCACCACTTTACCTCCTTCCTACCCATAAAGCTTTGCTATTCTTGATGCCCATGGTTATGGGATTGCTGAGTCCACGTGGCTCACATATACTACAACACCAGATGCAGGTTCAGCCGAGAGTGATGCAGGAGATGGATCAGAACTTCTGGGAGCTCGAGAGAGTTTGGACGTATGCTTGTGACGTTTCGACGATCAGTAGTGGTTTCTACTAGGGGCGATTCGGACCTGTGGCTTTATGTTGGTTTTGGTATCTTCTTTTGGATCTTCACCCGTAGTCGGGTTGTGATGTTTTGGATGATGATTTGCTTATGTAATGTATTGTGTGAAGTGGTGAGTGTAAGCCAACTATCTCCTTTTGCAATTTAATCCCTCTTTTACATGAGTCGTGCAAAGATACCAAACTTGCGATCATTCCAGCATGGGCTTATATCTTTAAGTCATGCCTCGACACGTAGGAGATATAGTCTCATCCTGGGCATTACAAGCTCATCAAAAGAAACTAAGTGGGTGTGCATCCAACTTGCTTGCTCATGAAGACCTAGGGCATTTGAGGAAGCCCATCGTTGGAATATACAAGCGAAGTTCTATAATGAATGTTCCCACTAGTATATGAAAGTGACAAAACAAGAGACTCTCTATCATGAAGATCATGGTGCTACTTTGAAGCACAAGTGCGGAAAAAGGATAGTAGCATTGTCCCTTCTCTCTTTTCTATCAATTTGTTTGGAGGGACTTTCTCTTTTTTTTTTAGCCCCTCTCTATTTTTTGGGCCATCTCTTTCTTATTTGGCCTTTTCTCACATGGGACAATGCTCGAATAATGAAGATCATCACACTTTTATTGACTTACAACTCAAAGATTACAACTCGAAGCTAGAACAAAATATGACTCTATGTGATTGATGATGAAGCATGTCATATGAACGGAATGGTGGAAAGTTGCATGGCAATATATCTCGAAATGGCTATGGAAATGCCATGATAGGTAGGTATGGTGGCTGTTTTGAGGAAGGTATATGGTGGGTGTATGGTACCGGCGAAAGTTGCGTGGTACAAGAGAGGCTAGCAATGGTGGAAGGGTGAGAGTGCGTATAATCCATGGACTCAACATTAGTCATAAAGAACTCATATACGTACTGCAAAAATTTATGAGTCATCAAAACAAAGTAATCAAAGCATGCTCCTAGGGGAAGGGTTGGTAGGAGTTAACCATCGCACGATCCCGACCTCCACACAAAGGATGACACTCAATAAATACCTCATGATCTAACTTCGTCACATAGCGGTTCACCATACGTGCATGCTACGGGAATCACAAACTTTAACACAAGTATTTCTCAAATTCATAATTACTCAACTAGCATGAATCTAATATCACCATCCTCATATCTCAAAACAATCATCAAGTATCAAACTTCTCATCATACTCAATGCACCTTATATGAAAGTTTTTACTATATTATCTTGGATACCTGTCATATTAGGACTAGTTTTATAAACAAAGCACAGTACCATGGTGTTCTAAAATACTCTCAAAAGGATATAAGTGAAGCATGAGAGATCAACAATTTCTATAAAATAAAACCACCACCATGCTCTAAAAGATATAAGTGAAGCACTAGAGCAAAACTATCTAGCTCAAAAGATATAAGTGAAGCACATAGAGTATTCTAACAAATTCTAAACCATATTTATCTCTCTCAAAAGGTGTGTCCAACAAGGGTGATTGTGGCAAACCAAAAAGCAAAGACTCAAATCATACATGACGCTCTAAGAAAAACACATATCATGTGATGAGTAAAAATATAGTCCCGAGTATAGTTACCGATAGATGAAGACGAAAGAGGGGATGCCTTCCCGGGGCATCCCCAAGCTTAGGCTTTTGGTTGTCCTTAAATTTTACCTTGGGGTTCCTTGGGCATCCCCAAGCTTAGGCTCTTGCCATTCTTTGTTCCATAGTCCATCAAAGCCATACTCAAAACTTGAAAACTTCACAACACAAAACTTAGCCAAAAATCTCGTGAGCTCCGTTAGTATAAGAAAACTAACCACCACTCAAAGGTACTGTAGTGAACTCATTCTTTGTTTATATTGGTGTCAAACCTACTGTATTCCAATTTCTCTGTGATTCATATCCTCCAATACTACTCATAGATTCATCAAAATAAGCAAGCAACACACGAAAAATAGAACAGTCTGTAGTAATCTGTAACTTTCGAATACTTCTGTAACTCCAAAAAATTGAAATAAATTGGTAAATGTGAGTAATTTTTCTATCAATCATCTGCAAAAAGAATCAACTAAATAGCACTCTCCAGTAAAATCTGGTGGCTAATCTTGTGAGCGCTAAAGTTTTTGTTTTTTACAGCATGATCATATAAACTTCACACAAGTCTTCCCAAAGGTTCTACTTGGCACAAACACTAATATTTATTCCTAAACAGAAGCAAAAACAAAGAAAATAAATTTGGGTTTCCTCCCAACAAGCGCTATCGTTTAATGCCCCTAGCTAGGCACGATACAAGAATAGATCTAGGTATTGCCATCTTTGGTAGGCAATCCATAAGTGGCTCTCATAATAGATTCATAAGGTAATTTGATTTTCTTTCTAGGAAAGTGTTCCAGCCCTTTCCTTAACGGAAGTTGGTATCTGATATTTCCTTCCTTCATATCAATAGTTGCACCAATCGTTCTAAGGAAAGGTCTACCAAGTATAATGGGACATGAAGGATTGCAATCTATATCAAGAACAATGAAATCTACGGGCACATAATTCCTATTGGAAACAATAAGAACATCATTGATCCTTCCCATAGGTTTCTTAATGGTAGAATCCGCAAGATGCAAATTCAAAGAACAATCATCAAGCTCATGGAAACCTAACAAATCACACAAAGTTTTTGGGATAGTAGAAACACTTGCACCCAAATCACACAAGGCAAAGCATTCATGATCTTTAATTTTAATTCTAATAGTAAGTTCCCACTCATCATAAAGCTTTCTAGGGATACAAACTTCTAACTCAAGTTTTTCTTCATAAGATTGCATCAAAGCATCAACTATGTGTTTAGTAAAAGCCTTATTTTGACTATAAGCATGCGGAGAATTTAGTACGGATTGCAACAAGGAAATACAATCTATCAAAGAGCAATTATCATAATTGAATCCCTTGAAATCCAAAATAGTGGGTTCATCACTATGCAAAGTTTCAATCTCTTCAATCCCACTTTTAACAATTTTAGCATCAAGATCTAAAATTCCGAATCATTGGGACGCCTTTTAACTAAAGTAGACTCATCTACAGTCCCATATTTATCAAGATTCATACTAGAAAACAAGGATCTAATAGGAGACACATCAATAACTTTCAGATCTTCATCTTTATTTTCATGATAACTAGAAGAACACGCTTTCATAAAGCACTCTTTTTTAGCATGCATCCTACCGGTTCTTTCTTTGCATTCATCAATGGAAATTCTCGTGGATTTGAGAGACTCATTGATATCATGCTTGGGTGGTGTGGCACCCCAATCCGCATGGAGCGGGGGGGGGGGGGCTTCGCACGTCAGCCCAGGATAACACCTGACGCACAACAGGTTCAAGATACAGCATTCCAGGTACAAGAATATTCATCAAATAAAAGTGTATATGATTACATCATTGATGAATACAATTAGCTGGCATAACCCTAAGGCTATTTGAATGGCGGCGGAAGTCTTGGTTTGGCGGCATAACAACTCTGGCTGGGCTCCACAACTCACAGGACTGGCAAGATTACGGCCTAGCACGACGGAGCAAGCGAACCAATCGAGTACGACCTACAAAACTGGCATGACACGCCATGTCAGTACATTGAATGTACTTGCAAGACAACCAAATACATAGCATCCAAACAGGCGGAAGACAAAGCAAGAGCCAAGCGCATGCAACAACCTATCGTACATCAATTTCTAAACATGGCATGATATAGATCAACTGGGCATGAGCAATCATCATAGCATCTACTAGCATGGTAATAACATGGCATATCAAAACATGCTCATAACATGGTAATAACGAAACATAGCATATCTTCTCAATCATGGCATAATTTAACATATAAATCAAAGCATGGCATGGCATCATGAGACTATGCTGAGAATAAAATACTGTACATGTATTCGATGCAGACATAACAGGATAACTTTAGGCAACCATTTCTTGTTCTACCATTATTATTAAAATGCAACATATTACTCATGCAATGCAACCAAACTTGTACGAGTCCAAAGGACTCTCTTACCAACGGGTTGCCTCGCAACCGAACGGTGATCACCCACGGATCACAAAAGGAACCACACTTGGTACAACACTCACCGAGACCTCGTCTCGTGATCATATCAAAACATCGTTGTGACTTCTCACGACTATCTCATAGTCCAAGTCACCACATTCTTGTTACCACACAACTCAGCTTAATTATTTTAGGTTTATCCTCCATTTCGACCAAGACCCGATAGTGTGACCTACTATGAACTATGTGCCATCGATAGACTTTATAAACAGTCTGCAGAGGTAGCGCACTGTACCCACACCACGGAACCCATGGCCTCGTCATCCCATTCGGGTGGACCAACGGTGTTCCGACGAAACCGATCTACTGTCATGTCACCCTCCCGGCCACTCTGACTCATTCCCCACTAGGCTAGTCCTGGATGGCCCCGTGTCTACCAAAGACACACGACCACCGTCGTGGCCAAACATAAACGGTCCCAAATGGGGACCCGGTACCATAACAATAACAACGGGCACACAAGGCTTATGTCCGCCTACCTGATCAGGGTAGCGCATGCCCATAACCTTCCCTAGTTGGAGGCACCGGCGAGAGGCACGACAATAGTTCGCATTAAGGCCTTCCCATAAAGGCAAATGTGGCTGCACTGAAGAAGTTCGATTTGGTGGCACTATGACTCGATCCCAACGATGACGGAGGAGTTTTGTTATTATTAAGTCATCTTATTAACTTCTCCATCATCATGAGCATAATTAACATGAATGCAATAATGAGTATGCACCATACAAAAGCATGTGCAAAATGTCGAACTCCTCAAGTGCACAACTATAGCATAAAGAACATAATAATACCAAGTACTAGCATATTAACAGTGCATAAAATATCATCAAAGCATTTTATAACGATGTCATGCAAGTAAAGTAGAGTAGTGACCTGACATTATTAATAACAACATTCTAACTAACATGGCAAAAGATATCATGAAAACACAAGCATGGAAGAAAGACATAAAGAACTGACTGCAACTGAAAACAATAAGAAACAACTGCAACTACGCATACACAAGGCACAAGCAAAGTAAACATGCCAGTTCGGGGCTTATGATAAGAGGTTGGCTTGCCTGGGGCCGACAAATACTCCAAGAAGAAGTGGGACACGATCGCGGAAAGATTTGCCAGAAACACTTCTCTCTCGAAAGAGGCTGGTTAACGACAAGGGAAAAATGGTCATTTTCAAAATGTTGAAACATAATGAAAATTATGCCAACAGAACGGGCTCAACTAAACGAAGAAGTGGGCTTTGGATTCACCTCATTCGGAGTTACGAATAAAAAGATACGGACGTTTAAAGCTCAGGGACTAGTCTGTAAAAATATCTCTACAAATAGGTCCCTGGCAGTTTAAACAGAACGCGTCTTCTCTGAGAATACGTTTTTCAGAGAGGAAAACATATTTCCGGCCGAAGAAGAGGAAGAATGCACTTCTGTTAAGCGAAAATGTACTCTTAGGAGTACGCCTCCACTTAACCACGTCAGCGGGCCGGCCCGATCAGCGCTGAGTGGCCGACAGGTGGGGCCCGCCACTTATCTACTCAGCACCCAACTAGGTCTTTGCGGAGTGGCTGACGTGTGGGGCCCGCGGGGCAGGGTCGTCGTCTTCGTCTCCCCCGCGGTCCAAAGGGAGATCGCCGGCGTGGGAGCTCGTCCGATAGGCTCCAACCATCTCTGGCGGCGCCCGACCCACCGAAACGATCAGCAGACGGAGGCGCTTCCATCCCCCCACGAAACGGGCCTTGAAGAGGGCTGGGATGAGGGCACCATGGACCAGGGCGAACGGCGGCTTCGGGCTCGGGTGGATACGGTGCTTCGATGGGGAAAGGAAGAGGCCGAGGCCACGGGGCGATTTGCCGGAGCATGGGGGATGCGGTGGTGGTGGAGGAAAGACGAGGGGAGCGCGGCATCGCCGGAATCATGGAGGACAGAGGCGGCAGCCATGGCGACAGAGAGGGGTGGGGAGGGGCTCTGGAGCTCGAGGGAGAGGCTAGGCAGGCAGCTGGGGTGCTCGAGGGAGGTCTCGCGGGGTGTTTAAATAACCGGGCGAGCTTGAGGGGGGAACGGGGAAGAGGTGGCACGCGGCGGGCGACGTGTCCGCGCACCAACGACGGCGCAGTGCCAGCAGACGCGGCAAACGTGCTTGAGAAGCGGCGGGAAGGCGACGAGGGGAGAGCGGACGAGCGCGAGAGGCTCACGGAGACGATCAGCGCTCTGAGGCGAACAGAAGAAGAAGATAGAAGAGAAGAAAGCGACGACGTCATAGTGGCGCACTGTTCGTCCATTGGCATGGCTCACCGGAGAAGAAAACGAAGAGGGGCAGAGGTCTAGGGCAAGAGGACGCCGAGGGGGCACTGTTGGGCAACCATGGCGAGGCCAGAGCTGGTCGGAACAGCGCTGCCGACGATAACAGTGGCTAGACCACCGTTTTAGCTGGCTGCCCTCGTGATCACCATGGGCACAGCACGCTCTGGTTTTTTTACTGATGTAAATTCTTGTCTACCGCGTAGTCCTTCAATGGTAAAGAGTTACTATGGTAAAGAAACAGGCAGAGACAAACTGAGCTGAGTAAAATAAGCATCACAAGTTTGCTGTTGCAAACTCGACAGCATCCTAGAGATAGAACCAGAGAAGTAGAAAGGTAAATCTGATGTCTAGGAGGCTTAGGGTAACAAGAACTACGGTCCTGGGAGTTTTGAGGTCATTAGGACAAATATTTAGCATAGTTGCTTTACAACTACTAAAATATGTCCAGAAACTGAATGAGGAAGAAGCACTCACTAGGAGAGATGGATTGAGCTAAGACTTGGCAAAGCTTAATGATTTGGACCCACAATGATGCTGTAAACATTTCATACCAAATGGACTTGCCAAATTGGTACTTGTTTCACAAACATCACTTCTGACCAAAAACTTAGGAAAAATCTAGGAAAATATTGGCTACATGAAATGAGCCAAAACCTTGGGTAGGGGAGTTATATGAATAGGAGAAGGCTTCCGAATACTTTCAGCTATAATGGAGCAAGATAAAATGCACTTGCTTCACAAACTGAAAAATTGGACAGAAGCAAGAATTACTTCTGTTCTCACATAGCTCAATAAAATGAGCTAAATTTAGGTGGGGGCTAATGATTTGGAATACTTGAGAGGATGGAAAAGTTTCATCCCATTTGAAAACTTTATGAAGGTACTTCCTTCACAAAATTGTATTCTGGTCGGAAACTTTGAAAAAATAGCACAAGGAGCTAGGATGAAAGCATTGAGCTCCTATTTGGTATTCATGGGTGATATATCAATTTTAATCATCCTGCCAAATTACAGCTCAATTGGAATTAAGAATAAGGCACTTCCTTTGCAAAATTTCAGAGAAGGCAGAAACTTGCATTGGATCATGTGGCAAAATTTTGAACTGTGGAACATGAGCTAATGATGGAACTAATGATTATATAGCAAGGACAAGCTACACAATTTATGTGAGAATTTTCTCTGCTATAAAAATAGTAGTTCCTTTGGTAAATGGCAGAAATGCAATATTGGCTTAAAATAGGAAAAGGCAATTTTCCTTATTTTAATGTGGCCAATATTTTTGCCAGAGCTTGGATTCGGCATAAGTATCAACTCCACCAATTCTCATGAATTTAGGAGATGGCTAGTTATGCCTTTGGATTTTATTCCTCAAACAGACAAGAAAAGGAATAAATCACAATTTAAAAATATTGCATGGGACATAGCAATATTTTTGCATATCCAAGGATTAGGAGGATAGGAGGTCTATTGGAATAGTTGGAATGATCAACAGATCAATGAAAATGATGGCTCCTTTGTAATCACAAAGGCCACACATAAATTCCAAAAGCTTGGAATTAGGGTTTGAGAGGATTTGGGGGGTTGCACATGAGGTCTTGCCCACTGACAAAGACATGAGCAAGATTTTTAAGGTTTGGAAATGACAGGAATTCTCAGAGTCCTCCAGCAAACTCATGAGAAAATTTGAAAATAGGTTGCCAGGAAGAAATAACAGCACAAAATTGATAACCCAATTTTGAGGCTGTTACAGGTGGAATAGATCTAAGTTTCAAAGAGTCAACATCAATAGTAATTATATCCATGTTCCTAGCCAACTCATCAATCTTAAGCAATTTTTCTTGAAGCAAAGCATTGAAATTCTTTTGCGAAATCATAAACTCCTTAACACTAGTTTCAAATTCAGAGGGCATCTTACCAACATTTCCATAAGAGTTATTGTAGGAATTACCATAATTATTAGAGGAATTACTAGGAAAAGGCCTAGGATTAAAGTTTCCTCTATAAGCATTGTTACCAAAAATATTCCTACCAACAAAATTCACATCCAAAGATTCATTATTATTTTCAATCAACGTGGATAAAGGCATACCATTAGGATCAAAGGAAGCACTCTTAGTAGCAAATAATTTCATAAGTTCATCCATCTTTCCACTCAAAACACTAATCTCTTCAATAGCATGCACTTTTTACTAGTAGATCTTTCGGTGTGCCATTGAGAGTAGTTAACCATAATATTATCCAGGAGTTTGGTAGCTTCTCCTAAGGTAGTTTCCATGAAAGTGCCCCCGCTGCCGATTCTAAATGATTTCTAGAACCAAAATTTAAGCCAGCATAATTTTTTTGTATAATCATCCATAAGTTCAAACCATGTGTAGGACAATTACGTATCATTAATTTCATTCTCTCCCAAGCTTGTGCAACATGCTCATGATATAGTTGCTTAAAATTCATAATATCGTTTCTAAGAGAGATAATCTTAGCAGGAGGAAAACACTTAGAGATAAAGGCATATTTGCACTTATTCCATGAATCAATACTATTTCTAGGCAGAGAGGAAAACCAAGTTTTAGCACGATCTCTAAGTGAAAACGGAAATAGCTTCAATTTAACAATATCATTATCCGTATCCCTCTTCTTTTGCATATCACACAAATCAACAAAGTTGTTTAGATGGGTAGCGGCATCTTCACTAGGAAGGCCAGAAAATTGATCTTTCATGACTAGATTCAATAGATCAGCATTGATCTCACAAGATTCAGCATCGGTAATAGGAGAAATAGGCGTGCTAATAAAATCATTATTGTTGGTATTGGAAAAGTCACACAATTTGGTATTGTTCTGAGCCATAGTGACAAGCAAGCAATCCAACACACAAGCAAACAAGAAGCAAGCGAACGGTAAACACACGGCAAAAAGAAGGGCAAATAAAACGGCAAGGGTGAAGTGGGGGAGAGGAAAACGAGAGGCAAATAAATGTAATGCGAAGGATAAGGGTTTGTGATAGGTACTTGGTATATGACTTTTGCGTAAGCCTCCCCGGCAACGGCGCCAGAAATTCTTCTTGATACTTCTCGAGCTTGCGTTGTATTTCCTCGAAGAGGAAACGGTGATGCAGCACAGTAGCGTAAGTATTTCCCTCGGTTTTTGAGAACCAAGGTATCAATCCAGTAGGAGACCACGCGCGAGTCCCTCACACCTGCACAAACAAATAAGAACTTCGCAGCCAACGTGATAAGGGATTGTCAATCCCTTTATGGTCACTTACGAAAGTGAGATCCGATAGATAGGATAGTATAATATTTTTGGTATTTTTGATATAAGAACATAAAGTAAATAAATCAAAGTAAAGTAGATGGCAGATTAATTTGTTGAGAATAGACCCGGGGGGCATAGGTTTCACTAGTGGCTTCTCTCATGATAGCAGAATTCTACGGTGGGGGAGAAAATTATTGTCGAGCAATTGATAGAAAAGCGCATAGTTATGAGAATATCTAGGCATGATCATTATATATAGGCATCATATTCGTGACAAGTAGACCGAAACGATTCTGCATCTAGTACTATTATTCCACACATCGACCGCTATTCAGCATGCATCAAGAGTATTAAGTTCATAAGAACAAAGTAATGATGTAAGCAAGATGACATGATGTAGAGGGATAAACTCAAGCAATATGATATAAACCCCATATTTTTATCCTCGATGACAACAATACAATATGTGCCTTGCTGCCCCTGCTATCACTGGGAAAGGACACCGCAAGATTGAACCCAAAGCCAAGCACTTCTCCCATTGCAAGAACTATAGATCTAGTAGGCCAAACTAAACCAATAATTCGAAGAGACTTGCAAGGATATTATAATCATACATAAAAGATTTCAGAAAAGAATCAAATATTTCTCATAGATAATCTTGATCATAAACCCACAATTCATCGGATCTCGACAAACACACCACAAAAAGATTACATCGAATAGATCTCATCGAAGATCGAGGAGAACTTGGTATTGAGATCCAAAAAGTGAGAAGAAGCCATCTAGCTAATAATTATGGACCCAAAGGTCTGTGGTAAACTACTCAAAACTCATTGGTGAGGCTATGGTGTTGATGTAGAAGCACTCCACGGTAGATCCCCCCCTCCGGTGGAGCTCCGAAACAGGCCCCAAGATGAGATCTCACAGGAACAGAAGGTTGCGGCGGTGGAATTAGGGTTTTCTCTGTTGCCTCGATGTTTTCAGGGTACATGGATATATGTAGGAGGAAGGAGGGCATTGGGGGAGCCAGAGGGGGCCCACGAGGGTGGGGGGCGTGCCCAGGGGAGGGGCGCGCCCTGGACCCTCGTGGCCACCTCCTTCATTCCCTCGCGTGTACACCAAGTCTTCAGTGAAGATACGGTTCCAAAAATAACTCTCCCAAAGGTTTCATTCCGTTTGGACTTCGTTTATTATTCCTTTTCTGTGAAACCCTGAAATAGGCAAAAAACAGCAATCTGCATTGGGCCTTGGGTTAGTAGGTTAGTCCCAAAAATAATATAAAAGTGTATAATAAAGCCCATTAAACATCCAAAATAGAATATATAATAGCATGGAACAATAAAAAATTATAGATACATTGGAGACGTATCAGCCGGCTACCCACCTCTCTTGGATGGGATTGCTACCGGTGATGACCGGAGTGGTGGGACATGGCGAGACGGCGGCGTGGCCATCGTAGAAATAGAACGGGCGGTGAGGTGAGAGATAGGGAGTGGGTGTGAACTGGTGAGGGAGGTGACGGGAGGGTCGTGGGGAGTTATGAGAAGTCGCGTCTCCTCTCCCGCATGTCCCAACGCGTGCAGGCGCTCGCCATGCATGGCTTGCAAAAAAGGCCGATTCCGCCATTCCTTCAGAGCTAGGCCGAGGCCTAGTTTGAGGTTCGTGTGGGCCGGGTTTTTGATGCGGCCCATGCAACCAAACGGGCCAGATTCTTCCCGCGCGTGCCTGGCCCAACCTCATGCAACCAACCAAACGCGTCCTAAATTTCAGCGTTGAAAGACCGTGCATGTCGCCTAGAGGGGGAGTGAATAGGCGCTTTAAAATAATTACGGTTTAGGTTAGAACAAATGCGGAATAAACCTAGCGGTTAATTTGTCAAGCACAAAACCAAGAACAACTAGGCTCACCTATGTGCACCAACAACTTATGCTAAGCAAGATAAACAACTAGGTGATAACAAGATATATAGCAATGAACAATATGGCTATCACAAAGTAAAATGCATAAGTAAAGGGATCGGGTAAGAGATAACCGAGGCACGCAAAGATGACGATGAATCCCGAAATTCACACCCTTGTGGATGCTAATCTCCGTTTGGAGCGGCGTGGACGCACAATGCTCCCCAAGAAGCCATTACGGCCATTGTAATCTCCACATGCCCTCGCACAATGCAAGATGTTGTGATTCCACTAAGGGACCCTTGAGGGAGGTCACCGAAGCCGTACAAATGGAAATCCTTGGGGCGGTCACCGAACCCGTATACTTTGGCAACCCTTGGGGCGGTCACTGGAACCCATAAAATTGCTCGAGGCGATCTCCACAACCTAATTGGAGACCCCGACGCTTTCCCGGAGCTTTGCACCACAATGATTGAGCTCCGAACACCACAAAGCTTGGGCCTATCTCCACAACTTAATTGGAGACCCCCAACGACACCACGAAGCTTTACCACAATGGAATATGGCTCCGAGGTGACCTCAACCGTCTAGGGCGCCCAAGCACCCAAGAGGAACAAGCTCAAGGGTACCAAGCACCCAAGAGTAATAAGCTTCTCAACTTCACTTCCACGTATCACCGTGGAGAACTCAAACATATGCACCAAATGCAATGGCAAGGGCACACGGAGTGCCCAAGTGTTGGGGAACGTAGTATTTCAAAAGTATTCATACGATCACGCAAGATCTATCTAGGAGAAGCATAGCAATGAGCGGGAGAGTGTGTCCACGCACCATCGTATACCGAAAGCGGAAGCGTTTAGTAACGCGGTTGATGTAGTCGAATGTCTTCACGATCCAACCGATCCAAGTACCGAACATACGTCACCTCCATGTTCAGCACACGTTCAACACGATGACGTCCCTCGAGCTCTTGATCCAGTTGAGGACAAGGGAGAGTTTCGTCAGCACGACGGCATGGTGACGGTGATGATGAAGTTACCGGCGCAGGGCTTCGCCTAAGCACTGCAACGATATGACCGAGGTGTGTAACAGTGGAGGGGGGCACCGCGCACGGCTAAAAGATTGGCTTGTGTGTCTTTGGGGTGCCCCTCTCCCACGTATATAAAGGAGGGAGACGGGAGGCCTTCCATCCAAGCTAGGCGCGCCGCGAGAAGGGGAATCCTACTAGGACTACAAGTCCTAGTAGGTTTCCACCTAAAGGAGAAGGGGGAAGGAAGGGAGAGGGGGGTCGCGCCCCCAACCCCTTGTCTAATTTGGACTGGGCTTGGGAGGGGCGCACGCCACCTCCTCACTGCTGCCTCTCCTTCCCACTAATCCCAACTAAGGCCCATCAACTCTCCGGGGGGGGGGGATTCCGATAACCTCTCGGTACTCCGGAAAAATGCCCGAACATCCCAAAACCCTTCCGATGTACAAACATAACCTTCCAATATATCAATCTTTATGTCTCGACCATTTAGAGACTCCTCGTCATGCCAGTCGTCTCATCCGGGACTCCGAACAATCTTCGGTCATCAAAATCACATAACTCATAATACTAATCGTCATCGAACATTAAGCGTGCAGACCCTACGGGTTCGAGAACTATGTAGACATGACCGAGACACATCTGCGGTCAATAACCAATAGCGGAACCTGGATGCTCATATTGTCTCCTACATATTCTATGAAGATCTTTATCGGTCAAACCGCATAACAACATACATTGTTCCCTTTGTCATCGATATGTTACTTGCCTGAGATTCGATCGTCGATATCTTCATACCTAGTTCAATCTCGTTACTAGCAAGTCTCTTTACTCGTTCCGTAATACATCATCTCGTGACTAACTCATGAGTCATTTGCTTGCAAGGCTTATTGTGATGTGTATTACCGAGAGGGCCCAGAGATACCTCTCCGACACTCGGAGTGACAAATCTTATTCTCGATCTATGCCATCACCACAAACACCTTCGGAGACACCTGTAGAGCATCTTTATAATCACCCAGTTATGTTGTGACGTTTGATATCACACAAGGTGTTCCTCTGGTATTCGGGAGTTGCACGTAGTCAGAGGAACATGTATAAGTCATGAAGAAAGCAATAGCAATAAAACTAGACGATCATAGTCCTAAGCTAACGGATGGGTCTTGTCCATCACATCATTCTCCTAATGATGTGATCCCGTTGATCAAATGACAACACATGTCTATGGTTAGGAAACTCAACCATCTTTGAGTAATGAGCTCGTCAAGTAGACGCATACTAGGGACACTCTGTTTTGTCTATGTATTCACACATGTATCAAGTTTCCGGTTAATACAATTCTTGCATGAATAAAAGACATTTATCATGATATATAAAGAAATATAAATAAAATAATTATTATTGCCTCTAGGGCATATTTCCTTCACCAAGTCCTCCTCTCCCAAATCCCACCAAATCAACAAATGCTAGGGAGTAAAATGAGAGGAAGAACGAAGAAGAGAACACGAAGAACTCCATGATATAGATGCAAAGGGTTCCCCTCCAAAGGGTTCCAATCACTTTCTCCTCTATGTGAGGGGAACCATTTGGATCTAGATCGTGGAGTTCTTCGTGTTCTTTCCTTCGTTCTTCCTCTCATTTTCCTCCCTATCATTTGTTGCTTTGGTGGGATTTGGGAGGGAAGGACTTGGGCACTCCGTGTGCCCTTGTCATTGCATTTGGTACGTATGTTTGAGTTCTCCACAGTGATACGTGGAATTGAAGTTGAGAAGCTTATTACTCTTGGGTTCTTGGTACCCTTGAGCTTGTTCCTCTTGGGTGCTTGGGTGCCCTAGACAGTTGTGGTCACCTCGGAGCCATATTCCATTGTGGTAAAGCTTCGAGGTGTCGTTGGGGGCCGGCCTCCAATTAAGTTGTGGAGATAGCCTCAACCTTTGTGGTGTTCAGAGCTCAATCATTGTGGTGCAAAGCTCCGAGCAAGCGTCGGGGTCTCCAATTAGGTTGTGGAGTTCACCCCGAGCAATTTTATGGGTTCCGATGACCGCCCCCAACGGTTGCCAAAGTGTACGGGTTCGGTGACCGCCCCAAGGGTTGCCATTCGTATGGGTTCGGTGTCCGCCCTCAAGGGTCCCTTAGTGGAATCACAACATCTTGCATTGTGTGAGGGCGTGAGGAAATTACGGTGGCCCTAGTGGCTTCTCGAGGAGCATTGTGCCTCCACACCGCTCCAAACGGAGATTACCATCCACAAGGGTGTGAACTTCGGGATACAATGTCGTCTTCGCGTGCCTTGGTTATCTCTTACCCGAGCCCTTTACTTATGCACTTTACTTTGTGATAGCCATATTGTTCCTTGCTATAAATCTTGCTATCACCTAGTTTTTTATCTTGCTTATCATAAGTTGTTGGTGCACATAGGTGAGCCTAGTTGTTGTAGGTTTTGTGCTTCATAAAGTAATCGCTAGGTTTATTCTGCATTTGTTCTAACCTAAACCGTAATTATTTTAAAGCGACTATTCACCCCCCCCCCTCTAGGCAACATCCACAGTCTTTCAAACCTCGTTGCATTAAAGATGTGAAAAAAATCATGTACATGTGTGGGTGGACGCAAACTAGGCGCAAGCATGAAATAAAGAGACACATCATCCAATATACACCCATCTCTCCAGAATGTAAATGTCGTAAACTTGGTCCTGAATCCATAGGTGCATCATCATAGATCTTCTAAAAGCGGAATAATTTTCCTACTATGGAAAATGTGCAAATTACATTTTATTAGAGATGGCCTTGCTGCAAACTGCATGAGCGAGCGGTTCATATTTTTTCATCAAGTCGTATACTTGTTTTGGTTTGGATAGAAGGGTAAATGCATTGGTTGGTTGCTTCAACAGTTAATAATGCACACGGTGGCGTATCAGTTGCATGCCTAATAACAGATTTTTTTTTGTTTCGTGGTAATATACGACATTGATATGTCTCCAACGTATCTATAAATTATGAAGTATTCATGCTATTATATTATCCATCTTAGATGTTTTATATACATTTATATGCTATTTTATATGATTTTTGGGACTAACCTATTCACCTAGAGATCAGTGCCAGTTTCTGTTTTTTCCTTGTTTTTGAGTTTTACAGAAAAGGAATACCAAACAGACTCCAATTGACGTGCCAATTTTTGATGATTTTTTGTGGACCAAAAGAAGCCCATGGTGTAAAATAGTTGGGCCAGAAGAGTCCAGGGCTGTCCACGAGGGTGGGGGCGCGCCCACCCCCCTAGGCGTGGGCCCCTATCTCGTGGACGACTCGGAGACCCCCTGGACGTGAGACCGACGCCAAAAATTCCTATAAATACAGAAACCTCCAGAAATAACCTAGATCGGAAGTTCCACCGCCGCAAGCCTCTGTAACCATGAGAAATCAATCTAGGCCCTCTCTGGCACCCTGCCGGAGCGGGCCATCATCACCGGAGGCCATGGAGGAGGATCACAGAGGGGCCATCATCGCCATGAAGGCCAAGGACCAGAGGGAGAACCTCTCCCCATCTAGGGGGGAGGCCATGGAGGAGGAAACACAAGGGGGAGAACCTCTCCTCCTCTCTCTCTCGGTGGCGCCAGAGTGCCATCGGGAGGGGAATCATCATCGCGGTGATCGTCTTCATCAACATCACCATCCTGATCTCTTTTTACGCGGTCCACTCTCGCGCACCCCGCTATAATCCCTACTTGAACATGGTGCTTTATGCCACATATTATGATCCAATGATGTGTTGCCATCCTATGATGTTTTGAGTAGATATCCTTTGTCTTTGGGTTGATTGATGATCTAGATTGGTACGAGTTGTATGTTTTATTTTCGTGTTGTCCTATGGTGCCCTCCGTATCGCGCAAGCATGAGGGATTCCCACTGTAGGGTGTTGCAATACGTTCATGATTCGCTTATAGTGGGCTTCTTGAGTGACAGAAGTACAAACCTGAGTAAGGGGATTGTTGCGTATTGGATAAAGGGGAATTGATGCTTTAATGCTATGGTTTGGTTTTACATTAATGATCTTTAGTAGTTGCGGATGCTTGCTAGAGTTCCAATCATAAGTGCATATGATCCAAGAAGAGAACGTATGTTAGCTTGTGCCTCTCCCTCATATGAAATTGCAATGACGACTACCGGTCTTGTTAACAATTTTCTAGGACAATTCTGCACACTGATCCATCATTATTCCACACTCGCTATTTATAATATTTAGTAATATATTCTAACTTTATGATAACAGCACCTACTTTTGTATTTTAGCTCTCCGATATCATGCAAAGTTATCCTCTTCATACCCACAACGTAGTTTTATTTCTCGCTTCTAGTTGGAAGCAACCGTTCGGTGTACGTAGAGTCGTATCAGTGGCAGATAGGACTTGAGAGAATATTGATCTACCTTTAGCTCCTTGTGAGTTCGACACTCCATACTTATCACTGCCACCATTGGGAATTTCTATGATGATTCCCTGCACTTGGGGACCATCAAGCTCCTTTCTGGCGCCGTTGCCGGGGAGCAATAGCGTGGGGTTGATATTCTCGTGTGTGCTTGTTTGCTTTCTTCACTAAGTAGATTTTCCTTTTCCTTTTTTTCTATTTAGTTGTGGGTGAAACATACAAAAAAAGAATGAAAATACAAAAAAATTACTTGCCTCTTATGCCTAAAAGGTTTTTCAAAAAGTGAAGTGATTGGAAAATTATGCATTGAAGAAGTAAGGGTCGACCTTGAGCACTTGTGTTTATGCTCACAGAAACAATGTAGAATTTTTCATGGAAGTTTCTCTATAAATAATTATCCCATTGTATATAACCATTGTAGTATAAAAATAATGTGCCAAGCTTTGGTTTTAGGATGATTAGATTGCTTGTTTTCTATGTGCAGAACAAAAAACAGATACTTTGGCTGTAGCGCGTGATTTTACATTTTTTACTGGAAGGCAAAATGGGTCTGAAACTTTTTGCACATTACTTCTGTACAAAATTTTCAAATTGTCATATTTTTTTAGAATTTTTTAGAGTTACAGAAGTTTACTAAACTTCCAGATTACTACAGACTGTCCTATTTTTGACAGATTCTGTTTTCTATGTGTTGATCGCTTATTTTGATGAATCTATGGGTAGTATCAGGGGGTATGGACCATCATGAAGTTGGAATACAATAGATAAAGTGCTAATATGAAATTGGAATAAGTTTGCAATAGTATCTAAAGGTAGTGATTTGCTTTATTATACTAACGGATCTCACAAAGTTTTTGTTAAAGTTTTCTGTGGATGAAGTGTTTGAAGATCGAGGAGCTATCAATATGAGCAGAATAAAGAGAGGCAAGATTTCAAGCTTGGGGATTCCCAAGGCACCCCAAGTAAATATTTCAAGGATACTCAAGCATCTAAGCTTGGGGATGCCCTGATTGGCATCCCATCTTTGTTCTTCAACAATTATCGGTATACCTCGGTTTTTGTTTTGTTCACATGATTTGTGTCCCTTGTGTTTTCCCTTTTTTTTCTTTAAGAACCGTGCTAGTATGAGATAGCCCTTCCTTGATTTATAGAATTCTTCATGCGCTTCACTTATATCTTTTGAGTATGACCTTATAGAATGATCTTTGTTCTTCACTTAAATCTTTTGAGTACGGTTTTATAGAATGCTTCATGTGCTTTACTTATATATTTTGAGCTTGGATATTTGCTAGTCGATATTAATCCTAGAATACCCCGTGAAGTTCACTTATATCTTTTGGAGTATGAATAATACTATCATCTAAAGTGGATTTGGAAGAGTGTCAACTTTAGTTAGTAATGATTCCACTATTTCAAGTTTGCTCCCACTATTCCGAATAAGAAGAATTTTTCTATGTGGAGAGTAGTAAAAATTCTATGCTTGTAGATTATTAAAAGAATGCTTTATGTGATGGTTATATTGTTGAACCAATTCATGATGCTACTAGAAGTTTTTATGAGGGAGGAATACATGCTTGTAGAAGTTGCAATAATATCAAGTTTTCTCTCTATGTGCTTAAAGTTTTGAAGTTATACTTGTCTTGCCTTCCTATGCTAGTTGATTCTTGTTCGTATAAATTATGTGCTCCCAAAATCCCTAGGCATAGGAAGTGGGTTAGATTTAAATATTCTAGTCATATTGTTCATGATGCTCCCTTTATGTTTCAATTCTTATCTTTTATGTGAGCATCATTGAAATCATCATGCCTAGCTAAAAGGCATTAAAGAAAAGCGCTTGTTGGGAGACAACCCAATATTTACCCTTACTGTTTTTGTGTGTTTACATGATTAAGCTACTGTAGTAATAATGTTTTATAGCTTTTGTTTCAATAAAGTGCCAAGTAAGACCTTTGGGAAGACTTGGGTGAAAGTTAATGTGATCTTGCTGTAAAAAAACAGAAACTTTGCGCTCACGGGATTAGCAACCATTTTTTTACAGAAGAGTGCTTTTGAGTTGATTCTTTTTGCAGAATATTAATAGACAAATTCGTCACATCCACCAATTTATTTCATAATTTTTAGAGTAGCAGAAGTATGGTTGTTGTTCAGATCATTACAGACTGTTCTGTTTCTGACAGATTCTGTTTTCATTGCATAGTTTGCTTCTTTTCTAGTTTATATGGCTTATATTTCTCAATATAAAATGTAGAAATGATATGGTACAGTAGGCATTGTGTGAGAAGAATTATGAACCTTGTCTTTGACAGTACCAAGGTGAATGGTTTACTCTTCATCATACTAACTTATCTCACGAAGTTACGTTAAGTTTTGTGTGGTTGAAGTTTTCAAGCTTTGGGTGAGATATCCATATGATGAGAATAAGGAGTGGAAAGACCCTAAGCTTGGGGATGCCCAAGGCATCCCAAGGTAATATTCAAAGAAGACTCAAGTGCCCAAGCTTGGGGATGCCCCGGAAGGCATCCCCTCTTTCGTCTTCAAAACTATCGGTATACCTTACTCAGAGCTATATTTTTATTCGTCACATGATATGTGTTTTGCTCGGAGCGTATTTTGAATTTTACTTTCTGTTTGAATAAAATCATTGGATCTGAAATCTTGAATGGAAAAGAATCCTCGCAGGGCTAGTTAATTATTTGACTACTCAGTGTCCTTCACTTATATCTTTTGGAGTAGTTTGTCATTTACTCACGTGCTTCACGTACATCCTATGAGTGAATGGTTGAATGAATTGAATATAATAAATATGAATTTATATATGTTTCGTATGCTTATACCATGGGGAGTAATGACTTCACACAGAATAAGTATAGGTAGTAAACTTATTGAAAGTTAGCAAACACAGAATTGGTCACTTGAACAATTCATGAAATAATATTGAAGGAAGAGATATTTCACATATAAATATACTATCTTGGACATCTTTTGTAATTGTGAGCACTCATTAAAATATGAAATGCTAAAAGGTTGATGTTGGACAAGGAAGACAACTTAATGGGTTATGTTTTCCTATATTCGAAAAGTTATATTGTCTTGGATCATCCAACATGTTGGGCTTGCCTTTCCCTCTCATGCTAGCCAAATTCTTTGCACCAAGTATAAATACTACTTGTGCTTCCAAACATCCCTTAAACCAGTTTTGCCATGAGATTCCATCATACCTACCTAAGGATTGAGTAAGATCCTTCAAGTAAGTTGTCATCGGTGCATGCAATAAAAATTGCTTTTCTAAATATGTATGATCTATTAGTGCGAAGAAAGTAAGCTTTATACGAACTTGTGATAGGGAAGAAATAAAAGCGACGGACTGCATAATAAAGGTCTTTATCATAAGAGGCAATATAAAGTGGCGTTCTTTTGCATTAAGATTTTGTGCATCCAACCATAAAAGCGCATGACAACCTCTGCTTTCCTCTGCGAAGGGCCTATCTTTTACTTTTATCTTCTACCCTTGTACAAGAGTCATGGTGATCGTCACCTTTCCTTTTTACACTTTTTCCTTTGTCAAGCACTTTGTGTTGGAGCGATCCGGATATATATCCACTTGGATGTAGGTTTTCATAAATTATTATCATTGAAATTACCCTTGAGGTAAAAGGTTGGGAGGCGAAACTATAAGCCCCTATCTTTCTCTGTGTCCAATTAAAACTTTGAACCCATAAATATCACATGAGTGTTAGAAATTGTGAAAGATTAAATGATAGTTGAGTATGTGGAGTTTGCTCAATCAAAGCTCTTACATGGACCCTTCTCGAAAATAAGATGAATTGCAATTATTTGATGACTAAGACTCTGTTTGTTAGTTTTCAAGAAAGTTTATGATATATACTTTAACATGTGAATAGCTTGTTACTTGATCATGAAAAGTTTTATGAGATGAGCTACTGTTATGACACATAATGATGCTAGAAAAGGTGATTGAAATTATCATTGATCAAACTTGTGCACCTGCTAGCATTCATACTTCATAAATTATTTCTTTTACCATTTACCTACTCGAGGACGAGCAAGAATTAAGCTTCGGGATGCTGATACGTCTCCAACGTATCTATAATTTATGAAGTATTCATGCTATTATATTATCCATCTTAGATGTTTTATATACATTTATATGCTATTTTATATGATTTTTGGGACTAACCTATTAACCTAGAGCCTAGTGCCAGTTTCTGTTTTTCCTTGTTTTTGAGTTTTACAGAAAAGGAATACCAAACAGAGTCCAATTGACGTGCCAATTTTTGATGATTTTTTATGGACCAAAAGAAACCCATGGAGTAAAAGAGTTGGGCCGGAAGTGTCCCGGGCTGTCCACGAGGGTGGGGGGCATGCCCACCCCCCTGGGCGTGGGCCCCTATCTCGTGGACGACTCGGAGACCCCCTGGACGTGAGACCGGCGACAAAAATTCCTTTAAATATAGAAACCTCTAGAAAATAACCTAGATTGGAAGTTCCGCCGCCGCAAGCCTTTGTAACCACGAGAAATCAATCTAGGCCCTCTCTGGCACCCTGCCGGAGGGGGCCATCATCACCGAAGGCCATGGAGGAGGATCCCGGAGGGGCCATCATCGCCATGAAGGCCAAGGACCAGAGCGAGAGCCACTCTCCATCTTGGGGGGAGGCCATGGAGGAGGAAGCATAAGGGGGAGAACCTCTCCTCCTTTCTCTCGGTGGTGCCAGAGTGCCATCGGGAGGGGAATCATCGCCGCGGTGATCGTCTTCATCAACATCACCATCATCATCACCATGCTCATCTCTTTTACGCGGTCCACTCTCCCGCACCCCGCTGTAATCCCTACTTGAACATGGTACTTTATGCCACATATTATGATCCAATGATGTGTTGCCATCCTATGATGTTTTTAGTAGATATCCTTTGTCTTTGGGTTGATTGATGATCTAGATTGGTACTAGTTGTATGTTTTATTTTGGCGCTGTCCTATGGTGTCCTCCATGTCGCGCAAGCATGAGGGATTCCCGCTGTAGGATGTTGCAATACGTTCATGATTCGCTTATAGTGGGTTGCTTGAGTGACAGAAGCATAAACCCGAGTAAGGGGATTGTTGCGTATGGGATAAAGGGGACTTGATGCTTTAATGCTATGGTTGGATTTTACCTTATTGATCTTTAGTAGTTGTGGATGCTTGCTAGAGTTCCAATCATAAGTGCATATGATCCAAGAAGAGAAAGTATGTTAGCTTATGCCTCTCCCTCATATGAAATTGCAATGATGACTGTCGGTCTTGTTAACAATTGCCTAGGACAATTCCGCACACCGATCCATCATTATTCCACACTCGCTATTTATAATATTAAGTAATATATTCTAACTTTATGATAACAGCACCTACTTTTATATTTTAGCTCTCCGATATCATGCAAAGTTATCCTCTTCATACCCACAACGTAGTTTTATTTCTTGTTTCTAGTTGGAAGCAAACGCTCGGTGTACGTAGAGCCGTATTAGTGGCATATAGGACTTGGGAGAATATTGATCTTACATTTAGCTCCTTGTGGGTTCGAGACTCCATACTTATCAATTCCACCATTGGGAATTGCTATGATGATTCCCTGCACTTGGGGACCATCGGACATTCAACTGTATGTTACAACGTGGCAATGGCCCAAGAGAGATCGGATGTGTCTTCTTTCTCGGGGGTGTCACGGTGATACGTCTCCAAAGTATCTATAATTTTTTATTGTTCCATGCTATTATATATTCTGTTTTGGATGTTTAATGGGCTTTATTATACACTTTTATATTATTTTTGGAACTAACCTACTAACCCAAGGCCCAGTGCAAATTGTTGTTTTTTGCCTATTCCAGTGTTTCGCAGAAAAGGAATATCAAACGGAGTCCAAACGGAATGAAACCTTCGGGAGAGTTATTTTTGGAACAATATCTTCACGAGAGACTTGGAGTACAAGTCAGAGAAGAAACGAGGTGCCCACGAGGGGGTAGGGTGCGCCCAGGGGGGTAGTCATGCCCCCCACCATCGTGGGCCCCACGTTGCTCCACCGACATACTTTTTCCTCGTATATATACCCATATACCCTAAAAACATCGAGGAGCACGAAGAAACCCTAATTTCACCGACGTAACCTTCTATTCCCGTGAGATCCCATCTTGGGGCCTGTTCCGGAGCGCCGCCGGAGGGGGCATCGATCCCGGAGGGCTTCTACATCAACACCATAGCCTCCCTGATGAGTTGTGAGTAGTTTACCATAGACCTTCGGGTCCACAGTTATTAGCTAGATGGCTTCTTCTCTCTCTTTGGATCACAATACAAAGTTCTCCTTGATCTTCGAGGATGTCTATTCAATGTAATCTTTTTGCGGTGTGTTTGTCGAGATCCGATGAATTATGGGTTTATGATCAAGATTAACTATGAACAATATTGGATTCTTTTCTGAAATCTTTTATGTACGATTATAATATCCTTGCAAGTCTCTTTGAATTATTGGTTTGGTTTGGCCTTGTAACATCCCAAATTTCCAATTTGGAATGTTTTACAATTATTAACTAAGCATCTATGCATTTTTTATTTGAGTGTCATTTGGAAATTTCAGAGGCATTTGAGTTTTATCTGACTTTGGATTCAACTTGGCATCTGAAATTTATTTCAAAAATCCCTGACAAATACTAGTTCAAAAGTATGAGAGGAGCGAACATGACACTCCAAAAAGTCAGAAGAAAACAATGCCGAAAGTTTTGAATTCAAATTTGAGTTTCATTTGGATTTTAAGAAAAATGTTTTTTATAAAGTTTTTATTTAGCCTCTGAAAAATAGTTCATCTTGTTGGATTTATTTTTCTGAATTTTTTGATATATATATGTCCTATATTAAAATATTTTTATTTTCTATCTATATTATTTTTCTCTTTGTAAAAAAAAAGGCAGCCCAGCAGGCCCATGCCCAGCGCTATCTTCTTCTTCCTCCTCGTACACGTACAGAGGAACACGAACGGAAGGACATCCATGGCGCCTCCACCTCTCTCTCCCCTCAACTCCCTTCCCCCGCACCCACTAACCCCCGGAATCGGTTCCCCTCGCCTTCCTGTACCCCTTCCCCTTCCTAGTGCGCCTTGGAGTCGCCAGTAATGGCCATTACGAGGCAGAGAAACAGCCACCATTAAATATCATAGTCTTCTCGGAATCTGACCTCCCCAAGCCCTATATAAAGCATCCCCGCGAGCCCCTCTCACCCCTTGTCCGAAGCCCTCTCCTTCTGGAGCTTTTCCCCCTCCCAAACCTCGCCAATTGCTCGCCGGAGTTCGTGAATTCCGGCGACCTCTCACCGTGTGTACATGAAGCTATCTACAACCACACCTTGATCAAGTGGTTCACCTCATCGTCCTCTACACCGTCCTGCACGCATCCTTCGCCGAAGCACACCGGAGCCGCCTTCTTCCTCGTCTCCGGCTACAAGTCCGGTGAACACCTTGTCCGATTTTTTTTCTCTTTTAATCAGTATATTTTCCAATTCAGATTCTTTACCGAATCTTGTTTCTAGTATATCTTTTAGTCTATAGATCCGATTTAGTTGATTCTTTTTCCTACGGGTTCGTAGAAATATCCTCTATCCAGAGAACCTAACGAAATATATTTTTGAAAATTTTAAAATTTCAATTCAAGCAGATCTGAATTCGAACTTCGTTAGGCCATAACTTGAGTTTCGTAACTCCGTTTTGGGTGATTCTTTTTGCAAATCGAAGCTTGTGACATGTACCTTCTGTTCAAACCAAAACCATTTATTTTTGTTGCTGTAAAAGTTACATTCTGTATAGAAACATTATTTTGGTGTTTTTGGAGTTTTTCGAAATCTTTTATTTGTTTTCTTTTTGATTCTTTGCTTGTATGCTTATGTATGTTATTGCTTGCTTACGCTAGATCATCCGGAGTGCGAAGCTTGCTACTACGAATCTTTAGAGTTCAACGAACGTCAGCAAAGCAAGTTCACACTTTGATCATAATTTTCAATACCCAGTTTTACTATGCATTAGTTTCGCCCTCAAAGATTGCATGAGCAGGATTGGGAACATGTGGTTATGCTTTGTAGTTTATGTGGTAGGAACCTATGATCTTTTATCACCCCAGGATATATATTCGTTATATCATATGTTGCTTAGCCATGCTCGTAGACGGGGATTGGTATGTGTGATACATGCAAGTTGCGAGAGATAATAATTTATCGGGACAACATAAGGTGGCAACTTTAATACACATCTGGGTGGATTGTTTGGGGCACCTGGAGAAACCAGTGCTTGCCCAAGGGGAATCCCGGAGTACCCGTGTGATAACCCTAGGTCCGCCACCCAGGCTCAAAGGGATCATAAGATATTTCATGCCTAGAAACTTCTGTGTGCAGCCACAAGCCATTATGGGCTCTGGCATAGTTGAGTAAGTTGTGTGACCTCTTTCCGTGGTAGACTAGCTGATGTAGGGGAAAGTAGGTGTACCGGTCTACCCAGGGTTTGGAGGAAATACTTCAGAAAGACTATGTCTCGATCTTCCGATCATGGAGGTGGTCGAGTCTTGTGGGGAAAAGTGCGCAAACCTCTGCAGAGTGTACAAACTAATCATGATTAGCTGTGTCCCCGGTTATGGACAACTTGAGTATCTAGAAGTGATTTATTGGTTGATCTCATCACTCTTCTTAATGAAATTATTGGGTTACTAATAACTTGGGAATTTTGGGACTGAGTTGGAGGAACCTTCTCAATAATGGCATTTTAATTTTGTAGTAAATAAAAATTTATTCCTTTGTTGTAGGGAAAAGTTGGCTTTATGCAAAAAAATAAACTTAGAGCCTCCACCAGCTAAATTTGCATATAGAGATAGTCTTTTTCATTATTATTATTTCTATGGTGTGACATTGCCAGCATATTCCATGTGCTGACCTACACGGCTGCAACGTCTCATGTTGCAGAGTTTTCCGACGAGGAGTAAATGTGCGATAGGTCGTTGTTCTGCACTCAGTTTGCCGTGGAGTTGGATGGACTCATTTACCTTCGATGCTTCCGCAGTTACTTTTATCTAGATGGACTTTGGCCATATTATTGTAATAAATACTCTTTTGATGACCTCGATGTAATAAAGTGTGTGATTGAACTCTGTTATAATTCATCGAGTACTGTGTGTGTCAGCATACCGATCCAGGGATGACACTTAAGCACAGAGACTTCGATCCATTTGGGTCGGGTCGCTACAAGATGGTATCAGAGCACACGCTGACTGTAGGACGCGGCCACTAGAAAATGGAAAAACCATAGGAAGAAAACTCTATTTTACCACTTCCTTATATATCCGTTGGTCTGTACTCTTCTCTATTCATTTCTATCTCTTCTCTACTTCAATTCAATAGTTGTTGAACCCCATGACCAAGTTGCTCAGCTGATGAGACCAAGACCCATGAAGACAACATTGACGAAGAAGAAGAAGCTAGAATTGACTTTGATTTGAGAAGATTTAGTTCAGACCACCACTACCAAATGGAGTCCAACGAATGATTGCGGTAGTATGAAGAGATCATATCTCTTGTGGATATGACCTTACCTGTAGGTTTTGCTTGTGTGGTGTGATTTGTGTGAATTGCTTGATTTGAAGTTTTATTGCTATCCTAAGCATATGGGTAGTGATTCCTCTCATTAGGCCCTTATTCTATTCTAATTTCTCATCCACTCTAAATCGTACCGGATGCCCGCAAATGATCTGGAGGAAATTAGGAAGCAGATTAAGGAATTATTGGAGAAAGGTTATATTCGACCGAGTTCATCACCTTGGGGAGCCCTAGTGCTTCTAGTTGAGAAGAAGGATGGATCCTTGAGAATGGTTGTGGATTACCGTGCGTTGAATGAGGTGACGATCAAGAACAAGTACCCTCTGCCGATGATCAATGATTTGTTTGACCAGCTACAAGGAGCAAAAGTTTTCTCAAAAATCTATCTTCGATCTGGATATCAATAGCTGAAGATTCGAGAACAAGATATACCCAAGACAGCCTTTACCACAAGATATGGGCTTTATGAGTATACAATCATGTCTTTTGGTTTGACTAATGCCCCTGCCTATTTTATGAATATGATGAATAAGGTATTCATGGAGTTCTTGGATAAGTTTGTTGTGGTATTCATTGATGATATATTGATTTACTCAAAGAATGAAGAAGAACACAAGGAACATTTGCGCTTGGTTCTTGAGAAGCTCAGGGAACATCAATTATATGCAAAGTTCAGCAAGTGTGAATTCTGGTTGAAGAAAGTTGGATTTCTCAGACATGTTATATCAGGGGAAGGAATAGCAGTGGATCCTTCGAAAGTTGAAGCCATCACCGAATGGAAGGCACCCACCTCAGTCGGAGAGATTCGCAGTTTCCTTGGACTTGCAGGATATTACCGAAGATTTATTGAGAATTTCTCCAAGATCGCAAAGCCCATGACAGAGTTATTGAAGAAAGACACCAAGTTTAATTGGACCGAGGAATGTGAGGCCAGTTTTCAGGAGTTGAAGAAACGTTTGTTCACAGCCCCAGTACTAATTCTTCCGAATATACGCAAGGATTTTCAGGTATATTGCGACGCTTCTCGTCAGGGACTTGGAGGTGTTCTTATGCAAGAAGGAAGAGTTGTTTCATATGCCTCACGTCAACTTCGACCCCATGAGCGGAATTATGCCACACATGATTTGGAGTTAGCAGCCGTAGTGCATGCACTCAAGACCTGGAGGCATTTTCTTATTGGAAATCATTGTGATGTTTACACGGATCACAAGAGTTTGAAATACATCTTCACGCAAAAGGAGTTGAACCTCAGGCAGAGAAGATGGTTGGAGCTCATAAAAGATTATGACATGAAATTGCACTATCACCCAGGAAAGGCCAATGTTGTGGCAGATGCATTGAGCCGCAAGAGTTATGTCAATACCCTCACAGCAGGAGGATTACCTCAAGAGTTAATTGATGATCTCAGAGATCTCCGATTGGAGATAGTACCACGAGGTTTTGTTACCGCAATGGAAATTCAATCCACCTTGTTGGGAAAGATTCGAGAAGCCCAGAAGTTAGACAAAGGTATTACAGAAATAAAGGAAAGGATGAACCAAGGAAAGGCAGAAGGATTTCGTGAGGATGAACACGGAACCATATGGTTTGAGCAGCGTATTTACGTGCCCAATGACATAGAGATCAGGAAGTTGATTCTTCAGGAGGCTCACGATTTGCCTTATTCGATACACCCAGGAAACACCAAGATGTATTTGGACTTGAAGGAAAGTTTCTGGTGGACAGGTATGAAAAAGGATATTGCCGAGTATGTCGCAGTATGTGATGTATGTCAAAGGGTTAAGGCAGAGCACCAGAAACCAGCAGGATTACTTCAGCCTTTGTCGATACCGGATTGGAAGTGGGACAAGCTTGGCATGGACTTCAGTACAGGATTACCCAGGACCCGATCAGGCTATGATTCTATTTGGGTAGTAGTTGATCGCTTGACCAAGGTAGCTCACTTCATCCCCGTGAAAACCACATATACAAGTGCTAAGTTGGCCAAGATATATATGACCAGGATCGTATGTCTGCATGGAGTTCCGAGGACCATCGTATCAGATAGAGGAACACAATTTACCTCAAAGTTTTGGCATCAGTTACACGAAACTTTGGGTACCAGGCTAGAGTTCAGTACAGCCTTTCATCCGCAGACAGATGGGTAGACCGAGAGAGTCAATCAGATTCTGGAGGACATGTTGAGAGCTTGTGCGCTAGATTATGGATCTAGTTGGGATGATAATTTGCCATACGCAGGATTCTCATATAACAACAGCTATCAAGCTAGTTTGAAGATGGCCCCTTTCGAAGCTTTGTACGGAAGGAGGTGCAGGACACCATTAATGTGGGATGGAGTTGGAGACCATAAATTATTTGGTCCCGACCTTATTAGAGATTCGGAGGAGAAAGTCAAGTTGATCCGTGACAGACTCAAAGTAGCCCAATCTAGGCAGAAGAGTTATGCTGATGCTAAACGCAAGGAAGTAACCACGAAGTCGGAGATAGAGCATATCTTCGTGTGTCTCCACTTCGAGGAGTTAAACGGTTTGGAGTTAAAGGCAAACTAGCACCACGATTTGTGGGGCCATACAGAATTTTGGAACGCATGGGTGAAGTTGCCTACAAGTTGGAATTACCCGAAGCCTTGTCAGGAGTTCATGATGTGTTTCACGTTTCCCAATTGAAGAAGTGCCATGCAGAGATGGCTGATATTCCTTTGAGAGATACAGTGCCACTAGAGGCCATACAGTTGGATAGTGATCTGACCTATGATGATAAGCCCGTCAAGATTCTCGAAACAACAAGCAGGGTTACCCGCAGCAAGGTCATCAAGTTTTGCAAGGTTCAGTGAAGTCATCATACTGAGGAAGAAGCCACGTGGGAATGCGAAGAAGATCTTCGACAGGATCACCCACACCTTTTTGCTAGCCAACCCGAATCTCGAGGGCGAGATTCATCTTAAGGGGGGTAGGTTTGTAACATCCCAAATTTCCAATTTGGAATGTTTTACAATTATTAACTAAGCATCTATGCATTTTTTATTTGAGTGTCATTTGGAAATTTCAGAGGCATTTGAGTTTTATCTGACTTTGGATTCAACTCGGCATCTGAAATTTATTTCAAAAATCCCTGACAAATACTAGTTCAAAAGTATGAGAGGAGCGAACATGACACTCCAAAAAGTCAGAAGAAAACAATGCCGAAAGTTTTGAATTCAAATTTGAGTTTCATTTGGATTTTAAGAAAAAATGTTTTTTATAAAGTTTTTATTTAGCCTCTGAAAAATAGTTCATCTTGTAGGATTTATTTTTCTGAATTTTTTGATATATATATGTCCTATATTAAAATATTTTTATTTTCTATCTATATTTTTTTTTCTCTTTGTAAAAAAAACAAAAAAAAAACGCAGCCCAGCAGGCCCATGCCGAGCGCTATCTTCTTCTTCCTCCTCGTACACGTACAGAGGAACACGAACGGAAGGACATCCATGGCGCCTCCACCTCTCTCTCCCCTCAACTCCCTTCCTCCGCACCCACTAACCCCCGGAATCGGTTCCCCTCGCCTTCCTCTACCCCTTCCCCTTCCTAGTGCGCCTTGGAGTCGCCTGTAATGGCCATTACGAGGCAGAGAAACAGCCACCATTAAATACCATAGTCTTCTCGGATTCTGACCTCCCCAAGCCCTATATAAAGCATCCCCGCGAGCCCCTCTCACCCCTTGTCCGAATCCCTCTCCTTCTGGAGCTTTTCCCCCTCCCAAACCTCGCCAATTGCTCGCCGGAGTTCGTGAATTCCGGCGACCTCTCACCGTGTGTACATGAAGCTATCTACAACAACACCTTGATCAAGTGGTTCACCTCATCGTCCTCTACACCGTCCTGCACGCATCCTTCGCCGAAGCACACCGGAGCCGCCTTCTTCCTCGTCTCCGGCGACAAGTCCGGTGAACACCCTGTCCGATTTTTTTTCTCTTTTAATCAGTATATTTTCCAATTCAGATTCTTTACCGAATCTTGTTTCTAGTATATCTTTTAGTCTATAGATCCGATTTAGTTGATTCTTTTTCCTACGGGTTCGTAGAAATATACTCTATCCAGAGAACCTAACGAAATATATTTTTGAAATTTTTAAAATTTCAATTCAAGCAGATCTGAATTCGAACTTCGTTAGGCCATAACTTGAGTTTCGTAACTCCGTTTTCGGTGATTCTTTTTGCAAATCGAAGCTTGTGACATGTACCTTCTGTTCAAACCAAAACCATTTATTTTTGTTTCTGTAAAAATTACATTCTGTACAGAAACATTATTTTGGTGTTTTTGGAGTTTTTCGAAATCTTTTATTTGTTTTCTTTTTGATTCTTTGCTTGTATGCTTATGTATGTTATTGCTTGCTTACGCTAGATCATCCGGAGTGCGAAGCTTGCTACTACGAATCTTTAGAGTTCAACGAACGTCAGCAAGGCAAGTTCACACTTTGATCATAATTTTCAATACCCAGTTTTACAATGCATTAGTTTCGCCCTCAAAGATTGCATGAGTAGGATTGGGAACATGTGGTTATGCTTTGTAGTTTATGTGGTAGGAACCTATGATCTTTTATCACCCCGGGATATATATTCGTTATATCATATGTTGCTTAGCCATGCTCGTAGACGGGGATTGGTATGTGTGATACATGCAAAGTTGCGAGAGATAATAATTTATCGGGACAACATAAGGTGGCAACTTTAATACACATCTGGGTGGATTGTTTGGGGCACCTGGAGAAACCAGTGCTTGCCCAAGGGGAATCCCGGAGTACCCGTGTGATAACCCTAGGTCCGCCACCCAGGCTCAAAGGGATCATAAGATATTTCATGCCTAGAAACTTCTGTGTGCAGCCACAAGCCATTATGGGCTCTGGCATAGTTGAGTAAGTTGTGTGACCTCTTTCCGTGGTAGACTAGCTGATGTAGGGGAAAGTAGGTGTACCGGTCTACCCAGGGTTTGGAGGAAATACTTCAGAAAGACTATGTCTCGATCTTCCGATCATGGAGGTGGTCGAGTCTTGTGGGGAAAAGTGCACAAACCTCTGCAGAGTGTACAAACTAATCATGATTAGCCGTGTCCCCGGTTATGGACAACTTGAGTATCTAGAAGTGATTTATTGGTTGATCTCATCACTCTTCTTAATGAAATTATTGGGTTACTAATAACTTGGGAATTTTGGGATTGAGTTGGAGGAACCTTCTCAATAATGGCATTTTATTTTTGTAGTAAATAAAAATGTATTCCTTTGTTGTAGGGAAAAATTGGCTTTATGCAAAAAATTAAACTTAGAGCCTCCACCAGCTAAATTTGCATATAGAGATAGTCTTTTTCATTATTATTATTTCTATGGTGTGACATTGCCAGCATATTCCATGTGCTGACCTACACGGCTGCAACGTCTCATGTTGCAGAGTTTTCCGACGAGGAGTAAATGTGCGATAGGTCGTTGTTCTGCACTCAGTTTGCCGTGGAGTTGGATGGACTCATTTACCTTCGATGCTTCCGCAGTTACTTTTATCTAGATGGCCTTTGGCCATATTATTGTAATAAATACTCTTTTGATGACCTCGATGTAATAAAGTGTGTGATTGAACTCTGTTATAATTCATCGAGTACTGTGTGTGTCAGCATACCGATCCAGGGATGACACTTAAGCACAGAGACTTCGATCCATTTGGGTCGGGTCGCTACAGGCCTACTAGATCTATAGTTCTTGCAATGGGAGAAGTGATTGGCTTTGGGTTCAATCTTGTGGTGTCCTTTCCCAGTGACAGTAGGGGTAGCAAGGCACGTATTGTATTGTTGCCATCGAGGATAAAAAGATGGGGTTTATATCATATTGCTTGAGTTTATCTCTCTACATCATGTCATCTTGCTTAAGGCGTTACTCTGTTCTTATGAACTTAATACTCTAGATGCATGATGGATAGCGATCGATGTGTGGAGTAATAGTAGTAGATGCAAAATCATTTCGTTCTACTTGTCACAGACGTGATGCCGATATACAATGATCATGCCTAGATATTCTCATAACTATGCGCTTTTCTATCAATTGCTCGACAGTAATTTGTTCGCCCACCGTAGAATTCTGCTATCATGAGAGAAGCCACTAGTGAAACCTATGGCCCCCGGGTCTATGCTCATCATATTAATCTTCCATCTACTTTACTTTGCTTTATTTACTTTCTGTTTCTATACCAAAAATACCAAAAATATTACCTTATCATATCTATGAGATCTCACTCTCATAAGTGACCATGAAGGGATTGACAACCCCTTATCGCATTGGCTGCGAGGTTCTTATTTGTTTGTGCAGGAGCGAGGGACTCGCGCGTGGTCTCCTACTGGATTGATAGCTTTGTTCTCAAAAACTGAGGGAAATACTTACGCTACTGTGCTGCATCACCCTTTCCTCTTCGAGGGAATACAATGCAAGCTCGAGAAGTGGCAAGAAGAATTTATGGCGCCGTTGCCGGGGAGATCTACGCAAAAGTCATATACCAAGTACCTATCACAAACCCTTATCCCTCGCACTACATTATTTGCCTCTCGTTTTTCTCTCCCACACTTCACCCTTGTCGTTTTATTTTCCCTTCTTCTTCCGTGTGTTTTACCGTTCGCTTGCCTCTTGTTTGCTTGTGTGTTGGATTGCTTGCTTGTCACTATGGCTCAAGACAATACCAAATTGTGTGACTTCTCCAATACCAACAATAATGATTTTATTAGCACGCCGATTGCTCCTATCGTAGATGCTGAATCTTGTGAGATCAATGCCGCCCTATTGAATCTTGTCATGAAAGATCAATTTTCTGGTCTTCCTAGTGAAGATGCCGCTACCCATCTAAACAACTTTTTTGATTTGTGCGATATGCAAAAGAAGAGGGATACAGATAATGATATTGTTAAATTGAAGCTATTTCCGTTTTCGCTTAGAGATCTTGCTAAAACTTGGTTTTCCTCTTTCCTAGAAATAGTATTGATTCGTGGAATAAGTGCACAGATGTTTATATCTCTAAGTATTTTCCTCCCGCTAAGATTATCTCTCTTAGAAACGATATTATGAATTTTAAGCAACTAGATCATGAGCATGTTGCACAAGCTTGGGAGAGAATGAAATTAATGATACGTAATTGCCCCTACACATGGTTTGAACTGATGGATGATTATACAAAACTTTTATGCTGGCTTGAATTTTGCTTCTAGAAATCTTTTAGATTCGGCCGCGGGGGGTACTTTCATGGAAATCACTTTAGGAGAAGCTACCAAACTCCTAGATAATATTATGGTTAACTACTCTCAATGGCACACCAAAAGATCTACTAGTAAAAAAGTGCATGCTATTGAAGAGATTAGTGTTTTGAGTGGAAAGATGGATGAACTTATGAAATTATTTGCTACTACGAGTGCTTCTTCTGATCCTAATGATATGCCTTTATCCACGTTGATTAAAAATAATAATGAATCTTTGGATGTGAATTTTGTTGGTACGAATAATTTTGGTAACAATTCTTATAGAGGAAACTTTAATCCTAGGCCTTTTCCTAGTAATTCCTCTAATAATTATGGTAATTCCTACAATAACTCTTCTGGAAATTTTGTTTAGATGCCCTCTGAATCTTGAGACTAGTGTTAAAGAGTTTATGAATTCGCAAAAGAATTTCAATGCTTTGCTTGAAGAAAAATTGCTTAAGATTGATGAGTTGGCTAGAAACGTGGATAGAATTACTCTTGATGTTGATTCTTTGAAACTTAGATCTATTCCACCTAAGCATGATGGCAATGAATCTCTCAAAGCCATGAGAATTTGCATTGATGAGTGCAAAGAAAGAACCGCTAGGATGTGTGCTAAAAGAGATTGCTTTATGAATGCGAGTTCTTCTGGTTATCATGAGAATAAAGATGAAGATCTAAAAGTGATTGATGTTTCTCCTATTAAATCCTTGTTTTCTAGTATAAATCTTGATAGATATGGGACTGGAGATGAGTCTACTTTAGTTAAAAGGCGTCCCAATGATTCGGAGTTTTTAGATCTTGATGCTAAAATTGTTAAAAGTGGGATTAAAGAGATCAAAACTTTTCATAGCGATGAACCCACTATCTTCGATTTCAAGGGATTTAATTATGATAATTGCTCCTTAATAAATTGTATTTCCTTGTTGCAATCCTTTCTAAATTATCCACATGCTTATCGTCAAAATAAGGCTTTTACCAAACACATATTGGATGCTTTAATGCAATCTTATGAAGAAAAACTTGAATTAGAAGTTTCGATCCCGAGAAAGCTTTATGATGAGTGGGAGCCTACTATAAAAATTAAAATTAAAGATCACGAATGCTTTGCTTTGTGTGATTTGGGTGCGAGTGTTTCCACAATTCCAAAAACTTTGTGTGATATGTTAGGATTCCGTGAACTTGATGTTTGTTCTTTAAATTTGCATCTTGCGAATTCTACCATAAAGAAACCTATGGGAAGTATTAATGATGTTCTTATTGTTGCCAATAGGAATTATGTGCCTGTAGATATCATTGTTCTTGATATAGATTGCAATCCTTCATGTCCTATTATTGTTGGTAGACCTTTCCTTAGAACGATTGGTGCAATTATTGATATGAAGGAAGGAAATGTTAGATTCCAATTTCCATTAAGGAAAGGCATGGAACACTTTTCTAGAAAGAAAACCAAATTACCTTATGAATCTATTATGAGAGCCACTTATGGATTGCCTACCAAATATGGCAATACCTAGATCTATTCTTGTATCGTGCCTAACTAGGGGCGTTAAACGATAGCGCTTGTTGAGAGGCAACCCAATTTTATTTTCTTTATTTTTGCTTCTGTTTAGCAATAAATATTGCATCTAGCTTCTGTTTAGATGTGGCTTTGTGTTTTAATTAGTGTTTGTGCCAAGTAGAACCTTTGGGAAGACTTGTGTGAAGTTTATGTGATCATGCTGTAAAAAACAGAAACTTTAGCGCTCACGAGATTGGCTGTCATTTTTTACTAGAGAGTGTTTTTTTAGTTTATTATTTTTTCAGATGATTAATAAACAAATTCCTCACGTCCACCAAATTATTTCAATTTTTTTACAGTTACAGAAGTATTCGAAAGTTACAGATTACGACAGACTGTTCTATTTTTGACAGATTCTGTTTTTCGTGTGTTGTTTGCTTATTTTGATGAATCTATGAGTAGTATCGGGGGGTATGAATCATATAGAAGTTGGAATACAGTAGGTTTAACACCAATATAAACAATGAATGAGTTCATTACAGTACCTTTGAGTGGTGGTTTGTTTTCTTATACTAACGGAGCTCACGAGATTTTTGGCTAAGTTTTGTGTTGTGAAGTTTTCAAGTTTTGAGTATGGATTTGATGGACAATGGAACAAAGAGTGGAAAAATCCTAAGCTTGGGGATGCCCAAGGCACCCCAAGGTAAAATTTAAGGACAACCAAAATCCTAAGCTTGGGGATGCCCCAGGAAGGCATCCCCTCTTTTGTCTTCGTCTATCGGTAACTTTACTTGAGACTATATTTTTATTCACCACATGATATGTGTTTTGCTTGGAGCGTCATGTATGATTTGAGTATTTGCTTTTTAGTTTGCCACATTCATCCTTTCTGGACACACCTTTTGAGAGAGATAAATATGATTTGGAATTTATTAGAATACTATATGTGCTTCACTTTATTCTTTTGAGCTAGATAGTATTGCCCCAGTGCTTCACTTATATCTTTTAGAGCACGGTGGTGGTTTTATTTTGTAGAAATTATTGATCTATCATGCTTCACTTATATGTATTTGAGAGTCTCTTGGAACAGCATGGTAATGTGCTTTGGTTATAAAATTAGTCCTAATATGATAGGCATCCAAGATGAGTATAGTAAAACTTTCATACAAGTGCAATGGATACTATGAGAAGTTTGATACTTGATGATTGTTTGAGATATGAGGATGGTGATATTAGAGTCATGCTAGTGGAGTAATTGTGAATTTGAGAAAAACTTGTGTTAAAGTTTGTGATTCCCGTAGCATGCACGTATGGTGAACCGTTATGTGATGAAGTTGGAGCATGATTTATTTATTGAGTGTCATCCTTTGTGTGGAGGTCAGGATCGCGCGATGGTTAAATCCTACCAACCCTTCCCCTAGGAGCATGCGTTGAATACTTTGTTTTGATAACTCGTAGATTTTTGCAATAAGTATATGAGTTCTTTATGACTAATGCTGAGTCCATGGATTATACGCACTCTCACCCTTCCATCATTGCTAGCCTCTCTTGTATCGCGCAACTTTCGTCGGTACCATACACCCACCATATCTACCTATCATGACATTTCCATAGCCATTTCGAGATATATTGCCATGCAACTTTCCACCATTCCGTTCATATGACATGCTTCATCATCATCATTCACATAGAGTCATATTTTGTTCCAGATTCGAGTTGTAATCTTTGAGTTGTAAGTAAATAAAAGTGTGATGATCTTCATTATTAGAGCATTGTCCCGTGTGAGGAAACAAAAAAAGAGAGAGAAAGGACAAAAAAAGAGATGGCCCAAAAAAGAGAGAGGGGCTAAAAAAAGAAAAGCCCCTCCAAAAAAGAGAGAGATAAGGGACAATGCTACTATCCCTTTCCACACTTGTGCTTCAAAGTAGCACCATAATCTTCATGATAGAGAGTCTCTTGTTTTGTCACTTTCATATACTAGTGGGAATTTTCATTATAGAACTTGGCTTGTATATTCCAACAATGGGCTTCCTCAAATGCCCTAGGTCTTGATGAGCAAGCAAGTTGGATGCACACCCACTTAGTTTTCTGTTGAGCTTTCATAAACTTATAGCTCTAGTGCATCTGTTGCATGGCAATCCCTACTCACTCACATTGATATCTATTGATGGGCATCTCCATAGCCCATTGATACGCCTAGTTGATGTGAGACTATCTTCTTCTTTTGTCTTCTCCACAACCACCACTCTATTCCACATAGTGCTATATCCATGGCTCACGGTCATATATTGTGTGAAAGTTGAAAGGTTTGAAAGAATTAAAGTGTGAAACAATTGCTTGGCTGAAACCGGGGTTGTGCATGATTTGAATATTATGTGTGATGAAGATAGAGCATAGCCAGACTATATGATTTTGTAGGGATAACTTTCTTTGGCCTTGTTATTTTGAGAACACACGATTGCTTTGTTAGTATGCTTGAAGTATTATTATTCTTATGTCAATATAGAATTTTGTCTTGAATCTTTCGAATCTGAACATTCATGCCACAATAAAGAGAATTACATTAATAATTATGTTGGTTAGCATTCCACATCAAAAATTCTGTTTTTATCATTTACCTACTCGAGGACGAGCAGAAATTAAGTTTGGGGATGCTTGATACGTCTCCAACGTATCTATAATTTTTGATTGTTCCATGCTATTAAATATTCTGTTTTGGATGTTTAATGGGCTTTATTATACACTTTTATATTATTTTTGGGACTAACCTACTAACCCAAGGCCCAGTGCAAATTGTTGTTTTTTGCCTATTTCAGTGTTTCGCAGAAAAGGAATATCAAACAGAGTCCAAATGGAATGAAACCTTCAGGAGAGTTATTTTTGGAACAATATCTTTACAAGAGACTTGGAGTACAAGTCAGAGAAGAAACGAGGTGCCCACAAGGGGGCAGGGCGCGCCCAGGGGGTAGGCGCGCCCCCCACCCACGTGGGCCCCACGTTGCTCCACCGACGTATTTTTTCCTCCTATATATACCCATACACCCTAAAAACATCGAGGAGCACGAAGAAACCCTAATTCCACCGCAGCAACCTTCTGTTCCCATGAGATCCCATATTGGGGCCTGTTCCGGAGCTCCGCCAGAGGGGGCATCGATCACGGAGGGCTTCTACATCAACACCATAGCCTCTCCGATGAGTTGTGAGTAGTTTACCACAGACCTTTGGGTCCATAGTTATTAGCTAGATGGCTTCTTCTCTCTTTTTGGATCTCAATACAAAGTTCTCCTCAATCTTCGAGGAGATCTATTCGATGTAATCTTTTTGCGGTGTGTTTGTCGAGATCCGGTGACTTATGGGTTTATGATCAAGATTATCTATAAGGATGCTTTTATGAAATCTTTTATGTATGATTATAATATCCTTGCAAGTCTCTTCGAATTATTGGTTTGGTTTGGCCTACTAGATCTATAGTTCTTGCAATGGGAGAAGTGCTTGGCTTTGGGTTCAATCTTGCGGTGTCCTTTCCCAGTGACAGTAGGGGCAGCAAGGCACGTATAGTGTTGTTGCCATCGAGGATAAAAATATGGGGTTTATATCATATTGCTTGAGTTTATCTCTCTACATCATGTCATCGTGCTTAAGGCGTTACTCTGTTCTTATGAACTTAATACTCTAGATGCATGTTGGATAGCAGTCGATGTGGAGAGTAATAGTAGTAGATGCAGAATCGTTTCGGTCTACTTGTCACGGACGTGATGCCTATATACAATGATCATGCCTAGATATTCTCGTAACTATGCGCTTTTCTATCAATTGATCGACAGTAATTTGTCACCCACTGTAGAATTATGCTATCATGAGAGAAGCCACTAGTGAAACCTATGGCCCCCGGGTCTATTCTCATCATATTAATCTTCCATCTACTTTACTTTGCTTTATTTACTTTCTGTTTCTATACCAAAAATACCAAAAATATTATCTTATCATATCTATCAGATCACACTCTCATAAGTAACCGTGAAGGGATTGACAACCCCTTATCGCGTTGGCTGCGAGGTTCTTATTTGTTTGTGCAGGTGCGAGGGACTCGCGCGTGGTCTCCTACTGGATTGATACCTTGGTTCTCAAAAACTGAGGGAAATACTTACGCTACTATCCTGCATCACCCTTTCTTCTTCGAGGGAATACAACGCAAGCTCGAGAAGTAGCACACGGGCGGTGCATGCTGCCTGCCCCTTCATGGCGGTGGCGGTGCACGGTGCATTATTTGTATTTGTGTTCCATTTGTTTCCGAATTCAAAGAGCTTTGAGTCGAGGCAACCAAAATGCCACCATTGATTCCAATGGGCACAAAACATGCCAGTGCCGCGAGGCAATGCTGCAAGCAATCCATCTTAGAGATACAAGTTGGCTGGTGTCATTGAATTGTCCTTGAGAGAAGAAGATTTGGAATGTCTTTCTACATATCCACTGGAGGATGCCATAACATAAATGAAACATAATAAAGCGCCCGGGCCAGACGGGTTCCCGGCCGAATTCTATCAAAGATGTTGGCATATCATAGAGTGATCTCATGCATATGTTCCACGATTTATTTGAAGGCCACCTCAATTTTGGAACAATAACGTTGTTGCCAAAGAAGGTGGAAGCCGTTCGCATACAACAGTTTAGACCAATATGTCTTCTCAATGAAAGCTTTAAGATCTTTACAAAGGTTGGCATGAATAGGTTTATGCAGGTTGCACACTCGGTTGTGCAACTGACTCAAACTGCGTCCATGCCAGGACGACAAATCCTAGAAGGGGTGGTAGTCCTACATGAAACGTTGCATAAAATCCACTCGAAGTAACTCGATAGGGTTGTCTTCAAAGTGGATTTTGAAAAAGCGTATGATAAGGTCAAATGACCCTTCCTACATCAAGCCTTAGGTATGAAGGGATTCAATGATACGTGGAGGTCTCAAGTGGATTCATTCATACAGAAAGGCAGTGTCGGGATAAAGGTCAATTATGACACCGATCATTATTTCCAGACTCGTAAGGGACTAAGACAGGGAGACTCCATGTCTCTTGCGCTATTTAATATCGTAACGGATATGTTGGCAGTACTTATTAGTCAGGCTAAAGAGGGTGGCCAAGTAGGAGGACTCGTTCCCCATCTTGTAGAGGGGGGTCGTCTCCGTCTTACAATACGCAGATGATACTATTATTTTCATGGAACATGATCTTGCAAAAGCTAAGAATATGAAGCTTATTTTATGCCTTTTCGAGCAATTGTCAGGACTCAAAATTAATTTCAATAAAAGCGAACTGTTTTGCTCTGGGAGAGCTAGAGAAGAACAGGATAATTACATAAGATTATTCGATTGTGAAATGGGATGCCTACCTTTTAGTTATCTAGGGATCCCAATTCACCATAGACGGATAACGAACAAAGAACGGAAATTTATAGAAGATAGATTTGAAAAAAATTGAGCTGCTGGAAGGGCAAGCTCATGTCTTACGGAGGAAGGCTCTTGTTGATTAACTCGGTTTTGACAAGTTTGCCAATGTTCGTCCTTTCTTTCTTTGAAGTACCGGTAGAGGTACAGAAAAGATTGGACTTTTACGAATCCCATTTCTTCTGGCAAAGCGGCGAGGCCAAGAAGAAATATAGACTGGCTAGATGAGATATTATGTGTAGACCCAAAGACCAGGGCGGGTTAGGGATCGAGAATTTAGAAGTAAAGAATAGATGTTTGCTTAGCAAATGGTTATACAGATTATTGACGGAGACCGAAGGCATGTGGGTACAAATCTTGCGGAATACATACCTGCATACTAAGACTTTGGCCCAGGTGAATGCAAGACCAACAGACTCACCATTTTGGAACGGGTTAATGAAGACAAAAGTAACTTTCTTCCAGCGGGTGAAGTTCCTAATTGGTAGTGGTACTTCTACTAGGTTCTGGAAGGACACTTGGCTAGGGGAGATGCCCTTGGCCTTACAATACCCCTCTCTATATAATATTGGGCAACGTAAGAAAGATTATGTCGCCATAGTATTAAACTCAGTACCACTTAATATCTACTTTAGGAGATCCCTTGTAGGGGAACGTTGGAATGCTTGGCTACACCTGTACGTAGGTTGATGGATGTTCAACTTTCAGATCAGGCGGATACAATTAGTTGGAAGTTAACCACGAATGGAGTATTCTCTGTCAAATTCATGTATTTGGACTTAATTGATTTCGGGCCATTGTCGAGGTCTTTGCACATATGGAAGATTAAAGTTCCACTCCGCATCAAGATCTTTATGTGGTTTGTCAACAAAGGAGTCATCTTGACCAAAGATAATCTGATGAAAAGGAATTGGTTCGGTCAATCTAGATGTTGTTTTTGTGATCAAAACGAGACAATCAAACACCTCTTTATTGAATGTCCACTTGCAAAACTGTTATGGCGATCCATTCATATAGCTTTTAACATTAATCCTCCAATGAGTATAAACACGTTATTTAGGACGTGGCTTAATGAAGTAGACATACACACATCTAAACATATTCGGATAGGGATATGTGCACTATTATGGGCTATATGGAACACTCGAAATGATATGATTTTTAAGGGGACAAAATTCACTAATTTCTTGCAGGTTATCTACAGAGCTACAACCTGAATCCGTATGTGGTCGTTACTCACACATGCGGACTACATGGAGCTTATGGTTATTGGGTGCAACCGATGGGAGACGGTTGCACGGGCTATCTTCAGTCGATTTGGATGGCGAGCTAATAATAGGCTAGGTGTGTAGGCATCGTAGCCTGTATTTTCTCGCCGTGTGTGGCGTTTTACAGATTTATTTATCTTTCTTGCTCAGATTTTCAGTTTCCGTGGAACTTAAGACCTTATTTTGATCTTAATAATTTGGTTGCATGCATCGATTGGTGCAGAGGAGCCTCCTTTAAAAAAACTAGAGGAGGATGCGGCTCATGCATGCTGACTATATACACGAGCTCCTCATGATAATGGTATGGTAGTCGCCTGCAGACTGCAATCTATGAAAACAGTGTTGATAAATCTACAATATACAATAAAAACAATGTGAATGGTATTCCTCTGCTGAAAATATACACCCTTGTATTTTGGTAGTTCGTAGAGCCTTGGTGGTGTCCTTTTTGTACAGATGAGGCCCTACAACGTATTTAGAGTATCTGATCCACACATGTTGCTATAATTTAGAATCTTGGATGAATAACGGGTGATTGGAGTGGAAATGTTAGTAGAAGCATGATCAGGAAAGTTGTCTCCACGAGCTGACGCTATCCAATATGATGGTACAATGTAACTCTGATTGCATATATTAAAATCATTGAACGAAAGGGAGTAAAATAATAAACACGATCTATGAAAGGCTTTTAGTGTGAAAAAATATTAATCAAGATACCATCTTCTTTGTGAGCCTGTTACTAATATGTAATATCAACCATCACCAAACCCCTATATTCCAAAAGGTTTTCGCGACGAGGTCTGACCACTTGGGTGAAAAGGACTTATCGGACTCTTGACCTGCGGCACGTGTATTATTTTGGGTGCTCACTATGTAGACATGCACGGTAAATGTAGAATGCTGCTTCAAACTTTCTTAACGGGTGTAGCAGTCCGTGTTGCTGTGCACAGCGATTTTGTTTGCCTGTGGGCCACCACGTTGGGTTGATCTCGCCGCCAGACATTCCTTATGCTCTGCATGTCTGCGTGGGCTTCGGTGACCGCCTGCAATGTGCATGCTTCTTTGTCGATTAATGTGCCGTTGTGTGTGCTCTGATTGCTTGCAGGGGGTATAGATGCATATCGTGATTGATTTTTGCTGCTTAGTGCATGCATGCACGGGCGGTGGGTGATTCGCTTGACGTCTCTTTCCAATGAGCGGCCACCGTCTATCAAGTTTTCTCTCGAAGAGTCTCTATGTATCTCCATTGCTGTATGCCTACCGCTATATAAATCACCTCGGCTGCTCTTCATTGCACTGTGCCCGCTCCACCTCCTTTTTTCCCCGGCCAGTCGCTCTTCTGTTCACTCCGGCGGCGGCCGCCCTCCCCTACCCTGCCCAGCCATGGAGCTGCCTGCAGGATTGCAGGTCGTCCAATCCGGCGCCGCCGTCATGGATGTCGACCATGTTGGTTTTTGAACGCCAGATCAATTCACCCGGAGCAAACCGTACGTGTGAAACAAGCTAGTAGCAAGCAAGCACACAGGATGCTTAATTGATGAACAGTAGACTACCACACTCCTTGCTTTAGCCTCCGTACGCGAGCGATCTAGCGCTCAATCGATTTGATCGATCGACTCGACGGAACTTTTTGCGAACAATAGAAACTGATCGATAGACTTTTGTGATAGCTATAGGGGCGTGTCGTTCCTGGGCTTTTTCTTTGTATTGCTTTTTCTCTTGTCTTATTGTTTACAGGGGTACACGTGAGTATATATAGCAGCAAACCTAGCTACTAAACCTATACCTACACGGTTACTATATCCTATCCGTGCCGGGCAAGCTAACCGAGTCGTGCTTACCTCTAACATTCACCCCCTTAAGCATGACATTCTTATTGCGACCTGGATCCCAAATTCGACTGCTGCTACTTATAAACGTCATCGGCATTGCTTTCACCGATTCTTGCAACATTTCAGGGACCGTCTTTGCTGTTGTCGTCTCGTTCGTTGCTTGACGCCAGCGCTTCTCCTTGGTCGCGTCTTCACTCTTCACCTGTTCTTTAGTGCTTGGCAGATTGATTTTCGGACCCTCGAGGGGACATCTTTTGAACTCGAGCGTGACCAAACTTCGGTCTAACTTTGCGTTCCAAGCTCTTGGCGCTTGCTTTAGCCTGTAAAGTGCCTTTTTGAGCTTGTAAACTTTCCCTTCTTCGCCTTTCTTCTCGTAGCCGAGGGATTGTTTCACGTACACTTCTTCTTTGAGGTCGCCATTGAGGAAATCGGATTTCACATCCATATGATGAACCTTCCAATCCTCTTGTGCTGCCAAAGCTAGGTGCACTCTCACCGTCTTGATGCGGGCAACCAGTGCAAACACCTCCTCATAGTCAACTCCTTGACGTTGTACGTAGCCCTTTGCAATGAGTCTAGCCTTGTACTTCACAATGGCACCCTTCGTGTCCTTCTTCAACTTGTAAACCCACTTCAAACCTATGGCCTTTTGGTTCGGAGGTCGGGTTACCAAAATCCACGTGCCATTGCTCTCGATCGCCTTCATCTCCTCATCCATGGCGTGCATCCAGCTTGAACTTTTGCTCGCCTCTACGAAGTTTGCGGCTCCTCAATTCTGAGTAAACACAAATCAGAGTACTCGAGCGTAATTGGATTTGCGTACTTGTAGACTTTGTTGAGGGTCTTGTAGCGACGAGGCCCGAAAGAATCCGTTGTGGCTTGCGAAGGAGGCGACACAAATTGTGTTGGCGTCGATGCAATTGAGGAAGACGGTTGAGTCTCGGGCGTGGTAGATGTCGGGTCGTTGGCATCCGCGTCGTCGGCGTAGTCGTCGTGATCGTGACCATCATCTTGACTGTCATCATCACTATGCGCCTCATTGTTAATGTCGTTGCCAAGATCTTCACCCGTGTCTTGCACGTCGTTGTCGCTATCACCTTGCTGTTGGAAATATGCCCTAGAGGTAATAATAAATTGGTTATTATTATATTTCCTTGTTCATGATAATTGTTTATTATCCATACTAGAATTGTATTGATAGGAAACTCAGATACATGTGTGGATACATAGACAAACACCATGTCCCTAGTAAGCCTCTAGTTGACTAGCTCGTTGATCAACAGATGGTCACGGTTTCCTGACCATGGACATTGGATGTCGTTGATAACGGGATTACATCGTTAGGAGAATGATGTCATGGACAAGACCCAATCCTAAGCCTAGCACAGATCGTGTAGTTCGTATGCTAAAGCTTTTCTAAATGTCAAGTATCTTTTCCTTAGACCATGAGATTGTGCAACTCCCAGATACCGTAGGAATGCTTTGGGTGTACCAAACGTCACAACGTAACTGGGTGGCTATAAAGGTGCACTACAGGTATCTCCGAAAGTGTCTGTTGGGTTGGCACGAATCAAGACTGGGATTTGTCACTCCGTGTGACGGAGAGGTATCTCTGGGCCCACTCGGTAGGACATCATCATAATGTGCACAGTGTGATCAAGGAGTTGATCACGGGATGATGTGTTACAGAACAAGTAAAGAGACTTGCCGGTGATGAGATTGAACAAGGTATCGGGATACCGACGATTGAATCTCGGGCAAGTACTATACCGGTAGACAAAGGGAATTGTATACGGGATTGATTGAATCCTTGACATCGTGGTTCATCCGATGAGATCATCGTGGAGAATGTGGGAGCCAACATGGGTATCCAGATCCCGCTGTTGGTTATTGACCGGAGAGTTGTCTCGGCCATGTCTGCATGACTCCCGAGCCCGTAGGGTCTACACACTTAAGGTTCGATGACGCTAGGGTTATAGAGAAAGTATGTACGCGGTTACCGAATGTTGTTCGGAGTCCCGTATGAGATCCCGGACGTCACGAGGAGTTCCGGAATGGTCCGGAGGTAAAGATTCATATATGGGAAGTCCCGTTTTGGTCACCGGAAAAGTTTCGGGCGCTATCGGTAGCGTACCGGGACCACCAGGTGGGGCCACCGGCCCCATAGGGCTGCATGGGCCAAGTGTGGGAGGGGACCAGCCCCAGGTGGGCTGGTGCACCCCCCCCCCCCCCACTAGGGCCCAAGGCGCATCATAGAGGGGAAGGAGCCAAACCCTAGGGCAGATGGGCCCTAGGGCCCAATCTGGTGCGCCCCCCTCTCCCTCTCCCCCTCTGGCCGCCACCCTTAGATGGGATCTGGGGTGGCCGCACCCCTAGGGGTGGGAAATCCTAAAGGGGGCGCAGCCCCTCCCTTCCCCCTATATATATGTGAGGTTTGGGGCTGCCCACAATACGGTTTGACCTCTCTCGCTTGGTGCCGTCCTACCTCTCTCCCTCGTCGTCTCTCGCAGTGCTTGGCGAAGCACTGCTGGAGTCCCACGCTCCTCCACCACCACCACGCCATCGTGCTGCTGCTGGATGGAGTCTTCCCCAACCTCTCCCTCTCTCCTTGCTGGATCAAGGCGTGGGAGACGTCACTGGGCTGCACGTGTGTTGAACGCGGAGGCGCCGTTGTTCAGCGCTTAGATCGGAATCAACCGCGATCTGAATCAGTACGAGTACGACTCCTTCATCCGCGTTCTAGTAACGCTTCCGCATCACGATCTACAAGGGTATGTAGATGCACTCCCCTCTCCCTCGTTGCTAGATTACTCCATAGATTGATCTTGGTGATGCGTAGAATTTTTTTGATTTCTGCTACGATCCCGAACAGTGGCATCATGAGCTAGGTCTATGCGTAGTTTCTTGCACGAGTAGAACACAAAGTAGTTGCGGGCGTCGATTTGTCAATTTACTTGCCGTTACTAGTCTTATCTTGATTCGGAGGCATCGTGGGATGAAGCGGCCCGGACCGACCTTACACGTACTCTTACGTGAGACAGGTTCCACCGACTGACACGCACTAGTTGCATAAGGTCGCTAGCGGGTGTCTGTCTCTCCCACTTTAGTCGGATCAGATTCAATGAAAAGGGTACTTATGAAGGGTAAATAGAAATTGGCATATCACGTTGTGGTTTTGGCGTAGGTAAGAAACGTTCTTGCTAGAAACCTATAGCAGCCACGTAAAAACTTGCAACAACAATTAGAGGACGTCTAACTTGTTCTTGCAGCATGTGCCGTGTGATGTGATATGGCCAAAAGGATGTGATGAATGATATATATTTGATGTATGAGATTGATCATGTTCTTGTAATAGGAATCACGACTTGCATGTCGATGAGAATGAGAACCGACAGGAGCCATAGGAGTTGTCTTATTTATTGTATGACCTGCGAGTCACTGAATAACGCCATGTAATTACTTTACTTTATTGCAAAACGTTAGCCATAGTAGTAGAAGTAATGTTTGGCGAGACGACTTCATAAAGACACGATGATGGAGATCATGATGATGGAAATCATGGTGTCATGCCGGTGACGATGATGATCATGGAGCCCCGAAGATGAAGATCAAAAGGAGCAAAATGATATTGGCCATATCATGTCACTATTTGATTGCATGTGATGTTTATCATGTTTTACATCTTATTTGCTTAGAACGACGGTAGTGAATAAGATGATATCTCACTAAAATTTCAAGAATTGTGTTCCCCCTAACTGTGCACCATTGCTAAGGTTCGTTGTTCCGAAGCACCACGCGATGATCGGGTGTGATAGGTTCTAACGTTCTCATACAACGGGTGTAAGCCAGATTTACACACGCAATACACTTAGGGTTCACTTGACGAGCCTAGCATGTACAGACATGGCCTTGGAACACGGAAGACCGAAAGGTCGAACATGAGTCGTATAGAAGATACGATCAACATAAAGATGTTCACCGTTGATGACTAGTCCGTCTCACGTGATGATCGGACACGGCCTAGTCGATTCAGATCATGTATCACTTAGATGACTAGAGAGATGTCTATCTGCGTGGGAGTTCATTAGATGAACTTAGTTGTCATGAACAATAGTCTAAGTTGTCTGCGCAAATTATGTTATAGACCAAAAGCTTACGTTGTAGCTCCCTGTTTAATACGATCCTAGAGAAAGACCGATTTGAAAGATATTGTAAGCAATGATACGGACTGGGTCCGTAGTCCGAGGAGTGTCCTCACTGCTACACAGAAGGCTTACATCTTTGATGCACCGCTCGATGTGCAAACCCCTACAACGTTGTCTACGGATGTTGTGAACACCTGACAGACATGTCCTGATGACTACTTGATAGTTAAGTGCACCATACTTTACGGCTTAGAATCGGGATTCCAATGACGTTTTTAACGCCATAGGACATATGAGATGTTCCAAGAGCTGAAATTGGGATCTCAGGCTCATGCCCGTGTGGAGAGGTATGAGACCTCTGACAAGTTCTTTTGCCAACAAGATGGAGGAGAATAGCTCAACTAGTGAGCATGTACTCAGAATGTCTGGGTGCTAAGATCACTTGAACCAAGTGGGAGTTAATCTTCCAGATGAGATAGTGGTTGACAGAATTCTCTAGACACTATCACTAATCTACTAGAACTTCGTGATGAACTATGAGATGCAAAGGATGGAGATGATCCCGGAGCTATTAGCGGTACTTAAGACCGCAAAGGTAGAAATCAGGAAGTAACATCAAGTGTTGATGGTTTAACAAGACCACTGGTTTCAAAAGGGGCAAGGGCTAGAAGGGAAACTTCATGAATGGCAAACCAGTTGTCGCTCTGATGAAGGAACCCATGGTTGAACCCAAACCTCGAGACTAAGTGCTTCTATTGTAAGGGAAACAGTCACATGGCAGCGGAACTACCCCAAATACATGGTAGATAAGAAAGCTGGCAACTTCAATAAAGTATATTTGATATATGTGTTATTGATGTGTACCTTACTAGTACTCCTTGTAGTATTTGGGTATTGGATACCGGTTCAGTTGTTATTATTAGTGACTTGAAGCAAAAGCTACGGACTGAACGGAGACTAGCTAAGGGTGAGGTGAAGATGTTGGAAGTGTTTCCAAGGTTTATAGGATCACCATCGCACGCTCCCTCTACCTTCGGGATTAGTGTTGAACCTAGATAAATGTTATCAGGTGTCTACGTTGAGCGTGAATATGATTAGATCATTTTCATTGCAATACGGTTATTCATTTGAGTTAGAGAATAATGGTTATTCTGTTTACATGAATAATACTTTTATGGTCATGCACCCAATGGTTTATTGAATCTCGATCATAGTAATACACATGATAATAATATTAACGCCAAAGGATGTAGAGTTAATGATGATAGTACCACTTTCTTGTGGCACTGCCGCTTAGGTCATTTTGGCATAAAATGCATGAAGAAACTCCATGCTGATGGATGTTTGGAGTCACATGATTTTGAATCGCTTGACACATGCGAGCCATGCCTCATGGGCGGGATGACTAAGATCCCGTGTTCAGGTACAATGAAACGGGCAAGTGACTTGTTGGAAATCATACATGCTGATGTGTGTGATCCAATGAGAATTAAGGCGTGTGGTGGATATCGTTATTTTTTCATCTTCACTGACGATTTGAGTAGATATGGGTATATTTACTTAATGAAGCAAAAGTCTGAAACGTTTGAAAAGTTCATGCAATTTCAGAGTGAAGATTAAGAATCATCATCACAAGAGGATCATGTTCCTACGATCTGATCAAGGGGAGATTTTCTGAATTATGAGTTTGGCAATCACTTAAGACATTGTGGAATTGTTTCACAGTTGAAGCCACCTGGAACACCACAGCGTGATGGTGTGTCCGGACGTCGTAATCAAACCTTATGAGACATGGTGCGATCTATGATGTCTCTTACCGATCTACCGCTATTATTTGAGGTTATGCATTAGAGACAGCTGCATTCACTTTAGATAGGGCACCATCTAAGTCCGTTGAGACGACGCCGTATGAACTATGGTTTGGCAAGAAACCGAAGTTGTCGTTTCTTAATGTTTGGGGCTGCGATGCTTATGGCTTTAGCCGGAAAAAGCTCGAACCTAAAGCGGACAAATACATCTTCATAGGATACCCGAAGGTAACAGTTGGGTGTACCTTCTATCTCAGATCCAAGGGCAAAAATGTTTGTCACTAAGAACGGGTCCTTTCTCGAGAAGGAGTTTCTCTCGAAAGAATTGAGTGGGAAGAAGATAGAACATGATGAGGTTGTCGAACCCTCACTTCAACCGGAGAGTAGTGCAACACGGAAAGATGTTTCTGTGGAACCTACGATCGTTGAAGAGGAAACTAATGATAGTGATCATGAAGCCTCGGATCAAGTTACTATCGAACTTCGTAGGTCGACAAGGATATGTACTACTCCTGAGTTGTACGGTGATCCTGTCTTAGATGTCATGTTGTTGGACAACAATGAACCTACGAACTATGGAGAAGTGATGGTGGGGACATATTCCGACAAATGGTTAGAAGCCAAGAAATCCGAGATAGGATCCTTGTATCAAAACAAAGTATGGACTTTGGTGGACTTGCCCAATGATCGGCAAGCCATTGAGATAAATGGATCTTTAAGAAGAAGACGGACGTGGATGGTAATGTCACCGTCTATGAAGCTCGACTTGTGGCAAAGAGTTTGTCACAAGTTCAAGGAGTTGACTATGATGAGATTTTCTCACCCGTAGTGATGCTTAAGTCCGTCGGAATCAAGTTAGCATTAGCTGCATTTATGAAATCTGGTAGATGGATGTCAAAACAAGTTTCCTTACCAGTTTTCGTAAGGAAAGGTTGTATGTGATACAATCAAAAAGGTTTTGTCGATCCTAAGGATGCTAAAAGATATGCTAGCTCCAGCGATCCTTCCATGGACTAGAGCAAGCATCTCGGAGTCGGAATATACGCTTTGATGGAGTGATCAAAGTTTTTGGGTATACAAAGTTTGTTAGAAACTTGTATTTACAATAAAGTGAGTGGGAGCACTACAACATTTCTGATAAGTATATGTGAATGACATATTGTTGATCCGAAATGATGTAGAATTTCTGGAAAGCGTAAAGGGTTGTTTGAAAGGAGTTTTTCAAAGGAAGACATGGATAAAGCTTCTTACATAATTAGGCATCAAGATCTATAGAGATAGATCAAGACGCCTGATGATACTTTCAAAGGGAACACACACCTTTGACATGATTTTGAAGGAGTTCAAAATAGATCAGTCAAAGGAGTTCTTACCTGAGTTATAAGGTGTGAAGTTGAGTAAGACTCAAAGCTTGACCACGGCAGAAGAAAGAGGAAGGACGAAGGTCGTCCCCTATGCTTTTGTCATAGGCTCTATACGATATGCCATGCTGAGTACCGCACCTGATGTGTGCCTTGCCACATGTCTGGCAAGAGGGTACAAAGGTGATCCAGGAGTGGATCACTAGATAGTTGTCAAAATTATCCTTAGAGGAATAAGGAAATGTTTCTCGGTTATGGAGGTGATAAAGAGTTTGACGTAAAGAGTTACGTCGATGCAAGCTTAACACCTATACGGATAACTCTGAGTGGAGATGCCGGATACGTATAATGGAGCAACAGTTTGGAATAGCTCCAAGTGGAACGTGGTAGCAGCATCTACGATATGACATAAAGTTTTGCGAAGTACATAGGGATCTGAATGTTGCACACCCGTTGACTACAACCTCTCTCACAAGCATAACATGATCAAACCCAAAACTCATTGAGTGTTAATCACATATTGATGTGAACTAGATTACTGACTCTAGTAAACTCTTTGGATGTTGGTCACATGGCGATGTGACCTGTGAGTGTTAATCACATGGCGATGTGAACTAGATTATTGACTCTATTGCAAGTGGGAGACTGTTGGAAATATGCCCTAGAGGCAATAATAAATTGGTTATTATTATATTTCCTTGTTCATGATAATTGTTTATTATCCATGCTAGAATTGTATTGATAGGAAACTCAGATACATGTGTGGATACATAGACAAACACCATGTCCCTAGTAAGCCTCTAGTTGACTAGCTCGTTGATCAACAGATGGTCACGGTTTCCTGACCATGGACATTGGATGTCGTTGATAACGGGATCACATCGTTAGGAGAATGATGTCATGGACAAGACCCAATCCTAAGCCTAGCACAGATCGTGTAGTTCGTATGCTAAAGCTTTTCTAAATGTCAAGTATCTTTTCCTTAGACCATGAGATTGTGCAACTCCCGGATACCGTAGGAATGCTTTGGGTGTACCAAACGTCACAACGTAACTGGGTGGCTATAAAGGTGCACTACAGGTATCTCCGAAAGTGTCTGTTGGGTTGGCACGAATCAAGACTAGGATTTGTCACTCCGTGTGACGGAGACGTATCTCTGGGCCCACTCGGTAGGACATCATCATAATGTGCACAGTGTGATCAAGGATTTGATCACGGGATGATGTGTTACGGAACGAGTAAAGAGACTTGCCGGTGACAAGATTGAACAAGGTATCGGGATACCGACAATCGAATCTCGGGCAAGTACTATACCGGTAGACAAAGGGAATTGTATATGGGATTGATTGAATCCTTGACATCGTGGTTCATCCGATGAGATCATCATGGAGAATGTGGGAGCCAACATGGTGTTGGGGAACGTAGTATTTTCAAAAGTTTCCTACGATCACGCAAGATCTATCTACTAGATGCATAGCAACGAGGGAAGAGTGTGTCTACGTACCCTCGTAGACCGGGAGCGGAAGCGTCAAGTGACGCGGTTGATGTAGTCGAACTTCTTCGTGATCCAACCGATCAAGCACCGAACGTACGGCACCTCCGCGTTCAGCACACGTTCAGCTTGTTGACGTCCCACGAGCTCTTGATCCAGTTGAGCTTCACGGGAGAGTTTCGTCAGCACGACGGCGTGGTGACGGATATGATGTATCTACCGGCGCAGGGCTTCGCCTAAGCACTGCAACGGTATAATCGAGGTGTGTTTCTGTGGAGGGGGGCACCGCACACGGTTGGGAGAGATCAACTGATCAACTTGTGTCTCCTAGGGTGCCCCCTGCCCCCGTATATAAAGGAGCAAGGGGAGGGGCCGGCCAGCCCTTCTATGGCCCGTCAGGGAGGCAATCCTACTAGGAATAGGATTGCAATCCTATTCCTAGTAGGAGTCCACCAAGAAGGAAGAGAGGGAAAGGAAGGAGAGGGAGAAGTGGCGCCCCCCAATCCTAGTCCAACTAGGATTCCCTGGTGGGGCGCCGGCCAGCCTCTATGGGCTGCTTCTCTTCTTTCCTCAAGGCCCACTATGGACCATCCCCCCTCGTGGGGGGTTCCGGTAACCCCCTCCGGCAATCCGGTTAAATCCGAAATTTTTCCGGAACACTTCCGGTGTCCGAATATAGTCGTCCAATATATCAATCTTTATGTCTCGGACATTCCGCGACTCCTCGTCATGTCCGCGATCTCATCCGGGACTCCGAACTTCCTTCGGTACATCAAAACTCATAAACTCATAATACCGATCGTCATCAAACGTTACGTGTGCGGACCCTACGGGTTCGAGAACTATGTAGACATGACCGAGACTCATCTCCGGTCAATAACCAATAGCGGAACCTGGATGCCCATATTGGCTCCTACATATTCTACGAAGATCTTTATCGGTCGAACCGCATAACAACATACGTTGTTCCCTTTGTCATCGGTATGTTACTTGCTCGAGATTCGATCGTCGGTATTATCATACCTAGTTCAACCAGCAAGTCTCTTTACTCGTTCCATAATACATCGTCTCCTGACTAACTCATTAGTCATTTTCTTGCAAGGCTTATTACGATGTGCATTACCGAGAGGGCCTAGAGATACCTCTCCGACACTTGGAGTGACAAATCCTAATCTTGATCTATGCTAACACCACAAACACCTTCGGAAACACCTGTAGAGCATCTTTATAATCACCCAGTTATGTTGTGACGTTTGATAGAACACAAGGTGTTCCTCCGGTATTCGGGAGTTGCATAATCTCATAGTCATAGGAACATGTATAAGTCATGAAGAAAGCAATAGCAGTAAAACTAAACGATCATAGTGCTAAGCTAACGGATGGGTCTTATCCATCACATCATTCTCCTAATGATGTGATCCCATTGATCAAATTACAACTCATGTCTATGGTTAGGAAACATAACCATCTTTGATCAATGAGCTAGTCTAGTAGAGGCATACTAGGGACACTCTGTTTTGTCTATGTATTCACACATGTACTAAGTTTCCGGTTAATACAATTCTAGCATGAATAATAAACATTTATCATGATATAAGGAAATATCTTTATTGCCTCTAGGGCATATTTCCTTCAGTCTCCCACTTGCACTAGAGTCAATAATCTAGCTCACATCACCATGTGATTTAATACCGATAGTTCACATCGTTATGTGAATTATACCCATAGTTCACATCGCCATGTGACCAACACCCAAAGGGTTTACTAGAGTCAATAATCTAGTTCACATCGCTTATGTGATTAATACCCAAGAGTAATAAGGTGTAATCATGTTTTGCTTGTGAAAGAAGTTTAGTCAGCGGGTCTGTTATATTCAGATCCGTATGTATTTTGCAAATTTCTATGTCTACAATGCTTTGCATGGAGCTACTCTAGATAATTTCTCCCACTTTCAATACACATCCAGATTGATACTTAGAGTCATCTGGATTTAGTGTCAAAGCTTGCATCGGCGTAACCCTTTACGACGAACTCTTTAACACCTCCATAATCGAGAAACATTTCCTTAGTAATCTAGTTACTAAGGATAATTTTGACCGCTGTACAGTGATCTACTCCTGGATCACTATTGTACCCCCTTGACAAACTCATGGCAAGGTACAGAACATGTTTGGTACACAGCATGGCATACTTTGTAGAACCTATGGCTGAGGCATAGGGAATGACTTTCATTCTCTCTATATTTTTCTGTCGTGGTCTGGCTTTGAGTCTTACTCAACTTCACACCTTACAAGTCAGGCAAGAACTCCTTCTTTGACTGATCCATTTTGAACTACTTCAAAATCTTATCAAGGTATGTACTCATCGAAAGTCTTATCAAGCGTCTTGATCTATCTCTATAGATCTTGATGCCCAATATGTAAGCAGCTTCACCAAGGTCTTTCTTTGAAAAACTCCTTTCAAACACTCCTTTATGCTTTGCAGAAAATTCTACATCATTTCCGATCGTCAATATGTCATTCACATATACTTATCAGAAAGGTTGTAGTGCTCCCACTCACTTCTTGTAAATACAGGCTTCACCGCAAGTCTGTATAAATCTATATGCTTTGACCAACTTATCAAAGCGTATATTCCAACTCCGAGATGCTTGCACCAGTCCATAGATGGATCGCTGGAGCTTGCACATTTTGTTAGCACCTTTAGGATTGACAAAACCTTCTGGTTGCATTATATACAAGTCTTCTTTAATAAATACATTAAAGAATGCAGTTTTGTTATCCATTTGCCAGATTTCATAAAATGCGGCAATTGCTAACATGATTCGGACAGACTTAAGCATCGCTACGGGTGAGAAAGTCTCATCGTAGTCAACTCCTTGAACTTGTTGAAAAACTTTCGCAACAAGTCGAGCTTTGTAAACAGTAACATTACCATCAGCGTCAGTCTTCCTCTTAAAGATCCATTTATTTTCGATGGCTTGCCGATCATCGGGCAAGTCAACCAAAGTCCACACTTTGTTCTCATACATGGATCCCATCTCAGATTTCATGGCCTCAAGCCATTTTGCGAAATCTAGGCTCATCATCACTTCCTCATAGTTCGTAGGTTCATCATGGTCCAGTAACATGACTTCCAGAACCGGGTTGCCGTACCACTCTGATGCGGAACGAACTCTGGTTGATCTACGAAGTTCAGCAGAAACTGGATCTGAAGTTTCATGATCATCATCATTAGCTTCCTCACTAATTGGTGTAGGAATCACTTGAACTTGTTTTTGTGATGTTCCACTTTCCAATTCGGGAGAAGGTACAATTACCTCATCAAGTTCTACTTTCCTCCCACTCACTTCTTTCGAGAGAAACTCCTTCTCTAGAAAGGATCCACTCTTAGCAACAAAGACCTTGCCTTTGGATCTGTGATAGAAGGTATACCCAACAGTTTCTTTTGGGTATCCTATGAAGATTTAGTTCTTCGATTTGGGTTCGAGCTTATCATGTTGAAACTTTTTCACATAAGCATCACAGTCCCAAACTTAAAGAAATGACAGCTTAGGTTTCTCGTCAAACCACAGTTCATACGGTGTCATCTCCATGGATTTAGATGGTGCCCTATTTAACGTGAATGTAGCTGTCTCTAATGCATAACCCCAAAAGCGATAGTGGTAGATCGGTAAGAGACATCATCGATCGCACCATATCTAATAAAGTACGGTTATGACGTTCGGACACACCATTACACTGTGGTGTTCCAGGTGGCGTGAGTAGTGAAACTATTTCACATTGTTTTTACTGAAGGCCAAACTCGCTAACTCAAATATTTTACCTCTACGATCATATCGTAGAAACTCTTATTTTCTTGTTACGATGATTCTCCACTTCACTCTGAAATTCTTTGAACTTTTCAAATGTTTCAGACTTGTGCTTCATTAAGTAGATATACCCATATCTGCTCAAATCATCAGTGAAGGTCAGAAAATAACGATACCCTCCGCGAGCTTCAACACTCATTGGTCCACATACATCTGTATGTATGATCTCCAACAAATTTGTTGCTCGCACCATTGTTCCGGAGAACGGAGTTTTGGTCATCTTGCCCATGAGGCATGGTTCGCAAGCACCAAGTGATTCATAATCAAGTGATTCCAAAAGTCCATCACTATGGAGTTTCTTCATGCGCTTTACACCATTATTACCTAAACGGCAGTGCCACAAATAAGTTGCACTATGTTTATTAACCTTGCATCTTTTGGCTTCAATATTATGAATATGTGTATCACCACAATTGGGATCCAACAAACTATTTTCATTGGGTGTATGACCATCGAAGGTTTTATTCATGTAAACAGAATAACAATTATTCTATGACTTTAAATGAATAACCGTATTACAACAAATATGATCAAATCATATTCATGCTCAACGCAAATGCCAAATAACATTCATTTAGGTTTTACACTAATCCCGAAAGTATAGGGAGTGTGCGATGATGATCATATCAATCTTGGAACCACTTCCAACACACATCGTCACTTCACCTTTAACTAGTCTCTGTTCATTCTGCAATTCTCGTTTCGAGTTACTAATTTTAGCAACTAAACCGATATCAAATACCCAGGGGTTGCTATGAACACTAGTAAAGTACACATCAATAATTTGTATATCAAACTATACCTTTGTTCACTTTGCCATCCTTCTTATCCGCCAAGTATCTAGGGCAGTTCCACTTCCAGTGACCATTTCCTTTGCAGTAGAAGCACTTAGTTTCAGGCTTGAGTTTTAGCTGTAGGTTTCTTCACGGGAGTGACAACTTGCTTGTCATTCTTCTTGAAGTTCCCCTTCTATCCCTTTGCCCTTTACTTGAAACAAGTGGTCTTGTTAACCATCAACACTTGATGCTTTTTCATGATTTCTACCTTTGCCGACTTCAGCATCGCGAAGAGCTCGGGAATTCCTTTCGGCATCCCTTGCATATTATAGTTCATCACGAAGTTCTACTAACTTGGTGATAGTGACTAGAGAACTTTGTCAATTACTATCTTATCTGGAAGATTAACTCCCACTTGATTCAAGTAATTGTAGTACCCAGACAATCTGAGCACATGCTCATTGGTTGAGCTATTCTCCTCCATCTTGTAGGCAAAGTACTATCAGAAGTCTTATACCTATCGACACAGGCATGAGTATGAAATACTAATTTCAACTCTTGGAACATCTTATATGCTCCGTGGGGTTCAAAACGTTTTTGAAGTCCCGGTTCTAAGCCGTAAAGCATGGTGCACTTAAACTATCAAGTAGTCATCATACCGAGCTTTTGTCAAAACGTTCATAACGTCTACATCTGCTCCTGCAATAGGTCTGTCACCTAGCGGTGCATCAAGGACATAATTCTCTGTGCAACAATGAGGATAATCCTCAGATCACGGAACAATTCCGCATCATTGCTACTAACATCTTTCAACTTAGTTTTCTCTAGGAACATATAAAAAATAAATGGGGAGCAACATCGTGAGCTATTGATCTACAACATAGATATGCTAATACTACGAGGACTAAGTTCATGATAAATTAAAGTTCAATTTAATCATATTACTTAAGAACTCCCACTTAGATAGGCATCCCTCTAGTCATCTAAATGATCACGTGATCCAAATCAACTAAACCATGTCCGATCATCACGTGAGATGGAGTAGTTTCAATGGTGAACATCTTCTGTTGATCATATCTACTATATGATTCATGCTCGACCTTTCGCTCACCAGTGTTCCGAGGCCATATCTGCATATGCTAGGCTCGTCAAGTTTAACCCGAGTATTCTACGTGTGCAAAACTGTCTTACACCCGTTGTATTTGAACGTAGAGCTTATCACACCCGATGATCACGTGGTGTCTCGGCACGAAGAACTTTCGCAACGGTGCATACTCAGGGAGAACACTTGTACCTTGAAATTTTGTAAGGGATCATCTTATAATGCTACCGTTGTTCTAAGCAAAATAAGAAGCATAATAAGATAAACATCACATGCAAATCAAAATATGTGACATGATATGGCCATCATCATCTTGTGCTTTTGATCTCCATCTCCAAAGCACCGTCATGATCACCTTTGTCACCGGCGCGACACCTTGATCTCCATCGTAGCATCCTTGTCGTCTCGCCAATTATTGCTTCTACGACTATCGCTACTGCTTAGTGATAAAGTAAAGCAATTACATGGCGATTGCATTTCATACAATAAAGCGACAACCATATGGCTCCTGCCAGTTGCCGATAACTTTAAAAACATGATCATCTCATACAAAACCATATAACTCATCATGTCTTGACCATATCACATCACAACATGCCCTGCAAAAACAAGTTAGACGTCCTCTACTTTGTTGTTGCAAGTTTTACGTGGCTGCTACGGGCTTTAGCAAGAACCGTTCTTACCTACGCATACAAAACCACAACGATGTTTCGTCAAGTATGTGATGTTTTAACCTTCACAAGGACCGGGCGTAGCCACACTTGATTCAGCTAAAGTGATAGAGACAGACACCCGCCAGTCACCTTTAAGCAACGAGTGCTCATAACGGTGAAACCAGTCTCGCGTAAGCGTACGCGTAATGTCGGTCCGGGCCGCTTCATCTCACAAAACCGCCGAAGCAAAGTATGACATGCTGGTAAGTAGTATGACTAGTATCGCCCACAACTCATTGTGTTCTACTCGTGCATATCATCTACGCATAGACCTGGCTCTGATACCACTGTTGGGGAACGTAGTATTTTCAAAATTTTCCTACGATCACGCAAGATCTATCTACTAGATGCATAGCAACGAGGAAAGAGTGTGTCTACGTACCCTCGTAGACCGGGAGCGGAAGCGTCAAGTGATGCGGTTGATGTAGTCGAACTTCTTCGCGATCCAACCGATCAAGCACCGAATGTACGGCACCTCCGCGTTCAGCACACGTTCAGCTTGATGACGTCCCACGAGCTCTTGATCCAGTTGAGATTCACGGGAGAGTTTCGTCAGCACGACAGCGTGGTGACGGATATGATGTATCAACCGGCGCAGGGCTTCGCCTAAGCACTGCAATGGTATAATCGAGGTGTGTTTCTGTGGAGGGGGGCACCGCACACGGTTGGGAGAGATCAACTGATCAACTTGTGTCTCCTAGGGTGCCCCCTGCCCCCGTATATAATGGAGCAAGGGAAGGGGCTGGCCAGCCCTTCTATGGCGCGCCAGGGAGGCAATCCTACTAGGAATAGGATTGCAATCCTATTCCTAGTAGGAGTCCACCAAGAAGGAAGAGAGGGAAAGGAAGGAGAGGGAGAGGTGGCGCCCCCCAATCCTAGTCCAACTAGGATTCCCTGGTGGGGCGCCGGCCAGCCTCTATGGGCTGCTTCTCTTCTTTCATCAAGGCCCACTATGGACCATCCCCCCTCGTGGGGGGTTCCGGTAACCCCCTCCGGCAATCCAGTTAAATTCGAAACTTTTCCGGAACACTTCCGGTGTCCGAATATAGTCGTCCAATATATCAATCTTTATGTCTCGGACATTCCAAGACTCCTCGTCATGTCCGCGATCTCATCCGGGACTCCGAACTTCCTTCGATACATCAAAACTCATAAACTCATAATACCAATCGTCATCAAACGTTAAGCGTGCGGACCCTACGGGTTCGAGAACTATGTAGACATGACCGAGACTCATCTCCGGTCAATAACCAATAGCGGAACCTGGATGCCCATATTGGCTCCTACATATTCTACGAAGATCTTTATCGGTCGAACCACATAACAACATACGTTGTTCCCTTTGTCATCGGTATGTTACTTGCCCGAGATTCGATCATCGGTATTATCATACCTAGTTCAATCTCGTTACCAGCAAGTCTCTTTACTCATTCCGTAATACATCTTCTCCTGACTAACTCATTAGTCGTTTGCTTGCAAGGCTTATTACGATGTGCATTACCAAGAGGGCCCAGAGATACCTCTTCGACACTTGGAGTGACAAATCCTAATCTTGATCTATGCTAACACCACAAACACCTTTAGAAACACCTGTAGAGCATCTTTATAATCACCCAGTTACGTTGTGACGTTTGATAGCACACAAGGCGTTCCTCCGATATTCGGGAGTTGCATAATCTCATAGTCATAGGAACATGTATAAGTCATGAAGAAAGCAATAGCAGTAAAACTAAACGATCGTAGTGCTAAGCTAACGGATGGGTCTTGTCCATCACATCATTCTCCTAATGATGTGATCCCATTGATCAAATGACAACTCATGTCTATGGTTAGGAAACATAACCATCTTTGATCAATGAGCTAGTATAGTAGAGGCATACTAGGGACACTCTGTTTTGTCTATGTATTCACACATGTACTAAGTTTCCGGTTAATACAATTCTAACATGAATAATAAACATTTATCATGATATAAGGAAATATAAATAACAACTTTATTGCCTCTAGGGCATATTTCCTTCACATGGGTATCCAGATCCCCCTGTTGGTTATTGACCGGAGAGTTGTCTCGGCCATGTCTGCATGACTCCCGAGCCCGTAGGGTCTACACACTTAAGGTTCGATGACGCTATGGTTATAGGGAAAGTATGTACGCGGTTACCGAATGTTGTTCGGAGTCCCGGATGAGATCTCGGACGTCACGAGGAGTTCTGGTATGGTCCGGAGGTAAAGATTCATATATGGGAAGTCCCGTTTTGGTCACCGGAAAAGTTTCGGGCGCTATCGGTAGCGTACCGGGACCACCGGGAGGGTCCCGGGGGTCCACCGGGTGGGGCCACCGGCCCCAGAGGGCTGCATGGGCCAAGTGTTGGAGGGGACCAGCCCCAGGTGGGCTGGTGCGCCCCCCCCCCCCACCAGGGCCCAAGGCGCATCATAGAGGGGAAGGGGCAAACTCTAGGGCAGATGGGCCCTAGGGCCCAATCTGGTGCGCCCCCCTCTCCCTCTCCCCCTCTGGCCGCCACCCTTAGATGTGATCTGGGGTGGCCGCACCCCTAGGGTTGGGATACCCTATAGGGGGCGCAGCCCCTCCCTTCCCCCTATATATATGTGAGGTTTGGGGCTGCCCACAACACGGTTTGACCTCTCTCGCTTGGTGCAGCCCTACATCTCTCCCTCCTCGTCTCTCGCAGTGCTTGGCGAAGCCCTGCTGGAGTCCCGCGCTCCTCCACCACCACCACGCCGTCGTGCTGCTGCTGGATGGAGTCTTCCCCAACCTCTCCCTCTCTCCTTTCTGGATCAAGGCGTGGGAGACGTCACCGGACTGCACGTGTGTTGAACGCGGAGGCGCCGTTGTTCGACGCTTAGATCGGAATCAACCGCGATCTGAATCGCTACGAGTACGACTCCTTCATCCGCGTTCTAGTAACGCTTCCGCATCACGATCTACAAGGGTATGTAGATGCACTCCCCTCTCCCTCGTTGCTAGATTACTCCAAAGATTGATCTTGGTGATGCGTAGAAATTTTTTGATTTCTGCTACGATCCCCAACACGTGCGTCCATTCTCGTTAAGTTTCCCGACATAGATGATGGTGTTGCGAAGCCGTGGGATGTAGTACACTCCGGTGAGTATGCGATGTTCTCCTGTGAGACCCTCAAAGAGGACAGAACCTTGCCCGTAAATCTCCACATTTGAACCATCACCGAGCTTGACCGAGCCTTGAACATCATATTCCAGCTCGAGGAACTTCTCCTTGCATCCCGTCATGTGGTTATTGGCACCCGTGTCTAGATACCACGACACGTTCTGACTCCCGGATAACTTCAGTATTACTTTCTTCTCATGAAGTAGCACCTTCCGGCCTGGTTTGACAACAACCGTTTGGGCGATATCACAAACTTCGGCCATCAGAAGGCCTGGACGTTCGTATTCCTGCTTCGTCAAATTTGCCTTGATCTCCCTCTTGTTAGGCTCCACGAGATCACAAATTTCGGCCATTAGAAGACCTGGACGTTCGTCTTCCTGCTTCGCCAAATTTGCCTTGATCTTCCTCTTGTTAGGCTCCACGAGATCACAAACTTCGGCCATCAGAAGACCTGGACGTTCGTCTTCCTGCTTCGCCAAATTTGCCTTGATCTCCCTCTTGTTAGGCTCCAGACAATCATTCGCAAAGTGACCCATCTCTTTGCAATTATAGCACTTGACCTCGGACATATCCAAGTTCCGTGGCTTCCGCTCTTTAGATCGGTCGGCCTTACCACGACCTTGTGGCTTGCCTTTACCTTTGCCTTCTTCGGTTTGTCCGCCGTGCTTTGCGTTGCTTGAGCCTTCGCCAATGTTGCGCCTTCCTTTTCTACTTGGTGACTCCCAATCTGCGCGTGAGTATATGAGTTGGTCACTACCTCCTCCGTTGCCTTTCCGACAACCACGAGCATTCTATTCCCATGTTCGCAGGCGTCCGATCACCTCTGTTATGGTCATGTCGTCGACTTTCTTCACCTTGTTGCCGTTCTTGTTCGCCTTGGAACCGCAAATGCTGGACTTGACTGACTCAGCATCGCTGTCCGTCATCATTGATCGTAGATCGTCGATGCTCTGATATCAATTGTTGGTTTTTGAACGCTGGATCAATTCAGGCGGAGCAAACTATACGTGTGAAGCTAGCTAGTAGCAAGCTAGCACACATGATGCTTAATTGATGAACAGTAGACTACCACACGCCTTGCTTTAGCCTCTGTACGCGAGCGATCTAGCGCTCAATCGATTTGATTGATCGACTCGGCGGAACTCTTTGCGAACGACACAAACTGATCGATAGACTTTTGTGATAGCTACAAGGGCGTGTCGCTCCTGGGCTTTTTATTTGTATTGCTTTTTCTCTTGTCTTATTGTTACAGGGATACACGTCATTATATATAGCAGCAAACCTAGCTACTGAATATCCTATCCGTGCCGGACAAGCTAACCGAGTCGTGCTTACCTCTAACAGACCACTGGCCTGCGCTTGCTGACGCCGCCAAGACCAATGGCCTGCTCATGCCTCGGCTCCCTCCTCTCCTCGGTACGTGTCCTGCACTTGAACCGGCGCCGACGATGGCGCGCACATGTAGTCTGCGATGTATGCCTATGTGTGCTCAGTCAGGTTCTCCGGCGAAGGTAAGGCCGATGCTGCCGCGACGTAGTAGAGGAGGCGACCGAGCTCCTCCTCGCGGGGCGGGGCAAAGGACTGGACTGGACGTGGGGGGAGCGGAGGACAATCTCGACAGTGGATATCTTTCAAAGCTGCCGCCATGTGTCATTGTAGGACGCGACGATTAGGCCCTCTGCATCGCCGTACGCCTTCTGCGGCATAAATGTCAGAGGCCAGGAGGACGCGAATGACGCGTGAGGACGTGTCGTGGGTCTTCATGATCTCGTGTGTGCCGTCAGGGGACAACCGCATCGAGCTTGCCGAGGTGAAGCATCATGAGCGGGTTGTGGCGCGAGCGCGGTGCTGGAAGACGCTGGCCAGGTGGTGCAGGTGGCCGATGACCCGCAGTGCCCACGGCCACTGCGGCGTCAAGCTCGCTGAGGCGGAGCATCATGAGCGGGCCGTTGTGCGAGCGTGGTGCGGGAGGGCTGCGGCGAGGTGGTGCGGGTGGCCATTGGCCGGCAGCGCCCACGGCCCATGCGGGATTCTGGTAGCACGCGGCCATCGTGGCGTCCGGGTCTCTTGTCTACTGCGGGACTCTCTCTGTGTGTGGTTGTTGGCTGGCCATAATTTCATTGGCTCTTCGTTGGGTGTTCAATCTGTTGGAGCTGCTCCACGTGTGCGTGTCGTCGTTCGTCTTCCATATTTGTTCCGGTTGGTTCTTCTTTTCTGAGGAGGTTGGTTCTTCTGGTGAGAGTTGAATGTGCTGCTGCCATTTTTGCATGAGGTGCGTCGCCGCCGCAAGAGATCTCCCTCTTGCGAACCGTATTTGTGTGTTCTTTGTTTCTTCGGCATTGCCGGGATTGTCTCTCTTCATCTTCTTCTTCTTTTGCATTGTGCATGATGTGATGATTGATGCTTACCTGCTGCAGCATGGGTTGATTGCCGCTCTTCTTGCAGACTTTGTGGTGTCGTGTCTCTGTTTGTTTTCTTCCTTCTATTGTCGATAACACGTCGCTTATTGAATAATTTCCAGAACGAATTTCTGTCTGTCATTTGTTGCCGTGTTTGTAACAATTGATTGGTCGCCGTTCATTGAAAGGATTCTGAAACGAATTTCTGTCTGTCATTTGTTGCTGTGTTTGTAACAATTGATTGGTCGCCGTTCATTAGAAGGTCTCTCTGGAATGGATCTTCTGGTATTCAGATCGGTGGATGTTGTTTACTCGGTCATCCGTGCTCTTTTTGATGGTGGGCTTGCTGTTGCCCTCTGTCTATGGCGAGTGGTGGTGTTCGTGGGGGGGCTCCGTCAGGAGCGGCCGCGGTACCTTTTACTACAACCTCCTGGCGAGGATGCTTGCTGGGTGGTTGTTCGGTCGTTCTTACTGATGTCTCTTTTTTCGGTGTTCTGGCTTAGATTCGCGCTGCTGATGAGGCGTTCGTCCTTTGAACGCTTCAACACTATCTTGGCTGATTCATCTGATTTTGCAATATGTTTTGCAAAAGGAGAAGTGTTATCAAATACTCCCTCCGTCCCAAAATAATTGTCTCAAGCTTAGTACAATTTTATTCTAAAGATAATACAAAGTTTAGACACTTATTTTGGGACGGAGGGAGTAACTTTTACAATCTAGGGGTTCATTTCTAAAATTCATGGAATCTATGACGTACTAACCATCTTTTTAATTTTGTATTAACCATGGTGGATTTGGTCTGTATATATAAGCTGCATTTAAACTGCACATATGTACTAACCCTGCTTTGTGACTAGCAGGGCGTGGTGTGCACGGCACAGGTTTGCAAAGAATTTTTCCAGCATTTGGCGAACTCAATTTTTTTTAGAAAAGGGGCATTCCCCGGCCTCTGCATCAAACAGATGCATACGGCCATCTTATTAATAATAAAAAGTCAAGGTCTCCAAAAGTACGAGAATAAGAGTACAAAAAAGGCTCAGACTGAGCTAGAATAAACGTGGGTATCCCACAAGCGGATGCGCTAATGCAAACAGGGCCTAGACTCCTAGCCTATTACATGACCGCCATCCAAACCGGCTGAAGATAGCCCGAGCTACCATCTCCCATCGGATAGATCCAGTAACCAAACGCTCCCTGGCATCCATCGGAGTGAGTAGCGACCACATACGGATCAGTGCAGTGGCCCTGTGAATAACCTGCAAAAAATGAACATTCGTTGATCTGTTAAAAACCAAATCATTCCTGCACTTCCAGATAGCCCAGAGTAATGCACAAACACCCACACGTATATGGCTCGCTGATTCTTTCGCGACTCCATTCAACCACGTCCCAAAAAGCGTGGTGATAGTAGTTGGTGGAGTGATGTTAAAGGCTATATGGACCGAACGCCATAAAACTTTAGCCATAGGACAATCGAGAAAGAGGTGTTTAATTGACTCATCCTTGTCACAAAAACTACATCGCAAGGACCCCCCCCCCAGTTGCGCTTGGCTAGATTATCCTTAGTGAGAATTACTTGTTTATGAACAAACCACATAAACACTTTAATTCGCAGGGGTACTTTGACCTTCCAAATGTGGGCAGACCTAGGGATAGGCACCGAGTTAATTAAATCTAGATACATCGATTTCACTGAAAACATCCCGTTCTTAGTCAATTTCCAATGAATACGGTCTGCCTGTTGAGTTAACTGAACATCCATCAGTCTTCTCACTAAGTGGAGCCAGGCTTCCCAACGATGTCCAACCAACGCTCTTCGGAATTGGATATTTAGAGGAGTGGAATGTAACACTGATGCAACGTAGTCTTCTTTACGTTGAGCAATGTTGTAAAGAGAAGGATATTGGGTGGCTAGAGGCGTTTCTCCCAACCAAGTATCCTCCCAGAATCTTGTAGATCTACCATTTCCAACCAAGAACTGAGTTCTGTTGAAAAAGGCCGACTTTATCTTCATCAAGCCCTTCCAAAACGGTGAATCAGTCGGTCTAACTGTCACCTGAGCTAGTGTCTTGGTTGTAAGGTATTTGTTATGGAGAATCTGGGCCCAAGTGGCCTGGGTCTCAGAGAGTAACTTAAACAGCCACTTGCTGAGTAAGCACCTATTTTTAACCTCCAAATTTTCGATTCCGAGACCTCTTTGATCCTTCGGTCTGCAAATAACATCCCATCTAGCCAACCTGTACTTGCGCTTCACCTCATCGCTCTGCCAAAAGAACCGCGACCGATAAAAATCGAGTCGTTTCCTCACCCCTACTGGGATCAAGAGAAAAGACAGAAGAAACATGGGCATACTCGTGAGTACCGAATTAATTAAAATCAATCGGCCCCCATACGACAAGAGCTTGCCCTTCCAACAGCTAAGTTTCTTCTCGAAACGGTCTTCTAGACTCTTCCACTCTTTATTAGAAAGTTTCCGATGGTGGATTGGAATACCAAGGTATGTGAACGGTAACGACCCTACCCCGCATCCAAAAAGCTGCATGTAAGCTGCTTGTTCATCTTTGGCTCTTCCAAAGCAAAACAATTCACTCTTATGGAAGTTAATCTTTAACCCCGAGAGTTGCTCAAAAAGGCAAAGCACAAGTTTCATATTTCTCGCCTTAGCCAAGTCATGCTCCATGAAAAGAATCGTATCATCCGCATACTGTAGAATGGAAAGTCCTCCATCCACTAGATG
>LR738714.1:76905209-76928777 GCA_902687465.1 Secale cereale
CCACTCGGAGCGAGGCCTCCCACTGAAGGCCCTAGAGCACCCCCACCAACCAGACCAAGAGAGCCGGGGCCTCCTGCCGCGGGTGTCTCGTGAGCCGCCCCAAGCGCCAATAGAGAGTACTCCTCTCGTGGCACCGAATCTGCAGAAACCACCACACTTGGGCTAGAAACAGCAGCACAAACAATTTCATTATAAGCGGGTAACAAAAAACTCGAAATCTGACCTCCAGAATCAGAAGACGCATCTCGATACACACCACCCTCCGTGGTGCCCTCGCAACGCAGAATGGAGGGGGCTGGCGTGACCTGAGGGGACTCCCCTCTAGAACCCACCTCCCCAGATGAATCCGTATCCAGAAGCAGCGGTAGAAGCGGTGAGCGTACTATCTCCCCCGGATCATCCAAACCGGCACTGGATCCCCACAGACGGCTGGGGGCCGAAACCGCCCCAAAAGACCCAAACCGCAGTGCAGACGCAGAGGTCGCAGGGGGAGCTTCCCCCTTCCCTCCAGAGCTTCCGGAGGACTGCTGAGGCTGATCCTGTGTCGGAACCTGACCAAGCAGGGCCGGCTCCCCTGCAGCCGACTCACGTGCGCCACGTGCATCATCCCCATCCGTCATATCAGTATCTCCATTCCCATCAGCCGCCTGAGCAAGAACAGAACTCTCAAGCTCAATCTCAATCTCCAGCTCGTACATCAGACCGGCATAGTACCATCTCACAAAAAAAGGTACCAGCTCGATATCCAGAACGCTCACCAATAGGCGAGCAATGCCATTGGCTCGCGAGAAAGGCATGTCGACCTTCTCAGTTCTACCAATGAGTGAACCAAGGCTCCAAGTAGTCCGAGCACTCAAAATAGCCTTCGGGGGCACCCCCAAAAAACGAACCCAAATCTGCGGGAGGGCCTTCCCCTGAGGCTCCGGTTTCTTCCACGGAGCAAACTCGATGATACAGCTAGTACTGGCAGCCCGACACATACCATACTTAAGCGCATGATTCAGATCATCAAGAGTCGGAAACTCGACCTTATAAGACTGCCCCTCAAGCTTGACCAGCTTCCACTGAAAGTTACCTGGCATCAACTCGCTGAGCGTATGCACGATCTGAGCCTCAGACAACGTACCATTCGTTACCTTAACAATCCCTGTGAGCGATGCCTCCGTCGCAGCTGTCTCAGCCACCTCCGAAGGAGACTCGAAGAACATGAGATCCGCAGAACAGACACCATACACAGCCACTGCCGGCATAGGCCCCTGGAGCTCAGGGCACTCCCCTGAATCATGCATAGGCTTCTGGCACGTGTCGCACATCACCGTAGTGCACTCGGCTGCAAAGTGCCCCGCCACACCGCAGCGGCGACAAATCATCTTTTCCTTTTTGCGCAACCACTTGGACAAACGATCAACAGCCGGCTTGTCAACAGCCTTGTCAGAACCAGCAGCCTCCTGATCCGGAACCTCCACTGAAGCAAGCGCACGAACCACCTCGACTGCAGCCGTAGGAAGAGTCTGGGCGGCGGCCCCCGACGTCTCCACCGAAGGCACGACCGGCGTCTCAACAACTAGCCTTGGTGGTGGAGGGGGATGCCGTCTACCCCCTCCCCTACCTCCGCGGTACCTGCCCCGGAAGCGCTGATGTGGCCCCGAAGCTCCCTCCACGAAACCGCCAGTTGGTCCATGAAAGCCACCTTGCTGCCCGTTACCGCGACCAGCACCGCTGTCGCCATACCACGCATATCCCCGGCCGCCACCGGTAGACGAAGAACCACGATGCTGGCCCTCACCATATGCATCATAGCCATCATCACCCCACCTACGTCTCGGTGGGTTCCTGTTGAAGAGACCTCCGCCATCCTCATGAGAAAACTGCCCACGTCCAACTGCTGGTCCAGCCTGCGCCGGCCCCGCACCACGTCCGGGAGGGCCCCGACCCGCCTCCGTCGCAGTGGGGATAGCCGCAGCCCCTCGCCCATTCGGCCTCGGGCCGCCCGGACGGGCAGCTGCCCCGGCTCCGCCCTGCTGCGGGTGTGCCGCCGGCGGCAGTCCAGCGCCGCGGGGCGCCCCGGCTGCTGCGGTCTTGGGGGCCGACGGCCTGGCAGGAGGGGGGCCATCACCACCCCGGCCAGCCATCACAGAGAACCGCGGCGCCGAACCGCGAGGGAAGCCCGGCGTGGGGTGGAGAGGCCGAGCCCTAGACGGCGGCGAAAGATGATCGAGGACTCGCGTGCATGCAGTCGCAGCGTTATCTCGATCACAGATGGATCGATCAGGAGAACGGGCCACTGCCCTCGCTCCGTGACCACCCTCCCCCGGCCCAGCCGAACGGAACCCACCCCCAAAAGGCCCAACACTCGGGACAGCCCTACACTCAGGCCCAACTAGGCCGAGTAGGGCATTCAAGCGCAGTCTCCGCGCCTCCCGAATATCGATCGCCTGGCTGGACGACGACGCCGCCGGCGCCGCCGCCGGCGCCGCCGCCGGCCCCTTGCAAGAACCTCGAACCTTTCTGCTACGAACTTGTTTCCACGTATGGATCGGCATGAGATCGAACAACGTTAGATTAGGGAGACGTACCTTTGGAAGCGGACCACGCCATGGCCGGATTGCCGACGCCGCCGTCCGCCGGTGTGCCACGCGCCGCACGATCTCTTCCACCTCCTCATTCGCGACCCCAACCCGCGCCGGATCCTCCCGAGGCACCACCGCCTCCACCATAGACGCCAAATCCCTCTCCTCGTACCCCGCCTCTAAGGCCTCGCAGATGAGATCTGAAGCCGTCGGAGAAGAGGGGTCCGGCGGCCCGGCATCGTCGTCGTCCTCGTCCTCACCGGCGCAAGCAGTCAATGCCCAGAACCGCCCACCGGCCGGCCTATTCCCCAGGGCGCCGGACGCCCTGGTCGCCACAGTCGCCATCAGTCCCAATATCCCACACGATTTTTGTTCTCTTTTTTCTAGGCCTCTCTTTTAACTGTTCAGCATAAACATTTTCTTTAACACTAGTGATCTTCTTTTTTCCAAAATGTAGTATTGACATGTCTCGAGCCATTGGTGTTGTCGCAATCTTTTTTGATTTTTTAGTTTGGTTATCGCCCCAACTGTACGGTCTGGTTAACTCCAATATTTTGATTGGCCATGATAATAAAAATTGGGACATATTAACAGTCCCATCTAAAACGCTTCAGATGAGAGAGTATAAATTTTAAGGCAATTTTTTTTCTCCTTGTCAAGATATTTTTTGCATTCCTTGCAAAAATTAAGGACCGGCCATTTGTAATCATGCGTACCCTTCCTGTGTGGCTGTAACGATTTGCATGGCAAATTTTTTTTTTTTTGTCAACCCGCTATCTCTCAAGTGCATATGTGATGATTTTTCTGATGTGGTGCCTCTTCGTATGCATCCGCTGCGCCCATTTACTAAAGACCGTATCATCAGTTATACAGGTAGTAGCCCACCTATGAGACGGCTGGAACATTTTGCAAAGGCAATATATCATTTCATCATTGGTCCTAACCCCCATGGGGGTATACCAGGATGATTTGATTTCAGACTCCAATGCCATTTGTGTCTTTTGGCCGTGAAAGTTGCCGTCGTATTTGTTTCCTTTCAACACGTCTGTTTAGTTAGGGCATGTACAATGGTTGCTAAGATAGTCTTATCTTAAGTTTTGCATGTAAATTAGAGATGACAAAAAAACAAGTCTACAATGGGTCATCTCTTAGCCTTATCTTCAATAATTAGTTATTCCTAAAAACATGGTGAGACAAATTGTGCTAAGCTATCATCTCTTGTCTTTGCTTAAATAAGCTAAGACAAGCCTTCTCTTATGATTTCTCTCTCCTCCACCTCATCATTTATCTTACGTGGCATCCTTAAGCTAGAACCATTGTACATGCCCTTACAATAAAGGTATCTTCTCGGGAGTGTAATAGTGTCTTCTTTCCATCTAAGTTGTATGCATCTGTAAGTTGGCTATGAATGCAAATCCTTTCTCTTAAGATGCCTTGTGAGATGGTTACAATACAACTGTTTCCCTTTAATTGCCATGTGGTAAACATAATCAGGGCCGGTCCTGAGATTTCGGGGGCCCGGGGCGAAACTAGAACCGGGGGGCCCTTAATACTCCCTCCGTCCGGAAAAGCTTGTCTCTCAAATTGATGTATCTAGCATCAAGTTAGTGCTAAATACATCCATTTAAGGAACAAACTTGTGACAAGATTATTCAGACGGATGGAGTACAACATCGAAATAATAGTGATCACGCTTAAATTGTATTTAATGACTATTTATTGGATATTATATTTGCCGGAAAACTGAAGTTACTCACCTCAAGAATATGTTACAATGATGTTTCATACGAGAAGGAAGGTGATTTTGATTTTTACACACCTCTTGTGAAAGCAAACACAAGTAAAACTCCATATATTTCGTGGACAAGCGTTGATCTATCCACCAATGACCTATTCTGAAAAAACAGAAAGCATCAAGAGATCCATATAGAGAGCGGTAATTGTATTTAATAACAATTTATTGGATATTATATTTGCCGGAAAACTGAAGTTACTCACCTCAAGAATATGTTACAATGATGTTTCATATGAGAAGGAAGGTGATTTTGATTTTTACACACCTCTTGTGAAAGCAAACACAAGTAAAACTCCATATATTTCGTGGACAAGCGTTGATCTATCCACCAATAACCTATCCTGAAAAAACAGAAAGCATCAAGAGATCCATATAGAGAGCGGTAAGCTAAATCATGTATGCAATGTAGACTAGGAAATGTGAAGCTTGGCAGTGCATAAGTAAAAATTAAAATCCCTCATGAGTGCAAAATGCATCACGTTGAGATGCTTGAAAATGCATGGTGTCGCAGCCACGAACTTGATATTTCAATAATGAAGATTGTTACAAACCACTTCTTGGCTACTAAAATACACATGGGCCGGTAAAAATTCATTGACGTACATCTTCTATGTAGTGGCCCAGAAACGTTGCAATTGCCGAACACAATATGAACATTTCTGAACTAATTGGGAAAACATAAATTATATGCATGTAGTTCATATGTTTGTTGCCATTATTCAAAATGAAGAGATCCTCCGCAATATTTGTAGATTGTAAAGTTATGCAATCATATCCCCAAAGCTGTCTACAAGTATAGACAATCAATGCCAGAACTGAAACCTAATAAACACAATACTTCAGAAATCCTTCTTTGCCGTTTCAATGTACTCTGTACCATCCAACTGGATCACTAATACAACACCAATGTGCGAAACAACAGCCTCGAGAGTTACCACGTAGATGGGTCCTTTTTCCAGAAAGGGGAAATCAGATTTGTGCATTACCACATGTACTGAAAGAGGATGAAGGCAAGGTGCGCGGACGAGGTACTTCTGGGCGGCGGCGTGGCCGACGTCTTCCGGGAACGACTGTGGGGCTCGTCTAACGCTGCCAAATGTCTTAGGCGCGGTTTCTCAGCGTGGTCGGAGTGAGGGCCGGCGATGAGCGACCGCGGCCAAGATTTGCAGGAGATCAACTGTCGGGCACGATCTAATCTATTGGTGGCCAAGTTCTTGCCGCCGCCGTCCCTGTATGGCGTCGTCAGGGAGGGTTGGGCGTGTTGCCGCTGGCTGTCCAGCTCTTGTTTTGTTTGGGCTTTGCGCTGGGCCAGATTCTTTTACTACTAATACATAACACACATAAATGGGGCCCCCCAGATTTCAGGGGCCCGGGGCGGCCGCCCCCCCTGCCCCCCTTCAGGGCCGGACCTGAACATAATGTATATACAAAACATTCTAATATGTACAATATCCCCTATCAACGGGCGCGGCTTGCCGCCGTGCGGGGTTCACTAGTTTCAAACTTTCAATCTATTCCATGAAATTCTTGTATCACGATCATGTTACAAGCCCGTAGCAACGCACGGACATTCTATGTCAATTATATGAGTCTGGTACCTGTTAACTGTGGACACCGTCCGGTCCCCGACCGAACCGTGAACTGGACCAACCGGACGGCGGTCTTCTTTTTGTGCACGGGATCGGACCGATAGGGCAAAAGCTCCGAGGGACTGGCTAACCACCACTGGCGGCAGTGGAAATAACGCGACCGCGGGGGAGCGTGTGTTGCATAACTGTGCGCGCGAGCCCTGCGAACCGGCTAGTGTAGGAGAAGCCAGGAGGGGAGGCAGCCAGGGAGGGCAGGTGACGTAGGAGAGGAGCTTGCTAACTTGCATGGGGTGGTCGGGGTCGACATCATGGTCAAGATCGTCGGCGGTGCGCGCACGGCAGCGGTGACGCACACGACGGCATGAGGCTATGGGGTACAGGGAGGATACGAAGGAGAGGGGAAGCGGCCGCGTGATTACTGTGGGCACGCTGATGAGGTCAGCGAGGCCGGGGACATGACGACGACGAATTTGGCAGCGGCAGACGGCGCCCGTGGTCGACGAATTTGAAGTGTGCGTCGTCTATGCGGCTTTCTGGACCAATTCATCGCACATCGAGGACGATGGCAATTCGGCGGTGCTCAGAGACACGGTGGTTCACCTGGGGGTTGCCGGTGGCCGCGACAACGAGCAACGCGGCGGCGGTGATTGTGTTTTCTTGACCCTGGATCAGACGCGCGCCTCCTCTTAAGTTGCACCAGTCGTGCGATGGATGGTCGCAGCCCGTCGAATATGCATCCTTGCGGTGCTTCCATATGCACCAGGCCGTGAGCAAGAGGACTGAAGATTGTTGCTGTAATCTTTAGTTCAAACTCTCAGTAGGGTTTTAGGTGTCGAAAAGTTCAGTTTCGACAGTAGCTGGTCTTTCTTCAGTTTCGTCAGTTAATAACCGAGCTGCGTCTCGGCCGCTAGGATTGCGGCGCCCTGACCCGATCGTGGGATGGCACGACCGAAAGGTCACGGCGCCATGACGGGCGACGAGTGGGGAGTTCTGGGATAGCGTCACTCGCGACCCGATGGTGCCCCGTTTTTCTCGTTTTATGTTGAATAAAAGGAGAAGAAACAAAAAAGATGCAAGTTGTTCGCAGCGCAAAACCTCCCTCTCTCTCGTGCTCACTCTCTTCCACAGCTCCGGTGATCGCTGGAGTTATATAGGGCGGGGCTCGTCTGACAAAGATGTCCCAGGGCGGTGCAAGGCTGGGCGTGCGAGCAGGTGGAATTCCACCAGACCAAGAAGGGCCGTGTGCCAAACTTGGCGGGAGAAGGGGCGGCCCTCCTGGAGAAGTTGCAAACTCTCCGGTTCCTGATCGCAGAGCATCATCATGAGTTAGACCACGGCGAGCTAATTGGTTGGCAGTCCAGCAACGATCTTGCAAAGCAACCCAAGAGTAGACCTTGATGCATAAGGGAGCGCAGATTTTCCAGGAGAGCCGCTAGCTAGGACTAGGAGGGATTTGGCCATTTGGGATCGGTCCTTGGAAGAGAGCAAGGTAGTATGATCTCGCCATATACTGACTGGAGTGGGTCCAAAGCTAGCGAAGCACGTTCTGCCCGTCCGCGAGCACAAGATGGCGAAGCCGTCGCCAGAGCTCCACATACATTTTTCTGAACCGGGCATTACCCCTTTCCATTACTGCCACATAACGGAAATACATTACTTGTCCAGAAAATGAGCGAGTTGAGGACACCAACCAATGACAAGCGTGAAGATCATCGGGGACAGGGGAGGGGCCGCCCTGGCGAAGACCGCGCGTGTGGTCAATCGATCGGTGGCCAGGGGGTCCCATTGATGAGAACGCGCATGGAGGCGGTGACAAGGAGGATGGACATCCACTCCCTCCATAACTGGCCGAACCCCAAGTGCCGAAGAATCTCGAGGAGAACGACGAGGAGAGGATACCAAGTTGAATGAGCGAGCGCTGTCGAGCTTGAGAAGCACTCGAGGGGGACTTGAGATTATGGAGAAGACGCGACGTTTGCTGGACGAGAAGAAAATTCTCGTGGATGCTTGTGCTTCTGCTGGCAGTGAATGCACTATGGTTGGTGGAGACCATGCAACCGAGGCGGGGAGCAAGATGGAGTGCAAGAGCCTTGCGTTGAGGGCTAACTGGCTGGTAGTCAAACAAAGACTCGGCGGCTGATAGTCAAACAAAGACTCGGCGCAAGGCTTCTTCGGAAGCAAGGTGAGATGAGCGCCTCATTGAGATTACGGAATCCCTGACCATTGGGCGAGTAGAGTCTGGTGAAGACGTCAAACAAATCGTGCTTGATGAAAAGGTTGGTAAGCAGACACATAAATACGTATAATTTACTAGACACATAAATTATATTTTTTGACCAAATCAAACGAAGAAATCTGGGTTGGGTGGACAGCGCATAGTCTACTTCATTCCATTCCTAAAGAGAACTGGCTGCAAGTTTCAGTACGAGGAAATGTTCAGGGCATTATTTACTTCTGGGTAGGTTGAAATCTACACAATAGTGACATTTCAGAAATTCAAGTCACAAAATCAGCAACTTTATCATATCTTAGATCACAGTGTAAAAAGACTATCCAGATCGACTATACCATCAAAGCAAATACTCCCTCCGTTCCAAAATAGATGACCCAAAGTTGGGTCATCTATTTTGGAACGGAGGGAGTAGAAAGCAATATCAAATAGGCGTAAATATGTGACTTTAACACCACTAGAACCAAGCAGATATCTGTAACCCAGTGTGAGTGTGGCACAATAGGCGTACCAACATTCCCGAATTTGCATCACAAGAAATAACTTTAACACTACTAGAACCAAGCAGATATCCGTAACCCCAGTGTGAGTACGGCTCAACAGGCGTATCAACATTCTAGAATATGCATTACAAAGAAGTATCAAATAATCTCCTCTAACATTGAGCTTCTTGCTCCAGGTAGCAATCAACAGAAGCATTCACCAGTCTTGTAGCCTGCACACCCATAGAGGCATGAAAGCTAAAGTAGGGCCAACAGGGCCAACAGCATTGGTCCGCCCAGCACGAGGCAGTACAGGATGTAGTAGGTCCAGAATTTGTAGGCGTGGAGCTTGGCTGGACCAGTCCCAGTCTTCACAGGCGTCCCCCCGTTGCCAGTGGCAGTAGTCATGACAGTGCAGTCTGAATTCTCATCCGCCTTCTGCTCTGCAATCGTTTCCTGATGGATCCTGGTGATCTCTTTCTGCAAACCTGTTGCGTTCAGAATGGCCATGAGCGCTGCCTGTATCGCAGGGTCTGACAGCACCTCAGCAGCTTCTTTCCACCTCTGGAGTGATGGGAAAATGGTCGTTAGATAACCAAGCATGGGCTTTGCAGCCTTTAGAAGAGTTTGTAGGACAGTGATCTCCTCTTCATGTGGGGTCTTCTCAGTGATGCTTTCATCGTCCTGAGCTTCAGATACGTTACTGGCTTCGTTTCGCTCGAGAATAGCACATATCTTCTTGGTAGCGTCAGCAATGTCGCCTTGAGCAGCAACCATTTTCTTCACATCATCCGCGGATATCGGTGGCTCAACTCCTTTTGACGCCGCCGACAGCTGCTCCGCCGCAACAATCTTCTCAAGTGAGTCAGCAATTCTTTTGAGCTGAGTAACTCCAGCCTCACTTGTACTGTAATGCCTTTTCTGCACATGGTCAAAAGATTAACTCAGTTGCGCAAGAGAGGACATACAACTGAAAATCATCATAAGACACTACTTGCAACGGCGGAGCTTCTCGGGGGCGAACCTGGGCGGTCGCCCCCCCCAGCAAAAGTGAAACTTTTTTAATACCATGTCATAGTAATGAGGCGGCACATGGCCCTTTTACCATCTCCATATGGAGACAAACTAGTTGCGATCTACTGCAGCCAGTGACCAACTCTGATTTCTCTCTTCCACATTTAGGAAGAAAAAATGTTTGCCCCTCCTGAGATGTAAATTCCTACTAGAAACAGTCCACGCACGGTGCACTCAACAATTATGCTAACTAGATAGCTGATGCACCATCCCTATAAACTAAACCATTTTAAAAAAAATTGCTGGCATTTTAAGAAAATTATGTCAAGATAATTGGTGGTAGTGGAGAAATTCAAGTTTGAACCTCAAAGTTCAAATTAGCCCATTTCTTACAAACAAGAGACCTCATGATATGTACAAACAAGCCTATTTACAAGCCCATTAGCCAAGTTACAATTACAAACAAGAGACAAACTGCAAATCACATATTAGTCAAGATACAATACCATTTCTTACAAAAGAGACCTCATGATTCATTTCAATTACACTGCAATTGATTTGTAATAAAGTTAAACATGAATCTGCTCATGTTGAATATGGCGAATAAGGATCTTGCATTGCTACGAAATATACCTGCAAAGAGCTCTTGCCTCTAGTGCCAAGGTGCACCGAAGAGACTCCAATCCCTCTGCCCTCCATACCTATTCTGCCAGCCGAGAACACCTGGTACCCCTGTTCCATCACCTGCTTCCCTCATGGTCAGAGACAAAACAACGACCCGGACGAGTGCGAGTAAAAAGAAGGTGATTTACATACCCTGAAGTAACACTCCCTCCTGTTTTCCTCATCTGTGTTGGATCCGGGGAGCCGTTCCTTGTCCCGCGGCGTCGGCGTTGAGGAGGCGCTGGAAGCCGCCCAGGCGGAGGAGGTAGGGTTGGTGGAGCAGACGCGGACCACGCCTCGTAGGCGACCGCCCATGGACACAAGGCTCCGCATCCTGGGCGCGGCGAGGGCAGCGGTGGGGAGATGGGAGGTGGGGCGGCGGCGACTAAGCCCTAGCTGATTCGACGGGAGGCGTGGGTGGCGACTGGCGAGGTGCGGGAAGCAGAGGGAGGCAGGCGACGGGGTTTTGGGAGGGATTACAACTGTTGTGACGTTTTTTTTTAACACAGTACAGACACAGACGCTTATATGTGCACGCATACACTCATCCCAATGAACACCCAGATACACGCAGATTTTGTCCTTATGAGCATCTCTAAGGATGTGTTTGGTTACCCGCATGCAACCCAACCACCCGCGCGCGGCCTGTTTGGTTGCCTGGGATGCATGCGATTTGTGGCCGCACGGACCTTAAAGCAGCCCGCAGCCTGGCCCGGTGTCGAAACGGCGGTGTCTCGCGAGCCTCGCTCGGCGCGGCCACGCGTGCGAGGTAGTTGCACGCCTCGGGCAGCGCAGAAGACGGAGGGGACGTCTCATAACTCGCCCCCACTCTCCTGTCATCGTCCCAGTCGCACTATTCCCACTCCTCCCTCTCTCCCTCACCGCCCCTCCCTCCTCTCTTCTCCGATGGCTCCGCCTCGCCCACCGCCACGCCGTCCTCTGATCCCGTCGACCAACGCATCGCCAACATCCAGGAGCGTTGGCTGGCCGGGCTCCAGAACTCCGGCCGGGACCTGGCGTCGGCGCTGCGAGTGCCATCCCCCATCTGCTACCGGCCACCACGAGCGCCGGCCGTGCCTGCTCCGCCGCCGATTTCGGACCTCGTGGTCCTGGGCTCGGCGCCGGCGCCGTCCGCGGAGCCACCGATTATTGGTACCCCATTGGGCATGGGGGGTTTTCTTGACCCCCGTCCAAGGGTTTTCCCATGTCGGCGGGCCGTCCTCGACCTCCGGCATGGCCATGAGCACGGGGGCGATGCCATAGGCCATCGCCAGGGCCGTCTCCTCCTCTGCTCCGCCACCTCTCTCCTTCTCGCCGGGGTTTTCACCCCGGCCTCGGTTCGCTGCGACTGCGCAAGCTCCGGTGAGTCAAACCCTCTCAATGCTTGCTCGTAGATGTAAATTAGGGTTTATTTCTTAGGCATGTGCTAGTACTTAGTGGATTCGATAGGATTAGATAGGATTCGAGTAGATCCGATTGGATGCGATCCCAATCGGACCGATCTGTTCTTGATTCGTACAGTGTGTGTCTTAGGGTAATTTTCTTCTGCTACTGCAAGTGTGTCCTAGGATATGTGTTGTTCATGCTGCTATGGTTTGTGTTGATTGTTATACGTGCATGTAGTATGACCATTTTAGGATGTTGCCAAATGTGCATGGGTGCACATGGGTGCTACTGGCACTTTCTGTTGCTATTTTTAGATCTTTCCATGATTAGGACACTTGTTGATGAGTCGCAGTTGCAGAAAAGCAGATGCCAATAATAAGTGGCATTTTCTCATGGGCAACTATCACTGATCAGTGGCACTTGCTATTGGGCAAGTCCACTGATCAGTGCCATTTTCCCAACAGCAAGTGCCATTGATAAGTGGCATTTGACAAAAAGTTTGTGCACTGATCAGTGGCATTTGCTCTTGGGCAAATGTCTCTGATTAGTGCCATTTTGAAAAGAGTTTGTACACTAATACTTGTTGATGCGGGATCAACCCGATCTAGGCCGATCTTTCATAAAATCTCATCAAAACACACAAATCACAAAAAAAAAAATTGTATGGCTATTTTTGTGGGAATTTTCGAAATTGGACGAGAAACAACAAAAACAAGCTAGAAAACAAGGTGTGGGGCTCCAATTTCGTGATCAACCTAGGCTCATGATACCATAATGATGCGGGGTCGACCCGATCTAGGCCGATCTTTCACGAAATGGAGAGGATCCCACGAAGAACATGGAGAACACAAAGGGGAACACGGGGAAAAACACAAGAGGAACACTCAAATCAACACGAAAGTTTGTCACACAAGTTCTAGATCCACGATACATAACGAGATACACGATCCATGGTCAACAACGGACGATACAAGGTAGTCTTCTCCGGAGGGAGGTCTTGGGGGTATCCCGTAGGATCTTCTCTGTAGCGGAGGTCTTGAATCTGTGTGGATCTTCTTCGAAGAGGGGCCGCAGTCACTCTTGAGGAGATGAACCACTAGATGAGCAAAGCTCTAGGTATCAAGTGAGCTAACACAAAGCTAACCCTAGAAAGTATGTGTATGGTGCTATATATAAGCTAGGAGGGGCGAAGGGGTACATGGGCCTCGGCCCAAAGTCATGCACGCAGGCACGGTCCGGATGATCCGGGCTTTGGGGGTCTGGATGATCCGGGGCGGCGTCCGCATGATCCGGCCGGGTCTTTTCTACAGCGGGAGGTCCGAATGTCCGGGTGCGGCCGGATGATTCGGGATGGGGTCCGGATGATCCGGCTTCGGTGAAGTAGCTTCGGGTGTCGGGGTGCGCATTATCCGGATCGTTCGGGATAGGGTCCGGATCATCCGGGCTCTGCCCAGATCATCCAGGTCTCTGTTCGGATCATCCGGCCAGTCTAGGACTTGGCAGATTTCTCCTCCGTCTTCCTTCTTCGATTCCTCTTGTTCCTTGGTTTCTCCATGGTTGTTCTCGAGGTGCCTGAGTATGCATAGAGTTTCCGATGAGGGTAGTAGCCATGTCTCACGTGAATCGAAATGACGTTGAGAGAGGAGTGAAGTCACCTCGGTCTCGAGAGCTCGTGCACGAGCGCGTGTCATGGGTCCACTTCGCACTTGGTGAGACAATGGTAGGTCCATGGGGATGACCTTGGGATGCTCCGCATCATCTCCCCTCCCTTGGGAAAGATCCGACCTCAGATCAAAATCTTCATCACCATGGAAAGGGGAGAGATCCTTGACGTTGAAGGCATCGCTCACGTTGTACTTGTCGCGTGGAATGTCGATCTTGTAGGCATTGTTGTTGTAGCGTGCTAGCACCTTGAAGGGTCCGTCGGCTCGAGGTAGTAGTTTGGACTTGCGCTCATTGGGGAAACGGTCCTTGCGAAGATGCAGCCATACGAGATCTCCCGGGTGGAACACCATTGGTTTCTTGTTGGCTTTGAGCTTGGAGGCTAGCCGATGTACTTGCCGCTCGATCGTAGCCCTTGTATCTTCATGCACCTTCTTGAGATAGCTTGCTCGAGCACTTGCGTCCATGTTGATGCGCTCTTGTAAATGTAGAGGTAGGATGTCCAATGGGGACAACGGGTTGAAGCCGTAGACGACCTCGAAAGGGGACTTGCCGGTAGTCGAATGTCTTGCGCGGTTGTAGGCGTACTCGGCGATGGGAAAGCATTGCTCCCATTCCTTGATGTTCTTCTTGATCAACACGCGAAGAAGCGTCGAAAGTGTGCGGTTCGTCACCTCCGTTTGGCCGTCGGTTTGTGGATGACATGCCGAAGAGAAGAGGAGCTTGATGCCGAGCTTGGCGCATAGAGTCTTCCAAAAGTAGCTCAAGAACTTGACGTCCCGATTCGACAAGATAGTCTTGGGCACTCCATGTAGACGAATGATTTCCCTACAAAAGAGATTGGCCACATGTGAAGCATCGTCGATCTTGTTACAAGGAATGAAATGAGCCATTTTAGAGAATCTATTCACGAGAAAAACACGGAATCCTTTCCATTTTGAGTCCTAGGCAATCCAAGTATAAAGTCCATGCTAATGTCTTCCCAAGGTTGGTATGGAATAGGAAGTGGCATGTAAAGTCCATGAGATTGAGCTTTTGACTTAGCTTTGCGGCATGTAGAGCATCGGCTGGTTAGGCGTGAGACGTCACGAAACATCTTGGGCCAGAAGTAGTTCTTTGAGAGCGTTGCAAATGTCTTGTCGCGTCTGAAGTGTCCCATGAGTCCTCCTCCATGAGATTCATGACCTTTGTCGATGAGGTGTTGTACTTGCCGTTGTATCTCCTTGGTTTCCTCGGGGTTGACGCGGTAAGGAGCCTTGTTCGGAAGTGGTGCACCGGGTATGAGGTCGATGCGGTGTTCAATTCCACGAAGTGGAGGTAGACCCGGTGGTAGCTCATCGGGAAAGACTTCCGAGAATTCCTGCAACAATTGAGACAACACTAAAGGTAGAGGTGGTGAAGTGTTAGTAGGTTTTGCTTCCCCTTTGCATAAAAGCACAAGGTGAAAGACACTCGAGGGGTTCTCACACACTTCTCTCATCTCACTTTTGGTGGAAAATAGCACTAGTTGTTTCTTGTCGCTCATCGTGGAGTCGCTCATATTTGGCTTGTGGCTCTCACTCTCCTTTTGGTGGTTCACGCTCTCACCCTTCTCTCCATGATGGTTGGTAGGTATGTGTTTGTCGGCGGCTACTTGACTTGGTGACATTGGGCGTAGCACGAACTCTTTGCCCTTCATCTTGAAGCTATAATGGTTGGTCCATCCATTGTGTGTGACTCCACGATCGTATTGCCATGGTTGCCCAAGAAGAAGGTGGCACACGGACATAGGGACCACATCAGACTCAAGCGTGTCCTCGTAGGCGCCTATCTTGAAGGATACTTGCACGGTGTGCTCGACTCGAAGAGTTCCGGCGTTGCTAAGCCATTGGACCTTGTATGGATGAGGGTGCTTCGTCTTCACCAATTGTAGCTTGTGGCATAGCTCTTCACTTGCCAAGTTATGACAACTTCCACCATCGATGATAACCTTGACGGAGCATCCATTGATGCCGGCCTTGCTATGGAAGATGTGACATCGTTGATCGTCATCTTGTTGATGTTGGAGTGTCAAGACCTTGGAAACAACGAGATTGGGATTTGAGTCATTGTCGCAAAACACTTGATGGTCTTCATCTTCATTCACTTGTCGATGCATAGCTACATGTTCAAGGGCTTCCATCTCATCGTCGCTCATTGAGTCATAGGATCCGTCATCATTGATGATCATGGTCCGAACGGTCCTGCACTCAAATGACTTGTGGCCTCGACCTTGGCATTTGAAACACTTGATGGAACTCGTTTTGGAATTGTCCTCGTTTGGAGTTGTAGATGATGAAGCTCTTGGCTTGAAGTTGTTCGTAGAAGGTGGACGACTTGATGTAGTCGCATTCTTGTAACTTGGCCTGTCACCGAAGCTTGTAGATGGCTTGGTAGAGGTAGGAGGGGCCGAAGTCGTTGAAGCTTGGTTGTAGGAGCCGTAGTTCTTGGAGGTGAACTTGGAGTACTTGTAGTCCTCTTGAACTTGTCGCTCCGCTTTGGTTGCTTCGTGTACTAGCTCGAGGAGATTTGTGTATGGTTGAAAGTCCGCAATCTTCTTGATACGATAGTTGAGTCCATTCAAGAATCTCGCCATCGTTTTCTCTTCATCTTCCGTGATGTTGGCTCTTATCATGGCAATCTCCATCTCCTTGTAGTACTCTTCAACGGACTTGGTACCTTGCTTGAGGAGTTGTAGCTTCTTGAACAAGTCACGGTTGTAGTGTGTTGGCACGAAACGTGCTCTCATGACTTCCTTCATTTGAGCCCAAGTAGTGATAGGAGTTTCTCCTTTTGCTTCTCTTCGCTCTATGATTTGCTCCCACCAAATGAGAACATAATCTTGGAACTCAAGTGACGCAATTGCAATCTTCTTTTCTTCATCAAAGTTGTGTAGGCGAAAGATCTTGTCAACTTTCAATACCCATGATAGGTAGTCTTCGGGATCAATGCTTCTAGAAAACTTTGGCATGGTGAACTTAAGCTTGCCATGGCGATGCTCTTCATTGTTTGCTTGCCTATTGTGAGGGCGTTCTTGATTTGGACCATTGTCAATCTCATGTTGCTCTTGGCGGAGTAGATGGCCATTGTCATGGTGTACTTGCCGAGCTTGTGGTTCTTGTTGAGCTTGTTGCTCTTGTCGCGCTTGAGGAGGAACTTCTTCTTGCATTCGTGCTTGGTGGCGCCTCTCTTGCAACTCATCGCGAAGGAACTCCTCTTCTTGACGAGTGTGTCGATTGCGAGTTGCCACATTGTGATGTGAATCTAGTAATGCTCGTTGCGCCTCAAGAGCTTGAGCTTCTCGTCGTTGTTGTGCTTGACGTTGAGCCTCGACATCTTGTTCTTCTTGGTGTTGACGTGCTCGCTCTTGTTGTTGTTGGCGTAGTCGTTGTCGTTCTTGGGCTTGCTCAAGTGTAGCTTGGTTTTGACGATGTCAACTTTATTGCTCTTCAAATAGCTCTTGTGAACTCTTGTCATGAAGGGGGTTCCGGTTGTCATGTCGAGATTGACGTGCGGCTTGACAAAGAGTGTTCGATGTAGGTGTACTTGAGCCGGACGTGTAGTCGGTATGACGACTTGAGCGACTTCGTCTTTGAGAAGATGTGGATGAGGAGCATCGGTTGACTATTAAAGTCTGTAGCTCATCGAATTGGGTAGACATGTTGGTGTTGATGATGTCGAATTTCTCTCTTGTTCATGCTTCAAATTGTCATGCCTCGGCGGCGACTTGCTCAATTCATTCTTGCATAGCTTCACTCTCTTGATGTAGAGCTCGTTGGACACCGAAGAGATGTAGTTTGGTGACGTAGTTGTTCGATTCTTGAGGATCATCAAAGAGCGGGTTCGTAGATGTACTTGGCCTATCCATGATTACAAGAAAGAGTGTGAGTGGGAGAAATGAGAAGACAATACCAAATGTACCTTGACCGAAGTTGAAGATGGATCAACGATCACTCAATAATGTAACCCGGAAATAGCACTATTGGTACCACTTCTTGTTGATTCGCACACCTACACAAGTAAAGCTTTTAGTGGAGCTCGGTGAGGATAGAGGCACAAATTTTATGTAAAAAGTGAGTAAGATTCAATGATGTTGAAAATGATTCACAATTTGCTCATGCAACAAGTAGATCACAAGCAATAGGTAGCACACGAGACACACGCACAGATAGATAAATGTGGTTGTGCAACCAAAGGTGAGCGAAAATGTGGAATCCACGGAAAATGCTCTTGTTGCAAAACGCTAGAGAGACGCTAACCGATTGCTTAATAGGCGGATAAGCACTTGTGCACGACCTATAAGAGGAAAACGTAACGACTTCCTATGACAAGTATGCTATGAGTGTATGATGTGCCGATGCTTGAGCACAAGATGATGTATTGCTATCTCAATGATCTCCTTTTGATGCAAGGCGTTTGATGCTATTGTTCTTTTGCTTATAAGCTTTGGATGGCTCTTTTGCTTAAAAGCTTGTGAGCTCTTTCTTTGGCCACTTATGCATACTTCTCGTATCAAGATAGCTATTGTGTATGCGGAACACTCTTGTGTCACACGGAGATATGATGATGTAGTATGCAATATCTATGACTATCACTAATGTGCACAAGTGTCGTGGCCCGGCAATACTCAAATGGCTAGTCTCGGTGGGAAAGCTACACAAAAATGGTCGATGAGGGTTTATCAATGTAATTGCAAGGTAGGATACAAAGTGTCGTCGATGTTACCGTCCTTGTCAAGATGGAGAGGTGGTCTTGTCGATGTCGTTTTGTTCCGAGATAGCCGAAACACACACGGAAATGGATAAACCACAACTCAAATGTGTCCAAGACAAAATGTGGCAAAATCATATTGAAGGAGGGTAAGCAATGGAGGAGGTGGTGGGTTATATGTCGAGGGTGTAGCGGCAGGGGGTATTTAAGGTTGTTGCGGTGGCGGAAACGGTGGCTGAGAAAAACTGCAGAACGCAGTTTCGTCAGGGTAGTCCGGATGATCCGGATGTTCGACCGAACAATCCGGGTGGTGATCCAGATGATCCGGGTGGGTCAACTTGCTCGGGATGAACTCGGGGAAGAGCTGAAAAAATTGTGCGAAAACGAAATTTTCTGGGATTTTGGGCGGGTTTGAGGGTGGGGAAGGTTGGGAAGAGGTAAATCCACTTGTCACACAGCTTATCAACGGATCACAATCAACAAAATCTCATCAAAACACACAAATCGCAGAAAATTTTGTATGGCTATTTTTGTGGGAATTTTCGAAATTGGACGAGAAACAACAAAAACAAGCTAGAAAACAAGGCGTGGGGCTCCAATTTCGTGATCAACCTAGGCTCATGATACCATAATGATGCGGGGTCGACCCGATCTAGGCCGATCTTTCACGAAATGGAGAGGATCCCACGAAGAACACGGAGAACATAAAGGGGAACGCGGGAAAAAACAAGAGGAACACTCAAATCAACACGAAAGTTGGTCACACAAGTGCTTGATCCACGATACATAACGAGATACACGATCCATGGTCAACAACGGACGATACAAGGTAGTCTTCTCCGGAGGGAGGTCTTGGGAATATCCCGTAGGATCTTCTCCGTAGCGGAGGTCTTGAATCCGTGTGGATCTTCTCCAAAGAGGGGCCGCAGTCACTCTCGAGGAGATGAACCACTAGATGAGCAAAGCTCTAGATATCAAGTGAGCTAACACAAAGCTAACCCTAGAAAGTATGGGTGGAGTGCTATATATAAGCTAGGAGGGGCGAAGGGGTACATGGGCCTCGGCCCAAAGTCATGCACGCAGGCACGATCCGGATGATCCGGATGTTGGTCCAGATGATCCGGGCTTTGGGGGTCCGGATGATCCGGGGCGGCGTCCGGATGATCCGACCGGGTCTTTTCTGCAGCGGAGGTCCGGATGTCCGGGTCCTGGTCCGGATGTCCAGGTGCGGCCGGATGATCCGGGATGGGGTCCGGATGATCCGGCTTCGGTGAAGTAGCTTCGGGTGTCGGGGTGCGCATTATTCGGATTGTCCGGGCTGGGGTCCGGATCATCCGGGTCTCTGTCCGGATCATCCGGCCATCTGGGACTTGGCAGATTTCTCCTCCGTCTTCCTTCTTCGATTCCTCTTGTTCCTTGGTTTCTCCATGGTTGTCCTCGAGGTGCCTGAGTATGCATAGAGTTTCCGATGAGGGTAGTAGCCATGTCTTGTGTGAATCGAAATGACGTTGAGAGAGGAGTGAAGTCAGCTCGGTCTCGAGAGCTCGTGCACGAGCGTGTGTCATGGGTCCACTCGGCACTTGGTGAGACGATGGTAGGTCCATGGGGATGACCTTGGGATTCTCCGCATCACTTGTCATCTTACTTAACAAGATATTGAAGAGTGACTGAGATGTTGCTGGTGGAGGAGCTCAGGTGGTGGCCGAAGATGAGGGCGCCGGGGATTTCATCCCCACGAACAGGTGGATCAGGACGGTGGACCTGCCTGGCAGGATCGCCTTCATGAGCCTGCCTCGTTCAAGGGGACGATATCCGAGGCAGGGCCACGAGGAGGGGGGCCGAGAGCTGCTGCGCTTCTACAAGCATATCAAGGACAACGAGGACCTTGCCATGCTCGTCGTCCCACGCAAGTTCATGGAGGCGATGAACACCTGTCTGGTCATTAAGCGGCTCCCACGCATGGTGAGGCTGTTGGCGAACAAGTGGTGCGTGTTCTGGGTGGAGGTCCAGAACTTCGAGGGCACATGGTGCTTGGCCGGGTGTGACACCCCCGATTTGACCATACACTAATCATGCACGCAAATGTGTACAACCAAGATCAGGGACTCACTGGAATATATCACAACACAACTCTAGACACGAATTAAAATAATACAAGCTAGGGGCCTCGAGGGCTCGAATACATAAGCTCGAATACACAAGAGTCAGCGGAAGCAATAATATCTGAGTACAAACATAAGTTAAACAAGTTTGCCTTAAGAAGGCTAGCACAAAACAACACGGTCGAAAAGGCAAGGCCTCCTGCCTGGGACGTCCTAACTACTCCTGGTCGTTAGTTGTCTCCACGTAGTAGTAGGCTCCGTCGGGGTAGTACCAGTCATCAAGGGTGGCATCTGGCTCCTGGACTCCACCATCTGGTTGCATCAACCAGAAAGAAGAAAGAAGGGGGAAAGGGGGAGCAAAGCAACCGTGTGTACTCATCCAAAGTACTCGCAAGCAAGGATCTACACTACATATGCATCGGTATCAATGAAAAGGGTAGTATCTGTGGACTAAGCTGCAGAATGCCAGAATAAGAGGGGGAGAAGCTAGTCCTATCGAAGACTAGCATCTTCTGGAAACCACCGTTCTTGCAGCAGTAGAAGAGAGTACAGAATAACATATTATAGATATCAAGCATGTTGTAGCACTAACACCCAGAGATCCTTCCTCGACTCCCTGCGAGGAAGCAATCCCGGAGCCACATATCCATTCAGGTCTCAGTATCCAGTTCTAGTTGTAGCGATCGGGATACAACTCCAAGTGTCCGTTACCGTAGGACAGGCTATCGATAGATGTTTTCTTCCCTGCAGGGGTGCACCAACTTACCCACCACGCTCGTTTAACTCCGGCCGGACACACCATCAGGTCATGCCCGCCCTCGGCCAAACAATACGCCGCAACCCGACCTAGGCTTAATAGAGAGGTCATGCACGCCGGACTAAACCCTATGCCCCCAGGGGTCATGGGCCAATCACCCCGGGAACTCCTGCACGTTGTGTGGGCGGCCGGTGAGCAGACCAAGTTACCTCCTTATAAAGGTAGGTGCATAACCAGTCCAACCCGGCGCACGCCGCTCAGTCGCAATGATGTCAGTTAAGCTTCGGCTGATGCATACGATGCAGAACGCCCATACTATGCCCACGTGATGGTTAGCGCTATCAGGCCAGAGGCCCCTTGGATCAAATATCCAAACCGTTTAGTGTCTTGGGAATGCGGTAAAGAGCAGAGACTCACGAAAGATGTGACACCCGTCGCCCTGTCTCGAGGACTTGTGGCAAGGGCTAAGAATGCCCGGCCATGCCTCGTATTCAAATCTCGGGTACCCTCCGGGTCAACCCGTCTCCACATCACTCACAGGTACCCCTCAGGGTCGACCCGCCTTTCCAAGTAACAGTTGTAAAGTCATAGTAACCAAAGTAACTGTGTGTCTAACACCAAAGGGAAACCTGAGGAAATCACCCTCGATGGAATTCCATCTGATGTTTATCGTCAAGGTGAACGAAAGAGGAGTCACCCTCGAGGTCCACTCTTGAGGAGTTGCACGAGAGTGTCGTTATCAGGAGTGGAGAAAGAGGAATCACCCTCGACGACCATAACCGATGAACTAACCTACAAGGTTAACATCAGAAGTGCTGCTGAGGTGTCACCCTCGGCACTCGATAGTAACCCAGTATTGTCGAGCAACTAAGGGGAAAGTGGTCTGCGGTGCCGGGGATTGGTCTTCGATCCCGTTGATCGGGTCTTCTGATAATCTAGCGGGGCAGTCGGGACAATGAGGGGAGTCACTGGTGGATCAATAACCATCCTATACTAAGCAGTTTAGTATAAACATGTAAGGTATGAAAGCGGTATCAACAACAAGCTATGCATCAGAATAGGATCATACAAAAAGCAGTAGCAGTTCTAATGCAAGCTTAAGAGAGAAGGGAATGGGCGATATCGGAATGATCAAAGAGGGTTGGCTTGCCTGGTTGCTCTGGCAAGAGGGAGGGGTCGTCGTCGATGTAGTCGATCACCGAGGTACCATCAGTCTCGCGGTCTATCGAAGAGAAGAGGGGGAAGAAACAATAAATACAAAGCATACAGATGCAACAGAGAAGCACGACATGTCAACACGCAGTGCTAGGGTGCCCTAATGCGGTGGTACATGATACCGGCGACGGGGGATAAACTCGAGAAGTAACCCCGGTGTTTCGTGTTTTCGGACAGATGAATCAGGGGGGAAAAGTTGCAGGTTCACTATGCTAGGGACGTGTGGCGAACGAGCGGACCGCATATTCGTATTCACCTCGACGTTCTGAGCAATTTGCATATATATAACTTTTTCATCCGAGTTACAGATTATTTATATGATTTTCTAAAGTTTTAGCAATATTCTGAAATTACTTATATTAACAGAAAAAGGTTTATTGCGTCAGCATGACATCATAGTGACATAAGCAGTCAACAAGACGGTTGACTAGGTCAAACTGACCTGTGGGTCCCACCTGTCATGGACAGTGGAATAACAGAAGTTTAAACTAACTAGAATGAGGTTAATTAGGCAGTAGGCCCCACATGTCATTGGCTATTTAGTATTCCTAATTAGTTTTAATTATTAAAACATTTTAATTAGTGGATTGAGGGGGGTGGGGCCCGTACGCCAGTGGCTGGAGTTGCCCAATCACCACGTTGACTGGGCGAACCCAGTCAACGGGGCCCCCTGGACCCAATGGTCAGCGACCCAAGGGCGGATCCCTCCTTGCCACGTCGGCGGCCGGCACCGGAGTTGCTCCGGCGACCAATCCAGCGGCGGCGCTTCGCTGGAGTTGGCCGGAACTACGTTACAGGGGGCCTCCGGGCCCGCGGCTAGGTGCGTTCGAACGCGGGGGCCAAACCACGTCGATCTACGGCGGCGGCGCGAGCTAGGGAGGCCGGGGTTGGCTACTACGACGATGGCAGTTGGCGGCGGTGCTCAGGCGATGGTGGCTACGGTGAGGTGAGGCACGGACTGGGGCGGGGCTAGGTCCGTTGGGTTCCTGGAGAGCCCAGGAACTCAATTGCGAGCTCGGATGCGAACTCGGACCACGGTGGCCACGGCGGAGGAGCGAGCAGCGGCGGCGAGCTCGCGGTCGTGGTGGGGAAACTATCTAGGGGGTGCGGGGGAGCGAACGGCGAGGGGGAGGAGAAGCGGAAGCTCACCACCGTTGCTGAGATGGACCGAGGATGACTCGAGGTGGCCGGAGTCGTTGGCGAGCTCGTGGTGGCCGGAGCGGAGGAAGAAACGTCGGTGCAGTGTTGTGGGGGTCGTCCTGGCTCGCATGCGTGGTCCGAGAAGACGAGGCGGACGACGGGGGTCCTCCTGGTGAGCTCCTAGGTGGTGGGGAGCACGCTGGTCACGTGGGCAGCGTCGTTCATGGCGACGGTG
>LR738714.1:76928888-76943874 GCA_902687465.1 Secale cereale
AAGACGACCGAGCGGCCAGTGGGCCGGGCCAGCCTGTCCGGGTGGGTTGCCTGGTCTTTTGGGCCAGGTGGCCCGAGGGGGTCCTTTTCTTTTCTTTTTCAGCTTTTTTTTTGCATTTTTTTCTTTTCTGTTTCAATTAGTTTGGGACACTTTAAACATTTTGCAAAAATGTTGGCCCACCACCAATATTAACAAAAGAATATTTTCCACATGATGAACATTTTAGTTTTCATGTTTGAGCAATTTTGAATTTCACTCTTATTTTGAAATTTAAATTCAACTGGAATTCCAAGAGATATTAGACAATGATGATCAAACATTAGTTTAGCAAAAAGATTAACTTAACCCGAAGGGTTACCGTATCATCATTACACCGGGGTGTTACAACTCTCCTCCTCTATAAGAAATTCTCGTCCCGAGAATTAAGAGGTAGAAGGGAAATGGTCGTGATATTCTGCCCGAAGATTATCCTCGCGTTCCCAAGTGGCTTCATCTTCAGAATGATTTGACCACTGCACCTTGAGGAACTTGGTAACCTTTTGGCGGGTTTGACGTTCAGATTCTTCAAGAATGCGGATCGGATGCTCTTTGTAAGTGAGATCATCTTGCACTTCAATCAGTTCCGGATCCACTTCACGTTCCGGATCCTTGAAGCAACGACGAAGTTGCGACACGTGGAAGACGTCATGGATGTGAGAGAACTATGGTGGCATCTCCAGTTGATAAGCCACCAGTCCACAACGGGCAAGAATGCGGAAGGGACCAATGTAGCGCGGAGCTAGCTTGCCCTTGACTCTGAACCGATGAGTGCCTCTCAAAGGAGTGACACGCAGATAAGCTTGTTCACCAGGTTGATAAGTTGAACCCCAGTGTTTCTGGTCATAGTTGCTCTTCTGGCGGGACTGGGCCGCCTTGAGATTACCCCAGACAATGCGAACCTGCTCTTCAACTTGTTGAATAATGTCCGGACCAATGAGCATTTGTTCCCAGTTTCTGACCAATTCAGAGGGGTTCGGCACTTACGTCCATAAAGCACTTCGAAGGGTGCCATCTTCAAGCTGGCTTGATAAGTGTTATTATAAGATAACTCTGCATAAGGGAGATATTCTTCCCACTTCTTGCCGAAAGAAATAACACAAGCCCGAAGCATGTCTTCAAGAATTTGATTGACTCGCTCGACTTGGCCTTGGGATTGGGGATGATAAGCAGTGCTCCAGGTTATATGAGTTCCCATTGCCTCTTGGAAACTATCCTAGAACTTCGAAGTGAATATACTACCACAGTCTGAACTGATCTCTTTCGGAATGCCGTGGAGTGACACAGTTCTGGAGATATACAAGTTTGCTAATTGACTAGCAGTGATTGTCTCCTTGACTGGCATAAAGTGAGCAACCTTCGAGAATTGGTCGATGACGACAAAGATAACATCATTACCTTTCTGAGACTTGGGAAGGCCAGTGACAAAGTCCATTTGAATCTTATCCCACTTCCATTCAGGAATCGGAAGCGGTTGTCGAAGTCCAGCCGGTTTCTGATGTTTTGCCTTGACGCGACGACAAACGTCACATTCTTCGATATACCGAGCAATGTCTTGCTTCATGTTAGACCACCAGTACTTCTGACGGATGTCTAGATACATCTTAGTACTTCCTGGATGAATAGAGAGAGGGGTGTCATTGATGTCTACTACACGCTTCTATTCCTGTAGACAGTGTTGGGCCTCCAAGAGCAGAGGTTTGTAGGACAGTAGCAAATTTCCCTTAAGTGAGTAAACCAAGGTTTATCGAACTCAGGGAAGTGGAGGTTGAACGTACCCCTTTCAAGCAACCCTTCAATCAAGATATAAGAAGTTTCTTGTGTCCCCAACACACCTAATACACTTGTCAGATGTATAGGTGCACTAGTTCGACGAAGAGATGTTAAATGGCAAGTGATATGGATGGCAAAAGATGTATTTGTAAATCTGAAATAAAAAGTGCAGAAAGCAAACAAGTGGTAAACGTGAGCACAAATGGTATTGCAATGGTGGAAACAAGGCCTAGGCTTCATACTTTCACTAGTGGCAACTCCCAACAACATTTACATAATCTAATCACATGATATTTCCCATAAAACATGCAATGGAGACGCACCTGGAGGTCATTCCTTTGTGGTCAAGAGAGGACGAGAATTATGTAGGGCTACAAAAGCACACCTCAAAGTTCGTAGTTCTCAATCTATGGATTTCCCAATGTCACCGCGGCCATCCAAAGAGAGTACCACAATCACCACAACATATCTCAAGGATAGTTAAAGACAAGCACCAAGAGACTCTCAATCTTCAATCAACACACAAAAGAGGAAATCACCCATGAAAATATTCTTCTAATCCATGTCCAATAGACCGCTGTCACCTTGGTCTCGGGGATTATACTAGATAAAGACAAGTGAGTACATCAATCCAATACATAGAGGAAGGGGAAGTATCATGGGATCATCCTAGATTAACAAAGCCTATGATCACAACGAAGATCACATCATGGGAGAGAGAGATAACCACATAGCTACACGTACAAGCCCTCAGCCCCGGAGAAGACTACTCACACATGGCCATGGTGAGAAAGAGATTGATGGTGGTGTTGATGGAGAGGTGCAGCCCGGAGAGGAGGAGGCGGCCGGCGGCAGCCGTGGCGGCGGCGGCCCTCGGGGCGGCGGCGGCCCTAGGGGGCAGCGGCTCCTTGGCCCCCCTTCTTCCTTGTGGATTGTGTTGCAATGATGCTGGTCCTCCCCTCCAAGACGGCGGCTTGGGAGTAGGAAAATTCGTGGCCCTTGGTGACCTAGGTTTCCTCTCTTTATATAGACTCTCGGATTTCCGTTATCAGATTTTGGGCTTCAGTAAAACGGGCTTTTCTCAGCCGTCCGGACTACGATTTGAACGAATTTTATATCCAGAAGCATCCTCTCAAAATTCCACACAACTTTCGCAACTAGGCTTTTTCCGTTTGACATCGTCTTCGGGCCGGAACGTGACCATCTTCTAAAAACGTTCTCAGACAGATTTCAGGAAAGTCAGAGTCCTACTCCAATACGACTCCTTTTGCGTTTTTGTCAATTTCCAAGTAATTCCTACACAATAAAGTGTAAAACAAGAACATTGTGCACTTCTGCAACCATTAGTAGGTTAGTCCAATAAATGCCTAAAAAGATAGAAAACTTTGATATAAACATGAGACAATGATGCAAAACAAGCATGTCACAAGCAAAAATTATGGATACGTTTGGGACGTATCAACATCCCAAGCTTAATTCCTACTCGTCCTCGAGTAGGTAGAATGATAGCATAGATAATTTTTGAGGTGACATGCTACTAACACAATCTTGATCAAGTAATATAGTAAAGCACATGAACTGAAATAAAGTGAACCAAAACAATTGTCTATAGTTGAAAGCAAGTAAACAGTGAATAACCAAGTGATCAACTAAGTAAATTCTTTTCATGAATAGTACAATTGAAGACATGAAACTATAAAGTTAAGCACAACTGTTAGCCCCAAAGGAGTTCTCTCATCAAAAGCATTCTAGTTAACACAAAAGGAAGATAAAGTTTCAGCAATGCTTTCCACTTTTCAACATTTTATCTCATGAATAAGTTCAATGCACAAGGATTATATATAACTAAGCAGAAATTTTGAACATAATCAACTTGAACACAGGGTTAACACTAGACGCTTGCTTATGGTGGAGGAAGAAGATTAGAACATAGGAAAACTGACTCAACATTTAGAAGTAAAAGATAGGCCCTTCGCAGAGGGAAGCAGGGATTACTCATGTGCTAGAGCTTTTTATTTTTGAAAACATAGAGATATAAAAGAAATTTTGAGAGATGTATGCTTATGTCAACGAATGGTAATAAACAATGCACTACTACTCATGCCAAACAGAACTTAAGAGCGGCTCCCATAGAGGAATGATAACACTCCCCTTTCTCCTTTGTTTATCACTAGCCAAAGTTTGTCTGATTTCTCAGGTACGATGTGTGAAGGAGGTTTTTGATATTGATATTGATGACATGTAAAGTGGGCTGGGCATACCCTTTTGCCAGCTCTTTTTGCAAAATTAAGGACATGCACATTATTCATGCACGTTAGGGGTCGTTCTGTCCAACACAAGTAATAATGAACTATCTACCACTTCCTCATGAGCTAAAACAGAGACACAAATAAGGATAAATTTTGAAGGTTTTAAAGGTAGCACATGAGCAATTTACTTGGAATGGCTATTAAATACCATGCATAGGTAGGTATGGTGGACACATATGGCAGAATTTTGGCTATGGAATTTGGATGCACGAGCAGCATTCCCGCTCAGTACAGAGTTTTTGGTTTAGCAAGTTTTTAGCAAGCACATGTTAACCGGTACAAGAGAATTATAACATCCTTTCAGCATAATTATAAGACTTCTACACTGTCTTCCTTGTCAACCATCTTACTTCTAAAAAGAGAACAAGAACTTTAAAACTACCAATGGTGAAAAACTAAACAATTGCAAACTTCAAAGGTATTTCTTCACTAATAAGACTTTATTAAATGATCTACATGTTTAGGCATCACTACTTAATTTCTCAAAACAATTGATAGGGATCAAGTTACTCAATGATCTTCAAAACTATGCAAGCTTTTTATTCTTTGCACCACAGCCACACTTGCATTTTTCAGATCCAACATATTATTTAGCAATTCAAACCAATCAACTCTCCAAATAGATATAAGTGAAGCAAGAGAGTACTTTCTATAAAAGAACTAATAGCTCTGAACATGATATGAAATAAAAACAAAAGCTAGAAGCATATAACAAGGTAGCTAAAACACTCAAAAAGATATAAGTGAAGAACATGAGTGTTTCATGAAAAAGCGGAGCGTGTCTCTCTCCCACACAAAGAAAGCTGGGTTCTAACTTGTTATGAACAGCAAGCAAAGCTAAAGAAAACTAAAAAGGAAACTAAGAGCAAGACGCTCCAAGCATAGCACATAACACATGAAGTGATAATTATAGTGGAACGAAAGACGAACTGATAATTGTTGATGGAGAAGGGGATGCATGGGGGCATCCCCAAGCTTAGAAGCTTGAGTCTTCTTGAATATTTCTTGGGGGTGCATGGGGGCATCCCCAAGCTTGAGAGTTTGACACTCCTGAATCTTCTTTTATCATCTTCCCTCGCACACTTGAAAACTCCCTTCATACATAACTCATCATAATCTGATTAGCGAGGTTAGTACCCACAATAAAATAACTTTTCCCTGCTGGAAATAAAGATAATCTTGAAGAGATACTGTTTCTCAAGAATGCCAAAAGGTTTTTGCAAAGAAAAAGCAAGCTCAAGGTTTGCAAAACGAAGAAAGGGCAAAACAGGACAGAATCTGTGAAAAACAGACCAACAGGTAGTAAATAATTGTTTCGGGGCGCTTCTGCAACTCAAATCAAAAAACTCAGAACAGACACCCGAAAGCCAATTGTATAGAGCACGCTGTCAAAAAAATTCAGATAAAAAAGATGATCTGGTGATTTTATTCGAATTTTTCTGTCCAAGGACAGAATCTGTTTTCTGGACAGCACGTCACAACTTTTGAACTTTCTTGCAATCGGAGGCTAAACTTGGCACAAAGCTGAAAAGAAAAGATACAATGATGATGCTACTGTAGTAACAAAAATCAAGACCACTAAAAACTGAAAGAACAAACTGAAAGCAAAGATAACAAGGGTTGTCTCCCTAGAGCTCTTTCTTTATAGCCATAAAGATAGGCTTAAGACTTTAATGATGCTCTCGTAGGAATAAGAGTTGAAGAACAAAGGAGAGCATCAAGAAGCAAATACCAAACACATTTAAGCCTAACATGCTTCCTATGCATGGGAATCTTGTAAGAAAATAAATTATTGAAGCATAAAGCAACTAGCATAGGAAGGCAAAACAAGCATAACTTCAAAATATTCACCATAAAGAGAGGACACTTCTTATTATTAAGATATTTAGAACCATGTCTCCCTCTCTCATTATAAATTTCAGTGGCATCATGGATGAACTCAACAATATAACTATCACATAAGGCATTATTTCCATGATCCAAAAGCATAAAAGTATCATTACTCTTCATATAAGCAAAATCTTTTTTATTAGGAATAGTGAGAGTAAAGCAATCATAACCATCATGGTAATCATCATATTTAGGAGGCATATCATAATCATAATAAATTTTATCCTCAATAGTAGGTGGACTAAAAAGCTCACATTTATCATTGTAATCATCATATATAGGAAGCAAAGTATCATCAAAGTAAATTTTCTCTTCAAAAGTTGAGGGACTAAAAATATCATGTTCATCAAACGTGTCATCCCCAAGCTTAGAGCTTTCCATGTCATTAGCAATATAGATATTAAAAAAACATACTAATAACATCACCACCATCATGATTGTTATGCAAATAATAAAGTTCCAAAGGTTTTTTAATTTTCTCTTCAAACACATCATGTCCAAGTTCAAGGTAGAGCTTATAAAGCTCTCTCATATTTTTGTTGTTTTCCATTAAGCAAAACTAGTGAAATAAAAACAAGAAACAAAAAGATTTAATTGCAAGATCTAGAGAAGGTACCTTCTCTTACCTCACTTCCCCGACAACGGCGCCAGAAATAGCTTCATGTCTACTACACGCTTCTATTCCTGTAGACAGTGTTGGGCCTCCAAAAGCAGAGGTTTGTAGGACAACAGCAAATTTCCCTTAAGTGAGTAACCCAAGGTTTATCGAACTCAGGGAAGTGGAGGTTGAACGTACCCCTTTCAAACAACCCTTCAATCAAGATACAAGAAGTCTCTTGTGTCCCCAACACACATAATACACTTGTCAGATGTATATGTGCACTAGTTCGGCGAAGAGATGTTAAATGGCAAGTGATATGGATGGCAAAAGATGTATTTGTAAATCTGAAATAAAAAGTGCAGCAAGCAAACAAGTGGTAAACGTGAGCACAAATGGTATTGCAATGGTGGAAACAAGGCCTAGGCTTCATACTTTCACTAGTGGCAACTCCCAACAACATTTACATAATCTAATCACATGATATTTCCGATAAAACATGCAATGGAGACGCACCCGGAGGTCATTCCTTTGTGGTCAAGAGAGGACGAGAATTATGTAGGGCTACAAAAGCACACCTCAAAGTTCGTAGTTCTCAATCTATGGATTTCCCAATGTCACCGCGGCCATCCAAAGAGAGTACCACAATCACCACAACATATCTCAAGGATAGTCAAAGACAAGCACCAAGAGACTCTCAATCTTCAATCAACACACGAAAGAGGAAATCACCCATGAAAATATTCTTCTAATCCATGTCCAATAGACCGCTGTCACCTTGGTCTCGGGGATTATACTAGATAAAGACAAGTGAGTACATCAATCCAATACATAGAGGAAGGGGAAGTATCATGGGATCACCCTAGATTAACAAAGCCTATGATCACAACGAAGATCACATCATGGGAGAGAGAGATAACCACATAGCTACACGTACAAGCCCTCAGCCCCGGAGAAGACTACTCACACATGGCCATGGTGAGCAAGAGATTGATGGTGGTGTTGATGGAGAGGTGCAGCCCGGAGAGGAGGAGGCGGCCGGCGGCAGCCGTGGCTTCGGCGGCAGCCCTCCGGGGCGGCGGCGGCCCTAGGGGGCAGCGGCTCCTTGGCCCCCCTTCTTCCTTGTGGATGGTGCTGCAATGGTGCTGGTCCTTCCCTCCAAAACGGCGGCTTGGGAGGAGGAAAATTCGTGGCCCTTGGTGACCTAGGTTTCCTCTCTTTATATAGACTCCCGGATTCCCGTCATCAGATTTTGGGCTTCAGTAAAACGGGCTTTTCTCGGCCGTCCGGACTCTGATTTGGACGAATTTTATATCCAGAAGCATCCACTCGAAATTCCCCACAACTTTCGCAATTAGGCTTTTTCCGTTTGACGTCTCTTCGGGCCGGAACGTGACCATCTTCTAAAAACGTTCTCAGACAGATTTCAGGAAAGTCAGAGTCCTACTCCAATACGACTCCTTTTGCGTTTTTGTCAATTTCCAAGTAATTCCTACACAATAAAGTGTAAAACAAGAACATTGTGCACTTTTGCAATCATTAGTAGGTTAGTCCAATAAATGCCTAAAAAGATAGAAAACTTTGATATAAACATGAGACAATGATGCAAAACAAGCATGTCACAAGCAAAAATTATGGATACGTTTGGGACGTATCAGTCATGTGCTTCTTTCATCACCTTCTCAGTCATAAGGACGAAGCGGGGTACCACTATGCGATATTTGAAGTACAAGTTCCCATCTTCAGCAAGTGAGAAATCTCTGGATTTCTCTAAGGCAAGATCCTTTTTCATTAGATCAACGTGAGCATCTTTGGCTTGAGCAGACTTAATTGCTTTCAATAGAGTTGGTTCCAAGAGAAGGTTATTCAGAGAACCCTGTGGAACTAGTTGAAGGTTCAGCTTTCAAAGCTCTTCATAAAGGCGGGGTTGAGCTTTAGGAACCATGTAGTTATTGCAATAAGACTTGCAGCTCAGGGCATCGGCCATGACATTAGCCTTGCATGGGGTATAGGAAATACCCACGTCATAATCTGCTATAGCCTCCATCCATCTAAACTGACGGAGGTTCAGATTTGGCTGAGTAAACAGATACTTCAAACTATGATGATCGATGAAGATCTCGCAACGATTACCGAGAAGGTAATGCCGCCACAGCTTCAATGAATAAATAACAGCTGCAAGCTCGAGGTCATGAACTAGGTAGTTTTCTTCGTGAGAATGCACTTGACGAGAGGTATAAGCAATCACCCTGCGCTCTTGCATTAGGACACAGCCTAACCCTTGACATGAAGCATCGCAATATATGATTAAATCCTTCTGAGAATCCGGAGGAGCAAGCACTGGGGCAGAAGTCAGTCTGTCCTTGAGAGCCTGGAAACTTTCCTGACATTTATCTGTCTATTCAAACTTAATGCCTTTGTGTAGCAAATTGGTCAGTGGCTTGGCGATCTTGGAGAAGTTCTCAACGAAATGACGGCAGTAGCTGGCCAGTCCGAGAAAGCTTCTGACTTGCTTGACATTCTTGGGAGGGGTCCAACCAAGAATAGTCTGAACTCGCTCTGGGTTGATGGCAATACCATCCTTGGAGATAACATGTCCAAGGTAGGTTACTTCGGGTAGCCAGAATTCACACTTATAATACTTGGAATATAGTTCATGCTCTCGAAGCTTTTCCAGAATAAGACGAAGATGTTCAGCATGTTCTTCTTTATTCTTTGAATATACCAGGATATCATCCAGGTAGACCACGACGAACTTGTCGAGGTAATCCATGAATATATAGTTCATCAGACGAGAGAATGTCGCTGGAGCATTGGCCAAACCGAAGGACATGACGGTGTACTCGTAAGAACCATAACGAGTGACGGATGCGGTCTTTGGAATATTCTCTTCATGAACATGGATCTGGTGGTAACCCAACCTCAAGTCGAGTTTAGAGAAAACTGATGAACCAGCCAGTTGATCATACAGATCGTTGATCCGAGGAAGCTGATATTTGTTCTGAATTGTAGCTTGGTTGATAGGATGATAGTCTTGGACCAAACAGTTCGTGCCATCCTTCTTCTTCACAAAGAGAGAAGGTGCTCCCCAAGCAGAGGAACTTGGACGAATGAATCCACTGCGAAGAGACTTGTCAATTTCCTCCTTAAGCTCAAGGAGTTCATGAGGTGGCATCTTGTAGGGTCGTTTAGCAATAGGAACGGTGCCTGGTTTCAAGTCGATGACAAATTCAACAGGCCGTGTAGGAGGTATGCCTGGGAGTTCTTCTGGAAAGACATCTTGGAAATCACGAACGACTGGAATCTTCTCAATGCCCTCAAGAGGTGTTGCGTTCAACGCATTCAATGCATAAAGTCGTGCCTCGGCATTTTGAACAATCTGAGCATGGTAGCTTACTATCTCATTCGATGGATGTAGAAGATGAACGACTTTGGTGGCGCAAACGATAGAGGCAGTATGTGCTTTCAACCATTCCATTCCCAGAATGAGATCAATATTAGAAGACTCCAATATAATGGGAGAAACATGGAATTCCAACCCTTCAATTTCAACGGGGACGTCGCGACCAATCATGGTGGTTCGATACTAACCCACAGGGGTGCGTACCACTATCGGAGTGTTCATGGGCTCACATCGAATGTCGTGTGCGTAAGCAAAATTTTCTGACATGAATGAATGTGATGCTCCTGAATTGAATAACACAGAAGCTGGTACTGAGTTAACGAGAAGAGTACCCATCATAGTAGTAGGCTGATCTTGAGCTTCATTCAGATCAACATGATTAGCCTGACCACGACCATAAGATCTGGTATCGTTGTTGCGGGGCTGATTGTTACGACCAGCTATAGGGAGGGCCAGCTGGTTCTTGCTCTGACTGCAATCCCTAGCGCGGTGACCTGGATGGCCACATCTGAAGCACAATCCACCATTGGTATTGGGAGCAGGAGCTCGGGGTGGTGCAGTCCGAATAGGCTGCCTCGATGGTGGAGGGGGCAGACGCGGAGCAGCATAGGACTGTCTTGGAGAAGGAGCAGTTGGACACTACATGCTGTGGGGAATCCAAATCTGACGCCTCTGTGCTAACGGGCCCGAAGATGAGCCAGCATCACAGCTGCACCAGAGGGATCCCTGGTGTTCCCGAAGACCAGTCTCAACCTGAATAACCTTGTTCACCAAGGTGGCGAAGTCGGCAAAGTCAGAAGTGCTAGCTTGATATCAGGGTGAAGTCCATCACGAAACTTTTCTTGCCTGCGAGCATCAGTAGCAATGTCTTCTTCAGTGTAGCGGGACAAGTCCAAGAATTCCCGCTGATAAGCATCTACAAACTTGATTCCTTGGATGAGGTTGCGGAACTCTCGCTTCTTCCTGTCCACGATTCCTTGAGGAATGAAGCGGGCACGGAAGGCAGCTTGGAAATCCGGCCAAGTGATGACCGTTCCAGCAGGTAGGGTACGCCTGTGGCTGTCCCACCATTGAGCAGCGGGGCCCTTCAGATAGTATGCCGCGAAGGTGACATAGTTGGCAGGGGCTACATCAGCAGACTCTAGCTCGAAAGCGATGTCTCGGAGCCAGTCATCAGCATCCAGTGGTTGAGTTCAGCTACGGTAGACGACAGGGTTGAGTTGCGCAAAGTTTTGCAGAGTTACTGGGGCTGGCTGCTGATTCATATTTGGGCGAGGAAATTGAGCCATCACTCCTTCCATGAACTGGCGATTCAGCTCAAACTGTTGCATCATTCCTGCCACGAATTCGGGCGGTGGTGGAGCGGTCCCACCACGGCCAGGACCACCTGGTCTAACCATCCTGCTAACATGTAACAGGGGTAGTTCAACATTGAGCATTTGCAAAGACAAAGAATTATTCACTATCTAACATGTAGAATGAACGAGGTTCGACGGGTACCACATAGTAGTCAGCAAGGCAGAGTGGGTACTTATTCAAAATACTATTCTAAGGATTAACTATGGCTTATCCAACTTTGGGGTGAATGTGGTCACGGGATCCTAATGTTAGAGTTAGTAAATTCTTTTAACCCAAATAGAAGAGAGTTCAGAGTCCCAGAGTACAGACGAGGAGTAAAAGATCCTAATACCACCCAATGGCGACGTGGGCCCGTAAGCCACACAACCATGTTAGTAAAACAGTTTTTCAAAGACTAGACTCAACTTCGGCCAAGGAGTTGGAAGGGGGTTCCTACAGGCTATCGGCTCTGATACCAACTTGTGACGCCCCGATTTGACTGTACACTAATCATGCATGCAAATATGTACGACCAAGATCAGGGACTCACTGGAAGATATCACAACACAACTCTAGACACAAATTAAAATAATACAAGCTTTATATTACAAGCCAGGGGCCTCGAGGGCTCGAATACATAAGCTCAAATACACAAGAGTCAGCGGAAGCAATAATATCTGAGTACAGACATAAGTTAAAAAAGTTTGCCTTAAGAAGGCTAGCACAAAACAACACGATCGAAAAGGCAAGGCCTCCTGCCTCGGACCTCCTAACTACTCCTAGTCGTCAGTTGTCTCCACGTAGTAGTAGGCTCCGTCGGGGTAGTAGCAGTCATCAAGGGTGGCATCTGGCTCCTGGACTCCACCATCTGGTTGCATCAACCAGAAAGAAGAAAGAAGGGGGAAAAGGGGGAGCAAAGCAACCGTGAGTACTCATCCAAAATAGTCGCAAGCAAGGATCTACACTACATATGCATCGGTATCAATGAAAAGGGTAGTATCTGTGGACTAAGCTACAGAATGCCAGAATAAGAGGGGGAGAAGCTAGTCCTATCGAAGACTAGCATCTTCTGGAAACCACCATTCTTGGAGCAGTAGAAGAGAGTACAGAATAACATATTATAGATATCAAGCATGTTGTAGCATTAACACCCCGAGATCCTTCCTCGACTCCCTACGAGGAAGCAATCTCGGAGCCACATATCCATTTAGGTCTCAGTATCCAGTTCTAGTTGTAGCGATAGGGATACAACTCCAAGTGTCAGTTACAGTAGGACAGGCTATCGATAGATGTTTTCTTCCCTGCAGGGGTGCACCAACTTACCCACCACGCTCGCTTAACTCCGGCCGGACACACCATCAGGTAATGCCTGCCCTCGGCGAAACAATACGCCGCATCCCGACCTGGGCTTAATAGAAAGGTCATGCACGCCAGACTAAACCCTATGCCCCCAGGGGTCATGAGCCAATCGCCCCGGGAACTCCTGCACGTTGCGTGGGCGGCCGATGAGCAGACCTAGCTACCTCCTTAAAAAGGTGGGTGCATAGCTAGTCCAACCCGGCACGCACCACTCAGTCACAATGACGTCAGTTAAGCTTCGGCTGATGCATACGACGCTGAACGCCCACACTATGCCCACGTGATGGTTAGCGCTATCAGGCCAGAGGCCCCTTGGATCAAATATCCAAACCGTTTAGTGTCTTGGGAACACGGTAACGAGCAGAGACTCATGAAAGATGTGACCCCGTCGCCCTGTCTCGAGGACTTGCGGCAAGGGCTAAGAATGCCCGGCCACGCCTCGTATTCAAATCTCGGGTACCCTCCAGGTCAACCCGTCTCCACATCACTCGCAGGTACCCCTCAGGGTCGATCCGCCTTTCCAAGTAACAGTTGTAATGTCATAGTAACCAAAGTAACTTTGTGTCTAACACCAAAGGGAAACCTGAGGAAATCACCCTCGATGGAATTCCATTTGATGTTTATCGTCAAGGTGAACAAAAAAGGAGTCACCCTCGAGGTCCACTCTTGAGGAGTTGCACGACAATGTCGTTATCGGGAGTGGAGAAAGAGGAATCACCCTCGATGACCATAACCGATGAACTAACCTACAAGGTTAACATCAGAAGTGCTGCTGAGGTGTCACCCTCGGCACTCGATAGTAACCCAATATTGTTGAGCAACTAAGGGGAAAGTGATGTGCGGCGCTGGGGCCTGGTCTTCGATCCCGTTGATCGAGTTTTCTGATAATCCAGCGGGGCAGTCGGGACAATGTGGGGGGTCACTGGTGGATCTCTAACTAGCCTATACTAAGCAGTTTAGTATAAACATGTAAGTTATGAAAGCGGTATCAACAACAGGCTATGCATCAGAATAGGATGATACAAAAAGCAGTAGCAGTTCTAATGCAAGCATAAGAGAGAAGGGAATGGGTGATACCAGAATGATCAAAGGAGGTTGGCTTGCCTGGTTGCTCTGCCAAGAGGGAGGGGTCGTCGTCGATGCAGTCGATCACCAAGGTAGCATCAGTCTCGCGGTCTATCGGAGAGAAGAGGGGGAAGAAACAATAAATACAAAGCATATAGATGCAACATAGAAGCACGACATGTCAACACGTAGTGCTAGGGTGCTCTAACACGGTGGTACACGGTACCGGCGAAGGGGGATAACACTCGGGAAGTAACCCCGGTGTTTCGTGTTTTCGGTCAGATGAACCGGAGGGGGAAAGTTGCACGTTCACTATGCTAGGGAAGTGTGGCGAACGAATGGATCACGTATTCGGATTCGTCTCGACGTTCTTAGCGATTTTCATATATAAAACATTTTCATCCGAGTTACCTATTATTTTATATGATTTTCTAAAGGTTTAGCAATATTCTGAAATTACTTATATTAATAGAAAAGGGTTATTGCGTCAGCATGACGTCACAGTGACATCAACAGTCAATAGGACGGCTGACTAGGTCAAACTGACTTGTGGGTCCCACCTGTCATGGACAGTGGAATAACAGAAGTTTAAACTAACTAGAATGAGGTTAATTAGGTAGTAGGCCCCACATGTCATTGGTTATTTAGTATTCCTAATTAGTTTTAATTATTAAAACATTTTAATTAGGGGATTGAGCGGGGTGGGGCCCGTACGTCAGTGGCTGGAGTTGCCCAGTCACCACGTTGACTAGGCCAACCCAGTCAACAGGGCCCCCTAGACCCACTGGTCAGCGACCCAGGGGCGGCTCCCTCCTTGCCACGTCGGCGGCCAGCGCCTGAGTTGCTCCGGCGACCAATCCAGCGGCGGTACTTCGCCGGAGTTGGCCGGAACCACGTTACAGGGGACCTCCGGGCTTGCGGCTGGGTGCGTTCGAACGCGGGGGCCAAACCGTGTCGATCTACGGCGGCGGTGCGAGCTAGGGAGGCCGGGGTTGGCCACTACGACGACGGCAATCGGTGACGGCGCTCGGGCGATGGTGGCTACGACGAGGTGAGGCATGGACTGGGGCGGGGCTAGGTCCGTTGGGTTCCTGGAGAGCCCAGGAACTCAACTATGAGCTCGGACCATGGTGGCCACAGCGATGGAGCGAGCAGCGGCGGCGAGCTCGCGGTCGTGGTGGCGAAACTAGCTAGGGGGCACGGGGGAGTGAATGG
>LR738714.1:76944043-77013155 GCA_902687465.1 Secale cereale
GGTTGCGGTTGTCGCAGCGAATCTGAAATGGGGGGGGGAGGTGGAGAACGAGAGGGGGAGTGCGAGAGGAGGCAAGTGGTAAGGGGAGGCGAGGAGGCGAGGGGGCGCGCCTGCCTTATCCCCTCGCTCGATGCCGGCGAGGTGGTCCGGCGGGGCGCCGAGCCTGTTGCGACCCCGGTCGGGGGAACAGGGGGAGGGGGGGTGAAGACGATCGGGCGGCCAGTGGGCCGGGCCAGCCTGTCCGGGTGGGCTGCCTGGCCTTTTGGGCCAGGTGGCCCGAGGGGGTCCTTTTCTTTTCTTTTCAGCTTATTTTTTTGCATTTTTTTCTTTTCTGTTTTAATTCGTTTAGGACACTTTAAACATTTTGCAAAAATGTTGGCCCACTACCAATATTAACAAAATAATATTTTCCACATGATGAACATTTTAGTTTTCATGTTTGAGCAATTTTGAATTTCACTCTTATTTTGAAATTTAAATTCAACTGGAATTGCAAGAGATATTAGACAATGATGATCAAACATTAGTTTAGCAAAAAGATTTAATTTACCCCAAGGGTTACTGTATCATCATTACACTAGGGTGTTACACCGGGGCTGGAACTACTTCTCTCGCTGTCACCGGATCGTCCCCGGCGACCTCGTCGTTGTGCGCATCTCAGGACTTGGAAAGAAGGTTCAGATCTACAACCACGACTCCTCAGTAATGTGCATGTTTCGTTGCAGCAGGCACAATTGCGTTGGTGACATAGAGCATGCTATGGAGTTAAGTTAAGGAAGGTGTTAGTGTTGAACTTTTATGGTGTGTGGCGAGACTTGTGCTGGGAACTTGTTCATATTTTGGCTGGGAGCAGCACCCTCGCATGGAGCAGGGAAGGAGGACGCCCCTGCTGTTAATCTAGACTTATGCTATGTAGTTAAGTAGTTTGCTGTCATTTCCTTGCTTGATGTGTTTGATTTCATTTGGTTGCTTGCTTTGTTTGATCTTGCTGTTGTGCTGATCACAAATGTGGTGAGCAGAACACAAACACTGTTTCCAACCAAAAGCTGAAGTTTGCATCTGCTCACACCCTAAGCACAAAAATGGCAACCAAACAGCAGGGGGTAAGTGCCCCTTCATGCGATGCAGGCAACCAAACAGGTTGCATCTGCTGCATATGAGGCTGCATTTCAAGAACCAGGCTGGCTGGAGATGGACTTGCAGTACAACTACTGTTGCAAACTGCAACCAAACACACCCTAAGAGAATTAGCCGGCATATCATTTTGAGATTGACGAAGTCAACGTCTCCTTTCACTGAATGTGCATCGTCGGAAATTTCAAAATAAACCAGGATTAATGCGAGCACCAAGATTTCAAACATTATGGACTAAGGATACCACTCTCCTTCAAATCATCCAACCACAGTTTAATTCACCTATTGTGATGGCATTGAAGTGTTGTGTTGGTGATAATGCAGAGATTATGCGGAGCATCCTACATTCATCCCCATGGGCATTCCATCACCACCACAAACGCTAAGTGGACCAATGAAGAAAACACATGCACATACCATTCAAACCGAGGTTACCTCTTTCCTCTTCGAGCTCCCTTTGATTTTATATGAGAAATGGCTTCTACCTCAAGCGGAGACATTGTGCACGACTAGGTATAGAGGAGACGATCATGAAGAGGCAAGAGCCTCAAGAAGAAGGAGGAGAAGGAAGAGCTCCAAGACACGAAGTACCGTAGGCTCTCTGGACACCCCGGGTGCCTGCACCATCCATCACCGGGTGCCCGGACCCCCGGGGGCCCGCACCATCAACCCCTGGGTGCCAGGACCGGCGGCTGCAAGAGGGACACGGCCCTCTGACCCCTCCAGGTGCCCATCATCCTATGTTCATCCCCATGGGCATTCCATCACCACCACGAACTCTAAGTGGACCGATGCCAACAACCCATGCACGTACCATTGAAACAGAGGTTACCTCTTTCCACTTTGAGCTCCCTTTGATTTCATATGAGAAATGGCTTCTACCTCAAGCGGATACTTTGTGCACGACTAGGTATTGAGGAGAAGATCATGAAGAGGCAAGACCCTCAAGAAGAAGGAGAAGGAGGAGCTCCAAGACACAAAGCACCGGTGGCTCTTTAGACACCCTGGGTGGCCGGACCCCCGGATGCCCGCACCATATGAAGGAAATATGCCCTAGAGGCAATAATAAAGTTGTTATTTATATTTCCTTATATCATGATAAATTTTTATTATTCATGATAGAATTGTATTAACCGAAAACTTAGTACATGTGTGAATACATAGACGAAACATAGTGTCCCTAGTATGCCTCTACTAGACTAGCTCGTTAATCAAAGATGGTTATGTTTCCTAACCATAGCCATGAGTTGTCATTTGATCAACGGGATCACATCATTAGGAGAATGATGTGATGGATAAGACCCATCCGTTGGCTTAGCAACTTGATCGTTTAGATTTTTTGCTATTGCTTTCTTCATGACTTGTACATGTTCCTATGACTATGAGATTATGCAACTCCCGAATACCGGAGGAACATCTTGTGTGCTATCAAACGTCACAACGTAACTAAGTGATTATAAAGATGCTCTACAGGTGTCTCCGAATGTGTTTGTGGTGTTGGCATAGATCGAGAATATTATTTGTCACTCCGAGTGTCAGAGGGGTATCTATGGGCCCTCTCGGTAATACACATCATAATAAGCCTTGCAAGCAAACGACTAATGAGTTAGTCACGAGATGATGTATTACCGAACGAGTAAAGAGACTTGCCGGAAACGAGATTGAACTAGGTATGATGATACCGACGATCAAATCTCGGGCAAGTAACATATCTCTAACAAAGGGAACAACGTATGTTGTTATGCGGTTTGACCGATAAAGATCTTCGTAGAATATGTAGGAGCCAATATGAGCATCCATGTTCCGCTATTGGTTATTGACCGGAGATGAGTCTAAGTCATGTCTACATAGTTCTCGAACCGGTAGGGTCCGCATGCTTAACATTCGATGACGATCGGTACTATGAGTTTATGTGTTTTGATGTACCGAAGGTAGTTCGGAGTCCCGGATGTGATCACGGACATGACGAGGAGTCTCGAAATGGTCGAGACATAAAGATTGATATATTGGAAGGTTATATTCGGACATCGAAAGGGTTCCAGGGGTCACCGGATAAATACCAGAGTACCGAGGAGTTACCGGAACCCCTTGCTACCTCTTAAGCTTGCATTGTTTTTCCCTTGAAGAGGAAAGGGTGATGCAACAAAGTAACGTAAGTATTTCCCTCAGTTTTTGAGAACCAAGGTATCAATCCAGTAGGAGACTACACGCAAATCCCTCGTACCTGCACAAACAAATAAGAACCTTGCAACCAACGCGATAAAGGGGTTGTCAATCCCTTCTCGGCCACTTGCAAATGTGAGATCTGATAGAGATAATAAGATAAATATTTTTGGTATTTTTGTTGTATAGATTGAAAATTAAAGATTGCAAAATAAAAGAACAGTAAAGATAACTAGTTGATGGAAGATTAATATGATGGAAGATAGACCCGGGGGCCATAGGTTTCACTAGCGGCTTCTCTCAAGATAGAAAATTCTACGGTGGGTGAACAAATTACCGTCGAGCAATTGATAGAAAAGTGCATAGTTATGAGAATATCTAGGCATGATCATGTATATAGGAACCACGTCCGTGACAAGTAGACCGAAACGATTCTGCATCTACTACTATTACACCACACATCGACCGCTATCCAGCATGCATCTAGAGTGTTAAGTTCATAAGAACAGAGTAACGCCTTAAGCAAGATGACATGATGTAGAGGGATAAACTCATGCAATATGATATAAACCCCATCTTTTTATCCTTGATGGCAACAATACAATACGTGCCTTGCTGCCCCTGCTGTCACTGGGAAAGGACATCACAAGATTGAACCCAAAGCTAAGCACTTCTCCCATTGCAAGAAAGATCAATCTAGTAGGCCAAACCAAACTGATAATCGAAGAGACTTGCAAAGATATTTAAATCATGCATATAAGAATTCAGAGAAGAATCAAATATTGTTCATAGATAATCTTGATCATAAACCCACAATTCATCGAATCTCGACAAACACATCGCAAAAAGTATTACATCGAATAGATCTCCAAGAAGATCGAGGAGAACTTTGTATTGAGATCCAAAGAGAGAGAAGAAGCCATCTAGCTAATAACTATGGACCCGAAGGTCTGTGGTAAACTACCCACAACTCATCGGAGAGGCTATGGTGTTGATGTAGAAGCCCTCCGTGATCGGTTCCCCCTCCGGTGGAGCTCCGGAAAAGGCCCCAAGATGGGATCTCATGGGTACAGAAGGTTGCGGCGGTGGAAATAGGGTTTCGTGATGCTCTCAGATGTTTTCAGGGTATATGAGTATATATAGGAGGAAGAAATACGTCGGTGGAGCTATGAGGGGGCCACAAGGGTGGGGGGCGCACCTACTCCCCCTGGGCGCGCCCTCCTGCCTCGTGGCCGCCTCGTGGCTTCCCAGACGTGTACTCCAAGTCTTCTGGATTGCGTTTGTTCCAAAACCGATCCTCACGAAGGTTTCATTCCGTTTGGACTCCATTTGATATTCCTTTTCTGCGAAACACTGAAATAACCAAAAAACAACAATTTGCACTAGGCCTTGGGTTAGTAGGTTAGTCCCAAAAATAATATAAAAAATGCATAATAAAGCCCATTAAATATCCAAAGCAGATAATATAATAGCATGGAACAATAAAAAATTATACGTACGTTGGAGGCGTATCAAGCATCCCCAAGCTTAATTCCTGCTCGTCCTCGAGTAGGTAAATGAAAAACAGAAATTTTTGATGTGGAATGCTACCCAACATAATTCTTATGTAATTTTCTTTATTGTGGCATGAATGTTCAGATCCGAAAGATTCAAGACAAAAGTTTAATATTGACATAAGAATAATAATACTTCAAGCATACTAACAAAGCAATTATGTCTTCTCAAAATAACATGGCCAAAGAAAGTTCATCCCTACAAAATCATATAGTTTGGTTATGCTCCATCTTCATCACACAAAATATTCAAATCATGCACAACCTCGGTTTCAGCCAAGCAATTGTTTCATACTTCAAATTTTCAAACTTTTTCAACTTTCACGCAATACATGAGCGCGAGGCATGGATATAGCACTATATGTGGAATAGAGTGGTGGTTGTGGAGAAGGCAAAAAGGAGGAAGATGGTCTCACATCAACTAGGCGTATCAATGTGAGTGAGTAGGGATTGCCAGGCAACGGATGCACTAGAGCTATAGATGTATGAAAGCTCAACAAAAGAAACTAAGTCGGTGTGCATCCAAGTTGCTTGCTCACGAAGACCTAGGGCATTTGAGGAAGCCCATCGTTAGAATATATAACCCAAGTTCTATAATGAAAATTCCCACTAGTATATGAAAGTGACAAAACAAGAGACTCTCTATCATGAAGATTATGGTGCTACTTTGAAGCACAAGTGTGGAAAAAAGATAGTAGCATTGTCCCCTTCCTTTTTTTGGGGCCTTCCTTTTTTTATTTGGCCTTTTTTTGGGACAATCCCATTGTTACATTGTGAGTCAAAATGTCACAACCCTAGTTCTGGTATGCACTAGGCTAGTCTTGATGTTTGCATCATGTTTAAAGTTCAAATGAAATTGAATTGAGGACTTGTGAAACCCTCAGAAACCCTTTTGAAAAATGACCCAAATAAAAATTGCTCCAAAAGGGGCCAAGAAAATGTTCATGTTGCTCTCTGAAAATATTGGTTAGAGATAAAAATCAAACCAATATTATTAGGAGCTCATAAATATTTATTTTGGGCTTTTGGAATTAATGCAATAAATATTTGCATTAGATATATGTATATATATTATATATTTTATATATGTCCAAAATTCTGATTTTTATTTTGAGGGGCTTGGATTAATTCCTAGGTCCCTGCAAAAAAAAATGTCAGAAGAAAATTTATTGATTTAGTTTAGAAACTAAATCAAAACATAATTACAGAAATAGAAAACAGAAAATGAAAGGAAACTTACCTTACCTGGGCCACTTGCTGGCCTGGCACTGGGCCGGCCCAGCTGCCAGTCATCGTCCTCCTGGCAATGAAAGGAGGCAGGGGCACGCGCCCGCCGCTCTCGCGCATGGCCGCCACGCCTCCTGCCTGCCTACCCCTCCCCCTCGCCGCCTGGAAGCTCTGGCCGTTGCCACGCACCTCCCCCTACCTCTCTGGCTCTCTCTCGTCGCCCCTCCCCTCCTCTGTCTCCCTCTCTCCGCTCGGACCCGAGTGTGTCGTCGCCGCCGTTCGCCGTTGCCATAGCCACCGCCTCCCCCTCGCCTCTCCGACAAGCCCCCGAGCTCCGCCTCGCTGCCGTGCACCTCCACGCCGAACCGCAGGACCCTGGACGCCCTGAGGCCTCGCCCTCGAGCTCGTCTTCACCGCCAGCCGCCGTGGATCCCCCTCGCCGCCCCGACCGCTCTAGGACCTCCCCGAGCTCGCCGTTCATCGCGTTGCAATCGCCGTGAGCTCCTCCTTCTTTCCCCCATGTCCCCTCACTCTCGCGCGTGCTTTAGCTCCGATCCCCTCCATGACCGCAAGCTCACCGCCGCCAGCGATTCCACCCCCGTGGCCACAGCCACACACGCTCAAAACCGAGCACGTCCCCGCACTCAGTGCTTCACCAGGAGGCCGTATCACCCAGCCGTTCGCCTCCCCGTGCCCCGTAGCTCCGTTTCTGACGAGGGCCGAACTCCGGCGCCGCCGCGAGCTCGTTTTCGGCGAGCTCCGGCCGCCTTAGCTGCTGCTGCTTGCTGGAACGGGCGCGGGTGAGCTCCAGCTCCCCGTAGCTGGTCTCCGCTGCGCAAAAGACCGCCGGAACAGCGATCCCGACGCCCTCCGCCACGTTTGCTGCCGCCGGCGGCTAAACGCTGGCGTGTTAGCCGGGGGTTGACCAGGATTTGACCCCCTGGGTCAATGACAGGTGTTCCCCCACCCCTCCAGTTAGTTGACCAGATTAGGTTCGTTAATTAGTTTAGTTAATTAGTGAGTCACTGACTTGTGGGCCCTGCCCTGCTGACTTTTTGTTAGGATTAGTTTTAGTGTTAATTAACCTAGTTAATTAACTGAGTCACTGACCAGTGGACCCCACTATCAGGTTTGACTCTGGTCAGCCTGGTTGACCTGCTGACGTCAGGCTTGGGTCATGCTGATGAAGTATTCCAGTTCTGGAATTTAGATAAATCTTAAATGATTTATTTATTTCAGAAATTGGTTTAAACTTCAAAAAATCACAGAAAATCAACCGTAGCTCAGAATGAAATAATTTAGATATGAAAAATTATCAAAAAAATTCAATATATCCATCTGTACAATTTTCATGCATGACAAATGAAGTTATACCCACTGTTTATATGAAAACACATAAATGGCATTTAAAAATGCTTATTTTAGAGTTGCATTTGAACCCTTGGTTCAAATGGAATTCAACGAAATAAAATGCTAGTTGCATTAGCTCAAACAACATCATATCTTCATGCCATATTCATGCATCATATTGTGGCATATGCTTGTGTTTGATTGCTGGCACCGTTCTTCCTGATAGGTTCTGCTCCGGAGACCGTTCCAGAGTACCTGTCAGAGGAGCAGTGCTCTACACGTTGTTATACCAGGCAAGCAAACCCCTTTGTTCATTCCAATACAATCCTACTCTCTCGCTCCTGCTCCCTTTTATTGCATTAGGACAACAACGATTCAACTGCTACTTTATGCTGCGGTAGTTGAACCCATTCCTCTACATGACCTATCATTGCCACAGTAAATAGTTGAACCCACTAGCATGTGTAGGAGTTGATTGAAGCCATGTTGTGTTCTTACCATGCCTTGCTTGCTATTGCTTAGAGTGTGTCAGGTCTGGTTCATTGGTAATGAATTGGAGTGCAGTGATATGTTCTGATGCTGAGCGTTAAGTGTGTGAACACGATTTGGTAAAGTTAGCGGTGAGAGGCCATGTAGGAGTACATGGTGGGTTGTCTCACTGGAACTGTCCTTAAGCACTGAGTTCTGTGTATGCTGTCCAATGACTAGCTACTACCACACATTGGAATGCTTAAGTGCCCCTCTCGACTTATTAATCAACTTGATCTCTGTCCAAGAGTCGCAACTAGTTTCTGGTGTTTGTAGGTAGTGTTATTTCTCTACCAAGTGGCACCCGGCAGGGTGGGCTTGGGCCAGACTAGGCACACGTGGCCCGGTGTACCGAGTGGCACCCGGATGGTGGGCTCGGGAACCCTGTACACATCGTTTGGGGCCGTGATGGAAACCTCGGTCGGACTCCCTTGCGGATGGAACCCGAATAGGCGAGAAACCTGGACTAGAGTCTTGTGTGGTTAGTCAAGTTTTGGCCAACACCCTCGCCATGCTTCCGCTTGAAGGTTGCCGAGATACACGTCGTGTACATGGCGGTAAGTGGCGAGAGCGTGTGTGAATAAGTACACCCCTACAGGGTTTAACATAATCTATTCGAATAGCCGGGTCCACGGTTATGGACTTCTTGGATACTTACGTGGTACATAGACAACTGAAAGTGGATACTCTAAAATACTCAAGACAAGTGTGAGTGCTATGGATGGCCTTCTCGTAGGGAGACGGGGATGAATCCATAGTGGTGTATTTGATGGTGATTAGTGGACTCGTGTGCGCCACCTCAAAGTTACCAGCAATCGTAGTACAGGATAGCCACTGAGTCAAAGCTGGCTTGCTGCAACTAAACCCCACTGTGCCTTCTTGATACAAATGCATGTATGATAGGATCTGATGTAAGTCTTGCTGAGTACCTTTGTACTCATGTTTGCTTAATTTATGTTTTGCAGATGAGACTTCTGTCTCTCTAGTAGTTCCGCTTGGACTTCGACAAGTAGCTTGTTACCTCAGCTACGATCTTGGACGAGTGTTGTAGATAGTCAGGCTCTTCAGCCTTTTTCATTTCTAGATGTCTGTACTCAGACATGTATGCTTCCGCTTGGTGCTTGTATGCTCTGAATGTTGGGTCATGAGACCCATGTTTGTAATATCTGTCTCCTCGGAGCCTAATGAATAAATACTTTGTTTCTTAGAGTCTTGTTGTGATGCCATGTTGTATTTGCACATATCGAGCATATTGTGTGTATGTTATTGAAATGCTTGGTATGTGTGGGATCCGACACCTAGTTGTTTACCCTTGGTAGCCTATCTTACAGGGAAATGTCTCCTAGTGCTTCCACTGAGCCTTGGTAGCTTGCTACTGCTCCAGAACACTTAGGCTGACCGGCATGTGTCCTTCTTCGTTCTTGTGTCTGTCCCTTATGGGAAATGTCACGCGTTGTTCCTTTAAGTCCTTGTAGCTTGCTACGACTTGGGTTCATACGTTGATGACCGACACGTTCGTTGCTGGGTCATGTATGCCTGTCTCTGTAATTTAGTGCCACTTTTGGTTTATAACTAGTCATGTCGGCCCGGGTTCTCTGCCATATGGATGCTAGCGACACTATCATATATGTGAGCCAAAATGCGCAAATGGTCCCGGGCCAGGTAAGGTGGCACCCGTGGGGATACCGTGCGTGAGGTCGCAAAGTGATATGGTGTGTTACATGCTAGACTGGTGTGACTTAGGATCGGGGTCCCGACAGTTTTGGTATCAGAGCCTGACTGCCTACAGGATTACCAAGCCAAACTGGTCGAAGTTGACTCTAGAAATTCTTTAGTTATATAAGGGAATTGATTGTGGAAGGGAACGTAAGGCTCTTTTTACTCCTTATACCTCATGTATTCTGATCTGAGTCATCCTACCTTTCCTACGGGGTTAAGGAACTAGGCTTCTTTTCCGTCTATCAGGATCACGTGTTACTATTCCGTAGTTCCTTAGGATTGGTTGATGAGAGTCCTACTCTTGTTTTCATGTTCTTCCGGTGTAGTTTGTTTAGTACTATCATAGAACCTTGAGTGATGTTGTTGAGTTGTGGTACTACCCTTTGTTAGCAGGATGCATTATTCTGAGCATTTACTTCCGTTATGCTTCCGGATTTATCCTAGGAGTTCGAGAGATGACCATTTCTTGTCCTACCTTCTACAGCCTGGTTGATGCTGATTCCGTCCTTGGTTTCATTTCTCAGGATGTTGTCAGTTACCCGAGGTTCAGTTGTTCGTAGAAAGAACCACAGAGGTGGTAGGGATGAGGAGGATCCTCCCGACCAGCCTTCGTTGGCAGAGGTCATGTTAGAGATGGAGAGGAACAAGCGAGAGTCTAACCGCTTGTTGGCACGTATTGAGGAGAACACCACACATCAATGCAAAGAGTCAGCAACCATCCATGACTTCATTCGTCTAAAACCACCCACCTTCCATCATCCCATTGAGCCGCTCGATGCAGATGACTGGCTCCGTAGTATCACTCACAAGCTGCGTTCTGCAAACGTAGCTGAAGAGGACAAGGTCATCTATGCCACATATCACCTGGAAGGTCCTGCTAGTCTCTGGTGGTAGAACTATGAGGCCATGATTCCAGCTGGCCAGATTCCTACCTGGAGAGATTTCACTGAGGCTTTTCGCGAGCATCACATTCCTCAAGCTCTCATCGATCGCAAGAGAGAAGAGTTCTATAGTCTTACCCATGCTAAGATGGCTGTTGATGCTTACAGTAGAGAGTTTGAGAACCTTGCCCGCTATGCTACAGAAGAAGTGTCCACGGACGCCAAGAAGCAGGCTAGGTTCCGGAAGGGTCTCAACCCCAAGCTGCGTCGTGATCTTCACTTGCATCATTGCCATACATTCCTGGCTCTTGTGAACAAGGCCATCAATGCAGAGACCGCTCAGCTCACTTACGAGGAGTCTCGTAAGCACACCCGTGATTTGGGATCTTGCTCCGGCACTAGTTCCGAGAAGTGCCGGATTTGGGTTCCAAACTCCGCTCTTCCACCCAGATATCCTCCAAGGCCATCTTATGAGGTGCCTCATCCAGTTCAGCCTTATGCTCTACCCAGGCCTATTGGTAGACCGCTTGTCAATGCGGGTCCACGACCTACCTCAAGGACTTGCTTTACATGCGGAAAACCAGGACACTATGCACGTGACTGCTCTCAGGCCAGTCTTGCTCCACCCCAGCCCGAGAAGTCCGTTCTTCGTAGTAAGCCACCACGCAAGATGATCAATGCCAATTCGGCTACCACTAAACATGGACGTGTGCATCACGTCTCAGCTAAAGACGCTCATGATGATCAAACAACTCCGCTCGAAATCCAAACCCCAGGGTCTAGATGGCAAACTACCAGAATAAGCCATGGTAATGGAATCCTTGTTGACAGACTTGTATTCCTTGCCTCACTTATAGCCCTCAAGTCTTCGGATATTAACATCATCTTGGGTATGGACTGGATGACAGCTCATCATGCCAAGATTGATTGTTACACTAGGTCTGTTCAGCTTACACATCCATCTGGCAAGATAGTCACTGTCTCCACTAGAGTTGCAAAGCGTCAACTCTATTCTCTTAATGTCAGCCCCCTTCCAGACCTTGAAGATATCCCGGTAGTCCGAGACTTTCCGGATGTCTTTCCAGAGGAACTACCAGGTGTTCCACCTGACAGGGATGTAGAGTTTGTCATAGATCTTATCCCAGGAACTGTTCCAATTTCTAGAAGACCTTACAAGATGGCACCCCTAGAACTAGCTGAGCTTAAGAAACAACTTGATGAGTCCTTGCAAAAGGGTTTCATCCGTCCTAGTTCTTCTCCTTGGGCTTGTCCCGTCCTCTTCGTCAAGAAGAAGGATGGCACGGAACGGATGGTTGTAGATTATCGTCCCGTTAATTTGGTCACGATAAAGAACAAGTATCCGCTCCCCAGGATCAACGACCTGTATGATCAGCTCGCTTGATCCTCAGTCTTCTCCAAGATGGATTTGAGGTTAGGCTACCATCAAATCAAGATCAGAAATGGAGACATTCCTAAGACGGCTTTTGTCACTCGTTATGGCCAGTAAGAGTACACCGTCATGTCTTTTGGTCTAACCAATGCTCCAGCCACATTCTCCCGCTTGATGAACTCGATCTTCATGGAATACTTAGATAAGTTCGTCGTGGTTTACCTCGATGATATTCTTATTTACTCGAAGAATGAGGAAGAGCATGCCGAACATCTTAGGCTTGTTCTAGAAAAACTTAGAGAGCACCGCCTTTATGCCAAGTTATCCAAGTGCGAATTTTGGTTGCCAGAAGTGACCTATCTCGGCCATGTAATCTCTGGTAAGGGCATTGCTGTCAATCCCGAGAGAGTTCAAGCTGTTCTTGATTGGACTCCACCTGAAACATTTAAACAAGTTAGGAGTTTCCTTGGTCTAGCCAGCTATTGTCGCCGCTTTGTTGAGAACTTCTCGAAGGTGGCCAAACCTCTCACGGAACTCCTCAAGAAAGATAAAAAGTTTGAGTGGTCCCCATAGTGTGAGCACAGTTTTCAGGAACTAAAAAGACGCCTGACTTCTGCTCCCATACTTGTGCCACCGGATTTCACTAAGGACTTTGTTATCTACTGTGATGCCTCACGACAGGGACTATGTTGCATTCTTATGCAGGATCGTCATGTGATTGCCTATGCATCTCAAAAGTTCCATCCACATGAGGAGAATTATCCTACACATGATCTAGAGCTTGCAGCCGTAGTCTATGCACTTAAGACCTGGCGACATTACCTCCTTGGTAATCGTTGCGAGATCTACACCGATCACCAGAGTCTCAAGTATCTTCACCCAGCCAGAATTGAACCTTAGGCAAAGACGTTTGTTGGAGTTGATCTCAGATTACGACTTAGGGATTACTTACACCCCAGGCAAGGCCAATGTTATGGCTGATGCTTTAAGTCGTAAGTCATATTGCAACAATCTCATGTTGCAGCAGGGCCAACCACTTCTCCATGAGGAATTATGCAAGCTTAACCTCCACATTGCTCCTCACGGATTCCTTTCCACCTTTGTGGCGAAACCTAACCTTGAGGATCAGATCATTGCTGACCAGAAGTTTGATAAGGGTGTTACCCGCATCAGGAGAAACATTAAGAAGGGGGTTGGTGGTTGTTTCTCTATGGATGATCGAGGTGTTGTGTTCTTTGAGAATCGCTTGGTGGTTCCCAAGAAGCAACACCTGCGACAACTGATCCTTAAGGAGGCTCATGAATCTCCTCTCACGATTCATCCCGGTAGTACTAAGATGTATCAGGACCTACGCCAGAGGTTCTGGTGGACTAGGATGAAGAGAGAAATTGCTGAGTTCATTGCTAAATGTGACGTTTGTCATCGCGTTAAGGCAGAACATCAAAGACCTGTTGGCACCCTTCAGCCTTTAGTAATTCCTGAGTGGAAATGGGATAAAGTTGGTATGGACTTCATCACCGGCTTTCCCAGGACCAAGAGAGGGAATAATGCTATCTTCGTAGTCATTGATCGTCTGTCCAAAGTGGCTCACTTTCTACCTGTTCGAGAGAGTATCACTGCTAGTCAGCTCGCTGATTTATATATCTCTCGAATAGTGTCACTTCATGGTGTCCCACTAGAGATCAATTCAGACTGTGGTAGTCTTTTCACTTCTCATTTCTGGGAGAGTTTCCAGACTGCCATGGGCACCCATGTTTCCTTTAGTACCGCTTTCCACCCTCACCCAAGTGGTCAGGTGGAACGGGTCAACCAAATTCTCGAAGACATGCTTAGAGCTTACGTTATCTCATTCGGTATGGAGTGGGAGAAATGCTTTCCTCTCGCCGAGTTTGCTTATAACAATAGCTATCAATCCAGTCTCAAGAAATCTCCTTTCGAGATACTCTATGGACGAAGATGTCGAACATCTTTGAACTGGTCAGAAACCGGTGAAAGACAATTCTTTGGACCGGATATGATCCAGGAAGCAGAAGAGCAAGTTCGCATCATTCGTGAGAATTTGAAAACAGCTCAATCTCGTCAAAAGAGCCAGTATGATCGTCATCATAAGGAAGTGGCTTATGAAGTTGGCGACAAAGCTTACCTTCAGGTTACTCCTTTGAAGGGTACCCATCGTTTCGGTATCAAGGGCAAGTTGCCTCCTCGTTACATTGGCCCTTTTCGCATTCTCGCTAAACGAGGAGAGGTTGCCTACCAGTTGGAACTACCCCCACATCTTTCTCGAGTTCATGATGTCTTCCACGTCTCTCAACTCAGGCATTGCTTCTCGGATCCCATCCGCGGAGTGGACCACGAAACGCTTGATCTCCAAGATAACCTTACATATCGAGAGTATTCCGTTCGCATTCTGGATCAAGCAGAACGTGTCACTCGACGTCATAACATCAAGTTTCTCAAGGTTCAGTGGTCTCATCATTCCGAGAGAGAAGCTACATGGGAGCGAGAAGATCGTCTCCGACTGGAGTACCCCTCCTTCTTTCCGCCGACTCCTGAATCTCGGGACGAGATTCTTTCGAGTGGGGGCGAGTTGTCACAACCCTAGTTCTGGTATGCACTAGGCTAGTCTTGATGTTTTCATCATGTTTAAAGTTCAAATGAAATTGAATTGAGGACTTGTGAAACCCTCAGAAACCCTTTTGAAAAATGACCCAAATAAAAATTGCTCCAAAAGGGGCCAAGAAAATGTTCATGTTGCTCTCTGAAAATATTGGTTAGAGATAAAAATCAAACCAATATTATTAGGAGCTCATAAATATCTATTTTGGGCTTTTGGAATTAATGCAATAAATATTTGCATTGGATATATATATATATATATATATATATATATATATATATATATATATATATATATATATATATATATATATATATATGTATAATATTTTATATATGTCCAAAATTCTGATTTTTATTTTGAGGGGCTTGGATTAATTCCTAGGTCCCTGCAAAAAAAATGTCAGAAGAAAATAATTGATTTAGTTTAGAAACTAAATCAAAACATAATTACAGAAATAGAAAACAGAAAAGGAAAGGAAACTTACCTTAGCTGGGCCACTTGCTGGCCTGGCACTAGGCCGGCCCAGCTGCCAGTCATCGTCCTCCTGGCGATGACAGGAGGCAGGGGCACGCGCCCGCCGCTCTCGCGCATGGCCGCCACGCCTCCTGCCTGCCTGCCCCTCCCCCTCGCCGCCTGGAAGCTCTGGCCGTTGCCACGCACCTCCCCCTACCTCTTTGGCTCTCTCTCGTCGCCCCTCCCCTCCTCTGTCTCCCTCTCTCCGCTCGGACCCGAGCGCGTCGTCGCCGCTGTTCGCCGTTGCCATAGCCACCGCCCCCCTCGCCTCTCCGACAAGCCCCCGAGCTCCGCCTCGCTGCCGTGCACCTCCTCGCCGAACCGCAGGACCCCGGACGCCCTGAGGCCTCGTCCTCGAGCTCGTCTTCACCGCCGGCCACCGTGGATCCCCCTCGCCGCCCCGACTGCTCCAGGACCTCCCCGAGCTCGCCGTTCGTCGCGTTGCAATCGCAGTGAGCTCCTCCTTCTTTCCCCCCTGTCCCCTCACTCTCGCGTGTGCTTTAGCCCCGATCCCCTCCGTGACCGCAAGCTCACCGCCGCCGGCGATGCCGCCGCCGTGGCCACAACCACGCATGCTCAAAACCGAGCACGTCCCCGCACTCAGTGCTTCACCAGGAGGCCGTATTACCCCGCCGTTTGCCTCCCCGTGCCCCGTAGCTCCGTTTCCGACGAGGGCCGAACTCCGGCACCACCGCGAGCTCGTTTCCGGCGAGCTCCGGCCGCCTTAGCTGCTTGCTGGAACGGGCGCGGGTGAGCTCCAGCTCCCCGTAGCTGGTATCCGCTAGGCAAAAGACCGCCGGAGCGGCGATCCCGACGCCCTCCGCCGCGTTTGCTGCCGCCGGCGGCTAAACGCCGGCGTGTTAGCTGGGGGTTGACCAGGATTTGACCCCCTGGGTCAGTGACAGGTGGGCCCCCACCCCTCGAGTTAGTTGACCTGATTAGGTTAGTTAATTAGTTTAGTTAATTAGTGAGTCACTAACTTGTGGGCCCTGCCCTGCTGACTTTCTGTTAGGATAAGTTTTAGTGTTAATTAACCAAGTTAATTAACTGAGTCACTGACCAGTGGACCCCACTGTCAGGTTTGACTCTGGTCAGCCTGGTTGACCTGCTGACGTCAGGCTTTGGTCATGCTGTCGCAGTATTCCAGTTCTGGAATTTAGATAAATCGTAAATGATTTATTTATTTCAGAAATTGGTTTAAACTTCAAAAAATCACAGAAATTTGACCGTAGCTCAGAATGAAATAATTTATATATGAAAAATTATCAGAAAAATTCAATCTATCCATCTGTACCAATTTCATACGTGAAAATTGAAGTTATACCCACTGTTTATATGAAAACACATAAATGGCATTTAAAAATGCTTATTTTAGAGTTGCATTTGAACCAATACAATTCTACTCTCTCGCTGCTGCTCCCTGTTATTGCATTAGGACAACAACGATTCAACTGCTACTTTATGCTGCGGTAGTTGAACCCATTCCTCTGCATGACCTGTCATTGCCACAGTAAATAGTTGAACCCACTAGCATGTGTAGGAGTTGATTGAAGCCATGTTGTGTTCTTACCATGCCTTGCTTGCTATTGCTTAGAGTGTGTTAGGTCTGGTTCATTGGGAATGAATTGGAGTGCAGTGATATGTTCTGATGCTCAGCGTTAAGTGTGTGAACACAATTTGGTAAAGGTAGCGGTGAGAGGCCATGTAGGAGTACATGGTGGGTTGTCTCACTGGAACCGTCCTTAAGCACAGAGTTTTGTGTATGCTGTCCAATGACTAGCTACTACCACACATTGGAATGCTTAAGTGCCCCTCTCGACTTATTAATCAACTTGATCTCTGTCCAGGAGTCGCAACTAGTTTCTGGTGTTTGTAGGTAGTGTTATTTCTCTACCAAGTGGCACCCGACAGAGTGGGCTTGGGCCAGACTAGGCACACGTGGCCCGGTGTACCAAGTGGCACCCGGATGGTGGGCTCGGGAACCCTGTACACATCGTTTGGGGCCGTGATGGAAACCTCGGCTGGACTCCCTTGCGGATGGAACCCGAATAGGCGATAAACCTGGACTAGAGTCTTGTGTGGTTAGTCATGTTTTGGCCGACACCCTCGCCAGGCTTCCGCTTGAAGGTTGCCGAGATACACGTCGTGTACATGGCGGTAAGTGGCGAGAGCGTGTGTGAAGAAGTACACCCCTGCAGGTTTTAACATAATCTACTCGAATAGCCGGGTCCACGGTTATGGACTTCTTGGATGCTTACATGGTACATAGACAACTGAAAGTGGATACTCTAAAACACTCAAGACAAGTGTGAGTGCTATGGATGGCCTTCTCGTAGGGAGACGGGGATGAATCCATAGTGGTGTATTTGATGGCGATTAGTGGACTCGTGTGCGCCACCTCAAAGTTACCAGCAATCGTAGTACAAGATAGCCACTGAGTCAAAGCTGGCTAGCTGCAACTAAACCCCACTATGCCTTCTTGATACAAATGCATGTATGATAGGATCTGATGTAAGTCTTGCTGAGTACCTTTGTACTCATGTTTGCTTAATTTATGTTTTGCAGATGAGACTTCTGTCTCTCTAGTAGTTCCGCTTGGACTTCGACAAGTAGCTTGTTATCTTGGACGAGTGTTGTAGATAGTGAGGCTCTTCAGCCTTTTTCATTTCTAGATGTCTGTACTCAGACATGTATGCTTCCGCTTGTTGCTTGTATGCTCTGAATGTTGGGTCATGAGACCCATGTTTGTAACATCTGGCTCCTCGAAGCCTAATGAATAAATACTTTGTTTCTTAGAGTCTTGTTGTGATGCCATGTTGTATTTGCACATACCGAGCATATTGTGTGTATGTTATTGAAATGCTTGGTATGTGTGGGATCCGACACCTAGTTGTTTACCCTTGGTAGCCTATCTTATAGGGAAATGTCTCCTAGTGCTTCCACTGAGCCTTGGTAGCTTGCTACTGCTCCGGAACACTTAGGCTGACCGGCATGTTCCCTTCTTCGTTCTTGTGTCTGTCCCTTAGGGGAAATGTCACGCGTTGTTCCTTAAAGACCTGGTAGCTTGCTACGACTTGGGTTCATACGTTGATGACCGACACGTTCGTTGCTGGGTCATGTATGCATGTCTCTGTAATTTAGTGCCACTTTTGGTTTATAACTGGTCATGTCAGCCCGGGTTCTCTGTCATATGGATGCTAGCGACACTATCATATACGTGAGCCAAAATGCGCAAACGGTCCCGGGCCAGGTAAGATGGCACCCGTGGGGATATCGTGCGTGAGGCCGCAAAGTGATATGGTGTGTTACATGCTAGACCGGTGTGACTTAGGATCGGGGTCCCGACACAAAATTAAGCCTTCTCAGGGCATGTATACTCTGGACCGTGGGATGGCCTGGCCATATGAATCCCACACATTGAATCTTCAGATGAAATGATTTGGACCGTTGGATCAACTCTGATGTTACAATCAATGAATAGTGCCAGTTTTTCTCCACCCACACTGCCATGCTAACACTCCATGACATGCGGGACCCAGGCATGTTGGGCGGCACCCGTCAACGACTGCGGAGCGCAGATCTCCCAGTACCGCGTGCTTCTCATTGGGATCCTATGCCACCGCCTGTAAATTTGGCAGTCTGCTGAGGGTACTCTCATCATTCCATATCAAGGTGCTTGCGTGGCGGCCCGTGGCTGGATCCTCTCGGTGTAAAGGCGAGGGGACGCTCGATTGGGTGAGAACCCTAGCCTCGCAGCAATCACTTCACCCCCTCCATCTCTGGATCCGGCCGTCGCCGCCTCTCTGCTTGCCTTGCGTTGTTCCTGATGTGCCGACTGGTGGATGGGTGTCATGGTGCTTCACGCGGGTGGACGCCAAGGCCGCGAGCTCCAGTTTAGGGGCCATCGGCGCCGAGCCAGTGCCCACATGCCGGTGCGAGTTGTAGCTGCCCACGAGATCCACCACAAGCTGCCATTGCATCTCCTCCTCCTCCAACCCTAATTCCCATCCTCCATCCAGGTTCCTCTCTCTCTCTCCATCCATGTGCTCACGTAGTCTGACCGCTGCTCATCCCATAGTCCTGCCAAGGCTCCTAGCCAAGAATGCTAGGATCGCGGCCAAAGTTCTCGCTTGGCATCAGGGTCGTTCCTGCTGCCGGCCGTGGAATCTGCATCAACGTCGGTAGGTGATGAACACCATCACCACTCCTGTGTCGTTTTTGACGGAGCACACTTTAGTCTAAACAACATCCGCAATGGCTATCGTCCCATCACCCATTCCCTCATGGTAATGCGACGAGGAGATCTTCTCACCTGTAATTTCCTTCCTCTTTTCCTGTAACTTGGATCTGATTTGATGACAAGAATTGAGCAAGCCTGGTTTTGGCAATTCCTGTGATGTTTTAGCATGTCCGTGAGAGATGCATAGATTATTTGCTGCTCCAAGTGAACTCTCATCGATCTTCCCCTTTTTATAGCAAGAGGCGGCGCTGCCGCTGCTCTTGCGACGACCAAAGCGGGGTTTGCAGCTATGGTACTTAAAGGAGAATGGAAAACATGTTTTCTTCTTATAGATGTGAGTTGTTTACCTGCAGAAAAATGAACCTCTAGAGTTGTTTAACCGAACATATTTCACATTGTTATATCAAGATAAAATCTTGCATGAAAGGAATGGGATGATTGCTTCAATCATTCAGGTTGCTTGATGCCTTTGCTTTTCTCGCTAGGAGGAAGGGGGTGCTGTACACACTACAAAAAAGACACATCCGTGACATTTTGGTCCGAACAAAACTTTTTTCTGTCATACTTATGACACTTCTATGACAATAATTGTGACAAAACATGGTATCATCCTAGATGTGGTGGGGTCCTACTTCTATGAAAAAAAATCATGACAGAAAATGGGCTTTTTGTCCTTGGCGGGCCGGAGACGCAGCTGCATGACATTCTGTGGGCTGTCCATGACAGAAAAAATCATGGTGGAAGCGAGGGCGAAGAAAATATCGGGGTGTTCCCGGTTACGATGGATGGTCGGGGCCGAGCGATGCGCGTTCTCTCGTACACGCACTCGCCTGGGTGCGAGGCGTTGGGTTCTAACTGAACCCGAGCGAGGCATTGGGCTCTAATTGAACGCGAGCGATTGCACTGCAGGCTACGTGTTACTGAACCCGAGCGATCGATCGACGGCTGTTAACTGAACCCGGTCGAGCGATTCCTTCGCTACTTCTGCTAACTGAAGCCGATCGATGCTGCCTCTCCATGAACAGTGAGCGTTGCTGGGGGGGCTTGGATGAACAGTTCCCGGTGGGGGTGGCTAAACAGGACCCCGTGGTGTTGTCTCTGCATGAACATGACCCCATTTGATCGAGCCGGTTGGGGCTGCATGAACAGGACCCTGTGGAGGGTTGCCTGAACAGGACTACCCCGTGGAGGGCTACATGAACAAGAGACGGTGGAGGGCTGGATGAACAGGAGCCCGTGGAGGGGTGGTTGAACAGGAGCCCATGGAGAGGGCTAGTTGAACAGTAGCCGGTGGAGTAGCGCGCGGTGGAGGCTGAACAATCGCAGGTGGAGGCTGGAGGAGGTCGACGGTGGATGAACAGTAGCCCGTGGAGGCTGGAGGGGGTCGAAAGTGGTGATGAATAGTATCCCATGGAGTCCCGTTTTGCAGTACGCCACACCCCTCCCGATGAACAGGACCCCTGTTTCGACCATAGCGCTCCAACACAAGTCCATTTCCTCCGTTTTGCGGTACACCACACCCCTCCCGATCAACAGGACCCCGGTTTCGACCGTAGCACTCCAACACAAGTCCGTTTCCTCCATTTTGCGGTACGCCACACCCCTCCCGATCAACAGGACCCCCGTTTCGACCATAGCGCTCCAACACAAGTCCGTTCCTTCGTTTTGCAGTATGCCAGACCCCTCCCGATGAACATGATCCCATTTCGAACTTGGCCGGTCGAACACAAGGCCCTTTCCTCCGGTCTGCGATACGCCAGGCCTCATTTCCATCGGCTGTTCCGTCCAAGCTCTCCCGATGAACACGACGATGCATTCCGTTCCGACCCAGCCGGTTGGCTCCCCATGAACACGACGACGACACTGTTTCTCTGTTCTGACACAACCATGTACACGAGCCCTGGCTGTACGTATGCGCGAGTAGGCATTCGAGACCCTGCTCGTATGTACGTACGTGGCCGTATTTTCTTTCTTGCACACTTGCCGCTGTACGTATGTGTACATGCTACGTGCGCGCCTCTACTACGACACGTGCGCGCCTCTACATCGACCAGGATGTACGTACACGATCGCGACCATAATGACAACACTACGTACGCTTCGACCAGGTGGGTCCCGACTGTCAGGCACTTCCTTGCTTACCATGATGTAGCTGGTGGGTCCCATCAGTCAGGGGGGCGAATCATTTTTGTTTTTGCCCGGACGCAGTTCCTTGCGTGCGAAGATGTAGCTGGTGGGTCCCAGCAGTCAGGGGGAAACATTTTTTTTTGCGAAATACGGTGGCCCGTCCGTTGGGTCCCCGCTGTCAGGTGGAGGAATAATTATTTTGCGTGTAATAAGGAGGCACTACCTTGCTGCGGCCGTGGACCCAGCTGTCAGCCTCTCCACGCACAGTACTCTTCCGATGGAAGTCATTCCTTGACCATGTTGAGCACCAGAGCGGTGGACGACGGCGAGGCATAGGAAGGGGACAACACGGAGCCAGGGAAGACGCGGTAGCGGAAGCCCGCACGGAGAGGAGTACAAGGGTTCACTGGTTCGGCTGCAGTGTGAGGCTGCCGTCGCCGCAGAATAACAGGGGGTGTGGCTGAATAGAGGGAGGGCCTCGCCAGCGGTGTGAGTAGTAGTGGGCGGTGAGGCCTCCGCGGCATCGCAGCCGGCCACGGGAGGCAGGAGCACGAGGCATGACCGGCGCTGGTTTGGGCGGCTGGAGCAAGAAGACCAGAGGTTGAAGAAGCACTACAGCCGTTGGATGGACATCGTACGGTCAATGGAGCTAGAATCGTGCATATTGACTAAGTTGACAAAGCCCTCCATCCCCGTCAACTTAGTAGGCCCACAAGTCAGCCTCCCATTATACTGGGTCCTAGCTAGCAGGGGGAGTATTCATTTTTTGTGTGCGCAATAAGGAGGCACTTCCGGTGGGTCCGAGCTGACAGCGAGGGGAATGTTTTTTATGCGAAATACAGTGGCCCGTCTAGTGGGTCCCAGCTGTCAGGGGGGAAACGTTTTTTTCACGAAATACGATGGCCTGTCCGGTGGGTCCCTACTGTCAGGTGGAGGAATAATTATTCTCTGCGTAATAAGGAGGCACTTCCTTGCGTCTGCCGTGGACCCAGCTGTCAGCCTCTCCACGACAATACTCTTTCGATGGAAGTCGTTGCTTGATCACGTTGACCAGGCCGGGCCAAAAGCACCAGGGTAGTGGACGACGACGAGGCCTAGGAAGGGGACGACACAGAGCCGGGGAAAACGCGGCAGTGGATGCCCACACGGAGAGGAGTACGAGGGTTCACTGGTTCGGCTGCGGTGTGAGGCTGCCATCACCGCAGAATAACAGGGGGTGTGGGTGAGTAGAGGGATGGCCTGGCCAGCGGTGGGAGTAGTAGGGGGCGGGGAGGCCTCCGCGGCATCGCAGCCGACCACGGGAGGCAGGAGCACGAGGCACGACCGGCGCTGTTTTGGGCGGCTGGAGCAAGAAGACCAGAGGTTGAAGAAGCACTTTGGCCGTTGGATGGACATCATACGGTCAATGAACCTAGAATCGTGCATATTGACTAAGTTGACAAAGCCCTCCATCCCCGTCAACTTAGTAGGCCGACAAGTCAGCCTCCCACTATACTGGGTCCTAGCTAGCAGGGGGAGTATTCATTTTTTTGTGCGTAATAAGGAGGCACTTCCGGTGGGTCTGAGTTGACAGCGGGGTGAACGTTTTTTTTCACGAAATACGATGGCCCGTCCGGTGGGTCCCAGCAGTCAGGGGGAAACATTTTTTTCGCCAAATACGGTGGCCCGTCTAGTGGGTCCCTGCTGTCAGGTGGAGGAATAATTATTTTCCGCATAATAAGAAGGCACTCCTTGCGGCTGCCGTGGACCCAGCTGTCAGCCTCTCCACGACAGTACTCTTCCGATGGAAGTCGTTCCTTGACCACGTTGACCAGGCCGCGCCGAGAGCACCAGGGAGGTGGATGACGACGAGGCCTAGGAAGGGGACGACGTGGAGCCGTGGAAGACGCGGCAGTGGATGCCCACGCGGAGAGGAGTACGAGGGTTCACTGGTTCGACTGCGGTGTGAGGATGCCGTCGCCGCAGAATAACAAGGGGTGTGGGTGAGTAGAGGGATGCCCTGGCCAGCGGTGGGAGTAGTAGGGGGCGGGGAGACCTCCGCGGCATCGCAGTCGACCACGGGAGACAGGAGCACGAGGCATGACCAGCGCTGGTTTGGGCAGCTGGAGCAAGAAGACCAGAGGTTGAAGAAGCACTACGGCCGTTGGATGGACATCATACGGTCAATGAACCTAGAATCATGCATATTGACTAAGTTGACAAAGCCCTCCGTACCCGTCAACTTAGTAGGCCCACATGTCAGCCTCCCACTATACTGGGTCCCAGCTGGCAGGGGAAGTATTCATTTTTTTGTGCGTAATAAGGAGGCACTTCCGGTGGGTCCGTGTTGACGGGAACGTTTTTTTCGCGAAATACGGTGGCCCGTCCGGTGGGTCCTAGCAGTCAGGGGGAAACATTTTTTTCACCAAATACGGTGGCCCGTCCGGTGGGTCCCCGCTGTCAGGTGGAGGAATAATTATTTTTCGCGTAATAAGGAGGCACTTCCTTGCGGCTGCCGTGGACCCAGCTGTCAGCCTCTCCACGACAGTACTCTTCCGATGGAAGTCATTCCTTGACCACGTTGACCAGGCCGCGTCGAGAGCACGAGGGCGGTGGACGACGGCGAGGCCTAGGAAGGGGACGACGCGGAGCCGGGGAAGACGCGGCAGTGGATGCCCACACGGAGAGGAGTACGAGGGTTCACTGGTTCGGCTGCGGTGTGAGGATGCCGTCACCGCTGAATAACATGGGGTGTGGGTGAGTAGAGGGATGCCCTGGCCAGCGATGGGAGTAGTAGGGGGCGGGGAGGCCTGCACGGGAGGCGGGAGCAGGCGGTCCTGACGGCGCTGGATTTGGCGGCTGGAGCAAGAAGATCAGAGATTGAAGAAACATGACGGCCGTTGGATTGACATCCAACGCTTACGTCTGGTAGAATCGTTTGTTGATGTATATACTAACTAAAAAAATCTTGCATACGCGTCAACTTAACTGGCCCATAAGTCTGACCATTCCCTCTTTTTTTAATAATTTATATATAGCTCATTGCGACTTCTTATGCAATTTATTGCAGTCCATTTCTTTAGGTTGGCCAGGGCCAATTTCGCATATTTCTATGGGTTCCAAACTATTTTGAATACCGAAATGTCGAGCCAGAGTTAAAGTACTTTGAAGATATATTTAAATTAGGTTAATGCCTAGTGAAATAGGAATCTGAAAATGTGAAAAAAAATTCAGAAATTATAAAGTAATTATCAATTTGCCATCTGTTTTTATATATACAACCAATTTCATATTACTTTCAAGATTTGCAAGCGTCCTGAAAAAGTTGCAGCCCATTAGGGCGTAGAAAATAAATAGGCCTGGATTGGGTATTCTTCATAAAAAATAAACTGGGCTCATTTTACAGTTTGTTAAAAGTACAACCCATTTTCTAGGTAGTACAACGATTAATAATTTCAACCAATCGTTCAAGACAGAATTCAATAAAAATTTCCCACATTTTAATGGGATCCAAAATATTTTTATCTCGAAATTTCTAGTGAGATTAAATATAAATTTGTATTACGTAAAAATCTAACGAAACATTGTCCGCGCAACAATTAAAATTTAAGATTTTCAAAATCCATAAATAATATTTTATAAACTAATTTCGTGCTTGGTGCATTTTTTATAGTTATTGCCTAGTTTTTATAATTACATCCCATTTATTATTTTTTAAAGCCCATTTTCCTGTTAAGCCTAATGCATACCTCCTAGGAAAGATTTTTGCAGCCCAGTGGGGCGGAGAATAACAAGTTGACCTTGCCTGGGTATTCCTCAAAAAAACATATAGCTGGGCTAGCCATTTTCATCTTGGAAAAAATTAATATCTGGGCTGGATATCTATCCTGGGCTAGACGGGCCACAACCCGCCCAGTTAATACCCTGCTCTCCTCTGAACAACAATGAAAACATCGCCAAGAAAAACTCTGCAGTGCTCACGCCTCAAAAACACAAATACTGCTCGAGCTGCTTGGTCCCAGCCATCGGCCGCACCTTGTGCAGTTCTCTCGTTTATACTGACTACATAGGTTGACAATGGTGTGGGACCGTGATGTCAGAAACCAGGAGGAAGCAAAAAAATATATAGTTGTACATAATAAGGAGGCACTTACGTACGTACGGCTATGGCCCTAGTGGGCCCCTGCTATCAACCAGTTAAAATAAAGTCATCTCCTGAATCCTCATGTTCATTGACCATGTTAACAATGCTCAGCGCCACGGCGAGCGCAACAACTCGAAGGACGACGGAGAGGGCCTCGCGGGCCCTATGGATGGTCTGATACAGCGCCTGCTGCTCATTCCGGAAGCCAGGATCATCGGACACCTATGAGCATCTTTGAGAGACTGAGACGGCATGAAACGGTAAGGCCGCGCTTGAGAGCTCTGGTTTATTTCACACCTGTATTAAGATACAAGTGTAATTTACTCGTCATCGGAAACAACGCGTAAAATATAGGCGTAATGAAACCGAGGGCCCGAGGTCTGTAAGTAAAACCGGCGGGTTACGCGTGTAAATTGAGCGACCGGTGTATATTTACTAGTCGAAATCGACCAACCAAGCGCTTCGCCCGAGACCATCTACTTTTATTTACAAACGTCAGTTTTACAAGCGGTTTTGGTTGGAAAACAGCGATCCAATCACGGCCTAAGATGATGAGTTGGTCGGAAGATCTATGGTTTCATGTCTAACCTACCCGACTTGTCGTATAGGCTATCAATGAAACATAAGAGGATGAACTTCTTAAGCACGGAAACAACAGAAGAGGATGATCTTCCTGACAAGCAAATCACTAGCATTAGATCGACATGCAAAACAATACGAAGCATTATTCTCTGGAGGCACGGTGAACAACTCGTGATGCCGCATGCCACAACATTCCAAGCTCAACTTTGCAATCAAACACAAGGCCTGGCATTACATAGACAATATTCAGAAAAAACTCTTAAAATATCTTAGATAAGTCAACATTCATGTGACTATGCATCTCAGCAGAGTAAATATTTACTTCTGAACTCAAGACAAGAATTTGAAAAAACGATCGACGTTGCTCACACCAAGGACGTCCCACTGAAAAATATCAGATGCATGTCTTCTGGCTAACATCAATGAGCAAAAGTTGGCAAGGTTTTCCAATTCAAATATATTAAACTAATGTCAACTTTGACAAGCTTTTCCCATTAAAAATATGTAATGCCTATGATTGTGGAACGAGCAGGGTTTGTCATCTGTTTGTCATTTGATAGTCCGGTGGCTCAAGGTGATGACGGATGATTAGAGAACCATTCGATGTATTGTGCATGATGAAGTATTATTATGGAGGACACGAACCATCTGAACATTTTGTGCAGTTCCACTAAAATCAAGCTAAGCATCCCTGTGGATTTCGTATTTATATGCTCCCAGAAAACAAAGACACATTAGCACACACATGAATATTGGCCCCAGTGTCAACCCACCAATCAGTGGACAAACAAACTGAAAGTACGGTAAAAAGATTACCATACCCAGATGCCCCATCATTGTTGCTTAGAATGACATTGACAGATCTGGAGTCCTGTCCTGGCTTCCTGTATTTGTTTGGACACTTTTTGCCCAGTGCACTTCACGTGTTGTAGAGTTTCCTATGCTCTCTGCAGACTAGTCATGTCACCAGCGTCTACTAATACTCTGTAAAGCTTCTCGATCATTCCTTGTGTAATGTAGCGCAAGCAGTGACTGCTTCTTTCTGCAAAGTGGTAAGACCAACTGGACCCACTAATGCAGCAGTTTGCCTTAGACACATTGGCTCCTTTTGTGCAGTTCAACTAAAATCAAAGTCGGAAGAAAACCGAGCTTTAATTTTGATATCCCTGTAAGCAACAAAAGGTATAAGGGAAACAATTACTGAGAAATAACGGTTGATGACTTGTACTCCCAGAAGAAAAACATCTACTGATCTACCTTATCTTAATGGGAAACAAAGCAGGAGAGTAGAAATTCTCAATCAGTGTGATTCATTCATATTAACTGAGACATTATCTTAACAATGCCTTGTTTCAACATGTATAAAGAATGACAAAGCAGAAAAGTATCATTCCTAAAACAATGCAACTGATTCATTTTAACAAAGACATTATCTTAACAATACCTTGGTTAAACATGTAGAAAGAACTATAAAGCAGGATAGTACCATTTGTAAAACTCTGTAACTGATATATAATCACAGAGACATTATCTGAACAACACATTTCATAAACATGGACTCTGGCCGATCCCTAACATAAATGGTACTCCCGCCGATCCCTAACAAGTGTTACAGTTTTGAACTAAGATTCACTAGTTAATTCTGAGGAAAGTCAGTACTGACCTTTCAAGACCAAGATTTGAAATAACGTGTGATGAAGACCTCAAAGAGATCTCAACACATATATGGAAACCCGGTCTCATTTTGTGCAGTTCCCCCGAAATTAAGTGAAGCAAAATGTCGCAATAGCAACAAGTTGAATAGATATCCCTGTTTTAACAGAGGCAAAAAAGGAATCAATTACTGGCCAATAAAGGACGATGAAACATGCGGCCACAAAAATGGTAATCCCGCTAATCCCTAACAAGTGTTGCAGTTTTGAAATAAGATTCAGTAGTTAATTCTGAGAGTGGCATTGCTTAATTTTACCAGCGGCATTAGATTAACTAAAAGCATAAGCAGTTCTAGGGGAGAGTGGGCGCAACAACAACATGTGCTTCCATCTACTTATAAAGGAGGTGATGCAGAGTTTGTTTAAAACAGTACCAATACAAGTAGCACAACATCTCAAAACACACTGCACGATCATGTGGATGCATGGGACATGGGACATGCCAGCACCATGTGCATCCACATGTATAAATGTGTGATGCAGAGTATGTAGCCAAGCAGCATATCTGCGTTGGTCCCATATTTGTTCTCTTTGAAACTTTTTCCGATGTGAGGGCAACAAATCTATTCCTGCACAAACTACCCGACCACCCAGTTTCTTTCCCTTTTCAACAAAGAGTTCGGTTCCTTACAGATGTGTGTACTGGGTTACCCCTTTTTTCCCTTTTCGGCCAAAAAAACGGCTGGATAGCTAGTCTATACTACTTTCCCTCCCTCCTCTCCTCATTGAACCACGTCCTAGATTCATACTCCACCCCACCGCACCCTTCTTTCCTCTTTGAACCAAGACCTCGATTCGACTACAGAATCGAAAAAGATCAGCATGCAGCTAGACCAATGACGGTTTCAAAGAAACTTATACCTTAGGGTCATCGGGATGTGGCAAGGCATGCGGCGGGAGGTCGTATCTGCCCACACTACGTACGGTAACGAGGAAGAAGGGGTCGGTGGCCCTCCCGCACAGGCGCTGGGTGAAAGAGAAAAGCGGAGCTGGCAGTGGATTGCCTCCCTCACCGAAGGCGATAGTGTGAACGCTGCACCTCCTCCCCTTCTCGGTGTGACGGGATCCGGACGCCTCCTCCGCCAGCTGTGAGGGGGGTGAAAGAGACAGAGGCCACAACGCAGTCTTGTTTAGATCTGGTGAAGAGGGTGAGAGACAGTGAATATAGGAAACCCTAGCAAAGGAACGCCGAGCCTCCAGCGTGTTTGTCTATATATATATAGTGCGGCGGGAGTGTGGAGAGTGCAAACCCTAGCGAACAAGTGCTGAGGCTCCCGCTTATATATATACTTTAGTACGGACTGAGCTCCGGTGCCTTAACTGCACCTGCATTTGGTTGTATGACAGGTGGGCCAGCCACATTTTGGGCCCACCTGTCATAAACCCAAAGGCAGGTGCACTGAAGTCAATGAAGCTGCGTCCATACAGTACTCGTGTATACGACTAATATATAGTGGAGTGGTTTTCTTATTCTCTCCATAACAATCATTTTAAGTTGTGTAAGTACGAAACGAAACTCTTTATTTAATGTACCAGTGAAGAAAACTACTACGTACTTCCGATGAACTAATGATCCACGCGTCCTGGTCGCACTTCCTGTCCTTCACGTGCGGTACACTACCCTCCCTTAAGTGAACAACCACACATGCGCCAAATTACCGGAAACGTGTGAGAGTGTGTACAAATAAAGAATTTTAATTTCAATTATCAGAAAGGTTTGAGAGTATGTACAGTTTTCCCTCTCTAATAATTATGGTTTGTTGTGTTCGGCCTAAACTTGGTCAAACTTTACAATGTTTGACTTCAGTCAAATCTAATATGCGGAGTAAATAAAAATGGAGGGCTACTACGTCCATTCGGGTTTTTAGTCCACACCATTTTTTAATCAAAGTTAATAGATGGACAAATAAAATTACAGGGGAGCTGGAGACAAAGTTGTGAGAAGGCTTAGAAATCAATACAAATCTTATGCTCTTAGTACCAACCTCGATCCTTCTTCGAGGAAACATTTGGTTCATAGCCAATTGTGTGATAAAATTGCACCAATGTGAAAGACGACTGCGTCTCCAACGCAACCAAGGTGAACTGACGAAGGATATCCTCTTTGTTGGTAACAAGCAAAGAGCACTGATGGAAGACAACTTGTTTTTCATTGAAAATCGGCCAGCTTCACCAGCCGACGCAACCATGAGGTGCAACCATGAGCATCGATAGGCTCTGTTGGAAAAGGCAGTGCCTAGGAGGCGCTTAGGCACGCCTAGGCGCTAGGCAATGGCCAAATGCCTCGCCTAGGGCATAAACGGAGGTCTAGGCAGGGTAAGCAACGAATTGTCTACCCAAGCAAGAAATCAAGCCACATATTGCACTGATATGCCAAACGGCTTATATTCCAATGGCATTAACCGATAATTAACTTATTTATATACTCCAAATAATATGAACACCCGTATAATAATCACAATTATACTACGAGTAAAAACTATATTACCGCCTAGGCTGCGCCTAGGGTGCTTAGGCACTGCCTAGGCACTAGGCGAAGGCCGATCGCCTCGCTGACACCTACCGCTTTTTCCAACCTTGTCGACAGGTCATCGTGGTGATGCATCATCCATCTGGCATCAAGTTTGGGTGAGGCACCTATGAAGTTCGACAAATCCTCACCGTGGTCTGTTTCTTCTCAGTAATCAAGATCGAGGAAGGAAGAACCACGTGACAGAGGACAGTGAGGCGGAACAACAATGGCCATCCAATTTTGTGCAGTTCCACTAAAATTGAAGAAGACATGCCCGGGTATGGAGATACGCATTGCTGTTTCCAAAAATATAAAAAAGGGATACAGTGTTGTTACTTTGTTTTACAAGACTAACAAAGACATCTCAATTGTCAATAAGAATTATGAAAAGTACACCAACAAACAGAAGCATCATGATTATCTTGATGGAACTAAACCAGGATACCCGAGAAAAAAAAGCATTTCTTCATTTAACCAGTGATAGTATTAGATTAGCAGCACCAATAGGAGCATATGGACAATGACCGCACAACCACCATGTACTTTTTGTCGAAACAACATGTATACCTCCACCGAGGCATAAATCAGGACAACTTTTCGAGTGGCATTTCCTCTACAATAGTAGTAGGTGATGTTGGACCAGCCGATGAACCCTAGCTACTATACATTGGGAGCTGGGGAGTAGTCGCATAGAAGAAAACCCACATGAAGCAACCTGGGGGAGCTGGACCAGTACAAGAAGTTGTACCTCAGGTGGGCGAGATGTCGCTTAGGCGGGCGGGCGGGATTTTCCCACACAACGGCAGCGAACAAGGGCGCGGAGGACCTTCGTCCGCGCCAGCGCCAGCTCCGAGAGGACGGTGCGCATCGGCTTCCTCCATCGCCGATGGCGACAACATCAATGCTGCACCTCCTCACCTCCCGCAGTGGATGGGATTCAGCCGGATCTTTGACCACCGGTGAGGAGAGAGATAGTGTGGACACTGTCATCTTGTTTTGATATGGAGAGGGTGAGAGAGCGAGACGCGAGAACTCTATCAAACAAGAGGCTATAATGGAGTAAAACAATCACTCCATAGCAGTGGTTTTAAATATAATACGTGCGTTCCCGGAGAAAAGAAACGAAACCAGGCGGACAATTTTTTAACGTACGAAGAAAGAAAACTCGGTCAAAAACACGCCCCCGCTTCCAGGTCGCGAGAGTCCTCGCGCACACACACACATAGACATAGACATGCATATTCGTGTTTACGTAAAATTCCATTTCCATCTCCATCTCCAATCATGTTTGTCCAACTGGCACATTATTTACGTTGTTAATTATATACACTGCAATATTAACGTACATCATCTCTTGTTTGCGGGCGTCCGGACCGCTGCCATGGCCGCTTCTGACCAACCCGAACCCTCTTCAGAGCATCTCCAATAGCTTGTCTATATGGATGTCTATACTCGTTTTCCACGACGTGAGCCCAAAACAGGCGTCCAACAGCTTGTCTATATGGTCGTCCAAATATACACATCCTCTAAATCGACCTCGATAATGTCCATGCCTGGACAACGTGAAGGCGTTGTCTAAACTCAGGTGCAGTCATGATTTCTTCCTCTCCCCAGCGACGGCCCACCTGTCATGGTCCCTGTATATAGACGTCCTAATGCAAAATTGGATCTGTATATGAGAGAATCTTTTTAGACTATTGTCTATATGAATATATAGACATCCAAATATACACATGCTACTGGAGATGCTCTCATCACCCGCGCGTGCTTCCCACCCGAAACGGTCAGTGCCGCATTCATGCCCGGCCAAAGCGGACGCGACCTATACGTGGGGCCGTCATTGAAGAGTGAAATGACGGTTGCTTTTTCCGACTAACTTACTGTGTGATTTGACTGCTCCTTTAGTGGCCCCTACATGCACTCCCCCTACGTGTATGCAAAAGTCACACATACACATGGACGAAAAACGCGCGTGACGCCCTAATGCATGCATGTACAAGCACACGACGGAACACACACGGTCACGCTCAAGTGCTCAACCTACACGTGCATGCACACACATACTCAGCCAGGGTGAGCTAGTGAACGTATAAACAACGAAAAATGTATATATTGAGCGCAATGAGCGTATTATGAAGTCCACTGACCGTATTTTTACAAATATACAGTGACAAACAGTGTATTTATCTCATTTAAAATTAAGCCATATTTACCGGAGAGGAGGCAGTATGGACTAGCATTACTTTGCTGTGTCCCGTCAACTTGCCGAACGAGGAGAAGCTTGCACGACGGGAGAAGCTTGCGCACGATGGCTCGCAGGACAAGGAGAAACTTTTGACTAATGCAAGCTGTCCTTCGCTCAGGCGGTGGACGTGCAACAGTTAATTCGGTGTCAGATTGCCAGAAGCATACACTATACTAGTAGTACTATTATTGTTGCACTCCCCGAAGAGGTGAACAACCAAGCGCAAAGTTTATAGTAGTCTATAGAGGTACACTAGGAACCGGATGGAGGAGCGTCTGCACTCTTATTATATTTTTAAAATGTGATAAAGCAATCTTCAACACATTTGGTTCTCTTCGAGGGTTCTCGCATGTGATAATGGAAGTTGATTGCATGGAACACTCGCCACAATTCTTGCTTAAATTCTGGCTCATATCCTGTTACAAATAGGAGCGCTCGGTAATATTTCCTTTTTTTGTAATTCAGCATGTAAACAGGTCAGCAAACCTTGCGGCGCATCTTTGTGCGGACCGTGCTTGCTGCACTTTGAATGTGGCCGAGAGCTAGCTTGATGAAACACCTCGCTTCCTATTTCTTTTTTTGTGGGGTACCTTGCTTCCTAGTGACCATTGTCTTGGCTGATCGTCCTAAGAATGCTTATATATGAATAAAGCTCTCTCATTTACCCACAAAAAAAGATTAAGCCATATTAACTGGAAAGGAGGGAGTATGGACTAGCACTACTTTTTGGTGTGTCCCGTCAACTCGTAGAACAAGGAGAAGCTTGCAGGACAAGGTGAAGCTCGCTTACTCCTTTTGACTAATTTAACGTACCCTCGCCCAGGCAGTGGACATGCATCTGTTCATACGGTGTCAGATTGCCAGCGGCATACACTGTAGTACCGAACATGCGGAGTACCATCATTGTTCGACTTCACGAAGAGTCAAAGAGCCAAGCGCAAGGTTTAGTAGTACGAGTAGTACTACTACTAGAACCGCATGGTGGAGCCTCTGTACTCTTATTTTTCTTTAATCTCTGATAAAGTACACATTTATTCCAGAGAAGGGCGGAAAACGGCAGCCCAACATGTAATGATGATATCGATCAACCATGCTCGAACATATCTTGGCCTCCGTGCGAGCCCGTCTGTGTGTTCTCGCTCCTCATCTCTCTCAAGGAACGGCGGGTTGGCCATTTTGCCGTCAATTGAGATCGGTTTGCCCACACTCCGGTCCCACGTGTCAGTGATATGCCAAGAGGAGGTGCGTTGACCGACTGGTCGTACGCGTACTTGGTTTTGCACCTTCATACTACTCCTCTCTCCGTCACAGTTTACAGGGCACGCTTCATTATGATGCATTTCTCTCAATGCATTTCCACCACCAAAGATACTTTAGATGCATTTGGTTTAATGCTCAATTAATTAGGGCGTGGTAACCGCAATTTTCTCTCGATGTAGTAACTACGGAGTGGAGTAAGTGCATGCATGTGTGTACCCAGGGTGGAAGCACTGCATGCATGTGTGTACGCATTATTTCCTCTAGTAATAGATGCCGTGCTATAACTACCAATGCTATTTTTCAGGCCATTCGCTAGTCGCCTTGGTCCCAGAGATTTTCTCTTTTTCTGAAGCGCGCTCTATAAACAGTGACGGAAGGAGTAGTATGAGCGGATTCAAAGAAGAGCGTATTGATGGTTGCTTATTCCGAGCAACTTACAGTGGGAAAGGTGGGGCTTATGATTTGACTGCTCATTACTCACTATTAATGCGGCGCAACGACCGGTCTGAGTCTCTCATGCGGCTGTGCACTACCCCCTCGGTTCTTAAATATACTCCGGAGTAATTATCTTCCTAGAGATTTCAACGAGTTACTACCCAAATATTTGTCTTTTTAGAGATTCAAATGTACTACTACATACGGATGTATATAGACATATTTTAGAGTGTAGATTCACTCATTTTGCTCCGTATGTAGTCACTTGTTGAAATCTCTAGAAAGACAAATATTTAGGAATGGAGGGTGTACACATACGAAGCAAAATGAGTGAATCTACACTCTAAAATATGCCCATTTGAAATTTGTAAAAAGATAAATAATTAGGAATGAAGGAGTATAATTTTGTGCATCGCACATGGACCCGGATGCCGAAGAGGCTTCTGGCAGTGCTATCAAGCTTCCAACATTTGTTTACATAATTGACGTACTATACAAATAATTTTCCAGCGACATGAAATTGTACAATGGTGTGAGCTTTCAGGTTTTGTTTAGTGTGTCTTGCCATCGATGCTCTTTCGGAAACAACAAAAGACTAACTTCCTTGCTAATAAGAGCTAATATTTACATCACAACTGAAGACAGAGTTGTGAGAAGGTATTAAATTAAAATTGATCCATGTTTTCATTGGCAGCAACGTCCCCCCAACTCTGTCTAAATCAGCAAGGCATGTTGGGAAAAAAACTAGCTGTCTGGAGCATGCAACATTCCGATCATTTTGTGCAGTTCCACTAAAATAGAGCTGAGCGTCCCTGTTCGAAAGATATTAAGTGTGATTACAATAATAGAGGACCGCTGATGAAACAATAAACATACAAATAGAAGCCGGTCACCTTTGCATTCACTCTTAAGACTAACTAGTTGGAGAAGATTAGGCTCGGAGTTGGATGAGGAGGATAGAGCAAAACCAATCTCCCTTTGTGCAGTCGCACTGAAATATAGAGACGTTGCACGTGTGACATTTTGGTAGAACTGCACAAAACAGTCTTAAGAAAAAAGTGATTTGTGCAGTTCACCAAAAGGTCGCAATAGCAACGATGTGAAATGGATATCCCTGTTTGCAAAAAAGAGGTAGAAAGGAAACAATTACTGGCCAATAACAGTTGATGACACATGCGACGACAAAAAAGAAGCACATTCCTTGTCCTAAGGGAAGATAACAACACGGTTGTGTTTGTCTAAAACGGTGTGAGGACGAGATTGCAATATGGAAAGTACGCTGGACGAGCTACGTTTTGGGCAAAGAACTATGGAAGATCCACATGCAGTGACGTGGGAAGACGGGCAGTGGAGCAAGGCCGGAGGGGATACCTGGAGGTCGTCGGGATGTAACTAGGTGAGCGGTGGCGGGCGGAATTTGCCCATACCGCGGCAGCGAGCAGGTGGCGTAGGCCCTACCACGACGGAGCTTGGTTAGAGAGAACGGCGTGTACCGCAGATCGGTACATGTTGCCTCTGCGCCGTCGAACGGAGAAACGATGCACGTCCTCCCTTTCATCGCTGGCGGACGGGATGCGGCCGGATCACTGACCAACGGTGTTAGAGAGAGGCCACCGCAGCCTTGTGTGAGATACTCTGAAGAGAGACAAACCAGGCATGCATGATCCGTTGTTTATAGTGGAGCGGACGACCTTTTTCTCCATAAACGCGTTTTATATTTTGTGTACATGCCATTGAGCGATATAACTTTATTTAAAAATAACGCGCCAACACATCAAGTCGAACTTTGTTTTGTGCACGCGTGGTACACGACCTCGTTATGTAAACAACCGCTACACGTGTTCAAATTAGCACGTGGGCTGCCATTTCGTACAGAAATGAGCTCCACCGTGTACCCATGCGGGTGTGGCTGGGCACGAAGCGTGAGTACATGCACGGTGCACCTATTCTCTTCTTGTATACGTACACCACCTACGTTGGGTTGTGTGAGAGAGAGACAAACGTAGAAAGATCTAGTGTGTGGGTTCGTAAGAGTTTTCTTTGGGGGGGGGTGGGGTCAATAAAAAATGTAACATATGCAATGTGTGTGAAATAGTGTCCTAGATATGTCATATATATAGTGGGGGCGATCCACGAGAAGAGAGTGGAGGTATCATCGGCTTGAGGTGTCCATAGAATCGAAGAGAGGGATGATGTGTGTGTGTGTGCGCGCGTGCGATCGATAAAGAGTGCCATCGAATTTGTATGTGCCCACGTCAAAGATATATAGTGGATGGCCTACTGGAATGCGAGAGGGGACATGTGCAGTTTGTCTCTGTGGCATGGATACCTACCTACATCGCTCGACTATCGGTGTGTGGTGGGGAGGAGGGAGGCCTAATTAACTATAGAGGTACAATGGAGTCCGTTCACCAATTCCTATATAGTCCGTCCCCCTGCCTCGAGGGCCCCCCGATGCTCCACCGACGTATCTCGAAGTCCTCTATATTCCGTTTCGGGGAGAAAAAAATCAAGGAGAAAGAATTATCATGTTTTACGAGACGGAGCCGCCGCCAAGCCCTAATCTCTCTCGGGAGGGCTGATCTGGAGTCCGTTCGGGGCTCCGGAGAGTGGAGATCGTCGCCATCGTCATCATCAACCTTCCTCCATCACCAATTCCATGATGCTCACCGCAATGTGTGAGTAATTCCATCGTAGGCTTGCTGGACGGTGATGGGTTGGATGGGATCTATCATGTAATCGAGTTAGTTTTGTTAGTGTTTGATCCCTAGTATCCACTATGTACTGAGATTGATGTTGCTATGACTTTGCTATGCTTAATGCTTGTCACTAGGGCCCGAGTGCCATGATTTCAGATCTGAACCTATTATGTTTTCATTAATATATGTGTGTTCTTGATCCTATCTTGGAAGTCTATAGTCACCTACTATGAGTTATGATCCGGCAACCCCGAAGTGACAATAATCGGGACCACTCCCGGTGATGACCATAGTTTGAGGAGTTCATGTATTTACTATGTGTTAATGCTTTGGTCCGGTACTCTATTAAAAGGAGGCCTTAATATCCCTTAGTTTCCAATAGGACCCCCCTGCCACGGGAGGGTAGGACAAAAGATGTCATGCAAGTTCTTTTCCATAAGCACATATGACTATATTCGGAATACATGCCTACATTGCATTGATGAACTGGAGCTAGTTCTGTGTCACCCTAGGCTATAACTTCTACATGATGAATTGCATCCAACGTAATTTCCCATCACCGATCCAATGCCTACGAGCTTTACTATATTGCTAGTTGGTTATTTACTTTTCCGTTGCTATTATCACAAAAACTACAAAAACACTATCTTTAATTTTATTGCTGCTTCCGCCACTATCATATTACTTTGCTACTAAACTACCTTGTTGAAGATACTAAGTTTCCAGGCGTGGTTGAATTGACAGCTCAGCTGCTAATACTTAAGAGTATTCTTTGACTCCCCTTGTGTCGAATCAACAAATTTGGGTTTAATACTTTACCCTCGAAAATTGTTGCGATCCCCTACACTTGTGGGTTATCAAGACTATTTTTTGGCGCCGTTGCCGGGGAGCATAGCTCTATTTTTAAGTCACTTGGGATTTATATCTGTTTATCGCTATGACGAATTTGAAGGACTCAAAAACCAAGATCTTACCCTCAACTACGAGGGGATGTAAGGAACTGCCATCTAGCTCTGCACTTGATTCTCCTTCTGTTATGATTAAACTTGCGACAGCTACTCCTGCTATTGAATCTGATATGTCGTATGTTCTTGATGATGCCACTTCTGCTATGCATGATGAAACTACCTCTATGCCTGATACTGTGCCACTAGGTGAATTTCTAGATGAACAAATTGCTAAGGTTAGGGAGAGTGCAAATGTTGATGATATTTATGAAAGTGATGATGAAACTACTCCCAATAGATATGAATTGCCTGTTGTGAATGAGGGTTATGTTATAGATGAAGAAACTGCTAGAAACTTTCTTGCTTGCAATGATAGATACAGTCTTAAGAAGTTATTAGCTAAGTTGAAAGAAAAGTCCTTGAATGCTAGAATGAAACATGACCCTGCTTTTGCTACTTCACTTATATGTGTAACTGATAAGGATTATGAGTTCTCTGTTGATCCTGAGTTAATTACTTTGGTTGAATCTGATCCTTTCCATGGCTATGAGTCTGAAACTGTTGTGGCACATCTTACTAAGTTGAATGATATAGCCACCCTGTTTACCAATGATGAAAAGATCTGCTACTATTATATCCATAAGTTATTTCCATTCTCGTTAAAGGGTGATGCTAAGACTTGGTTTAATTCTCTTGATCCTGGTTGTGTGCGTAGTCCCCAGGATATGATGTATTACTTTTCTGCTAAATATTTTCCCACTCATAAGAAACAAGCTGCCTTGCGGGAAATATATAACTTTGCTCAAACTGAAGAAGAGAGTCTCCCACAAGCTTGGGGGAGGCTTCTCTAGATACTCAATGCTTTGCCTGATCATCCTCTTGAGATGCATGATATACTTGATGTCTTTTATAATGGACTAACCGATGCTTCCAGAGACCACCTAGATAGTTGTGCTGGTTGTGTTTTTAGGGAAAGAACAGCGGAACAAGCTGAATTACTATTGAATAATATGCTGGACAATGAAAATAATTGGACACTTCCTGAACCAGCCCCTAAGCCAACTCCGAAGAAAAGAGGTGTTCTATTTCTCAGTCCTGAAGATATGCAAGAGACAAAGAAATCCATGAAAGAAAAAGGTGTTAAAGCTGAAGATGTTAAGGATTTAACACCTATTGAAGAAATACATGGTCTTGATAACCCGACACAGGTAGTAAAGGTAAATTCTATTTATAGATTTGATGAAGGTGATATTCCTCATTATAAGTCTGCTAGCCAATGCTTAGATGAGTTTGACAATTTCATTGTGAAACAAGAAAACTTCAATGCTTGTGTTGGTAGACAATTACAACACAATGCTTATATAATTGAACGCTTGAGTGATTATCTGTCTAGTGCTAAAGATGAACTGAAACTTATTAGTAAACATGCTTCCATGGTCACCACTCAAGTAGAACAAGTACTTAAGGCTCAGAATGATTTGCTTAATGAATTAAATAGTAAGAATAATGACTATGCTGTTAGAGTTGCAACCAGAGGTGGTAGAATGACTCAGGAACCTCTATATCCTGAAAGCCACCCTAAGAGAATTGAGCAAGATTCTCAGAGAGCTAATTTAGATGCACCTAGTTCTTCTAAGAAGAAGAAAAAGAAAAATGATAGGACTTTGCATGCTTCTAGTGAACATGTAGCTCACCCACCTGAGAATCCCAATGATATATCTGTTTCTGATGCTGAGACACAATCTGGTAATGAACATGAACCTAGTGATAATCTTAATAATGATGTTCATGATGATGCTCAACCTAGCAATGATAATGATGTAGAGGTTGAACCTACTGTTGATCTTGATAACCCACAATCAAAGAATCAACATTATGATAAGAGAGACTTTGTTGCTAGGAAGCACGGTAGGGAAAGAGAACCATGGGTTCAGAAACCCATGCCTTTTCCTCCAAAACCATCCAAGAAAAAGGATGATGAGGACTCTGAGCGCTTTGCTGAAATGATTAGACCTATCTTTTTGCGTATGCGTTTGACTGATGTGCTTAAAACAAATCCTTATGCCAAGTATATGAAAGATATTATTACCAATAAAAGAAAGATACCTGAAGTAGAAATTTCCACCATGCTTGCCAATTACACTTTTGAGGGAGGAATGCCTAAGAAATTAGGAGATCCAGGAGTACCTACTATACCTTGCTCCATTGAGAGAAACTATGTTAAAACTGCTTTCTGTGATCTTGGAGCTGGTGTTAGTGTTATGCCTCTCTCTTTATATCGTACACTTGACTTGAGTAAGTTGATACCTACTGAAATATCATTGCAAATGGCTGATAAATCAACTGCTATACCTGTCGTAGTTGCAAATGTTACTATTCTAACGCACTTTGTTATACTTGATATTCCCGAGGACGATAGTATGTATTTTATTTTTGGAAGACCTTTTTTGAATACTGCAGTGGCTGTTATTGATTGCAACAAAGGCAATGTCACTTTTCACGTCAATGGTAATGAGCATACGGTACACTTTCCGAGGAAACAACCTCAGGTTTATAGTATCAATTATATTGGAAAAAAAAATGGACTATTACTATTGGAGGTTGTGAGTTTCCTATTCCTACTATCAAGAAGGCATATGACATACTTATTGTTGGGAACATACATATCCCCATTGAGGTAACATAGTGTTATTCGAAAATTCTTCGATTTCATGTTACTCGGAAAGAGTTTATTAACAAGACCTGATCAACCTTGTTAATGGATTCCGTTTGATGAACATGGGATAGGTGAATCTAGATAGCACAAATCTTCTGTACCCTCCTTTTACTTTTTGTTAATCAGGTTAAATAAAAGAAAATTAGCATTATTTGTCTGTTTCTAGACTTATCCGTGCAATAAAACAATATCCCAAAAATAAAAGTTCTCCAAATGCCATGAAAATGAAATATGATTTTTTCTAGGATATTTAAGAAAATATGGCACTGAACACACAACAAGGGGAGCCAGCACATGGCCTCGAGGGCACATGGCGCTCCCCCTGCCTCGAGGGCCCCACGTGGCCCCCCTCCACTTATCCTTTCACCCATGCTCTTCTTCTTCCTCCCAAAAAAAATTCCCAACCAGCTCAAACCCGAGTTCTAGCTCATCTTGCTGCCATTTTCGATCTCCTTGCTCAAAGCACCATTCACCAAACTATTTGGGGAGATTATTCCTTGGTATGTGACTCCTCCATTGGTCTAATTAGTTTTTGTTCTAGTGCTTTATTTGTTGAAAATTTATGTTGCTGTGGTGACCTTGTTCTTGAGCTTGCATGTCAAATTTTCTTGGTCCCAAGTATTTCTAATGCATGATATAGCTTCTAGGCACTTATAGGAGTTGTTGGTATTAAGTTTGTTGAGATTGGTTAACTTTTATTGTGAGTTACTAAAAATTTCAGAAAATTTCAGAAAAATGTCTAGGAAAAACTTCCAAGGTGGTCCTTCAAGGAAGCAAGAACCGAGGCTCGCATTCCGTGAGCCGAACGTTGAACCACCAAGGGATGCTGATGTGCGGCCTTGTGAATGAATTTATGAGTCAAGCGGGCATCAAAGATGAATTTTACGCATTTGTGCGCAACGCTGACCTCGATGACTTCATGCAAGATAAGTGTCTCCAATACCGTGGCTTAACTGATAGCTTTGTGAGAAGGTTTAAATTTTCATCTTCACGTAATTCTCACACTGTCCTATATGATCTTTATGATAAATCTTATACCATGGACTTAGAGGATTTTAATGTAGCCTGCAAGCTCCCACAGTGGGGCAGTATGAGTGATCCTCGTAAATCTGAATTTAGAGAATTCCTTGCTAGTATTACAGTGGGAGAATCCAGGGACATCACACAAGCCACCACGGGGAGCATACATTTTCCAGCCATTCACTACTTTGCTCTCTTTATTGGTAGATGCATAAATGGTAAAGATGAAGCCTGTCACATGTGTGTCCCTGATCTTAGCATTCTCAGGAGTGCTGTAGTAGGTGGTAGGCAATATAACTTAGGAGCAATTGTTGCACGTAGACTACACCATAATGGTTAGTATGGAGATTTATTTGGTGGGATCTATGCTACTCGCATAGCCCGCTATCTTGGTGTGTCTGTGCACCCGTATGATGAACCTTTACCTGCTGCTTATTTAGACTGTAATGCTATGGCTAGTCATCGGTTTATAGAATGGGATAATCAAACTCTCAAATATTGACTAATCTTTAACCGACAGCATGCCATCCCTATTGGCCTTCCTGCCCCCACCTTGTTTAACTTTCAGGAAAAGGGAAGATACACTATAACTATGGAGGAGGCAAATGCCCATTATAACATGACGGAGGCAGCCCGCCTTCGAGCTGCAGCTCAACAGGTAGCATCTGCTGCATCTCAGTACGATCCCAACTACAACTTTGGATATCCGTCCGGCCAGTACTGGCCATACACCAACTTAGGCCAAAAGCCTAAGCTTGGGGGAGTACGTGTTTCTCACCGACTTACATTCATGTTCACACACTTATTCTAGTTGTTGGTGCTCACACTCTTTCAATGTACCATCCATGCTTAGTTTCAATTTCTTTTTCTAGTCTTTTTCTTGTGTGCTAGAAAAATCCAGAAAAAAATATTAGTTGAAGCTTCTAGCTAGTTTACTTTATTTGCTTGTAGTAGTAACTAAAAATGAAAACTCAAAAAGATTTCCCGTTCTTCTTTTGCTTGCTGGGAGCTTTCCCGTGTAAATAGTTTCTTTTTCTTTTATTTAGGAGTTAAGAGTAGAATACCATGATTAAAATGCTTAGTGGCTCTCATATGCTTTGTTGTTGATTTAATCTTGAGCCATATTACCTTGTCTTCTCTCTTGTATTCAAATGCCTGCAGATTCCAGCTTAGTACAATGCACATGCACTATTATTATTATCCACACCGTACGGTCGTGCGAGTGAAAGGCAATAAGGATGATATATGAGGAACTATTTGAGATGAGAAATGCTGGTATGAACTCGACCTCTTTTGTTTTTGTAAATATGATTGCTCGTCCTTCTTGATTCAGCTTGTTATGAATGAAACATGTTTGCAATGACAATTAGAGATCATAGCTGCTTATGCCATGCTTAATTAGCTGAGAGTTTATAATGGTCTATCTTGCGTGCCAACATGATATTAAAATGGTTGTGATGTGGTATGATGGGTGGTATCCTCCTCTGAACGATTTAAGTGACTTGACTTGGCACATGTTCACGCATGTAGTTGAAACAAATCAACATAGCCTTCACGATATTTATGTTCATGGTGATTTATATCCTACTCATGCTTGCATTCATTGTTGATTAATTTTAATGCATGTTCATGACCGTTGTTGCTCTCTAGCTGGTCGCTTCCCAGTCTCTTTCTAGCCTTCACCTGTACTAAGCGGGAATAATACTTGTGCATCCACTTCCATAAACCCCAAAGTTATTCCACATGAGTCCACCATACCTTCCTATATGCGGCATTTACCTGCCGTTCCAAGTAAATTTGTATGTGCCAAACTCTAAACCTTCAAATGAAATTCTGTTTTGTTTGCTCGAACAGCTCATGTATCAACTAGGGCTATCTATATCTTCCATGCTAGGTGGGTTATTCTCACAATGAGTGGACTCCGCTCATCATTCATGAGAAAATGGCTGGTAACCGGGATGCCCAGTCCCATGCTCAAAATCATAATAATTAAACAAAATTCCCACAGGGATGTTGCTTGTTTGGACGGTAACCCGTGGATTCGGCTGGCCATGGAGTGTGCTTGTTGGTGGTTGGGGGAGTATAAACTTTACCATTCTGTTTGGGAACCGCATATAATGTGCGTAGCATGGGAGATATCGAGATTCTTGGTTGTTATGTTGACAATGAAAGTATAAGACTCAAAATGTTATTCAATCTCTATTTTAAAAATCGAGCTCTGGCACCTCTACAAATCCCTGCTTCCCTCTGCGAAGGGCCTATCTAAGTACTTTTATGCAGAGTCATCACCCTCTTATCAAAAAGCACCAGTAGGAGAGCACCTCTGTCGTTGCATGTATTACTATTAATTTGCATTGAGTATGATCATGACTGGATCTCTTTTACCATGAATTACAATGCCTAGTCAGTCCTTAATCTTTAAAGGTGCTCTGCATTTATGTTTTGCGGTCTCAGAAAGGGCTAGCGAGATACCATCCTGTTATATCATATCATGATTGTTTTGAGAAGTGTTGTCATCCGAGGTTTATTATTATTGCTCTCTAGTTGATTATGCCATTGAGGTTAGTAGTCTTAAGACCTGAAAGTTATGGTGAATGTGGTTAGTTCATGATCTTGTTGAAAACCTGAATGCTAGCTTACATATTTACAACAACAAGAGCAAACAGACTTTGTCAAAGTTTTTCTTTATCACTTTCAGTTTATCAACTGCATTGCTTGAGGACAAGCAAAGGTTTAAGCTTGGGGGAGTTGATACGTCTCCAACGTATCTACTTTTCCAAACACTTTTGCCCTTGTTTTGGACTCTAACTTGCATGATTTGAATGGAACTAACCCGGACTGACGCTGTTTTCAGCAGAACTGCCATGGTGTTGTTTTTGTGCAGAATAAAAAGTTCTTGGAATCGCCTGAAAATCAACGGAGAATTATTTCAGAAATTATAAAAAATGTCTGCAAGATGATCTGCATCGGGGTGCCCACACCCTGTCATCGAGGGTGGGGGCGCGCCCCTGCCTCGAGGGCCCCTCGATGCTCCACCGACGTATCCCCAAGTCATATATATTCTGTTTCGGGGAGGAAAAAATCAAGGAGAAAGAATTATCACATTTTACGAGACGGAGCCGCCGCCAAGCCCTAATCTCTCTCTGGAGGGCTGATCTGGAGTCCGTTCAGGGCTCCGGAGAGTGGAGATCGTCGCCATCGTCATCATCAACTTTCCTCCATCACCAATTCCATGATGCTCACCGCCGTGTGTGACTAATTCCATCGTAGGCTTCCTGGACGGTGATGGGTTGGATGGGATCTATCATGTATCGAGTTAGTTTTGTTAGGGTTTGATCCCTAGTATCCACTATGTTATGAGATTGATGTTGCTATGACTTTGCTATGCTTAATGCTTGTCACTAGGGCCCGAGTGCCATGATTTCAGATCTGAACCTATTATGTTTTCATGAATATATGTGTGTTCTTGATCCTATCTTGGAAGTCTATAGTCACCTACTATGAGTTATGATCCGGCAACCCCGAAGTGACAATAATCGGGACCACTTCCGGTCATGACCATAGTTTGAGGAGTTCATGTATTCACTATGTGTTAATGCTTTGGTCCGGTACTCTATTAAAAGGAGGCCTTAATATCCCTTAGTTTCCAATAGGACCCCCCGGCCATGGGAGGGTAGGACAAAAGATGTCATGCAAGTTCTTTTCCCTAAGCACGTATGACTATATTCGGAATACATGCCTACATTGCATTGATGAACTGGAGCTAGTTCTGTGTCACCCTAGGTTATAACTTCTACATGATGAATTGCATCCAACGTAATTTCCCATCACCGATCCAATGCCTACGAGCTTTACCTATATTGCTAGTTGGTTATTTACTTTCCGTTGCTATTATCACAAAAACTACAAAAACACTATCTTTAATTTTATTGCTGCTCCCGTCACTATCATATTACTTTGCTACTAAACTACCTTGCTGCAGATACTAAGTTTCCAGGCGTGGTTGAATTGACAACTCAGCTGCTAATGCTTAAGAGTATTCTTTGACTCCCCTTATGTCGAATCAACAAATTTCGGTTTAATACTTTACCCTCGAAAATTGTTGCGATCCCCTACACTTGGGGGTTATCAAGACTATTTTCTGGCGCCGTTGCGGGGGAGCATAGCTCTATTCTTTAAGTCACTCGGGATTTATATCTGTTTATCACTATGACGAATTTGAAGGACTCAAAAACCAAGATCTTACCCTCAACTACGAGGAGATGTAAGGAACTGCCATCTAGCTCTGCACTTGATTCTCCTTCTGTTATGATTAAACTTGCGACAGCTACTCCTGCTACTGAATCTGATATGACGTATGTTCTTGATGATTCTACTTCTGCTATGCATGATGAAACTACCTCTATGCCTGATACTGTGCCACTAGGTGAATTTCTAGATGAACAAATGGTAAGGTTAGGGAGAGTGCAATTGTTGATGATATTTATGAAAGTGATGATGAAACTACTCCCAATAGATATGAATTGCCTGTTGTGAATGAGGGTTATGTTATAGATGAAGAAACTGCTAGAGACTTTCTTGCTTGCAATGATAGATACGATCTTAAGAAGTTATTAGCTAAGTTGAAAGAAAAGTCCTTGAATGCTAGAATGAAACATGACCCTGCTTTTGCTACTTCACCTATATGTGTAACTGATAAGGATTATGAATTCTCTGTTGATCCTGAGTTAATTACTTTGGTTGAATCTGATCCTTTCCATGGCTATGAGTGTGAAACTGCTGTGGCACATCTTACCAAGTTGAATGATATAGCCACCCTGTTTACCAAAGATGAAAAGATCCGCTACTATTATATCCTTAAGTTATTTCCATTCTCGTTAAAGGGTGATGCTAAGACTTGGTTTAATTCTCTTGATCTTGGTTGTGTGCGTAGTCCCCAGGATATGATGTATTACTTTTCTGCTAAATATTTTCCCACTCATAAGAAACAAGCTGCCTTGCGGGAAATATATAACTTTGCTCAAACTGAAGAAGAGAGTCTCCCACAAGATTGGGGGAGGCTTCTCCAGTTACTCAATGCTTTGCCTGATCATCCTCTTGAGATGCATGATATACTTGATGTCTTTTATAATGGACTAACCGATGCTTCCAGAGACCACCTGGATAGTTGTGCTGGTTGTGTTTTCAGGGAAAGAACAGCGGAACAAGCTGAATTACTATTGAATAATATGCTGGCCAATGAAAATAATTGGACACTTCCTGAACCAGCCTCTAAGCCAACTCCGAAGAAAAGAGGTGTTCTATTTCTCAGTCCTGAAGATATGCAAGAGGCAAAGAAATCCATGAAAGAAAAAGGTATTAAAGCTGGAGATGTTAAGGATTTACCACCTATTGAAGAAATACATGGTCTTGATAACCCGACACAGGTAGTAAAGGTAAATTCTATTTATAGATTTGATGAAGGTGATATTCCTCATTATAAGTCTGCTAGCCAATGCTTAGATGACTTTGACAATTTCATTGTGAAACAAGAAAACTTCAATGCTTATGTTGGTAGACAATTACAACATAATCCTTATATGATTGAACGCTTGAGTGATTATCTGTCTTGTGCTAAAGATGAACTGAAACTTATTAGTAAACATGCTTCCATGGTCACCACTCAAGTAGAACAAGTACTTAAGGCTCAGAATGATTTGCTTAATGAATTAAATAGTAAGAATAATGACTATGCTGTTAGAGTTGCAACCAGATGTGGTAAAATGACTTAGGAACCTCTATATCCTGAAGGCCACTCTAAGAGAATTGAGCAAGATTCTCAGAGAGCTAATTTAGATGCACCTAGTTCTTCTAAGAAGAAGAAAAAGAAAAATGATAGGACTTTGCATGCTTCTAGTGAACATGTAGCTCACCCACCTGAGAATCCCAATGATATATCTGTTTCTGATGCTGAGACACAATCTGGTAATGAACATGAACCTAGTGATAATCTTAATAATGATGTTCATGATGATGCTCAACCTAGCAATGATGATGATGTAGAGATTGAACCTGTTGTTGATCTTGATAACCCACAATCAAAGAATCAACGCTTTGATAAGAGAGACTTTGTTGCTAGGAAGCACGGTAGGGAAAGAGAACCATGGGTTCAGAAACCCATGCCTTTTCCTCCGAAACCATCCAAGAAAAAGTATGATGAGGATTTTGAGCGCTTCGCTGAAATGATTAGACCTATCTTTTTGCGTATGTGTTTGACTGATGTGCTTAAAAGAAATCCTTATGCTAAGTATATGAAATATATTATTACCAACAAAAGAAAGATACCTGAAGTAGAAGTTTCCACCATGCTTGCCAATTACACTTTTGAGGGTGGAATGCCTAAGAAAATAGGAGATCCAGGAGTACCTACTATACCTTGCTCCATTAAGAGAAACTATGTTAAAACTGTTTTGTGTGATCTTGGAGCAGGTGTTAGTGTTATGCCTCTCTCTTTATATCGTAAACTTGACTTGAGTAAGTTGACACCTACTGAAATATCCTTGCAAATGGCTGATAAATCAACGGCTATACCTGTCGGTATTTGTGAGGATGTGCCTGTTGTAGTTGCAAATGTTACTATTCTAACGGACTTTGTTATACTTGATATTCCCGAGGACGATAGTATGTCTATTATTCTTGGAAGACCTTTTTTGAATACTGCAGGGGCTGTTATTGATTGCAACAAAGGCAATGTCACTTTTCGTGTCAATGGTAATGAGCATACGGTACACTTTTCAAGGAAACAACCTCAGGTCCATAGTATCAATTATATTGGAAAAACTTCGACTATTACTATTGGAGGTTTTGAGTTTCCTATTCCTACTATCAAGAAGGCATATGACATACTTATTGTTGGGGACATACATATCCCCATTGAGGTAACATAGTCTTATTCGAAAATTCTCCGGTTTCATGTTACTCAGATTGAGTTTATTAACAAGACCTGATCTACCTTGTTAATGGATTCCTTTTGATGAGCATGGGATAGGTGAATCTAGATATTCTATACCCTTCTTTTACTCTCTGTTAATTAGGTTAAATAAAACAAAAATAGCATCATCTTTCTGTTTCTAGACTTATCCATGCAACAAAAAATATCCCGAAAATAAATGTTCTCCAAATGCCATGAAAATGAAATATGATTTTTTCTAGATTATTTAAGAAAATATGGCACTGAACACTCAGCGAAGGGAGCTAGCATGTGTCCTCGATGGCACGGGGCGCGCCCCCCTTCCCAAGGCATGCCCCCTGCCTCGAGGGCCCCACGTGGCCCCTCTCCACTTATCCTTTCACCCATGCTCTTCTTCTTCCTCCCAAAAAAAATCCCCAACCAGCTCAAACCCGAGTTCTAGCTCATTTTTCTGCCATTTTCGATCTCCTTGCTCAAAGCACCATTCACCAAACTGTTTGGGGAGATTGTTCCTTGGTATGTGACTCCTCCATTGGTCCAATTAGTTTTTGTTCTAGTGCTTTATTTGTTGAAAATTTATGCTGCTGTGGTGACCTTGTTCTTGAGCTTGCATGCCAAATTTTCTTGGTCCCAAGTAGTTCTAATGCATGATATAGCCTCTAGGCACTAGTAGGAGTTGTTGCTATCAATCTTGTTGAGTTTGGTTAACTTTTATTGTGAGTTACTAAAAATTTCAGAAATTTTCAAAAAAGGAAAATGTTAAAAAGATTATTGAGGGGCTCCTCCAGAAAGAGCTCATAGGAGAAGAAGAGAGAAGAAAATAAGAAACCCGAGTATAATCTTCCTCGCATGGCGGAAGTTCGACCGTGCGAATGGCCTTGTAATAATTTCATGATGTCCGCCGGTATTTGCGAAGACTTTTATTGGATGGCGAATAATGCAGGCCTCACCGACTTCCTCAACGACCAGAAAGAATAGTATCTATTACTCACCAATATTTTTACGCAAGGCTTTCATTTTCATTCTAGGAAAACACCACCTATGGTGGAGTTTCGCTTATATGATGTGAGTAAGGAGATATCACTTTTAGATTTTTGTGAAATATGCAAAGTACCCTTTGGAGGTAGACTCGATGAACCACGTCATGAATATGTCAAAGGGTTCATTGATATGATAGCCGTAGGTGAAACTAGACAAGTTGTAGGGGCAAGAATCACTAGTATACACTTCCCTGTTCTGTGCTACTTCGCTTTATTTGCTAGTAGGTATTTAATTGGTCGCGGGAACAGTGGGAATCTCAGTGCCCCTGATATTATCATTTTACGCCATGCTTTGTTTCGAGACACAACTTTTAGCTGGGGCGCCGTCGTTGCCAAACGATTGAGTCTTAACCGCTCAAGAGGGCCCGTCTTTGGAGGCATATTTGCTTCTCGCCTTGCTGATTATTTTAATATACCCATTAGGCATCATGAGAAGGAAGAAAAATTGCTTGCCCCTGTTTATCTAGACTACAAGAGCATGGTAGCTCATGACTTTATTGTTAAAGACAAAAATATGCAGCTCCATTATAAATTGAGGTTTGATGAAATATACTGTGAAATTGTTACCTCGCATGCACCTTCTTTGTTTGATCTATCTACATGTGTATTCCTCATCACCTCAGATGACTTCTACAAGTACCAAGGCCAGGCACAAGCTTCAGAGCCTGAGCCAGAACCACCACTTGATCCTTCCCGACAATCTGTTTATGGGTGGGAGTTGGACGAGCTCGCCAACTAGTGGCGCCCAAAGGACACATCTCAGTACACTGGAGGGAGTGGCTTTGATCCGTGGCCATAAACCAACTTAGGCCAAAAGCCTAAGCTTGGGGGAGTACGTGTTCCTCACCGACTTACATTCATGTTCACACACTTATTCTAGTTGTCGGTGCTCACACTCTTTCACTGTACCATCCATGCTTAGTTTCAATTTCTTTTTCATAGTCTTTTTCTTGCGTGCTAGAAAAACCCAGAGAAACAAAGAAATATTAGTTGTAGCTTCTAGCTAGTTTACTTTCTTTGCTTGTAGTAGTAACTAAAAATGAAAACCCCATAAGTTTCTCGTTCTTCTTTTGCTTGTTGGGAGCTTTCCCGTGTAAATACTTTCTTTTCTTTTCTTTAGGGGTTAAGAGTAGAAGACCATGATGAAAATGCTTAGTGGCTCTCATGTGCTTGGTTGTTAATTTAATCTTGAGCCATATTACCTTGTCTTCTCTCTTGTATTAAATGCCTGCAGATTCCAGCTTAGTCAAATGCACGTGCACTATTATTATTATTCACACCGTTCGGTCGTGCGAGTGAAAGGCAATAAGGATGATATATGATGAACTAATTGAGATGAGAAAAGCTGGTATGAACTCGACCTCTCTTGTTTCTGTAAATATGATTGCCCGTCGTTCTTGATGCAGCGTGTTATGAATGAAACATGTTTGCAATGACAACTAGAGATCCTAGCTGCTTATGCCATGCTTAATTAGCTGAGAGTTTATACTGGTCTATCTTGCTTGCCAACATGATATTAAAATGGTTGCGATGCGGTATGATGGGTGGTATCCTCCTCTGAACGATTTAAGTGACTTGACTTGGCACATGTTCACGCATGTAGTTGAAACAAATCAACATAGCCTTCACGATATTTATGTTCATGGTGATTTATATCCTACTCATGCTTGCATTCATTGTTGATTAATTTTAATGCATGTTCATGACCGTTGTTGCTCTCTAGCTGGTCGCTTCCCAGTCTCTTTCTAGCCTTCACCTGTACTAACCGGGAATACTGCTTGTGCATCCACTTCCATAAACCCCAAAGTTATTCCACATGAGTCCACCATACCTTCCTATATGAGGTATTTACCTGTCGTTCCAAGTAAATTAGTACGTGCCAAACTCTAAACCTTCAAATGAAATTCTGTTTTGTATAATCGAACAACTCATGTATCAACTAGGGTTGTCTATATCTTCCATGCTAGGTGGGCTATTCTCACGATGAGTGGACTCCGCTCATCATTCATGAGAAAATGGCTGGTAACCGGGATGCCCACTCCCATGCTCAAAATCAAAATAATTAAACAAAACTCCCCTAGGGATGTTGCTTGTTTAGATGGTAACCCGTGGATTCGGCTGGCCGTGGAGTGTGCTTGTTGGTTGTTGGGGGAGTATAAACTTTACCATTCTGTTTGGGAACCGCCTATAATGTGCGTAGCATGGGAGATATCGAGATTCTTGGTTGTTATGTTGACAATGAAAGTATACCACCCAAAATGTTATTCATCTCTATTTAAAAATAGAGCTCTGGCACCTCTACAAATCCATGCTTCCCTCTGCGAAGGGCCTATCTATTTACTTTTATGCAGAGTCATCATCCTCTTATCAAAAACCACCAGTAGGAGAGCACCTCTGCCGTTGCATGTATTACTATTAATATGCATTGAGTATGATCATGACTGGATCTCTTTTACCATGAATTACAATGTCTAGTCAGTCCTTGATCTTTAAAGGTGCTCTGCATTTATGTTTTGCGGTCTCAGAAAGGGCTAGCGAGATGCCATCCTGTTATATCATATCATGATTGTTTTGAGAAGTGTTGTCATCCGAGGTTTATTATTATTGCTCGCTAGTTGATTATGCTATTGATGTGAGTAGTCTTGAGACATGAAAGTTATTAAGAATATGGTTAGTTCATGATCTTGTTGAAAACCTGAATGCTAGCTTACATATTTACAACAACAAGAGCAAACAGAGTTTGTCAAAGTTTTTCTTTATCACTTTCAGTTTATCAACTGAATTGCTTGAGGACAAGCAAAGGTTTAATCTTGGGGGAGTTGATACATCTCCAACGTATCTACTTTTCTAAACCCTTTTGCCCTTGTTTTGGACTCTATCTTGCATGATTTGAATGGAACTAACCCGAACTGACGCTGTTTTCAGCAGAACTGCCATGGTGTTGTTTTTGTGCAGAATAAAAAGTTCTCAGAATTGCCTGAAAATCAATGGAGAATTATTTCAGAAAATATAAAAATACATGCAAGAAGATACTCACTGAGGGGCCCACACCCTATCCTCGAGGGTGGGGGCGCGACCCCCTTCCCAGGGCGCGCCCCCTGCCTCGAGGGCCCCCCGATGCTCCACCGACATATCCACAGGTCCTATATATTCCGTTTCGGGGAGAAAAAAATCAAGGAGAAAGAATAATCGCGTTTCACGAGACGGAGCCGCCGCCAAGCCCTATTCTCTCTCACGAGGGCTGATCTGGAGCCCGTTCGAGGCTTCGGAGAGTGGAGATCGTCGCCATCGTCATCACCAACTTTCCTCCATCACCAATTCCATGATGCTCACCGCCGTGTGTGAGTAATTCCATCGTAGGCTTGCTAGATGGTGATGGGTTGGATGGGATCTATCATGTAATCGAGTTAGTTTTGTTAGGGTTTGATCCGTAGTATCCACTATGTTCTGAGATTGATGTTGATATGACTTTGCTATGCTTAATGCTTGTCACTAGGGCCCGAGTGCCATGATTTCAGATCTGAACCTATTATGTTTTCATGAATATATGTGTGTTCTTGATCCTATCTTGCAAGTCTATAGTCACCTACTATGTGTTATGATCCGGCAACACCGAAGTGACAATAATCGGGACCACTCCTGGGGATGACCATAGTTTGAGGAGTTCATGTATTCACTATGTGTTAATGCTTTGGTCTGGTACTCTATTAAAAGGAGGCCTTAATATCCCTTAGTTTCCAATAGGACCCCGCTGCCACCGGAGGGTAGGACAAAAGATGTCATGCAAGTTCTTTTCCATAAGCACGTATGACTATATTCGGAATACATGCCTACATTGCATTGATGAACTGGAGCTAGTTCTGTGTCACCCTAGGTTATAACTTCTACTTGATGAATTGCATCCAACGTAATTTCCCATCACCGATCCAATGCCTACGAGCTTTACCTATATTGCTAGTTGGTTATTTACTTTTCCGTTGCTATTATCACAAAAACTACAAAAACAGTATCTTTACTTTTATTGTTGCTACCGCCACTATCATATTACTTTGCTACTAAACTACCTTGCTGTAGATACTAAGTTTCCAGATGTGGTTGAATTGACAACTCAGCTGCTAATACTTAAGAGCATTCTTTGGCTCCCCTTGTGTCGAATCAACAAATTTGGTTTTAATACTTTATCCTCGAAAACTATTGCGATCCCCTACACTTGTGGGTTATCAACCCGCGGTACCCATATGAAATCTTGTTGTGCCGTGTAGTTTCCCACGCTTTGTATTCTTTCACTACTGCTTTGTCTTTAACTGATATGATTTGAACCATGTCTCTATTTTGATTTGGCAAGACAATGGAGTGACCATAGGACATAGATATATGTTTGTTTGATGCTTTAATTATGTACTAGTACTTGGCAATGGAAGACTTGGTAGTTTAACCCTGACCGCCTTACTAATGAACTGGTTCACCGAAATGAGTTTCATATACTAGTACATGCTAAACTATTATGTGTCTGCTTGTTTCTTCTTTTAGAATGCTGACAGAATATTGGGAAGAGTGCCTTATTAAGCAATGGTAAAGGAAGTAATGCAGATAAGGTTCAGGATAGTGACACATCCTTGTTGGTCTCCCACAAAGCTGATAAAACATCTAAGGAAGACTATCTCGAAGACAGTGAGACAACCAGAAAGTCCTATCTATGTTTAGTGTTGGAGTTACTGGCCACTACCACTTGCACAAGCTATTCAAACTCACTGTCTGAATCAGTTCGGTTTCTTGAGACTCAACTACAAGCTGAAAGACATCGATCCATGTGCCGCGAAAAGAAGCGGAAGGACCGCGGAAGTCCCTGGAGCATTCAGATGCATACTTTCTGGTGCAACAGCAAGCGTTGGAGGATTTTAGTGTCAAATAGGACAAAGCTAATAAGCTTGCTAAGCTTGCTAAGCTTATTGCCAGCATGGTGGATACCAGATTTCCTGAGCTCTTCTGAAGTTGTTTCAGTTATGCTCATGTTTTGCTGCCGCGTTTATTTGCACTGGTGGCCAATTTTGACGGCCAGTGTATGTAATATGCTGCTTTGTTCCCTATATTTGCACTGGTGGCGAACTTTGATGCCCAGTGGATGTAATATGTGTAATAGCGGTAATAGGCTAGCGTTAATTGCTTGCTTATTTATGTCCTTATTGTCTTGTTTATTTGTTTTCTTGTAGTCAGTGCTGTTCTTTTTCCGCGGTTTGCTAGTGGCCGGAATAACATATTTTTTATAACTAGGCCACATTAACAATGGGCTACATATTTACTGTAGTTAACATGGGCCTCCTACGGGCCGTAGAAACAATGGGCCTTCTAAGGGCCGTAGAAACAATGGGCCTTCTACGGGTCATTGACACAATGGGCCTTCTACGGGCCGTATCATCAATGGGCCTTCTACGGGCCATATGATCGGTTGGCCAAACATGGGCCAATAACAGACCACGTTATGGCCGTAAATGGGCTAGAGATGAAATCGTCCGTTCATGGGCCGACCATAACGGGTCGTCGTTAATAGGCCGTATTTGATGACGCTATGAAAAGGGCCCAACGTATTAACGGGCCACAGACGGGCCAACTGTATCCACGAGCTGTATTTGGCCCACAAGCAGAAAATGACAGTAACGGCCCAAAAGTAAACGAATGCTGGAAATGAGCCCAAGACTAAATGGGCCGTATTTGATGACGCTATGAAAATGGCCCAACGTATTAATGGGCCACAAACGGGCCGACTATAACCACGGGCTGTATTTGGCCCACAAGCAGAAAATGACAGTAACGGGCCGAAAGTAAACGAATGCTAGAAATGAGCCCAAGAATAAGTGGGCCCTGAGAAGGGTGAAAGATAACATGGGCTGGAAACGGCCCAAAGGAATAATGGACTCTTAATGGGTATAAAGTGATACACTGTTCATTACGGGCCAGTTTTAACACGGGCCGTTAATGGGCCGAGAGTAATAAGGGCCTCATATGGGCCGAAAGACGTCATGGGCCATACATGGGCCGGAAATTAAAACGGGCTGGAATTATATTGGACGGCCCAGATGACGCTACTGGGCCTAATTCGGAGAGGCCGTAAACGGGCCCTGGGTTAGCGGGCTGTAAATGGGCTATATGCGGACAGGCCGTTAACAGGCTTGCCGTGGGCTGGCCCGCCACCTTTTGACCAAGTCAAACGGGCCGGCCTTTTCACAGGAATGGGCCGCTGTTGGGCCATGCCACGTGTCGGCGTATCATAGGCACTTTGGGTCCAATGAGTGAACGACATCTATCCCAACGGTGAGCTGACACGTGTTTCCTCCAGCCAATGATGATTTTACACGTGGAAAATCCCCATTGGTCGGGGCTGTTAGCGGGTTATCGGATCCAAAACCGGACCCGATAGCTTAACGACGTTCTGTTACGGTGGATGCCACGTGTCGGTCACCCTTGATGAAAGCACTTTTGTGACGCACGATATATCGTCATGGAAGTGGACACTTTCGTGATGATAATTTTGCTAATGTCATGGAACACTTCTACGACAGCACATGTATGACTATCTTGATTCTGTCATAAAATCGTCATGGATGTACATGCATGACAGAAAACGTGACCTACTGTGACAAACACGTATCATCACGGAAGTGTATTTTTTCTGTAGTGACATGAGGTCTAGTTTCGATTGATCTAGGTTTGTTTGGATCATGGCTGCATTCACCCTCGTTTTATATGGGTCTGCCGAGTACACTGGTACCACAATTTTAGTGTTGGTTTAGCGGGCCAACGGCCTGAACCAACCCCATCCCTATTTACCTATATTGAATTTTAATCCGCTGGTCGCAATCACATGATAGAAATGGTGAATCTGACCATGCAGACATGTTTTCAGTAGTTGCCTGCATGATTTGGCATTATGATGTTGGTGATACTTTGGCTTGTTTTTTCTAATTTTTGTGTTAGTCCATACCAGGCGAACTAAGAATTAACTTGTATTCTATTTAGCTCAACCCACCTTTCATTATAACAACGCCGATACTATTAACAGAGAGGTTTGTGCTTACCACCTATATAGGCTGAAAAATTCCTTATGGCCTATACTAAATAAATGCAATGTCAAGACTATTACCCTGGGAGATAAGAGGATTGGCATCAGAACCAGTCTTCTGGAGGAGAAAGCAACAACATGTAGTATGATGTGTTGCTATGCTGATGAGCTCAAGGAAGGGTTTATTCCATGGATTGATCTGGTCATGTTAACATTTTTTCTTCTTTCAAAATTCATCCTCCTTGTCTGTCCCACTGTCTTTTTGTGTGTGCGCACTAGGAATTGCAGCTGAATCTGGATTTGTACAGGTTGCAACTACTCTGGTACCTCTCCTCAAATTCTATTTTCATGACGAAGTTAGGAAGGTAGCTGTTTCAGGTTAGACATCTTCAATTTTGTTATATATTTTTCTTGTATTTTACATGTTCTCATTGTATGCATAATGCAATCTTCCCTGCGATGCCCGAACCTTTGCGTTCAGCAAAGTTGGCAGTAGAAAAAAGGCCAAGCTCAAGGCCGAGATTATTCTTATCTTAAGCAACTATCTGATTACATAGTTCCAGCTCTTGTAGAGGCTATGCATAAAGTAAGTGCAACTTCTAAGATGTTTCTTCATTCCACTTAGTGCTCATTCAGTTAGTTTTTGTTCTTTGCTGTAAGCCTATTACTATAACTCTGTAGGAACCTGAGACCCAAATTTGTGCAAGCATACTTGATTCAATGAACGAGTCAACTGAATGTCAAGTTATTGGTTGATTTGAATTGGGATAGCAGAGGTCATCTCTGCTTCATCCAATAGCCGAACATTGTCCGATTATGTCGTGACAGATCAGCCTATCAACCTGTATGCGTGGGACCTGGATGAAACACTTGTTCTGCCGAAGGCGCTGCTAACCGGTCGTTTGCTAGGCATTTTGAAGGCCTCAAGATTAATGAAACAGGTACTGAAATAGGCAAGGTTTTGGAGACCATCATTCTTGAACTTTGTGATGAGCACTTCTTCTATTAGGAGGTTAGTCGACACCTCGGATCTTGTCCGCTGACATCTTACTAGAGCAATGTATTTTTGTATGCTTGTCATTGTGCCTAAAATACCAAAAATGTACTACATTTCTTCTTTTGATGTTATGGATAAGCCATCTAGCTGCACATTTGTATGACGTGTGTCCACTTATATGTCATTTGTTTATACTGATAGTTTTTGTTCTCTCACGTATGCAAATTGAGAGCTACAATCAACCCTATATCAGTGCTTTATATGAGTATGATGATGATAGGAAAGACCTTAATATGATTTTGAGGCTGAATGGTTTAGTTCTCCTTATGATGATGTTAATAAAAGGAAGCTTGCATATAGGTCTTCGTAGTGTCAGAGATAAGTATGCGAAGGTATCATAATAATTAATTTATGTTACTTTATTTCCATGAACTTTTGTACATGAGATTAAGCATATCTATTGCATTTAACAGTGAATATTCTAAATATGGTTGATTGTAGCTCTCAATTTGCATACGTGAGAGAACAAAAACTATCAGTATAAACAAATGACATATAAGTGGACACACGTCATACAAATGTGCAGCTAGATGGCTTATCCATAACATCAAAAGAAGAAATGTAGTACATTTTTGGTATTTTAGGCACAATGACAAGCATACAAAAATACATTGCTCTAGTAAGATGTCAGCGGACAAGATCCGAGGTGTCGACTAACCTCCTAATAGAAGAAGTGCTCATCACAAAGTTCAAGAATGATGGTCTCCAAAACCTTGCCTATTTCAGTACCTGTTTCATTAATCTTGAGGCCTTCAAAATGCCTAGCAAACGACCGGTTAGCAGCGCCTTCGGCAGAACAAGTGTTTCATCCAGGTCCCACGCATACAGGTTGATAGGCTGATCTGTCACGACATAATCGGACAATGTTCGGCTATTGGATGAAGCAGAGATGACCTCTGCTATCCCAATTCAAATCAACCAATAACTTGACATTCAGTTGACTCGTTCATATTACTCTTGTGAAAACTATAATATTCATTTTACTCCATGAGAATGACTGAACCATCCATATAAATCGATGAGGGAATCATATACTAGCAGTCTTTGTTCTCTGTAGCAGCAACTTCTTTTGTCGTATTTGGTCGATAATGTTCAAGCCTAATCCTTCTAATGTTTCTGCTTTGCCTTAATTTTTGACGGTGTCTAGCAACTGTTAGTAGTATGTTAGCCGATTCTGTGCGCAAACTTTTTGTTTGTACAAATCCTTTTCGCTATTGAGCCGCTGTCTGCTAATGTAACTGATGTGAGGATTTTGTTTTTTGCACACAAGTTGTCAGGGTGAGGAACCTGAGGAACGGTGTGCAGTTCATCCCGGCCAAGGCCTTCAAGTCCTGCAAGCTTTACTACATCAATGGAGTAATTCCTCTAGAAGCATATGTATTTGCTAGGAGCGATCAGTATAGCGTAGCCCTTTAATAGTCACGGTCTAGAAGATATTCCACACAAGTAGTATTCTGATGCAACCAACATAATTGTAGAACTGCAACAGGGTCGACCTGACGATTTCTTGCTTGAATTTCATTTTCTTTGGTTTTCTCATCCAGGAGTGAGTTGTCTCTATACACGCATGCTTGGAGAACAGTGCTAGTCTCAGAAATTTGGAAGCTAGATTATCCAGTGAAAGTATGTTATATAGTGTAGCGTTGAACAAGGGATGTTTTTGCCTTTGATAGATTTTATGTTAGCTTTTGTTCTAGCATATACAAATTGACATTTTGTAAAAACTATGCAATTACATGGCCTACCATGCCCCCAATTTCCCCAATTTCTATTTGTCCATCTTTTTCCTAAAACTATCAACTGATTCAAGTCATATTTGAGTACATTGCAGCTTATGATGTTCATACCATCATGTTGGTCTATTGGATCCATCACAAAAAAATGTTGGTTTGTTTGATGATCTTCATGTGTTTCTTACGTTGGCTGGGAGAATGATATGTACGACGAGCAATTTCCTGTCGGGTTATTGAGCTGAAACACCAACATGGAGATGAGTCTTTTATCAGGTGATTTGAGCTTATACTTTGCATCTCTTTTCCGGCTTTGGATGGGCTAAAAAAACAACACATACTGATGTCTTATAGAGGATGATTGTCACTTACCATTAAATTCTGTCAAAAAGACTAGGATTCACATGTACTGATGTATGGTATGTGATTGTCTGTTCGGATGCCTAAAGGTACTTAATTACCCTCAAATACAGCACCTGCTTCCATTTGCCTTGACCACCTTCTGGTACTTCTCCCGAGAAAACATATGTAGATGAAATTTCCTTTTATTTGTAATCTTCATTTTCGTTAGCCACCTTCTAGTACTTGTCTCGAGATAACATTTCTTCTCTAGTTTTTCATTGCACTCGGTCTGGTATGGAAAGAAGTGGCATGGATACAGTGAGGATTAGATCAGAATAATCAAAACAAGTCCTGATTTAGACCTATGTTCATGTGCAACTCATTATTATTGATTGAAAATTGTTTATTTTGCTGTCTGAAGCAGCGGCGGTTTGAAGAAAGGCCTTTCTAAACCTGATTTAACAATGCTAATGTATGCAAGCCTCTGTTCCCGGATGACAGTTCTAAGATATTCCTTCTGTCTTATGTAGGAATAGGATCAATATCAGTATCATGCTCATCTAATGGGTTGTGTGTGCTTTGGGATTCTTGGAAAATGCATTGTTGGTTGATGATCCTACTGCCCAAGTTGGCAAGGTGGGCGATACTTCAATGTATTAGCTGCTACTTGCCTCTGGTGCTTCCAATTTGATCCATTGGTACCTTTTGAGTCTGTCTGACTATTTTCCCTCTCTGTCGTGACTTAAGGGATATGCCGTTGGCTAATGAGGTGATCCCCACCAAAACCAAGAAGGCAGGTGCCACTGAAACCAGAGAGGTCAGGTGTTAAATGCTCGCCCTTTTGGTATGTTTGTTTGATCTTCTTCTTCTTACTTCAATGAACTCCTGTGATGAGTAACCTGCTAATCTACGGTTGGAAATCTATATATGCATGACCTTATCCTTTTTTTGTGGATTCGTGAAGAAATGATTATTGGCTATGGGAGCGTCTCTTCAGATGTTGTACAACAATGTCACGTGTCTCTGTTAGCTCTGATTCCATTGCACCCTTTTGTCCGACATACATTTATCTATGTATTTGACCCACCTGGTTAGTTCATGTTGTGACATTCTAATGACTTCCTCTATGACGAGAATGCTTGATAATTTGGAAAAAAGAAGATGAAGTGCTTTTGGGTTAGGTTCAGGCTTTCTGAGTAGGTGCATATTACAAATATGCATATGTTGTGCCCGTATTGTACATTATGTGTGCTTGGAAGTATGAGACAATACTTTGTATGGATCATATCAGACAATGAATTTTTGTATAAGATTGCTACACCTTGCCTATTGTAGTCTAACTATCCTACCTGAATGCTATCAAATGAGTTGTGTCTGTACAAAACTTAAACTACATTGTTATCATAAGCTATGTCATCTAATACTTATTTAGACTTTGGTATTGTATCATTGTTTTTTATCTATCTATCTGTACACGGATCTACTGCCTGAGTGTTGATATGTGTCATGCTCAAACCCTGTTGTTATTACTGATAAAACATATCATGCATCCGCACGCCGAGCTTTCAGTTCTTTTGTTAGGGGGTAAGATACAACACTTGCAGGGGTATGGCAAGCCGTATTTACTACCTTACTATTATGTGTGTGTGGTTGAGCTTACCAATGCTGCTATCAATATAGCTTGCTTTTGGAGTGAAACCTTTTGTTGTTTTTGGACCAATTTCTATTTGCTGAATATGTATGCTATAAACTTGATATATCAGGTTGATAAACACAGCTACATTATGCTATTTTTTTTATTTGCAATGCTTCATTGACTGTATTAACAGATTGGATATGACTATATACTCGGCAGCGGTGCTGCCGGGTGCGGCAAGCCGCACTTCCTACCTATTGCTCTAATAATGATGATCATCACACTTCTATTTTATTTACAACTCAAAGATTACAACTCGATACTAGAACAAAATATGACTCTATATGAATGCCTCCGGCGATGTACCGGGATGTGCAATGAATCAAGAGTGACATGTATGAAAAATTATGCATGGTGGCCTTACCACAAATACGATGTCAACTACATGATCATGCATGGCAATATGACAATGATGAAGCGTGTCATAATAAATGGAACGGTGGAAAGTTGCATGGCAATATATTTCGGAATGGCTATGGAAATGCCATGATAGGTAGGTATGGTGCCTGTTTTGAGGAAGGTATATGGTGGGTGTATGGTACCGGCGAAAGTTGCGCGGTACAAGAGAGGCTAGCAATGGCAGAAGGGTGAGAGTGCGTATAATCCATGGACTCAACATTAGTCATAAAGAACTCACAGACTTATTGCAAAAATCTACATTTCATCAAAACAAAGTACTACACGCAAGCTCCTAGGGGAAGGGTTGGTAGGAGTGAACCATCGCGCGATGCCGACCTCCACACAAAGGATGACAATCAAAGAAATACCTCATGCTTCAAATTTCTCACACAACGGTTACCATACGTGCATGCTATGGGACTTGAAAACCTCAAAACAAGTATTTCTCAAATTCACAACTACTCTACTAGCATGGCTCTAATATCACCATCCTCATATCTCAAAACAGTCATCAAGTATCAAACTTCTGATAGTATTCAATGCACTTTATATGGAAGTTTTTATTATACCCATCTTGGATGCCTATCATACTAGGACTAATTTTATAGCCAAAGAAAATTACCATGCTGTTCTAAAGGACTCTCAAAATAATGTAGGTGAAGCATGATAGATCAATAATTTCTATAAAATAAAAACCACCACCGTGCTCTAAAAAGATATAAGTGAAGCACTAGAGCAAAATTATCTAGTTCAAAAGATATAAGTGAAGCACAAAGAATATTCTAATAAATTCCGATTCATGTGTGTCTCTCCCAAAAGGTGTGTACAGAAAGGATGATTGTGGTAAACTAAAAATCAAAGACTCAATTCATGCAAGATGCTCCACGCAAAACGCATATCATGTGGTGAATAAAAATATAGTCTCAAGTAAAGTTACCGATAGACGAAGACGAAAGAGGGGATGCCTTCCCAGGGCATCCCCAAGCTTAGGCTTTTGGTTGTCCTTGAATTTTACCTTGGGGTGCCTTGGGAATCCCCAAGCTTAGGCTCTTGCCACTCTTTGTTCCATAGTCCATCAAATCCTTACCCCAAAACTTGAAAACTTCACAACAAAAAACTTAACAGAAAATCTCTTGAGCTCCGTTAGTATAAGAAAACAAACCACCACTTTAAGGTACTGTATTTAAATCATTCTTTATTTACATTGGTGTTAAACCTACTGTATTCCAACTTCTCTATGGTTCATACCCCCCGATACTACTCATAGAATCATCAAAATAACCAAGCACCACACGAAAAACAGAATCTGTCAAAAACAGAACAGTTTGTAGGAATATGTAACTTTCGAATACTTATGTAACTCTAAGAATTCTGAATAAATTGGTGGACCAGAGGAATTTGTCTATTAATGATCTGCAAAAATAATCAACCTAAAATCACTCTCCAGTAATAAATGGCAGCTAATCTCGTCAGTGCAAAACTTTCTGTTTTTTACAGCAAGATCGCAAAGACTTCACCCAAGTCTTCCCGAAGGTTCTACTTGGCACGAACACTAATTAAAACACAAAACCACATCTAACCAGAAGCTAGATGAATTATTTATCACTAAATAGAAGTAAAAGCAAATAAAATAAAATTGGGTTGCCTCCCAACAAGCGCTATCGTTTAACGCCCCTAGCTAGGCATAAGGCAAGAATAGATCTAGGTATTGAAATCTTTGGCAGGCAATCCATAAGTGGCTCCAATAATAGATTCATATGGTAATTTTATTTTCTTTCTAGGAAAGTGTTCAATGCCTTTCCTTAACGGAAATTAGAATCTAATGTTTTCTTCCTTCATGTCAATAATTGCACCAATCGTTCTAAGGAAAGGTCTACCAAGAATAATAAGACATGTAGGATTGCAATCTATATCAAGAACGATGAAAAATATGGGCACATAATTCCTATTTGCAACAATAAGAACATCATTGATCCTTCCCATAGGTTTCTTAATGGTAGAATCCGCAAGATGCAAATTTAAAGAACTATCATCAAGTTCATGGAAACCTAACACATCACACAAAGTTTTTAGAATCGTGGAAACACTAGCACCCCAATCACACAGAGCATAGCATTCATGATATTTAATCTTAATTTTAATAGTATGTTCCCACTCATCATAAAGTTTTCTAGGGATATAAACTTCTAATTCAAGCTTTTATTCATAAGATTGCATTAAAGCATCGACAATGTGTTTGGTAAAAGCTTTATTTTGACTATAAGCATGAGGAGAATTCAACATGGATTGCAACAAAGAAATACAATCTATCAACGAACAATTATCATAATTAAATTCCTTGCAATCCAATAGTGGGTTCATTACTATGTAAAGTTTTGACCTCTTCAATACCACTTTTAACAGCTTTTGCATCAAGATCTAAAACTCCGAATCATTGGGACGCCTTTTAACTCAAGTTGACTTATCTCCAGTCCCGTCTTTATCAAGATTCATATTGGAAAACAAAGATTTATTAGGAGACACATCAATCACTTTTAGATCTTCATCTTTATTATCATGAAAACTAGAAGAACATGCTTTCACAAACAATCTCTTTTAGCACGCATCTTAGCGGTTCTTTCTTTGCACTCATCAATGGAAATTCTCATGGCTTTGAGAGAATCATTGATATCATGCTTAAGTGGAATAGATATAAGTTTCAAAGAATCAACATCAAGAGAAATTCTATCCATGTTCCTAGCCAACTCATCAATCTTAAGAAATTTTTCTTCAAGCAAAGCATTGAAATTCTTTTGCGAATTCATAAATTCTTTAACGTTAGTCTCAAATAAGAGGGCATCTTATTAAAATTTCCATAAGAGCTGTTGTAGGAATTACCACAATTATTAGAGGAATTACTAGGGAATGGCCTAGAATTAAAGTTTCCTCTATAAGCGTTGTTGCCAAAATTGTTCCTACCAACAAAATTCACATCCATAGATTCATTATTATTCTCAATCAACATGGACAAAGGCATATCATCAGGATCAGAAGAAACACTCTTATTAGCATATAATTTCATAAGTTCATCCATCTTTCCACTCAAAACATTAATCTCTTCAATCGCATGGACTTTTTTACTAGTGGATCTTTCGGATGTGCCATTGAAAGTAATTAACCATAATATTATCTAGGAGTTTAGTAGCTTCTCCTAAAGTGATTTCCATGAAAGTGCCTCCCGCGGCCGAATCTAAAGATTTCTAGAAGCAAAATTCAACCCAGCATAAAATTTTTGTTTAATCATCCATAAGTTCAAACCATGTGTTGGGCAATTACTTATCATTAATTTCATCCTCTCCCAAGCTTGTGCAACATGGTCATGATCAATTTTCTTAAAATTCATAATATCATTTCTAAGAGAGATAATCTTAGCGGGAGGAAAATACTTAGAGATAAAGACATCTTTTCACTTATTCCATGAATCAATACTATTTTTAGGCAAAAAAGAGAACCAAGTTTTAGCACGATCTCTAAGCGAAAGCGGAAATTGCTTCAATTTAAAAATATCATTATCCACATCTCTATTCTTTTGCATATCGCACAAATCAACAAAGTTGTTAGATGGGTAGCGACATATTCACTAGGAAGACCAGAAAATTGATCTTTCATGATAAGATTCAATAGAGCAGCATTGATTTCACAGGATTTAGCATTGGTAATAGGAGCAATCGGCGTGCTAAAAAAATCATCATTGTTGGTATTGGAAAAGTCACAAAATTTAGTATTGTCTTGGGCCATAGTGATGATCAAGCATTCTAACACACAAGCAAACAAGAAGGCGAAAAGAGGCGAACGGAAAAAGGGCGAATAAAACGGCAAAAGTGAAGTGGGGGAGAGGAAAATGAGAGGCAAATGGCAAATAATGTAATGCGAGGGATAAGAGTTTGTGATGGGTACTTGGTATGTGACTTGTGCGTAGATCTCCCTGGCAACGATGCCAGAAATTCTTCTTGCTACCTCTTGAGCTTGCTGTGACGCCCCGATTTGACCGTACACTAATCATGCACGCAAATGTGTACGACCAAGATCAAGGACTCACGGGAAGATATCACAACACAACTCTAGACACAAATTAAAATAATACAAGCTTCATAATACAAGCCAGGGGCCTCGAGGGCTCGAATACAGAAGCTCGAAAGCAACAGAGTTAGCGGAAGCAACAAAATCTGAGTACAGACATAAGTTAAACAAGTTTTGCCTTAAGAAGGCTAGCACAAACATCAACGATCGAAGAGGCAAGGCCTCCTGCCTGGGACCTCCTAACTACTCTTGGTCGTCAGCTGTCTCCACGTAGTAGTAGGCTCCGTCGGGGTAGTAGTAGTAGTCGACTGGGGTGGCATCTGGCTCCTGGGATCCGCCATCTGGTTGAAACAACCAGAAAGAAGAAGAAGGGGGAAAAGGGGGAGCAAAGCAACCATGAGTACTCATCCAAAGTACTCGCAAGCATCAGATCTATACTAAGTATGCATCGGTATCAAAGGAAAACTTGTATATGTGGACTGAACTGCAGAATGCCAAAAGAGGAGGGGAAAAACCTAGCCTATCGAAGACTAGCATCTTCAAGCATCTTCTGGAAACACCATCTTGCAGCAGTAGAGGGAAATACAGAATAGGAGTTTATAATTAACAAGCATGTTGTAGCATTATCGGCCTAGAGATCCTTCCTCGACTCCCTGCGAGAAAGTAATCTCGCAGCCACATATCCATCACATATCTCAAGTATCCATTTCTAGTTATAATAGATCAGGATATAAGACTGAACGTCCGTTACCGTGGACACGGCTATTTGAATAGATAACTTCCCTACAGGGGTGCACCACGTTACCCTCACGCTCGATCACCTCTGGCCGGACACACCTTTCTGGGTCAATGCCCGGCCTCGGGAAATCAACACGTCATAGCCCTACCTAGGCTCAGCAGAGAGGTCCCCACCGGTCTACATCCTAAGCGCTCCGGGGTCATGGGCCATCGCCCGTTGCACTCCGGGTCATTGCGCGCAGGGTGAATACCAGTACCGCCTCGGATGGCCAGCACGATCCGACCGTGCCGCAATGTTGAACTGGACGTCTGACAAAGCTTCGGCTGATACTACGACGCCGAGGCCCATAACTATTCTCGCCTGGCGGTTAGTGCGTAAAGGCCAGAGGCCAACTCAGAACAAATACCCAAATCTGTTAGTGCATTATTGACAGATGTGACGGCTGTCGGGACAAGTCCGGAGCTATCACTTCTCCTGGGTGATACCGCTAAACAGCCAGCCGCCACCATAACAACTCCCGCGGGTGCTCTCCGGGCCCGCCCGCCTTTCACAAAGGTATCAAGTAAAGTCCATGTAACTGTGTGTCCAAAACATCAAGGTAGAAAACCCGAGGAATCACCCCCGACAAATTCCACTCGATGTGTCTGTCAAGGCGAACTATGAGGAATCACCCCCGAGGTTCACACTTGAGGGGTTGCACGACAGAGTCGTATCGGGAATGGAGAAAGAGGAATCACCCTCGATGACCACGACCGAATAGCTACACTACGGAGTTATCATCATGAGTGTGTTACGAGGCTTCACCCTCAGCACCCGATAGTACCTCTGCAAAGTTGAGCAACAAAGGGGTGTGATGTGATGTGAACTGTCGAGCTCCGGTCTTCGATCACGTTGCTCGAGTCGTCGATGATGAAGCAGGGGTAACAAGGATAGTCGGGCTTCGGTCTTCGATCACGTTGCTCGAGTAGTCGATGATGAAGCAGGGGCAACAAGGACAAGGTGGGGTCACTGATGGATCACTAGCCAACCTATACTAAGCAGTTTAGCATAGCATGTAGGTAACAATAGCAGGTACAAAAGCAGGCTATGCATCAGAATAGGATCAAACAATAATAGTAGCAAAATTCTAATGCAAGCATAAGAGAGAATGAAATGGGTGATATCGAGATGATCAAAGGGGGGCTTGCCTGGAAGCTCTGCTGAAACAGAAGGAATGTCGTCGTCGACGTAGTCGATCACGGGGGCATCATCAGCGGTCTCGGGGTCTACCAGAGAAGAAGAGGGGAAAGAAACAATAAACACATAGCACACAGTTGCATGACATGACAATAAGCGGTACTAGGCATGTTCTAATGCAGTACTACACGATACCGGCAAAGGGGGAAAACACCCGGGAAAGCATTCCCGGTGTTAGGCATTTTCGGACAAGCGAACTGGAGGAGGAATGTTCCATGTTCGGTATGCTAGGGATGTGTGGTAGACGAACGGACCTCGTTTTCGGATTCGTCTCGAAATTCTGAGCAACTTTCATATATAAATCTTTTTCATCCGAGTTACGGATTATTTTATATGATTTTTCAAAGATTTAATAATATTATGCAATTTATTTTAATTCGAAAATGAATTGGAATTCGCTAGGTGCACCCGGTGTAGTGCACCCAGCAGTGCACCAGCAAATGACAGTGGGTCCCAGTTGACTCAGTCAACAGTCAACAGAGTTGACCATTGACTGGTCAAACCTACTGAGCGGGGCCCGCTGTCATAGTCACAACTAACTAATTACAGGTTAGCTAGGTTAATTAAGCAATTAGTTTAATTAAACCAGTTTAATTAAATTAATTAATTAATTATTATTTTAAAATTATATCTTTTTTATATCTTTTTTTCAAAAGGGGCAGTGGGCCCCAATGGTCATTGGCCCACTTGGGCCTTAACGGGTGACGGGCGTAACGGGAGCTGGGCGCTGGGCGCTCGTGCCCGAGGGGTTCGATGCCCCGGGCGAGGCCATAGCCTTGACGAGGCCAGCGGGGTGCCGGCGCGGCACGGCCGGCGGCCACGGCTGGCCGGAGCGGCGCGGCGGCGGTGGTGGCCACTAGAGGCGGGGGAAGGCCGTGGCGGAGGGTGCGGCCGCGGCCAGGCAGGCGCAGCGGGGAGGTGGCTGGGGGTGCGTGCGGGGTTCAGGGGCGGGCGCTTGCGCGGTGATGCGGGCCGCGACCGCGGCAGTGGCCGGCGACGGGGTGAGCAACGGGGGCCGCGGCGGGGCAGAGGGCAGAGGCGAGGCGGCCAGGGGCGGCTGCGGCGGGGATGGGCCGGAGGCCGCGACGGACGCGGCCGGGACGAGGAGGGGG
>LR738714.1:77014888-77088295 GCA_902687465.1 Secale cereale
GGGTTCAGGGGCGGGCGCTTGCGCGGTGATGCGGGCCGCGACCGCGGCAGTGGCCGGCGACGGGGTGAGCAACGGGGGCCGCGGCGGGGCAGAGGGCAGAGGCGAGGCGGCCAGGGGCGGCTGCGGCGGGGATGGGCCGGAGGCCGCGACGGACGCGGCCGGGACGAGGAGGGGGCGGTGCGAAGCGGCGGCCGGAGGCGGGGGAGGCAGGCGGCGGCGCGGCTAGAGCGAGGTGGAGGCGGGGAGGCCACGGCGGGGTGCGATGGGCGCGCGGGGGCCGGCCGGAGGACGTAGGCGGGATGGGCGCGGCCGCGTGGGTGCCGGAGTAGCGCGAGGGCCGGCGGGTCGTGCGGCAGTGGGGGCAGCTGCGCAGCGACAGCAGTGGGAGGCGGCGCGGTGATGTGCGGCTACGCGGAGGGGGGAGAAAGCGGCAGCAGCAGTAGTCGCCACGGGCGCGGCGAAGCGCGGCTGCAACAGGTGCTGACCGAAGCAGGCGCGTGGCCGGGGAGGGGTCGCGCAGCGGAGGCAGAGGCGGGACTGGCGAGCTACGGCTACGGCGTGCGTCGAGGAGCAGAGGGAAAAGGGGGGCGGTGCTCACAGCCATTGACGAGAAGGGGGTCGTCGAGGCTTGACGAGGCCGGTCGGGGAGGTTGTCATGGACGACGACGGCGAAGACGGACGGCGAGCGCGGTGACGCGGTGACGGCGGCTTCGGGCGTCCAGATCCAGGAGGGGAACCGAGGAAGAGGAAGAGGATCGGGGAAGCTAGGGTTCGGGCGCCGGGAGGGGCGCCGGCTATATAGGTGGGGCGGCGCCGACGGATGGCCGCCATGGCGATGGCCATGCCCGTGGCGGACATCGCGGGTGTCCACCTCCTCTGTGAACAGGAGGGAGAGGAGGGAGAAGCTTGCGAGGGGAAATGGGCCGGGCCCAACTTGGGGTTGCCCTTGCTGGCTAAGGGGGCCAAGTGGCCCAATTAGTTTTTGGTCTTCTTTTATATTTTCTTTTCTGCTTCTTTTATTTCTTCTCTGACTTGTAAAATGTTAGACAACCCATTCACATTTGTAAAATATGAGACTTGGCTCAATAATTTACATGCAATATTTAGCACTGCCAGAAAAAGGTATGATGGCAAGGTGATTTCGTTTGGACTTTGTATTAATTATAAATGGGATAAATATTGTTATTTTGGCATGTTTTATTTATTTTAGGGCAAACAAGCCCTTTATAAAAATATGGTTTTCTTCACCAATATTACCTATGAATTATTTATCACAGTTTGTACCTTTTAGTATTGACATTTGAAAACTTTTATTTTTGACTTTATTTTAAATTTGAATGTGAACCGGTTTGGACAATGTGATTTCTAGCAACAGTAAAAACGATGACGTGGCATCATTAACAGAGGATTACTGTAGCTTAATTATCCGGGCGTTACAAATCTCCTCCACTACAAGAAATCTCGTCTCGAGATTTTAGGAGGTAGAAGGAAACAAAACGGGGTATTCATCACGAAGACGATCCTCGAGTTCCCAAGTGGCTTCATCTTCAGAAGGATTTGAGCACTGAACTTTTTAGAAATTTGATAGTTCTCTGTCGGTGTGACGTTCAGCTTGATCGAAAATGCAAACCGGACAGATTCTTCGGACTTTGAGGTAGCGTTTTCAATTCTCACAAAAGGAGAAGCGTTGCACGCCTTCAAGGGTTAAATTCGTGCTTCGGCATTTTGAACAAGATGAGCATGGTAGGTTACTATCTCATTTGAAGGATGCAGCAAATGGACGGTCTTAGTGGCGCAAATGATAGTAGCAGTATGTGTTTTCAACCATTCCATTCCCAGAATGAGGTCAATATTGGATGACTTCAAGACAATGGGAGAAACATGGAATTCCATCCCTTCAATTTCAACGATGACGTTGTGACTAACCATGGTGGTTCAACATTGGCCCGCAGGGGTGTGTACCACTAGCGGATTGTCCATCTCTTCGAACTTAATGCCATGCATGAATGCAAAATCTTCTGATATGAAAGAATGTGATGCTCCTGAATCGAATAAAACAGAAGCTGGTATTGAGTGAACAAGAAGAGTACCCAACACGGTAGCAGGCTGGCCTTGAGCTTCATTCAGATCAATGTGGTTAGCCTGACCACGACCATAAGGCATGGCATTGTTGTTGCGGGGCTGATTATCAGCACAGCCAGTTGGAGGAAGTGCAAGCTGGTTCTGATTCTGGTAGCAATCTCTAGCACGGTGACCTGGTTGGCCACACTTGAAGTATAGCCCATCATTTGGATGGGGAGCAGGAGCTTGGGGTGATGCATCTTGAAGTCTCGGCTGCCCAGGTGGTGGAGGTGGCAGGTGAGGTGCAGCATGGGACTGCCTTGGTGCAGTTGCGGTTGGGTGGTACATGCTGTTGGGGATCCAGATACTATGCTTCTGTGATGAAGGTCCTGAAGATGAACCAGTGTCACGGTTGCGCCTGAGAGATCCCTGGTGTTCCTTCAGACCAGTTTCGACATGAATGGCCTTGTTCACCAAGGTGGCGAAGTCGGCAAAGTCATGTGCAAGGAGTGCGAGCTTGATATCGGCTTGAAGTCCATCACGGAACTTTTCCTGTCTACGTGCATCAGTGGCAATGTCTTCTTCAGCATAGCGGGACAAGTCAAGGAACTCCCGCTGATAAGCATCTACAGTCTTGTTGCCTTGGGTGAGGTTACGGAACTCGCGCTTCTTCATGTCCATAATTCCCTGAGGAATGAAGCGGGCACGGAAGGCAGCTTGGAAATCCGGCCAAGTGATGATTGTCCCAGCAGGTAGTGAATGCCTGTGGCTGTCCCACCATTGGGCAGCGGGACCTTTTAGGTAATATACCGCGAAGGTGACATAGCTGGCAGGGGCTACACCAGCAGACTCTAGCTCGAAAGTGATATCACGGAGCCAGTCATCAGCATCAAGTGGCTGAGTTGAGCTGCGGTAGATGCTTGGGTTGAGATGTGCAAAGTCGTTCAGGGTCATAGTTGCTGGCTGCTGGTTCAAGTTGGGGCGAGGAAACTGAGCCATCATTCCTTCCATGAACTGGCGGTTCAGCTCAAGATGTTGGATCATACCAGCCATGTACTCAGGAGGTGGTGGGGCATTGCCACCACGACCACGACCAGCGGGTCTAACCATCCTGCTAACATATAACATGGGTAGTTCAGCATTTGAGAAATTTGCAAAGACAAGAATTATTCACTATCTATCTTGTAGAATGAACGAGGTATGACGAGTACCACATAGTAGTCAACATGATAGAGTGTGTACTATTCAAAATACTATTCTAGCGAAAAATTATGGCTCTATCCATCTTTGGGGTGAATGTGGTCACGGGATCCTAATGTTTGAGTTAGTAAATTCGTTTAACCCGAATAGAAGAGAGATTAGAATCCCAGAGTATAGACGAGGAATAAAAGATCCTAATACCACTCAATTGGCGACGTGGACCCGTAAGCCACACAGCCATGTTAGTAAAACAGCCTTTCAAAGACTAGACTCAACTTCGGCCAAGGAGTTGGAAAGGGGGATCCTACAGGCAGTCGGCTCTGATACCAACTTATGACGCCCCGATTTGACCGTACACTAATCAGGCACGCAAATGTGTACGACCAAGATCAGGGACTCACGGGAAGATATCACAACACAACTCTAGACACAAATTAAAATAATACAAGCTTCATAATACAAGCCAGGGGCCTCGAGGGCTCGAATACAGAAGCTCGAAAGCAACAGAGTTAGCGGAAGCAACAAAATCTGAGTACAGACATAAGTTAAACAAGTTTTGCCTTAAGAAGGCTTGCACAAACATCAACGATCGAAGAGGCAAGGCCTCCTGCCTGGGACCTCCTAACTACTCCTGGTCGTCAGCTGTCTCCACGTAGTAGTAGGCTCCGTCGGGGTAGTAGTAGTAGTCGACTGGGGTGGCATCTGGCTCCTGGGATCCGCCATCTGGTTGAAACAACCAGAAAGAAGAAGAAGGGGGAAAAGGGGGAGCAAAGCAACCGTGAGTACTCATCCAAAGTACTCGCAAGCATCAGATCTATACTAAGTATGCATCAGTATCAAAGGAAAAGCTGTATATGTGGACTGATCTGCAGAATGCCAGAAGAGGAGGGGAAAAACCTAGCCTATCGAAGACTAGCATCTTCAAGCATCTTCTGGAAACACCATCTTGCAGCAGTAGAGGGAAATACAGAATAGCAGTTTATAATTAACAAGCATGTTGTAGCATTGTCGGCCGAGAGATCCTTCCTCGACTCCCTGCGAGAAAGTAATCTCGCAGCCACATATCCATCACATATCTCAAGTATCCATTTCTAGTTATAATAGATCAGGATTTAAGACTGAGCGTCCGTTACCGTGGACACGGCTATTCGAATAGATAACTTCCCTGCAGGGGTGCACCACGTTACCCTCACGCTCGATCACCTCTGGCCGGACACACCTTTCTGGGTCAATGCCCGGCCTCGGGAGATCAACACGTCGTAGCCTACCTAGCCTCAGCAGAGAGGTCCCCGCCGGTCTACATCCTAAGCGCTCCGGGGTCATGGGCCATCGCCCGTTGCACTCCGTTGCGCGCAGGGTGAATACCAGTACCGCCTCGGATGGCCAGCACGATCCGACCGTGCCGCAATGCTGAACTGGACGTCTGACAAAGCTTCGGCTGATACTACGACGCCGAGGCCCATAACTATTCTCGCGTGGCGGTTAGTGCGTAAAGGCCAGAGGCCAACTCAGAACAAATACCCAAATATGTTAGTGCATTATTGACAGAAGTGACGGCTATCGGGACAAGTCCGGAGCTATCACCTCTCCTGGGTGATACCGCTAAACAGCCAGCCGCCACCGTAACAACTCCCGCGGGTGCTCTCCGGGCCCGCCCGCCTTTTACAAAGGTATCAAGTAAAGTCCATGTAACTGTGTGTCCAAAACATCAAGGTGGAAAACCCGAGGAATCACCCCCGACGAATTCCACTCGATGTGTCCGTCAAGGCGAACTATGAGGAATCACCCCCGAGGTTCACACTTGAGGGGTTGCACGACAGAGTCGTATCGGGAATGGAGAAAGAGGAATCACCCTCGATGACCACGACCGAATAGCTACACTATAGAGTTATCATCATGAGTGTGTTACGAGGCTTCACCCTCGGCACCCGATAGTACCTCTGCAGAGTCGAGCAACAAAGGGGTGTGATGTGATGTGAAGTGTCGGGCTCCGGTCTTCGATCACGTTGCTCGAGTCGCCGATGATGAAGCAGGGGTAACAAGGACAGTCGGTCTTCGGTCTTCGATCACGTTGCTCGAGTAGTCGATGATGAAGCAGGGGCAACAAGGACAAGGTGGGGTCACTGATGGATCACTAGCCAACCTATACTAAGCAGTTTAGCATAGCATGTAGGTAACAATAGCAGGTACAAAAGCAGGCTATGCATCAGAATAGGATCAAACAATAATAGTAGCAAAATTCTAATGCAAGCATAAGAGAGAATGAAATGGGTGATATCGGGATGATCAAAGGGGGGGCTTGCCTGGAAGCTCTGCTGAAACGGAAGGAATGTCGTCGTCGACGTAGTCGATCACGGGGGCATCACCAGCGGTCTCGGGGTCTACTGGAGAAGAAGAGGGGGAAGAAACAATAAATACATAGCACACAGTTGCATGACATGACAATAAGCGGTACTAGGCATGTTCTAATGCAGTACTACACGATACCGGCAAAGGGGGAAAACACCCGGGAAAGCATTCCCAGTGTTAGGCATTTTCGGACAAGCGAACTGGAGGAGGAATGTTCCATGTTCGGTATGCTAGGGATGTGTGGTGGACGAACAGACCGCGTATTCGGATTCGTCTCAAAATTCTGAGCAACTTTCATATATAAATCTTTTTCATCCGAGTTACGGATTATTTTATATGATTTTTCAAAGATTTAATAATATTATGCAATTTATTTTAATTCGAAAATGAATTGGAATTCGCTAGGTGCACCGGGTGTAGTGCACCCAGCAGTGCACAGTGGGTCCCAGTTGACTCAGTCAACAGTCAACAGAGTTGACCATTGACTGGTCAAACCTACTGAGCGGGGCCCGCTGTCATAGTCACAACTAACTAATTACAGGTTAGCTAGGTTAATTAAGCAATTAGTTTAATTAAACCAGTTTAATTAAATTAATTAATTAATTATTATTTTAAAATTATATCTTTTTTTCAAAAGGGGTAGTGGGCCCCAATGGTCATTGGCCCACTTGGGCCTTAACGGGTGACGGGCGTAACGGGCGCTGGGCGCTCGTGCCCGAGGGGTTTGATGCCCTAGGCGAGGCCGTAGCCTTGACGAGGCCAGCGGGGTGCCGGCGCGGCACGGCCGGCGGCCACGGCTGGCCGGAGCGGCGCAGCGGCGGTGGTGGCCACTAGAGGCGGGGGAAGGCCGCGGCGGAGGGCGCGGCCGCGGCCAGGCAGGCGCAGCGGGGAGGTGGCTGGGGGTGCGTGCGGGGTTCAGGGGTGGGCGCTCGCGCGGCGATGCGGGCCGCGACCGCGGCAGTGGCCGGCGACGGGGCGAGCAACGGGGGCCGCGGCGGGGCACAGGGCAGAGGCGAGGCGGCCAGGGGCGGCTGCGGCGGGGATGGGCCGGAGGCCGCGACGGACGCGGCCGGGTCTGGGAGGGGGCGGTGCGAAGCGGCGGTCGGAGGCGGGGGAGGCAGGCGGCGGCGCGGCTAGAGCGAGGTGGAGGCGGGGAGGCCACGGCGGGGCGCGATGGGCACGCGGGGGGCGGCCGGAGGACGTAGGCGGGACGAGCACGGCCGCATGGGTGCCGGAGTGGCGCGAGGGCCGGCGGGTCGTGCGGCAGTAGGGGCAGCTACGCAGCGACAGCAGTGGGAGGCGGCGCGGTGATGTGCGGCTACGCGGAGGGGGGAGAAAGCGGCAGCAGCAGTAGTCGCCACGGGCGCGGCGGAGCGCGGCTGCAACAGGTGGTGACCGAAGCCGGCGCGTGGCCGGGGAGGGGTCGCGCAGCGGAGGCAGAGGCGGGAGTGGCGAGCTACGGCTATGGCGTGCGTCGAGGAGCAGAGGGAAAAGGGGGGGGTGCTCACAGCCATTGACGAGAAGGGGGTCGTCGAGGCTTGACGAGGCCGGTCGGGGAGGTTGTCATGGACGACGACGGCGAAGACGGACGGCGAGCGCGGTGATGCGGTGACGGCGGCTTCGGGCGTCCAGATCCAGGAGGGGAACCGAGGAAGAGGAAGAGGATCGGGGAAGCTAGGGTTCGGGCGCCGGGGAGGGGCGCCGGCTATATAGGTGGGGCGGCGCCGACGGATGGCCGCCATGGCGATGGCCATGCCCGTGGCGGACATCGCGGGTGTCCACCTCCTCTCTGAACAGGAGGGAGAGGAGGGAGAAGCTTGCGAGGGGAAATGGGCCGGGCCCAACTTGGGGTTGCCCTTGCTGGCTAAGGGGGCCAAGTGGCCCAATTAGTTTTTGGTCTTATTTTATATTTTATTTTCTGCTTCTTTTATTTCTTCTCTGACTTGTAAAATGTTAGACAACCCATTCACATTTGTAAAATATGAGACTTGGCTCAATAATTTACATGCAATATTTAGCACTGCCAGAAAAAGGTATGATGGCAAGGTGATTTCGTTTGGACTTTGTATTAATTATAAATGGGATAAATATTGTTATTTTGGCATGTTTTATTTATTTTAGGGCAAACAAGCCCTTTATAAAAATATGGTTTTCTTCACCAATATTACCTATGAATTATTTATCGCAGTTTGTACCTTTTAGTATTGACATTTGAAAACTTTTATTTTTGACTTTATTTTAAATTTGAATGTAAACCGGTTTGGACCAAAGTGATTTCTAGCAACAGTAAAAACGATGACGTGGCATCATTAACAGAGGATTACTGTAGCTTAATTATCCGGGCGTTACACTTGCGTTGTTTTTCCCTTGAAGAGGAAAGGGTGATGCAGCAAAGTAGCGTAATTATTTCCCTCAATTTTTGAGAACCAAGGTATCAATCCAGTAGGAGACTACACGCAAATCCCTCGTACCTGCACAAACAAATGAGAACCTTGGAACCAACGCGATAAAGGGGTTGTCAATCCCTTCTCCGCCACTTGCAAAAGTGAGATCTCAAAGAGATAATAAGATAAATATTTTTGGTATTTTTGTTGTATAGATTTAAAAGTAAAGATTGCAAAATACAAGAATAGTAAAGATACCTAGTTGATGGAAGATTAATATGATGGAAGATAGAACTAGGGGGCTATAGGTTTCACTAGTGGCTTCTATCAAGATAGCAAATTCTACGGTGGGTGAACAAATTACTGTCGAGGAATTGATAGAAAAGTGCATAGTTATGAGAATATCTAGGAATCATCATGTATATAGGCATCACGTCCGTGACAAGTAGACCGAAACGATTCTGCATCTGCTACTATTACTCCACACATCGACCGCTATCCAGCATGCATCTAGAGTATTAAGTTCATAAGAACAGAGTAACGCCTTAAGCAAGATGACATGATGTAGAGGGATAAACTCATGCAATATGATATAAACCCCATCTTTTTATCCTTGATGGCAACAATACAATACGTGCCTTGCTGCCCCTTCTGTCACTGGGAAAGGACACCGCAAGATTGAACCCAAAGCTAAGAACTTCTCCCATTGCAAGAAAGATCAATCTAGTAGGACAAACAAAACTGATAATTCGAAGAGACTTGCAAAGATATTTAAATCATGCATATAAATATTCAGAGAAGAATCCAATATTGTTCATAGATAATCTTAATCATAAATCCACAATTCATCGGATCTCGACAAACACACCGCAAAAGTATTACATCGAATAGATCTCCAAGAAGATCGAGGAGAACTTTGTATTGAGATCCAAAGAAAGAGAAGAAGCTATTTAGCTAATAACTATGGACTCGAAGGTCTATGGTAAACTACTCACAACTCGTCGGAGAGGCTATGGTGTTGATGTAGAAGCCCTCTATGATCGGTTCCCCCTCCGGTGCAGCTCCGGAAAAGGCCCCAAGATGGGATCTCATGGGTACAGAAGGTTGCGGTAGTGGAAATAGGATTTCGTGGTGCTCTCGGATCTTTTCAGGGTATATGAGTATATATAGGAGGAAGAAGTACGTCGGTGGAGCTACGAGCGGCCCACGAGGGTGGGGCGCGCCTACACCCCTAGGCACGCCCTCCTGCCTCGTGGCCGCCCCGTGGCTTTCCAGACGTGTACTCCAAGTCTTCTGGATTGCGTTTGTTCCAAAAACGATCCTTGCGAAGGTTTCATTCCGTTTGGACTCCGTTTGATATTCCTTTTCCGCGAAACACTGGAATAGGGAAAAAACATCAATTTGCACTGGGCCTTGGATTAGTAGGTTAGTCCCAAAAATAATATAAAAATGCATAATAAAGCCCATTAAACATCCAAAACAGATAATATAATAGCATGGAACAATCAAAAATTATATATACATTGGAGACGTATCACCCCCTGGGGGGTTAATGGGCCTCATGGGCCTAGATGTGGAAGAGAGGAGGCAGGCCAAGGTGGGGGCGCGCCTCCCCTAGCCCAAACCGAATTGGACTAGGGGGCGGCCCCCCTTTCCTTCTCTCCTCCCTCTCCTTCCCTCTTATCCTAGTAGGAATAGGAAAGGCAAGGGGGCAAACCTACTTGGAGTAGGATTGCCTCCCATGGCATGCGTCCTCCTCCTTGGCCGCCTCCTCCTCCCCTCCCTCCTTTATATACATGGGGAGGGGGAACCCCATAGACACACAAGTTGATTTGCAAGCCGTGTGCGGTTCCCCCCTCCACAGTTACACACCTCGGTCATGTCATTGCGGTGCTTAGGTGAAGCCCTGCGCCGATAACTTCATCATCACCATCACCACACCGTCGTGCTGACGAAACTCTCCCACAATGCTCAACTGGATCAAGAGTTCGTGGGACGTCATCGAGCTGAACGTGTGCTGAACACGGACGTGCCATACGTTCGGTGCTTGGATCTGTTGGATCACAAAGACGTTCGATTACATCAACCGCGTCACTAGACGCTTCCGCTTTCGGTCTACGAGGGTACCTAGACACACTCTCCCTGCTCGTTGATATGCTTCTCCTAGATAGATCTTGTGTGATCGTAGGATTTTTTTTGAAATACTAGGTTCCCCAACAGTGGCATCATGTGCCAGGTCAATGCGTAGATGATATATGCATGAGTAGAACACAATGAGTTGTGGGCGATAATAGTCATACTGCTTACCAGCATGTCATACTTTGATTCGGCGATATTGTGAGATGAAGCGGCCCGAACCGACATTACACGTACGCTTACGCGAGACTGGTTTCACCGTTACGAGCACTCGTTGCTTAAAGGTGACCGATGGGTGTCTATCTCTCTCACTTTAGTTGAATCGAGCGTGACTACACCCGGTCCTTGTGAAGGTTAAAACAGCACACTTGACGAAAAATCATTGTGGTTTTGTATGCGTAGGTAAGAACAGTTCTTGCTAAGCCCGTAGCAGCCATGTAAAACTTGCAACAACAAAGTAGAAGACGTCTAAATTGTTTTTGCAGGGCATGTTGTGATGTGATATGGTCAAGATGTGATGAGTTATACATTACTGTACGAGATGATGATGTTTTGTAAATTATCGGCAACCGGCATCAGCCTTATGGTTGTCTCTTTATTGTATGAATTGCGAAGGCCATGTAATTGCTTTACTTTATCACTATGAGTTAGTGATAGTAGTAGTAGCAATAGTTGGCGAGACGACCACGATGCTACGATAAAGATCATGGTGTCAAGCCGGTGACGATGGAGATCATGACGATGCTTTGGAGATAGAGATCAAAGGCACAAGATGATGATGGACATATCATGTCACATATTTTGATTGCATGTGATGTTTATCTTATTATGCTTCTTATTTTGCTTAGTACGACGGTAGCATTATAAGATGATCCCTTATAAAATTTCAAGGTACAAGTGTTCTCCCTGAGTATGCACCATTGCGAAAGTTCGTCGTGCCAAGACACCACGTGATGATCAGGTGTGATAAGCTCTACGTTCACATACAACGGGTACAAGACAGTTTTGCACATGCGGAATACTTGGGTTAAACTTGACGAGCCTAGCAAGTACAGACATGGCCTCTGAACACTTGAGACCGAAAGGTTGAGCGTGAATCATATAGTAGATATGATCAAATTAAGATGTTCACCATTGAAAACTACTCCATCTCACGTGGTGATCGGACATGGTTTAGTTGATTTGGATCACGTGATCATTTAGATGACTAGAGGGATGTCTATCTAAGTGGGAGTTATTTAGTAATATGATTATTGAACTTTAATTTATCATGAACTTAGTCCTGATATTATTTGCAAATTATGTTGTAGATCAATAGCTCGCATTATAGATCCCCTATGTTTTTGATATGTTCCTAGAGAAAACTAAGTTGAAAGATGTTAGTAGCAATGATGCAGACTAGGTCCGTGAACCGAGGATTATCCTCATTGTTGCATAGAAGTATTATGTCCTTGATGCATCGCTAGGTGACAAGCTTTACGGCTTATAACTGGGACTTCAAAAACGTTTTGAACACCACGGAGCATATGAGATGTTCCAAGAGTTGAAAATAGTATTCATACTCATGCCCGTGTCAAGAGGTATGAGACCTCTGACAAGTACTTTGCCTACAAGATGGAGGAGAATAGCTCAACCAATGAGCATGTACTCAGAATGTCTGAGTACTACAATCGCTTGAATAAAGTGGGAGTTAATCTTCCAGATAAAATAGTGATTGAGAGTTCTCTAGTCACTATCACCAAGTTACTAGAACTTCGTGATGAACTGTAATATGCAAGGGATGAAGAAAATGATTCCCGAGCTCATCATGATGCTGAAATCAACAAAGGTAGAAATCAAGAAAGAGCATCAATTGTTGATTGTTAACAAGACCACTAGTTTCAAGAAAAGGGCAAGGGAAAGAAAGGGAACTTCAAGAAGAATGGCAAGCAAGTTTTCACTCCCATGAAGAAGCCCAAAGCTGTACCTAAGCCTGAAACTGAGTGCTTCTAACTGCAAAGGAAATGGTCAATGGAAGCGGAAGTTCTCCGAATATTTGGCGGATAAGAAGGATGGAAAAGTGAACAAAGGTATATTTGATATATATGTTATTGATGTGTACTTTAGTAGTATTCATAGTAGCCCCTGGGTATTTGATACTAGTCTAGTTGTTAAGATTAGTAACCCAAAACTGGAGTTGCAAAATGAACAGAGACTAGTTAAAGGTGAAGTGATGATGTGTGTTGGAAGTGGTTCCAAGATTGATATGATCATCATCGCACACTCCCTATACTTTCGGGATTAGTGTAGAACCTAAAAAATGTTATTTGGTATTTGTGTTGAACATGAATATGATTTGATCATGTTTATTGCAATACGGTTATTTATTTAAAGTCATAGAATAATTGTTGTTCTATTTACATGAATAAAACCTTCGATGGTCATACACCCAATGAAAATATTTTTGTTGGATCTGATCGTGGTGATACACATATTCATAATATTGAAGCCAAAAGATGCAAAGTTGATAATGATAGTACAACTTATTTCTGGCACTGCCGTTTATGTCATATTGGTGTAAAGCGAATGAAGAAACTCCATGCTGATGGACTTTTGGAATCACTTGATTATTAATCACTTGGTGCTTGCGAACCATGCCTCATGGGCAAGATGACTAAAACTCCGTTCTTTAGAACAATGGAGCGAGCAACTGACTTATTGGAAATCATATATACTGATGTATGCGGTCCAATGAGTGTTGAGGCTCACGGCGGGTATCATTATTTTCTAACCTTCACAGATGATTTGAGCAGATATGAGTATATCTACTTGATGAAGCACAAGTCTGAAACATTTGAAAGGTTCAAAGAATTTCAGAGTGAAGTAGAGAATCATCATAACAAATAAATAAAGTTTCTACGATTTGATCGCGGAGGCAAATATTTGAGTTATGAGTTTGGTCTTCATTTGAAACAATGTGGAATAGTTTCACAAATCATGCCACCTGGAACACCACAGCGTAATGGTGTGTCCGAACATCGTAACCGTACTTTAATAGATATGGTGCGATCTATGATTTCTCTTACCGATTTACCACTATCATTTTTGGGTTATGCATTAGAGACAACTGCATTCACGTTAAACAGGGCACCATCTAAATCTGTTCAGATGACACCTTATGAGCTGCGGTTTGGCAAGAAACCCAAGTTGTCGTTTTGTAAAGTTTGGGGATGCGATGCTTATGTGAAAAAGCTTCAACCTGATAAGCTCAAACCCAAGTCGGAGAAATTTATTTTCATAGGATACCCAAAGGAATTTGTTGGGTACACCTTCTATCACAAATCCGAAGGCAAGATATTCGTTGCTAATAATGGATCATTTCTAGAGAAGGAGTTTCTCTCGAAAGAAGTGAGTGGGAGGAAAGTGGAACTTGATGAGGTAATTGTACCTTCTCCCTAATTGGAAAGTAGTACATCACAGAAACTAGTTCTAGTGATTCCTACACCAATCAGTGAGGAAGCTAATGATGATGATCATGAAACTTCAGATCAAGTTACTACTAAACCTTGTAGGTCAACCAGAGTACGTTCCGCGCCAGAGTGGTACGGTAACCCGGTTCTGGAAGTCTTGTTGCTAGACCATGATGAACCTACGAACTATGAGGAAGCAATGATGAGCCCGGATTCTGCAAAATGGCTTGAGGCCATGAAATCTGAGATGGGATCCATGTATGAGAACAAAGTGTGGACTTTGGTTGACTTGCCCGATGATCGGCAAACAATTGAAAATAAATGGATCTTTAAGAGGAAGACTGACGTGTATTGTTACTATCTACAAAGCTCGACTTGTTGCGAAAGGTTTTTGACAAGTTCAAGGAGTTGACTACGGTGAAACTTTCTCACCCGTCGTGATGCTTAAGTCTGTTCAAATCATGTTAGCAATTGCCGCATTTTATGATTATGAAATCTGGCAAATGGATGTCAAAACTGAATGGACATCTCAAAGAAGAGTTGTATATGATGCAACCAGAAGGTTTTGTTGATCCTAAAGGAGCTAACAAAGTGTACAAGCTCCAGTGATCCATCTATGGACTGGTGCAAGCATCTCGGAGTTGGAATATATGCTTTGATAGTGTGATCAAAGCATATGGTTTTATACAGACTTGCGGTGAAGCATGTATTTACAAGAACATGAGTGGGAGCACTGCAACCTTTCTGATAAGTATATGTGAATGACATATTGTTGATCCGAAATGATGTAGAATTTTCTTGAAAGCATAAAGGATTATTTAAAAGGAGTTTTTCAATGAAAGACCTCGGTAAAGCTGCTTACATATTGGGCACCAAGATCTATAAGATAGATTAAGACACTTGATAAGATTTTCAATGAGTACATACCTTAATAAGATTTTGAAGAGGTTCAAAATGGATCAGTCAAAGAAGGAGTTCTTCCTGAGTTGTAAGGTATGAAGTTGAGTAAGACTCAAAACCCGACCACGGTAGAAGATAGAGAAAGAATGAAAGTCATTCCATATGCCTCAGCCATAGGTTCTATAAAGTATGCCACACTGTGTACGAAACCTGTTGTGTACCTTACCATGAGTTTGGCAAGGAGGTAAAATAGTGATCCAGGAGTAGATCACTGGACAACGGTCAAAATTATCCTTAATTACTGGATAACTAAGGAAATGTTTCTCGATTATGGAGGTGATAAAGAGTTTGTCGTAAAGAGTTACACCGATGCAAGCTCTACACTAATCCAGATGACTCTAAGTATCAATCTGGATGCGTATCGAAAGTGAGAGCAATTAGCTAGAGTAGCTCCATGCAGAGCATTGTAGACATAGAAATTTGCGAAATACACACGGATCTGAATGTGACAGACCCGTTGACTAAACTTCTCTCACAAAGCAAAACATGATCACACCTTAGTACTCTTTGGGTGTTAATCACATGGCGATGTGAACTAGATTATTGACTCTAGTAAACCCTTTGGATGTTGGTCACATGGCGATGTGAAATATGGTTGTTAAATCACAAGGCGATGTGAACTAGATTATTGACTCTAGTGCAAGTCGGAGACCGAAGGAAATATGCCCTAGAGGCAATAATAAAGTTTTTTATTTATATTTTCTTATATAATGATAAATGTTTATTATTCATGCTAGAATTGTATTAACCGGAAACTTAGTACATGTGTGTAATGCCCAAGATGCGACTATATCTCCTACGTGTCGAGGCACGAGTTAGAGACATGAGCGCATTCTGGAATGATCGCAAGCGTGGTATCTTTGCACAACTCATGTAAAGAACATGGATGAAAGAGTAAAATAGCTGGCTTACACTCACCACGTCACACAATTAATACAATAGAACACATTCATCCAAATAACACAAGGTCCGACTACGGACGAAATCAAACGAGAAAAGATACCACAACCACAAGTCCTGATCGCCCCTAGTAGGAACCACTATTGATCGTCGGGGTACATCACAAACATACGACCACGCTCTTCATCATACTCCCAGTGAAGTTCTTGTACATCTTCTCCGTCGTACTCAGGGGTACCTGCATCTGGTGTGTGTTGTAATCTGTGAGTCACAAGGACCAAGCAATCCCATTCCCGGGTATCAAAACTAACAAAGCCTTTTAGGTGTGGAGAGGTAATAAAGTGTCTACAACAAGCACTAAGAAACTAGCTTACGAATTCAGAGCAAGATGAGGATATGTGCCAACAGTCGCCAATGATTATCAAATTAGTGATCCTAGCTACTCTCGTTCATGCATAACCCCATAGTGTTCAGTTTCCGGAAACCCCTTCGAAAAGAGACCGTCACGGTTACTCACACAGGTAGTGTATTCTTAAGGATATGGTATCAAGTTATCTACAACCGGATATTAACAAATTCCCATCTGCCACAGAATGCTACTTCCCGAGCTTGCGTTGTATTCCCTCGAAGAGGAAAGGGTGATGCAGCACAGTAGCGTAAGTATTTCCCTCAGTTTTTGAGAACCAATGTATCAATCCAGTAGGAGACCACGCGCGAGTCCCTTGCACCTGCACAAACAAATAAGAACTTCGCAACCAACGCGATAAGGGGTTGTCAATCCCTTTACAGTCACTTATGAAAGTGAGATCTGATAGATATGATAGTTTGATATTTTTGGTATTTTTGGATATAAGAACAGAAAGTAAAAACGAAAAAGTAAAGTAGATTGTAGATTGATATGTTGAGAATAGACCCGGGGGCCATATGTTTCACTAGTGGCTTCTCCCATGATAGCAGAATTCTACGATGGGTGAACGAATTACTGTCGTGCAATTGATAGAAAAGTGAATAATTATGAGAATATCGAGGCATGATCATTACATATAGGCATCACGTCTGAGACAAGTAGACTGAAAAGATTCTGCATCTACTACTATTACTCCACACATCGACCGCTATCCAGCATGCATCAAGAGTATTAAGTTCATAAGAACAGAGTAATGCCTTAAGCAAGATGACATGATGTAGAGGGATAAACTCAAATAACATGATATAAACCCCATCTTTCTATCCTCGATGGCAACAATACAATATGTGCCTTGCCGCCCCTACTGTCACTGGGAAAGGACACCGCAAGATTGAATCCAAAGCCAAGCACTTATCCCATTGCAAGAACTATAGATCTAGTAGGCCAAACCAGACCAATAATTCGAAGAGACTTGCAAGGATACTATAATCATACATAAAAAAATTCAGAAAAGAACAAAATATTTCTCATAGATAATCTTGATCATAAACCCACAATTCATCGGACTTTGACAAACACACCGCAAAAAGAGATTACATCGAATAGATCTCCTTGAAGACCGAGGTGAACTTGGTATTGAGATCCAAAGAGAGAGAAGAAGGCATCTAGGTTCTAACTATGGACCTGAAGGTTTGTGGTAAACTACTCACAACTCATGGTGAGGCGATGATGATGATGTAGAAGAACTCCGTTGTAGATTCCCCCTCCGGCTGAGCTCCGGAACAGGCCCCAAGATGGGATCTCAAGGGAACAGAAGGTTGCGGCGGTGGAACTAGGGTTTTCTCTCTTGTTTTGATGGTTTCGGGGTACGTAGGTATATATAGGAGGAAAGAGGGCACCGGTGGCCAAACGTGGGGCCCACGAGGCAGGGGGCGCACCCTGTAGGGGGGGGCGCCCCCAACCCTCGTGGACGCCACGTCAGCCCTATTACGTGGTTCTCAAGTCTCCTGTGCATATTTTGCTCCAAAAATATCTCTCCCGAAGTTTCATTCCGTTTGGACTCCGTTTGATATTCCTTTTTCGTAAAACCCTGAAATAGGTAAAAAACAACAATCTGGACTGGGCCTTTGGGTTAATAGGTTAGTCCCAAAAATAATATAAAAGTGTATAACAAAGCCCATTAAACATCCAAAACATCATAAATAATAGCATATAAAAAAAAATTATAGATACATTGGAGAAGTATCAAGCATCCCCAAGCTTAATTTCTGCTCGCCCTCGAGTAGGTAAATGATAAAAAAAGAATATTTGATGTGGAATGCTAACCAACATAATTTTCAATGTAGTTCTCTTTATTGTGGCATGAATGTTCAGATCTGAAAGATTCAAGACAAAAGTCTATATTTACCTAAGAAATAATAATACTTCAAGCATACTAACAAAGCAATCATGTCTTCTCAAAATACTATGGCTAAATAAAGTTATCCCTACAAAATCATATAGTCTGGCTATGCTCCCTCTTCATCACACAAAATATTCATATCATGCACAACCCTGGTTTTAGCCAAGCACTTGTTTTCATACTCTATTCTTTCAAACCTTTCAACTTTAATGCAATACATGAGCGTGCGCCATGGATATAGCACTATGTGGAATAGAATGGTGGTTGTGGAGAAGACAAAAAGGAGGGAGATAGTCCCACATCGACTAGGCATATCAACGGGCTATGGAGATGCCCATCAATAGATATCAATGTGAGTGAGTAGGGATTGCCATGCAACGGATGCACTAGAGCTAAATATGTATGAAAGCTCAACAAAAGAAACTAAGTGGGTGTGCATCCAACTTTCTTGCTCATGAAGACCTAGGGCATTTGAGGAAGCCCGTCGTTGGAATATACAAGCCAAGTTCCATAATGAAAATTCCGACTAGTATATGAAAGTGACTAAACATGAGACTCTCTATCATGAAGAACATTGTGCTACTTTGAAGCACAGGTGTGGAAAAAAGATAGTAGCAATTGTCCCTTTTTCTTTTCTTTTCACTTTTTTGGAGGGGCCTTTTCTTTTGTTTGGCCTTTCCTCGCATGGGACAATGCTCTAATAATGATAATCAGCACACTTCTATTGATTTACAACTCGATATTATAACTCGATACTAGAACAAAGTATGACTCTATATGAATGCCTCCGGCAGTGTACCGGGATGTGCAATGAATCAAGAGTGACATGTATGAATTTTTTTGCATGGTGGCTTTGCCACAAATACGATGTCAACTACATGATCATGCATGGCAATATGATAATATGAAGCGTGTCATATGAACGGAACGGTGGAAAGTTGCATGGCAATATATCTTGGAATGGCTATGGAAATGCCATGATAGGTAGGTATGGTGACTGTTTTGAGGAAGGTATATAGTGGGTGTATGGTACCGACGAAAGTTGCGCGGTACAAGAGAGGCTAGCAATGGTGGAAGGGTGAGAGTGCGTATAATCCATGGACTCAATATTAGTCATAAGAACTCATATACGTATTACAAAAATTCACGGGTCATCAAAACAAAGCAATCAACGCATGCTCCTAGGGGGGAGGTTGGTAGGAGTTAACCATCACGCGCCCCCGACCTCCACACAAAGGATGACACTTTACACCTCATGCTCTAACTTCATCACATAGCGGTTCACCATACGTGCATGCTACGGGAATCACTAACTTTAACACAAGCATTTCTCAATTTCATAATAACTCCACTAGCATGACTCTAATATCACTATCCTCATATCTCAAAACAATTATCAAGCATCCAACTTCTCATCATATTCAATGCACTTAGTATGAAAGTTTTTACTACATTCATCTTGGATGCCTATCATGTTAAGGCTAGTTTTATAGCCAAAGCACATTATGATGCTTTTCTAATAGACTCTCAAAAGGATAAAAGTTAAGCATGAGAGATCAACAATTTCTTCAAAATAAAATCACCACCGTGCTCTAAAAGATATAAGTGAAGCACTAGAGCAAAAACTATTTAACTCAAAAGATATCAGTGAAGCACATAGAGTGTTCTAATAATTCCTAGGCCATATTTATCTCTCTCAAAAAGGTGTGTCCAGCAAGGATGATTGTGGCAAACTAACAAGCAAAGACTCAAATAATACATGACGCTCCAAGTAAAATACATATCACGTGCTGAATAAAAATATAATCCCGAGTATAGTTGCTGATAGATGAAGACGAAAGAGGGGATGCCTTCCCAGGGTATCCCCAAGCTTAGGCTTTTGGTTGTCCATGAGTTTTACCTTGGGGTGCCTTGGGCATCCCCAAGGTTAGGATCTTTCCACTCTTTGTTCCGTAGTCCATCAAAGCAATACTCAAAACTTGAAAACTTCACAACACAAAACTTAGACAAAAATCTCGTGAGCTTCGTTAGTATAAGAAAACAAACCACCACTCAAAGGTACTATAATGAACTCATTCCTTGTTTATATTGGTGTTAAACCTACTGTATTTCAACTTCTCTATGATTCATACTCCCCAATACTACTCATAGATTCATCAAAATAAGCAAACAACACACGAAAAACAGAATCTGTCAAAAACAGAATAGTCTGTAGTAATCTGTAACTTTCGCATACTTCTGTAACTCCAAAAAATGGAATAAATTGGTAAACGTGAGGAATTTGTCTATTAATCATATGAAAAAATAATCAACTAAATAGCACACTCCAGTAAAATCTGGTGACCATTCTAGTGAGCGCTAACAATTCTGTTTTCACAGAAAGATCATATAAACTTCACACAAATCTTCCCAAAGGTTCTACTTGGCACAAACACTAATTAAAACATAAAACCACATCTAAACAGAAGGTAGATGCAATATTTATTCCTAAACAGAAGTAAAAACAAAAAATATAAAATTGGGTTGCCTCCCAACAAGCGCTATCGTTTAATGCCCCTAGCTAGGCACGATACAAAGATAGATCTAGGTATTGCCATCTTTGGAAGGCAATCCATAGGTGGCTCTCATAATAAATTCATAAGGTAATTTAATTTTCTAGGAAAGTGTTCCATGCCTTTCCTTAACGGAAATAGGAATCTAATATTTACTTCCTTCATATCAATAATTGCACCAATCGTTCTAAAGAAAGGTCTACCAAGAATAATAGGACATGAAGGATTGCAATCTATATCAAGAACAATGAAATCTACGGGCACATAGATCCTATGGGAAACAATAAGAACATCATTAATCCTTCCCATAGGTTTCTTAATAGTAGAATCCGCAAGATGCAAATTTAAACAACAATCATCAAGCTCATGGAAACCTAACAAATTACACAAAGTTTTTGGGATAATGAAGACACTTGCACCCAAATCACACAAAGCAAATCATTCATGATCTTTAATTTTAATTTTAATAGTAGGTTCCCTCTCATCATAAAGCTTTCTAGGGTTAGAAACTTCTAATTCATGTTTTTCTTCATAAGATTGCATCAAGGCATCAACTATGTGTTTGGTAAAAGCTTTATTTTGACTATAAGCATGCAGAGAGTTTAGTACTGATTGCAACAAGGAAATACAATCAATCAAAGAGCAATTATCATAATTGAATCCCTTGAAATCCAAAGTAGTGGGTTCATCACTATGCAAAGTTTTAATCTCTTCAATCCCACTTTTAACGATTTTAGCATCAAGATCTAAAAACTCCGAATCATTGGGACACCTTTTGATTAAAGTAGACTCATCTCCAATCCCATCTTTATCAAGATTCATACTAGAAAACAAGGATCTAATAGGATACAGATCAATAAATTTCAGATCTTCATCTTTATTTTCATGATAGCTAGAAGAACACGCTTTTATATAACTCTCTTTTTTAGCACGCATCCTAGCAGTTCTTTCTTTGCATTCATCAATGCAAATTCCCATGGCTTTGAGAGACTCATTGATATCATGCTTAGGTGGAATAGATCTAAGTTTCAAAGATTCAACATCAAGAGTAATTTTATCCACACTTCTAGCCAATTCATCAATTTTAAGCAATTTTTCTTCAAGCCAAGCATTGAAATTCTTTTGCGAATTCATGAAATCCTTAAGACTAGTTTCAAATTCAGAAGGCATCTTTCCATAAGAGTTATTGTAGGAATTACCATAATTATTAGAGTAATTACTAGGAAAAGGCCTATGATTAATGTTTCCTCTATAAGCTTTGTTACCAAAATTATTCCTACCAACAAAAGTCATATCCAAAGATTCATTATTATTTTCAATCAACGTTGATAAAGGCATATCATTAGGATCAGAGGAAGCACTCTTAGCAGCAAATAATTTCATAAGTTCATTCATCTTTCCAATCAAAATACTAATTTCTTCAATAGCATGTACTTTTTTACTAGTAGATCTTTCGGTGTGCCATTGAGAATAATTAACCATAATATTATCTAGGAGTTTGGTAGCTTCTCCTAACGTAGTTTCCATGAAAGTGCCTCCTGCGGCCGAACCTAAAAGATTTCTAGAAGCAAAATTCAAGCCAGCATAAAAGTTTTGAATAATCATCCATAAGTTCAAACCATGTGTAGGGCAATTACGTATCATTAATTTCATTCTCTCCCAAGCTTGTGCAACATGCTCATGATCTAGTTGCTTAAAATTCATAATATCGTTTCTAAGAGAGATGATCTTAGGAGGAGGGAAATACTTAGGGATAAAAGCATCTTTGCACTTATTCCACGAATCAATACTATTTTTAGGCAAAGAGGAAAACCAAGTTTTAGCATGATCTCTAAGTGAAAATGGAAATAACTTCAATTTAACAATATCATTATCCGTGTCCCTCTTCTTTTCCATATCACACAAATCAACAAAGTTGTTTAGATGGGTAGCGGCATCTTCGCTAGGAAGGCCGGAAAATTGATCTTTCATGACAAGATTCAACAGAGCAGCATTGATCTCACAAGATTCAGCATCGGTAATAGGAGCAATCGGAGTGCTAATAAAATCATTATTGTTGGTATTGGAGAAGTCACACAATTTGGTATTGTTCTGAGCCATAGTGACAAGCAAGCAATCCAACACACAAGCACAAGAAGCAAGCGAACAGTAAACGCACGGCAAAAATAAGGGCAAATAAAACGGCAAGGGTGAAGTGGGGGAGAGGAAAACGAGAGGCAAATAAATGTAATGTGAAGGATAAGGGTTAGTGATAGGTACTTGGTATATGACTTTTGTGTAAGCCTCCTCGGCAACGGTGCAAGAAATTCTTCTTGCTACTTCTCGAGCTTGCGTTGTATTCCCTCGAAGAGGAAAGGGTGATGCAGCACAGTAGCGTAAGTATTTCCCTAAGTTTTTGAGAACCAAGGTATCAATCCAGTTGGAGACCACGCGCGAGTCCCTCGCACCTGCACAAACAAATAAGAACTTCGCAACCAATGCGATAAGGGGTTGTCAATCCCTTTACGGTCACTTACGAAAGTGAGAACTGATAGATATGATAGTTTGAGATTTTTGGTATTTTTGGATATAAGAACAGAAAGTAAAAATGGAAAAGTAAAGTAGATTGTAGATTTATATGTTGAGAATAGACCCGGGGGCCATAGGTTTCACTAGTGGCTTCTCTCATGATAGCGGAATTCTATGGTGGGTGAACGAATTACTATCGAGCAATTGATAGAGAAGCGAATAATTACGAGAATATCCAGGCATGATCATTATATATAGGCATCATGTCCGAGACAAGTAGACCGAAACGATTCTGCATCTACTACTATTTCTCCACACATCGACCGCTATCTAGCATGCATCTAGGGTATTAAGTTCATAAGAACAGAGTAACGCCTTAAGCAAGATGACATGATGTAGAGGGATAAACTCAAATAACATGATATAAACCCCATTTTTTATCCTCAATGGCAACAATACAATATGTGCCTTGTCGCCCCTACTATCACTGGGAAAGGACACCGCAAGATTGAACCCAAAGCCAAGCACTTCTCCCATTGCAAGAACTATAGATCTAGTAGGCCAAACCAAACCAATAATTCGAAGAGACTTGCAAGGATATTATAATCATACATAAAAGAGTTCAGAAAAGAACCAAATATTTCTCATATATAATCTTGATCATAAACCCACAATTCATCAGATCTCGACAAACACACCACAAAAAGAGATTACATCGAATAGATCTCCTCGAAGACCAAGGAGAACTTGGTATTGAGATCCAAAGAGAGAGAAGAAGCCATCTAGGTACTAACTATGGACCCGAAGGTTTGTGGTAAACTACTCATAACTCATGGTGAGGCGATGATGATGATGTAGAAGCACTCCGTGGTAGATCCCCCCTCCGGCGGAGCTCCGGAACAGGCCCCAAGATGGGATATCACGGGAACAGAAGGTTGCGGCGGTGGAACTAGGTTTTTCTCTCTTGTTCTGATGGTTTCGGGGTACGTAGGTATATATAGGAGGAAGGAGGGCATCGGGGGCCAAACATGGGGCCCACGAGGCAGGGGGGCGCACCCTGTGGGGGGGGGGGGCGCCCCCACCCTCGTGGACGCCACGTCAACCCTATTCCATGGTTTTCAAGTCTCCCGTGCATATTTTGCTCCAAAAATATCTCTTCCGAAGTTTCATTCCGTTTGGACTCCGTTTGATATTCCTTCTCTGTAAAACCTGAAATAGGCAAAAAAACAGCAATCTGGACAGGGCCTTTGGGCTAATAGGTTAGTCCCAAAAATAATATAAAAGTGTATAACAAAGCCCATTAAACATCCAAAACATCATAAATAATAGCATGGAACAATCAAAAATTATAGATACGTTGGAGACATATCACATAACCACAGGCACGGCTTTCAAAAGTTCATAACCCTGTAGGGGTGTCCCAACTTAGCCTATCACAATCTCACGATCCGCGGAGTCGCAACTCCATATTGGGAAGACCCGAGTATTCTCGGAATCCCGTGCTCAAGATATTTCGACAAAGGTAAAACTAATCCATCAAGACCTCCCAGCGTGCCGACACCCAGATAGTAGCCGCACATATCTCGTCTCAGGCCACGACCGGATGGGAAAAGCTACGGTAGAACCAGAACCTTGAGTTGCCTCAAGTCGGCCCCGCAGGCTACCCAGTTTGGACCAACACTCATGAGTAGCACTCGCCCGGGGGTTGATTAAGAACTCGGGTTTATAACTCCCTTTGCAAGTTTTTTAGTTGTTAGGCAAATGTAGTACCAAAGTTGGGTCTTACTGGAAAACCTTTAAGCAATGCAAATTATCAAGGGGGGCCCATAAACCCCAACTGTGTTAGGAACGCAAAATCAAGGAACATAACACCAGTTTATCGGGTCCTAAGGTGGCATGAGTGGAACAAAACACCAAGCAGAAGGCCAAGCCTTCCACCCATTACCAATATATATTGTGTTATTGCTACTTCTCGAGCTTGCGTTGTATTCCCTCGAAGAGGAAAGAGTGATGCAGCACAGTAGCGTAAGTATTTCCCTCAGTTTTTGAGAACCAAGGTATCAATCCAGTAGGAGACCACGCGCGAGTCCCTCGCACCTGCACAAACAAATAAGAACTTCGCAGCCAACACGATAAGGGGTTGTTAATCCCTTTACGGTCACTTACGAAAGTGAGATCTGATCGAGATGATATTTCGATATTTTTGGTATTTTTGGATATAAGAACAGAAAGTAAAAGCGGAAAAGTAAAGTAGATTGTAGATTGATATGTTGAGAATAGACCCAGGGGCCATAGGTTTCACTAGTGGCTTCTCTCATGATAGCAAAATTCTACGGTGGGTGAACGAATTACTGTCGAGCAATTGATAAAAAAGCGAATAACTATGAGACTATCTAGGCATGATCATTATATATAGGCATCACGTCCAAGACAAATAGACCGAAACGATTCTGCATCTACTACTATTACTCCACACATCGACCGCTATCCAACATGCATCTAGAGTATTAAGTTCATAAGAACAGAGTAACGCGTTAAGCAAGATGACAAGATGTAGAGGGATAAACTCAAACATAGTGATATAAACCCCATCTTTTTATCCTCGATGGCAACAATATAATACGTGCCTTGCTGCCCCTACTATCAATGGGAAAGGACACCACAAGATTGAACCCAAAGCCGAGCACTTCTTCCATTGCAAGAACTATAGATCTAGTAGGCCAAACCAAACCAATAGTTCGAAGAGACTTGCAAGGATATTATAATCATACATAAAGAGTTCAGAAAAGAACCAAATATTTCTCATAGATAATCTTGATCATAAACCCACAATTCATCGGATCTCGACAAACACAACGCAAAAAGAGATTACATCGAATAGATCTCCTCGAAGACCGAGGAGTACTTGGTATTGAGATCCAAAGATAGAGAAGAATCCATCTAGGTACTAACTATGGACCCGAAGGTTTGTGGTAAACTACTCACAACTCATGGTAAGCCGATGATGATGATGTGGAAGCACTCCGTGGTAGATCCCCCCTCCGACGGAGCTCCCGAACAGGCCCCAAGATGGGATCTCACGGGAACAGAAGGTTGCGGCGGTGGAACTAGGGTATTCTCTCTTGTTCTGATGGTTTCGGGGTACGTACATAGATATAGGAGGAAGGAGGGCACTGGGGGGGCCAAACATGGGGCCCACGAGGCAGCGGGCGCACCCTGGGGGGCGCCCCCACCCTCGTGGACGCCACGTCAGCCCTATTCCATGGTTTTCAAGCCTCCCGTGCATATTTTGCTCCAAAAATATCTCTCCCAAAGTTTCATTTCGTTTGGACTCCGTTTGATATTCCTTTTCTGTAAAACCCTGAAATAGGCAAAAAACAGCAATTTGGACTGGGCCTTTGGGTTAATAGGTTAGTCCCAAAAATAATATAAAAGTGTGTAACAAAGCCCATTAAAGATCCAAAACATCATAAATAATAGCATGGAACAATAGAAAATTATAGATCTCCTCGAAGACCGAGGAGAACTTGGTATTGAGATCCAAAGAGAGAGAAGAAGCCATCTAGATACTAGTGATGGACCCGAAGGTCTGTGGTAAACTACTCACAACTCATGGTGAGGCGATGATGATGATGTAGAGGCACTCCATGGAAGATCCCCCCCCTACGGCGGAGATCCGGAACAGGCCCCAAGATGGGATCTCACAGGAACAGAAGATTGCGGCGGTGGAATTAGGGTTTTCTTTGTTGTCTGATGGTTTCGGGTACGTAGATATATATACGAAGAAGGAGGGCACTGGGGTCCAGACGGGGTGCCCACAAGGCAGGGGGCGTGCCCTATAGGGGGGGGGGGTCGCCCCACCCTCGTGGACGCCACGTCAGCCCTACTCCGTGGTTCTCAAGTCTCCCGTGCATATTTTGCTCCAAAAATATCTCTCCCAAATGTTTCATTCCGTTTGGACTCCGTTTGATATTACTTTTCTGTAAAACCCTGAAATAGGCAAAAACAGCAATCTGGACTGGGCCTTTGGGTTAGTAGGTTAGTCCGAAAAATAATACGTTGGAGACATATTAGTTATCCCAATAAACAAGTCCAAACACGCTGCAATCTTCAAACTTCACCTGCAACTAACAACGCTATAAGAGGGGCTGAGCAAAAGCGTACTTAGCCAAACAACGGTTTGCTAGGAAGGCGGTTAGAGTGTTTCATGGGAACATAGGAGGCTGACAAGACAAGAATAGGTATCGAGGCATAACTATAGAGCGAGACAACAAGCAAAGAAAAGGTAGAGGTGATATCGGGGAACGGTCATCTTTCTTGTTAACTTCACGGTGGGATCGTAACCTTGCTCCTCAAACTCAGTCTCGACAAGAACCTCGAACTCCGAATCGTCACCGGGCTCTAACCAACACAAGAATACAAACATCGGAACCAAATGAATCACGATGCAATGTTGAAACACATGATGCAAGCAAGATGCATATGAGCATGGACATGATATGATGCATCACAAAGGAACATGATGAGTGCAACATGTGGCAAAGGCATAATGCAAGAACAAAACATTTATGTGAATACACCATGCAAAAGAATGAAGAATACATCGCCACGCATGTAGTTATTTAGTTTGAAGTAACTAAGCACCCAACAATTTTGATAGGTTATTTAGCATGGCAAGTAGTGCATCACAAGACCAACAACAACATGCAAGCAATTTAAATGGGCCGGAAGAAACAAACAACAATTTCAGAAAAATCCCATGTGCATAATTATGTTTGGTACTGTTCTGCCCATTACCCCATTATACTTTCATTAAACAGTAGAACAGATTAAACCATGCCGCTCTATGTAAAATTCTACCCCAAAAGCATATAAAGATCACTCAAAACAGAGTTATTGTTTAAAAGTTATGAATTAAACCAATTTAAACATGTTAAAAAGCAAAACCTATGCAAACAACATTTTAAATATGTTTTACATGGCAGCCAATTGCATATTATTAATCTACACTAAAAACTAAGCAGTTTTAATATATAACTCTTTTGAAAAAGATGCATAGTTTAAAAGATATGATCAATTCAAAATGCAAACATAATTTAAATAAAACAAAACAGGGCATAAAACCAAAGGAACTCAGCCGGGGCTAGCCACTGTCTATGACAAGTGGGCCAGGGGGTGCTGAAGTGTCAAGGCTAGGTGTGGGAGTGTGTTTGTTCGCGTGCAGAGGCTGCCAGGTGGGAACCGGGTGTCAGTTGGACAGAAAAGCAAAAAATTGGGCATATACAACTGGCCATGGGGAGAATCGAACCAGGGTCTGTGGGTTATGGGAGAGAGCGACAAACTACTAGGCTAGGGGAGGGAGTCTGCTAGGAGAGGGGCTTGGCTCCTTTTGAACTAAACCAAATCGAGCTTCTCTGAGAGAAGACGACGGGTGTGATGACGGCGCCGACGAGGGCAATCGTGGTGACGTCTGCCGAAGCAGTGTTCCGGCGGGAGTGCGGGATCTGTAAGGAGTGCTGGGCGACAGCTCGCGCGCAGATAGGCTTCGCCCTACTGAGATGACCAGGCGGGTCGAGCTCCTATGCGCGAGCAGGGAGACGACGTCGACAACAGGGTCGGCAAGGCACGCGGCGAGGAGCTGCTGGGGTGCAGAGCGGTTGTGGCACGGGAGTGCGTGCGCGTGCGCTCATGCTCGAGCACAAACTCGAGTTCGTCTCGGGTTCCAAGCGCGGCGAGGACATGATGCACACACAAAAATTCAGACCACGCCAGGTGGCGAGAGCGCGGTGCAGACATGCTCCTAGCGCCGACTACAAGGACCCAAATGAGGCAAGGAGAAGGCAGCAGGGGACTTGGTATACCTAGCTCACCCTAGGATGCGAGGAGGTCGACGTAGAAGCACCGGAGAGGTCGCCGTCGAGCTCTGAACCTGGTGCTCGCGGAACTTGGTGTCTCTAAATCTGAGAAGAGACAAAGCAGAGGACAGGGCGTCGAGGAACTTGGCGTCTCTAGCCCTGGATCGCCGTGGAAACGGGTCAAGGAAGAAGGGGGAGACGTCCGCGACGCTCCCGTGGACGAAGAAGACGGCTACGGCGACAATCAAGCCGGGGAGGAGCTTGGTCTCTCCCTGGCCATGGCGCTGGCGTCGGCTATGGGGTGGGCACGTGGAACCTACCCACGGCAGCGGCGCGGAGAAAAATGAAGAGGGGAGAGGGAACCCTAGGGAGGCACGCTAGCTAATAAGGGCGCAGTCGAGCTGGCCTCAACGTCCGTGAGGCTCACGGTGCGACGGCACGAGGTTCGGCTCTGTAGCGAGGAGAACGGAGCAGGTGACCATGAGGCCTGGGTCACTGGCAGGCGGGCCCCGCGAGAGGGAGAGAGAGGGGAGTTCCTGGCACTGATGGGCTGTGCGCGCGGAAATGCTTGCTGGGCCAGGGTGGTAGCCGAGGCCCAAGTTGGCTACGGCTGCAGGGCTGCTGCTGCTTTTCCTTTTTCTTTTTCCTTAGGCGGAAAATCAAAATGGAAAGCACAGACGGCTAGGAAAATAATTTGGGAGAAGTAAAAATATCCCTGAGCTCCTGGGTTTATGCTCTATTTGATAAAACTACTTTGGGCATTTTTAGAGGTAGAAAAATAAAACAAGTTTGAATATGATTCAAACTTGAGGCATTTTTGAACCTAACCAAAGCAACTTCAAAAGGGGTGAAATCTGGCATAGATGTTTAGGACATAGAGCAAGATTTGTTGGGAGAAGATGAACATTAAAGGAGGAGGCAAGATGGCACTTTATAAAACTAAAGAAAGAGAGAAAAGGGAGAAGGGGAGGTGGTGAGACTTGGAAATGAGCAAGCTTGGATCACACATGGATCAAAGCAACACTAAATCATGCAAGAAACCACAATGCCACATAGTGAAAAAGAGAATGCAGTATGACAAGGTTGATTGCAATATGATGAGGCCATGATGCATATGATGACATGACAATGCATTAAGATGACAAAGCATAAAGAAAGATAAACCCCCAAGGAAAGGATAGGGCCAAATGGTAAATATTTATTGCCATATAAGGAAGTTTTACATCTGGGGTGTTACAAACTCTCCACTACGGAAAGATCTCGTCCCGAGATGTAGGACTAAAAGAAAGCGGGATATTCGGAATCTTCTCGTTCCCATGTAGCTTCTCGGTCGGTATGGTGTGACCACTTCACTTTCAAGAATTTGATGGACTTGTTGCGGGTCTTGCGCTCAGTTTCTTCAAGGATAGCAATGGGGTGCTCACGATAAGACAAGTCTTGCTGGAGATCAATCTCTTCGAAAGGAATGGTGCGTTAAGGCGTCTTGAAGCACTTGCGGAGTTGTGACACGTGAAACACGTCATGCACATTTGCAAAGTTGTAGGGAAGCTCGAGTTGGTAGGCTTGATCTCCTCCCTTGCCAATTATCTTGAAAGGCCCTATCAGGACCCCGATCCTAAGTCACACAGGTCTAGCCTGTAACACATCATATCACTTTGCGGCCTCACGCACGGTATCCCCATGGGTGCCACCTTACCTGGCCCGGGACCGTTTGCGCATTTTGGCACACGTATATGATAGTGTCGCTAGCATACATATGACAGAGAACCCGGGCCGACATGACTAGTTATAAACCAAAAGTGGCACTAATTTATACAGACAGGCATACATGACCCAGCAACGAACGTGTCGGTCATCAACGTATGAACCCAAGTCGTAGCAAGCTACAAGGACTTAAAGGAACAACGCGTGACATTTCCCCTAAGGGACAGACACAGGAACGAAGAAGGACACATGCCGGCCAGCCTAAGTGTTCCGGAGCAGTAGCAAGCTACCAAGGCTCAGTGGAAGCACTAGGAGACATTTCCCTGTAAGATAGGCTACCAAGGGTAAACAACTAGGTGTCGGATCCCACACATAGCAATACACATTACACGTACGCATAACATGCAAGTATGTGTTGTACAACATGGCATCACAACATAACTCAACAACTCATATAGATAAAGGCCCGGAAGAGCCATCATAGCATTTATTACAAACAGAGGTCACATGACCCAACATACAGAGCATACAGGCAACGGAAGCATAACATGTCTGAGTACAGACAACTACAAATGAAAAAGGCCGAGAAGCCTGACTATCTACAAGACCCTCCCAAGGGTACAAGATCGTAGCTGAGGTAACAAGCTAAATGTCGAAGTCCACGCGGAACCACTAGCGAGACTGAAGTCTCTCTACAAAAACATAAATTAAGCAAACGTGAGTACAAAGGTACTCAGCAAGACTTACATCAAAACTAGCTACATATGCATCAGTATCAACAAAGGGGGGTGGTGTTTGACTGCAGCAAGCCAGCTTTGACTCGGTGGCTATCCTGAACTACGACTGCAAGTAACTCTTTTGAGGTGGCGCACACGAGTCCACATATTCACCAATCAATACACCACTATGGATCCGCTCCTGTCTCCCTACAAGAAGGCCATCCATAGCACTCACGCTTATCTTGCGTGTTTTAGGGTATCCACTTTCACTTGTCTATGAACTGTTATAGGCAACCCAAAAGTCCATTACCGCGGACACGGCTATTCGAATAGATCATATATAGAACCCTGCAGGGGTGTACTTCTTCACTCACGCTCTCGCCACTTACCGCCATGTACACATCATGTATCTCGGCAACCTTCAAGTGAAAGCCTGGCGAGGGTGTCGGCCACGACCTGACTAACCACACAAGTCTCTCGTCCAGGTTTATCGCCTATTTGGGTTCCATCCGTGGGGAGATCCGGCCGGGGTGTCGCTCACGGCCCCAAACGATGTGTACATGGTTCCCACATCACCAAACGGGCGATCGGTACACCGTGCCACGTACCTGCCGCGTCACAGCCCACCCCGAGGGTCAGCGCTGCGCACGACCTCCAGTAAACTACAAACACCAGAAAATAATTGCAACTCCTGGACAGAGATCATGTTGATTAATAAGTCGAGAGAGTCAATTAAGGATCCCAATGTGTGGTAGTAGCTGTTTCATGGATCAACCAACACAGAACTCAGTTCCTAAGGACGGCTTCAATGAGATAACCCACCATGTACTCCTACATGGCCTCTCATCGCTACCTTTACCAACTCGTGTTCACACACTTAGCTCTCAACAGTAGGACATGTTCACCACATTCCAATTCATCCCCGATGAATCAGATCTGACACAACTCTAAGCAATAGCAGGCATAACCAGAAAGCATGAATGAGTAGGCACAACATGGCTCAAACAACTCCTACTCATACTAGTGGGTTTCAACTATTTACTGTGGCAATGACAGGTCATGCAGTGGAAAGGGGTTCAACTACCGCAGCAGGTAACAGTTGAAGCGTTGTTGTCCTAATGCAGTAAAGAGAGCAAGAGCAAGAGAGTGGGATTGTATCGGAATGCTCAATGGGGTTTTGCTTGCCTGGCACTTCTGAAGATATCAATGAGTCTTCATCGGTGTTATCGATCACATTGTCGGAACAGCGTCTACTGAGAGGGGACAAACATCGGCAAACAAGAGAGAACACAATCAATGCAATGCGACAATATGATGCATGATCATGACATGGCAATATGCTGTTGATTGAGCTAATGTAACTAGCAACCATGTTAAATGAAGTTGGTTTGAACCAAAGGTTCAAATTCAAACTCCATATGTGATTATTTAAATGCCATTTAATTGATTTGACCTGATCAGCAGGTTTAACTTGTTCAAACATGCATGAAAATGCAATAAACAGTTCCTCATATTTTTCTGATCATTTTTCATATATAATTTATTTTCATCTGAGTTACGGTTAATTTTATATGATTTTTAGAAGTCTTGAATATTTTCTGAAATAAATAAATCATTTCTGAGTTATTTAAAATTCCAGAAAACACTTATTGCGTCAGCATGACGTCACTGTGATGTCAGCAGTCAACAGGGGCTGGTCCAGGTCAAACCTGACCAGGGGGGCCCGCTTGTCAGTGGCTCTGCTAATTAACAGGGTTAATTGGCACTAACTAAATCCTAAACTATACTTAGGCAGTGCATGGCCCACATGTTAGTGGCCCATCTAATCTAACTAAGTTAGTTAACACTAATTAATTTAACACTAACTAAATAATGCGTGGGCCCACACATCAGCCAGCCAGGGGGGTCAAACCCCTGGTCAACTATGCTAATCCCGCCGGCGGTTCGACGCCGGCAAGGCCAGACGTGGCGGCGGTGCTCGGGTTTTGCCTACAGGCCGTGGTTTGAGCTGCGGTTGGGCTCTACGGCGAGCTGAGGCTCGGGCGCATCTAGTGGTGGCGGTGGCTGGAGCTAGGGTGGCCGGAGCTCGCCGGAAACAAGTTCACGGCGGCGGCCGGAGTTCGGGCAGAGAGGGGAAAACGGCTGCGGCGGCCTAGGAGACGCAGGGTTGGCACGTGCGGCATCTACGCGTTGTGGCGAGCACGTTGGACACATGCTCGGGACCAACTGGTCAACGGAGCGTCATCGCCGGTGAGCTCAGGCGGCGGCGCAGTCGGGCACGAGTGGCGCGGCAGCTTCGGCGTGCAAACGCAACGGGGAAGAGGGGGGGTTCGACGCGGGGACTCACGGCGGGCACGCAGAGTAGAATGGCGGGCTCGGGGAGGCGCTGACGACGGCGAATCGACGGCGGCGAGCTTCGGCATCCGAGGAGGAAGATGAAGACATGAAGGCGATGCAGAGCTTCCGGCGAAGCGTGGCTCAGCGAGGAGGAAGAGGGCGACGTCGCGGAGCTCGTGGGCACAAAGGAGGGACGAGGGGGTAGCTGTGGCTGCGGTGGTGCTCGCCGACGCGGCCGTGGTGGCTTCGGCCAAGGCGAGGAGGAGCAGGGGAGTGAGGGGGAGATTGAGTGAGGGGGGAGAGCGGCCGAGGGTGGTGCGTGGCGTCCTCTAGGTGCTTCGGGGTGGCGAGGAGGCAGGCAGGCAAGGTGGAGGTGGCCGGCGCGCGTCGGGCACGCGCCGTGCGTCCGACTGGCGGGAGGAAGAAGACCTCCCTGCCCCTCATGGGCTGGGCCAGCCAGATGGGCTGCCAGGTGAGCGCCAGGTAAAGTCTACCTCTCCCTCTCTTTTCTTTCTGTTTTCTATTTTCTTTCTGTGTTTTGATTTAGTTTAGGCACTAAACCATTTTTACAGATGCTGAAAATTATTGTGGATGTTAACTGAGTTATTCCAGAGACCCACGATAATTTTCAAAACATTTGGAGCTATAAAATTATTTATAGATTTTATTTGCTCCAATTCAAATACAATATACATTAATTCAAAAAATCCAGAATGGCCCTAGAAATATGTGCAACATTTTTGGCAGAGGTTTTTAATCAATCCAAAAATGATGAACTTTTCCAAAGGGCATTTTGGGTTCATTGAAAAAGATTTTAATTTGACCCTAGTTGAATTCATTTAGTGCTAGGGTTTGAACATCCCCATTTCTAGTTTCTGAAAATTTTAAACATGATGACATGATGATCAGGCAAAGACCACAGGGGTTGATCTAGGGATGTGACAGCTCACCCCCACTAAAACAAGAATCTCGTCCCGAGATTCAAGCGTAGGGTAAGAAATCAGACGGAACACAAGCTAGCACAATCTTCACGATCCAATTTTCCTTCTCGGAGATGTTGACTTATTGCATCATATTGCTCTTGTCATCCTTGCTTTGAGATCTTCATCCAACCAGATGATAACGGAGACAAACTCTATAGGAATCGATCTTCCCGAAGATCGAGGAACTCAAGATCAACTCAAGGAGTGAGACAATGAAACATCTCTTGAGCTGAGACTCGGAACACACATCCGGAAGGATGGAATAAACAACGAAGAATATTTACTTGGCAGGCAAAATTCCACACCCAAGAAGTTGGTGATCGATGTCACCAGACGGGGCACCTTAGAGAAGGTGACTCGTAGAATTATCCCCTTAAGTGGCAAAAAGAATTACTTTTGATACATAGATCACTGAAATTCCCTATACCAGCCTAAGGCAAACACAATCGATCGTATGATGGAGTCCGAAAGAATGACATTCTCGGGCCAGAATGAATGATGTGGACTACCTTGTAAAGGACAATGCCAAGGTTGATTTTGCTTATCACCGGAAATGGATGGGCTCCATGGTAAAATGGCACATTGGCGGTGCAAGTTGGGAACAAAATGCAAATGCTGGGAATGATTCTAGTAACTGGGAAGAAACCCAACAGTAGAGAGTAAATTGCTCTTTGAGAGGTTACAACATAACCAAGAACACTGGGAGCAATCCCGGTTAGTGTCGAGGATAACACCTAGTGCTTGTGCGTGCTCTCAAGAACTTGAGCATTCCCATAATCATCAAGGTTATACCAATATACGAGTCAAGGATCCTGGCAACACAACATACTACCATGATGAATAGTGATGGATGATGCAGATGCAAAGGAAGATAGCACTTTCTCAGATTTCACCTTAGCAAGGCCGAGGGGACGAAATCTGGAGGATCGACCGAGAGACATTTAGCACCTCGCTTCTAATGTTTTCCTTGATGTGCTAGCGCAACCCATTTATTAAAATGGTTTGGTACCTAGGACGTCAAGTAAAAGGTCGGACTTCTGGAGCACAAAAATCTAAGGAACAACTGGGGAGTAAATCCTACGAAGTCCTTATGAGGAGGTGACCAACTCCTTCAATCAAGATTTTACAACAACAGGTCTTCCGGCTGGGTGTGTTGGCCACGTCATCCACTTTACCGGTTATCGAGAGACCAAAATTATAGATCTTGGGAACTACTCCAACCATCATATCTGCCTGAGATTCAGTTCTGGTTGGTGTCGGGATATTCCAGACTCATCAAGTCTAGAAAGAAAAATGAAAGTTTGCAACACAAATCGACGAGACGGCGATGCGAGATTCTCGGGGAGTGAACTACGATAGCAAGCTCCAAAACATGAGCTAGTTCTGCTATGTACCTGTGAACACGTTGTCCCAGACAAGCATGACCACGTAATAGTTTTATGATAAAACACTACCGAGTTCAGGTTAGGAACCGTCGTCTAGGATATCGAAGTCCTTACATAAGTCATATGATTAGCTCTTATGATGGAACTTCTTCTCCTTGAACAAATCAATCAGTGGCTTGGTGTGCTAGGGATACATATAGAGTGAAGGTTGCAAGTCTCCAAACCATAGAATTTTTCGCACGTATGCATGACTGACTTGGGATGATTCCACAGGAAGCAAAACAACTTTCTCGAACCCACGGTGGCAACTTACATCAATTACACCTGAATTAGGAAAAGTCTCTCCTCTCATCGAACATATACCTCATGAACGGGACACGAGGGTAATGCTTACCAAGTTTCCAACACTAGTTTTAATGTTCAACATGAATCATGGAGGGGATAAACATGTTGCTGATGGGCTCAACAACAATTCATCGAGGCTTCCATAAGCTGGAATTCCATAACTATGTGAACAAGGTGATAGCATTGGCCAGACCAATAGATGTAACGGTGTATGCTCGAGGGATCAACCACGAGTAAGACAACATTATGAATACCATTGGTTCTGATTTGACTTGGCGATAGCCCACACTCAAATCAAAGTTTGGACAAGACAATAGATCCAACAATTGATCACGAGGATTAATCGATCAAGATATCATCTTTCTTCAACACACACACAAAAGATATCCCTTGGAAGGAACTAAGTCAGGCAAGCTTTTTATCTTCCAACTCTCCAAGTTGTCGTTTACCTTAACCGACTAGCTCAGGGTATCCAACACATATTCTTGGAGAAAGGGTGGTTTAGAGAGAAACCAACTTGATCAAGAGCTCAACATAATGGTCAGGGATCAACCTGGTAATACTTCCAAGAAGATATTCGAAAAATCACGAACCACCGATATGTTAGGAAGCTCAAGATCAATCTTGCTTTTTAGGGCAAGACGATATGATCAAATGAGCGAGGACTTAACAAAATCCTAACTCATTGATCAAAGAGTGCACCAGAAATAAGGACTAGGTAGCAGGATCAACCTTAGGGTGTTGATTCAATAATCAACTCGTTAAGGATGAGGTTATTGTCCATTTAACTACCAAGCAACGGAGTTGCTAGGAGTGTTGATTTCACACATCACAATTCACTTGTCAGTATTCTGGTTACAACAACACGGAGGCCGAGGAATGAACGATGATGGTGAGAAGTATCATTGTATCAAGAGTTCATAAAAGATAGTGCAATTCTCATGACATTCTTAACATAAAGATGGTAATACTCCAAGGTAGAATAGATTAGAAGCTGTATTAGCATTCTCCATCTGTGAAGTACAATTTCTTTGACCCAATCCTGGATATGGATTAGGTACTGGACTTTGTTTCTCCTAGTCATTCCAGAATAGAATGGCTTGACGGACCACAAGAGTAAAAAGCATCGATGAACAAGAATGCACGACTACTCCTGACTATCAATTGATAGACGAAGGCCGGAGTACAACTAAAGGGAGATAACTCAAAGGAACATATATCTTTCGGAGTTGTGGATGCATAAGTTGGTATGTCGAACTAGTTCAACATGTTTCTTCCGGATAACCCATGCAGAAAGGTAGGACTGGCAGAGTCACAATATGAATGGAGTACTACTCAGGAGCACTCTTGTCAGGGATATTACTAGCAGGTATGAACCGGCTAGTATAAACCGGATTATAGTAAATATGTGTAATTGTAATATTTAGTAGAGGCTACGGCCCATGAGATCTTAGGCCCGTGTATAGAGTTATGGTTTGTAAACCGCCCGGTGATGTAACTTGAGAGATTAGGAAGAAAAGAGCAGAGACCGAGGCAGACACGAGTATGAGCCGGCCTCGGGACTCTGTAAACCGGACCAGGCATTACCTCTATATAAAGGGACGACCCGGCAACGGTTCAGGGACACGCAAGAAACAACCCGTCGAGACAGGCAAGCAAACTGCTCCCTGTTCATCGACGCCCAAGCAATACCAAACCAAACTAGACATAGGCTTTTACCTTCATAAAAGGGGCCGAACTAGTATAAACCCTCTGTGTCCTTTGTGTGCTTTTAACCCCTTCAAGCTAACCTGCGCGATGGTTCCATCATCAAGTCCGTTAAACCGGACATCTGCCGTGTTATTTCCACGATAGTTGGCGCCCACCTTGGGGCCTCCGCACGATGGTTTCGAGTTCTTGAAGGACAGCTTCGAAGGGCTCAAGGGCTACGCGGTCGGCCGGATGACCAAGAGTCATCGCGGCCGGGTCTACATCGACGACGCGGGTTGGGGACCGGAGGCCGATTCAATCGAATACGGGTACCGGGTTCCCTTCGGTGGCATCCACGTCTTCATTGGCAAGATCGGCGAACCGGGACCTGAGCCGGACATCTTCCCCAACATCGTCGAGCCGGCTCAGCGTGCGAGATCGGCCCGGATTCAGCCCGCCATGAAGCACGTCTTCGTTGGAGCAGTCCACGGGGTCCAAACCGAAGACGGATCGGAATCCGGTGGCGAAACAGTTGTCTACTCCGACGACGAGTCTTCATCCGGGGAGACTGAGTCTTTGTATCAGTTGCAGGACGGCCGGTCTGAGGGTGAGTCCGACGGGAACAGTATTCCGGACCCCTTTGACCCGCCAAACCGGGTGGCTGTCTTTATGGCCGGTTCACAGCCTACGGTGAGCGGCGCGACAACAGAAGCTGGTGTAGGGGGGAGTGGCCAGGCCCTCTCACCCGTTGACGTTCTATCCACCTTAGTCGAGGAGTTTACAGCCCGGGCCATGGCAGAGGTAGCTCCAGCAGACAAGGCGCAACATGATGCAGAGCTCCTTCAGTTAAAGGGCCGGGTTGACCGAGCAAGGGATGATCTGAAAGCAGAGAAGGCTATGATAGCGATAAGGCAAGCGGAATTGAATGATCAGGCTTTTCTCCTAAGGATGGAGCAGGCCTCTACACAGGGAGTAAGGAGTCGGAAGTACCAATCCCGTCTACCGCCGGTTTATGAAGCGACGGATCTGTTCAGGACACTAGGGGCAGGGACTAGCAATTATCCAGCTTTAAACCGGAGGGCACCCCCAGCGAGGGACGAGCCGGTTCAGCAGCCTACTGCAGAGCAAGATCGACGGATCACATCTACACCTCACATTCCTACCCCTCCGGGTCATTACTCGAATCCTTTGGACAATATCGTTGCAGCTGCTTCACGTTTGGCCGCTTTACCTATTGAGGGGACGTCTCCGGTGGCATTGGAGGCACGCAGGGTTAAGGATCTACTCGACACGGCGTTGATACAACAGCAAGCATATTCTCATAGCAGGGAGAGGTTACATTCAACACCACGTCCCAGCCGGAGTTACACTAGGCATTGGGAGGAACCAGAAGTGTCTAGTAGTGAACGCAGGCGGCATCGGCACAGACAGGATAATCCGGCAGGTGCGGCTGCACAAGCTCAGGATGTAAACCGGGTTAGGTCGGTAGCCCGGGAGGAAATCCGTCAGACGACGCCGGTTCACACGACCACGGCGGAGACAGGAGTCACAACGAGTTCCTTTGGGGTACAGTGTCTTATCCCCGCTATACGGAGCGTGAAGCTGCCCAAGGATTTCAAAGGGCCTCGTAAGGTGCCTAATTACAACGCAGATTTGGCTCCTGAAGCTTGGGTTGAGAGTTACGAGATGGCCATGGAGATGCTGGATGTAGATGAAGCGGCTTGTGCAAAGTACTTTACTATGATGCTTGAAGGTACAGCCCGGACCTGGCTAAAGGGTTTACCCCCAAATTCTATCGGGTCATGGGGAGAGCTACGTCGCCAGTTTATCAAAAATTTCAAGGATACATGCAAGCAGCCGATGTCAATAGTCGATCTAGCAGCATGTGTGCAAGGAGAGCAGGAATCTACAAGTGCATGGGTGCGGCGAGTATCAGAGATCTTACATTCTTCAAATAGTATCAATCCCAGTACGGCAATAGTGACTTTAGAGAACAATTGTCGGTTTGAGTCTCTAAAGCTAAAACTGGGATGGCTTAAACGAGATTGTAACGATATGGGAACTCTCATGAGTGCTCTGGTGAAGTATGGGGACTCGAACAACACTAAGTACCCAGAAGCGGAGGGACACAAAGCAGGGAAAGTCAACAAACCCGGTAAACAGGCGCAGGGTAATCCGGCCACAACAAGTTTCTTGGGCAAGCGAAAGGCGGAGGGTGGCTCTGATTTCATGGCCAATACCCAAGTTCAAGAAGGTTTCCAGCGCAATATGGGCAAACCACCCCCAGAAACCGGCGGAGGAAATGTTAGTTGGGACCAGGAGTTAAATCAGCCTTGTCCGAAACATAGCACAAGGGGACGACCAGCAAAACACACTATAAGAGAATGCAGGCCTTTGATGGAAGCCATAGCGGGCCGCTTCAATTCTAATGACAGGCCTCCGAATGGTGGTTCAGGCCCGGGGTTCTATGGTTCGGGTCATCAGAGGAACAGCTCCGGATCAGGATATCGGGGCAATAACAATGGTTATCATGGCCGGGCTAATAATCAATATGGTCAAGGTGGTTATAATAACCAGGGTAATCAGCCACATGGCCAGGGTGGTTACAATAACCAAGGCAGCCAACAGCAGGGCCAAGGTAATCATAATAACTAGGGTAACCAGCCACGTCAGCAACAATAACCGCAATCCGGGTATCAGAGTAATACGATGGAGTTGAGTAGCGGGCAATATCATGTGTTCACCACGAGTCTATGTAAACGAGATCAGAAGGTTTTAAAGCGGGCAGTCCACGCGGTTGAACTGGCGACGCCGCAATTCCTGCGCTGGTCAGAGCAGCCCATTGTATGGAGCAGGGAGGATCACCCGATGCGGGTGGATAATCCGGGCCACTTGGCCTTGGTGGTAGCACCACAAGTGGGAGGTTATAAGTTCACTAAAGTTCTTATGGACGGCGGCAGCAGCATCAATATCTTGTATTACGAGACCTTCCGTCGAATGGGCTTGACGGATAAGAAGCTGAGGCAGTCAAACACGGTGTTCCATGGGGTGGTTCCAGGTAAGTCAGCTTATCCAGTTGGGAAAATTGACTTAGAAGTTACCTTTGAGATGAGCATGATTCCAGGTCAGAGATGATAACTTTCGAAGTCGTCAAGATCCGGAGCCCTTATCACGCTCTGTTCGGGAGGACGATTTATGCCAAGTTTATGGCCAGACCGTGTTATGTTTACCTGCAGCTCAAGATGCCGGGTCACAAGGGCACAATCACGGTTCATGGAAGTCACAAGGTTGCGTTGGAGTGTGAAGAAGGAGACGCTGCTTACGCGGAGGCAGTATGTGCTACCGAGGAGTTAAAATTTTATAAGGATAATGTTGATCCGGCAGATATGACCCCGTTGAAGAAGCCAACTACAGAGCATGATCCGGTGCTGAAATTTAAATCGGCAGAGGAGACCAAGCAAGTTGATTTTGTACCGGGCGATTCATCCAAGTAGTTCACGATCATCGCTAACCTTGATCCCAAATAGGAAAGCGCGCTCATCGAGTTCATCCGTGAGAACCGGGATATCTTTGCATGGAAACCTTCTGACATGCCAGGTATACCGAGGGAACTCGCTGAGCACAGTCTTAATATTGATCTGATGTTTAAACCGGTTAAGCAGTATCTGCGCCGTTTCAACGAAGAAAGACGCAAGGCTATAGGAGAAGAGGTGGCCAGACTTTTGGCTGCAGGGTTCATAGTGGAAGTTTTTCACCCAGAGTGGTTAGCTAATCCGGTGCTGGTGCTAAAGAAGAATGGAAAATGGAGAATGTGTGTGGACTACACAGACCTCAATAAAGCTTGTCCAATGGATCCTTTTGCTCTCCCTCGCATTGATCAGATCATCGATGCCACAGTGGGATGTGAGCGGCTAAGTTTTTTGGATGCATACTCGGGATATCACCAGATCAAGATGGCAGTTAAGGACCAAGAGAAGACAACTTTCATAACTCCTTTTGGTGCCTTTTGCTATGTATCTATGCCTTTTGGGCTCAAGAGTGCCCAAGCAACTTATCAGCGTTGCGTGCAGAACTGTCTTAAAGGGCAGATAGGAAGAAATGTTCATGCATATGTGGATGATATCGTGGTGAAGTCAAGGAAGGAAGAAACACTGATAGAGGACCTCAAGGAGACCTTTGACAATCTTTGGGCCTATAAGATGATGCTTAATCTGGAGAAGTGTGCTTTCGGTGTTCCGGCAGGCAAGCTCCTGGGGTTTTTGGTGTCAAACAGAGGAATAGAAGCTAATCCGGAGAAGATCAAGGCAATCACATCTTTAACAAAACTGGTTTGCATTAATGATGTTCAGCGTATCGTTGGCCGGATCACAGCATTGAGCCGGTTTATTAGCTGTTTGGGGGAGAAGGCGATTCCGCTTTATCAGATGCTGAGAAAGACGGATCGGTTTATATGGAGTGATGAAGCAAATGCTGCGTTTGAGGATTTGAAGCGACAGCTGGCGAGGCCACCGGTCCTGGCTGCCCTGTTGATAACGAACCTTTGCTGTTATACGTCGCCGCCAACGCACGAGCAGTTAGTGTGGCGATCGTGGTGGAACGCAAGGAAGCAGGGAAAGAATATCCGGTTCAGCGTCCGGTTTATTACGTGAGTGAGGTACTCATTGAGTCTAAGCAGAGGTACCCACATTGGCAGAAGCTGGTGTATGGTGTGTTCATGGCAAACCGGAAGTTGAAGCACTATTTCCAGGGTCATCCGATAACCGTGGTTAGTTCAGCACCGTTGGGGGACATAATCCAGAACAGAGAGGCTACGGGTAGAGTGGCGAAGTGGGCCATTGAGCTCAGCCCACATGAGTTGAAATATGTGCCACGCACCGCTATAAAATCTCAGGCATTGGTGGATTTCATCAATGATTGGACGGAATTACAAACACCTGAGGAGAAGCCGGATCTTACTTACTAGACGATTCACTTTGATGGTTCAAGACAGTTAGAAGGCTCGGGGGCTGGAGTTGTCTTAACTTCCCCGCGAGGTGATAAGTTTTGTTACGTCCTCCGTTTATTGTTTCCTTGTACTAATAATGCAGCGGAGTATGAAGCGTTACTTCATGGCTTACGGATGGCAAAGGAGATGAACTTGAGCCGGGTCAAGTGCTTTGGCGATTCAGATTTGGTGGCACAACAAGTTTCAGGCAAGTGGGTTTCAAGGGATCCTCTCATGGCAGCTTACAGACGAGAAGTGGAAGCAGTGGCTGGATATTTCAAGGGGTATCAAGTGGACCACATAGACCGGCGAAAGAATGAAGCGGCTGATGCTTTAAGCCGGTTGGGTTCTCAACGTAAACCGGTACCACCAAATACTTTTTTGTATGAGCTGCACAGTCCATCAGTACAAGTAACATCAGAGGAAGACCTGGCTGTTCCTGATCCGGAGGCACAGCTAGTTGCGGCACTTCGTGTTATTCCGGATTGGACGCTGCCTTATTTGGCGTATCTGAGCCGAGGAGAGCTGCCGGATGACGAAATAGAGGCACGACAGATAGTCCGGCGTTCTAAGTCCATGACAATTGCAAACGGGGAACTTCATCATCGCAGCGTCTCTGGAGCATTTCAGCGGTGTGTATCAGCCAAAGAAGGTTGTGAAATTCTTCGCGAGATCCATGAAGGGGATTGTGGTCATCATGCCGGTTCAAAATCATTGGTGGCTAAAGCTTTTCGACATGGGTTCTATTGGTTAACAGCTCATGTTGATGCAGCGGATTTAGTCCGGAAGTGTGATGCTTGTCAGAAGTTTTCACGACGTGCTCTTGTTCCGGCACAGGAGCTCCGGATGATACCGATAACCTGGCCGTTTGCGACTTGGGGGCTTGATATGGTTAGACCTTTTAAGCGATCCCAAGATCAGAAAACTCATCTACTTGTGGCGGTGGATAAGTTTACAAAGTGGATTGAGGCAGAGCCTGTGAGCAAGTGTGATGCAGCCACAGCGGTCAAATTCATCAAAAAGGTAATTTTCCGGTTTGGCTTTCCACACAGCATCATCACAGACAACGGCACCAATTTATCTAAGGGTGAGATGGAAGAATTTTGTCAACAAGAACATATTCGCCTAGATGTATCTTCTGTGGCTCACCCTCAAACCAATGGTCAAGCTGAAAGAGCAAACCAGGAGATTTTGCGAGGTATCAAGCCCCGGCTTATGACTCCCTTGCAAAGAATCCCGGGATGTTGGGTTGAGGAGTTACCATCTGTCCTTTGGAGTATCAATACTACGCCAAACCGGTCCACAGGTTATACACCTTTCTTTATGGTGTATGGTGCTGAAGCGGTCCTTCCAAGTGATATTCGTCATGACTCACCAGGGGTGACAGCCTATTTTGAAGCGGCCAACGAGCAGGCGAGACAGGACGGTTTAGACCGGCTGGATGAAGAGCGTGATATGGCAGCAGCACGGTCTGCGATTTACCAACAAGACTTGCGCAGGTATCATAGCCGCCGGATCAAGAGCAGGATGTTCCAGGAGGGAGATTTAGTACTCCGGCTCATCCAAGACCAAACAGATATGCACAAGCTATCCCCACCTTGGGAAGGGCCCTTTGTGGTCAGCAAGAATCTGCACAACGGTTCATACTACCTGGTGGACGTTCGAGAACACAAGGACTCACGGACATCGGAAGAGGAGACAAAGAGGCCGTGGAACATCGCCCTCTTACGGCCCTACTATGCCTGAGCCATGAGCTCCACTATATCCTATGTATATATTATGATTAATGAATAAACCGGCATCCTCGGTAAACCGAGGGCTCAGCCTTTTTTCCAATACAAATATCTTATGAGGACAACCATACTTATATTGTTATATGTCATATTTCAAACATATCGATCGGTTTAAAACTGATTTTGCAGAATATATGGACCCAGAAGAAATAAAACTCCCTGAAGAGCGTAAGGTCACATCCGGCTCAAAGAGGACGCTTCATGAAAACCCTCTGGATGGTAATCTGTCCAGTGATTGGTTCAAGATTCACCCATGGTTCTATGGAACCATGGAGGCCCTCTGGACAGGCGACAACCATCCAGTGATTGGCTTATGATTTACCCATGGTTTCATGGAACCATGGAGGCCCTCTGGACAGGCGACAGCCATCCAGTGATTGGCTTATGATTTACCCATGGTTTCATGGAACCATGGAGGCCCTCTGGACAGGCGACAGCCATCCAGTGATTGGCTTAAAGTTTTACCCATGGTTTCATGGAACCATGGAGGCCCTCTGGATAGGCGGCAGCCACCCAGTGATTGGCTTAAAGTTTTTCCTATGGTTCCTATGGATGGTACCCGCATCCATCGACCGGCCCTCTGGATGGTAAGCCCATTCCATTGATTGGCTGAACCTTGCTTTGAGCCTGGAAGCTCGTAAAAAGCCTCGACTACATGGTCTTATTTGCAAAACTTGATTTTCTGGTGTTTATGTTTTATGGTTCTTTAATCCGGAGTGGGACAATTCAAGAAATTGACCACACATCTACAAAGTTAAAGATCTGGGTCATGAGCACCAGCATGAGTAAAAAGTCTGGGTTATAAAACACCAGCAAGAGTTAATCCGGTGTTCATCATAGCCCGGAACAATCATGAGCTTCTGTAAGACCAGGGATTATTAATGGGTTTATCAAAAGACTCCCTTCAAAGAGGCAAAATTCGCCGGATTAAGAGTATCAAGTATACTTGATCTCAGGTATAAAGTTATTTTTGATATAAGCATACAATTGTTTCATATGTTGTGAGAACAATTTAATGGGTCCAACGGTAAAACCGTTAGGACATATCTTCATTATCTATGCAGGAACAGATGATATATAAGATAATCCATATCAGACCAAGTTGGCAATATCAAAGCAAAAGTGGGAATATCCGGATCAACGCAGACAAATGTTTTCAGCTATCCTATTACAAGGCATAGCAAGCCTGACGGATTAAAGATTGTTCGGCAAAATGGGACTGCAATTACAACAATAAGCTATGAGTTATGCTCCTTCCTGCTGAGACGGCTGGACATCAACTTGATCCGGAGTCTCCTCCTCTTCTTGAAGCGGCTGGAAGTCAGGGAGGCACTAGTCGATTTTCGTTATAGTATGAAAGTACATTTCTTCGTTGATGAGTTCAGACGGATCAATATCTGGAGCGAAGGTATGAGGGCGCACTGGTGGGATTAGATTGACGGTATCATAAACCGGCTGCTCCACCCGCTCGTTTTGCAAGTCATATCCCGGATAATACCTGGATAAATCTGATTCGGCCGCAAGTTTGCTGGCCAGAGGACGCATCTCCTTCATCAAGACATGGAGATCCTTTGCGGTGAAAGCTGATCCGTCTTCTTTGGTATTTAGATACCCATTAAAGGCTTCTTCCGGATCAAAGTCCGGAACCCACGCCTTCGCTCTGGTAAGAGCCACGAGGGAACCGGCTCGAGCAGCAGACTTCTTAACTTCCTCCAAACGCACTGGCAAGACAGACAACTTTTGCAATGTGCCTTGGATGGTAGTAGGGGCTGGTTTATTGAATGATGTTGCACTTATGATCCTTTGAGCGCCGGAATACAGCTGCTCGACCAAAGTATAACATGCCTTGAGTTTTTTCCCTAAGTCATCCCCAAGATGGGTGACACGGCGCCCTGCATATGATTATCACAATTAAACCAGCACGGGTAGAAGATTGCAAGGATGAAAGCAGGAATACAGATTAAATACTTACCGAAGATTGCAGAAGTCATCAACTCTATTTGCCGCTTTAAACCGGATAACTCTTCAGTCACCGGATTAAGAGCTTCTTCAGCATCCTTGGCCCTTTTCTCCAGATCTTTCTTTTGAACCTCAAAGGCGGTCCGCTCCTCTTCAAAGAATTTCTTTACCTGTTCAGCAGTCTTTAAACTCAGCTTCAAATCTTTCTTGGCTTTAGAAGCAGCAGCCTCCGTTTCAGCAAGTCTGCTCCGGAGTTCACTGATTTCTTCATCCCTCCGATTTAAATCAGCCTGCAAGGAAGATCAAGCAATAATCAGAAGTAATTTAAAGACAAAAGTCTCAAGCACACAAACAAGTTGTCTACTTGACACTTGGGGGCTAATGGGCAGTTGAAGCAATAATCAGAAGTAATTCAAAGACAAAGTCTCAAGCAAACAAAACAAGTTGTCTACTTGACACTTGGGGACTAATGGATAATTGAAGTATTAAGGGAAAAGTCAGGCAAGTCCCAGGCACATAAACCGAGTTATGCCCCTGGCACGTGGGGGCTAATGTAAGAGCATTTGATTCATCAGGAAGTACCGGTTCACCTTCTAACCATAGCTAAACCGGAACTTGGGGGCTGATATGGTATAGACAGAAAGGCATTGAAAGTCAAAAGAAGATGCAAGGGATTACCTCATACTTGTCCTTCATCATGTTAATCAAGCCTGCTTCATAATCTCGACCAGTGTGGAGCCGGTTCAAGTACCCGGAATAGAGTTCCTGGGCACTCATGTCAGCAAAGCTGGACAATTAAGTACTCCATTTACCCTTTTCTTTGTGCAGCTTCTCCGCTTTAGCAGTATGTTTGGCTAAGACAGTGGGCTCAACAGGAGCGGTATAAGCTGTGTGAGTTATTTCCACCTCCGGAGAAGCAGTTGTTGGGGGTGGGGTTGCAGTGCGAACTGGACTGGGAGGAGCCGGATTGGTTTGAGGAGAATTGGCCCGGGCAGGGTTTGCCGGTTCACGAACATCCTCAGTATTGGGATTCTCAGGCATAGTAGTGTGATCGGCAGGAGCAGGATCTTCAAGTGGAATTGTAGGTTCACCTTCCGGAGGAATAGCTGAGTCCGGATCAGCCGTCGGATCGTCAACAGCAGTCTCAGCAGTTGGTTGGTTGATTTTTGGTTTTTTGCTAGGCTTTGGCTTGCTGAAGGAAGTTGGAAAAACAAGTTAGAGCTATAAGACAAAGTGCAATCATAAACCGGATAAATTTAAAGACTCACCCTCGGACAGTTTTCAGGGGTGGAAGCTGTGTGGCAGTTGATTCACCAGAAGAAGATAACGGAGTCTCCTGATAATCAGGGTTGGACGGTTTAAGAGGTTTGCGTATAAGCCCGGCCTTGGGATGAAGAAGGGTTGGAGAGAGTATAACCTCAGAGCGGCGCTTCCGGGCAGGAGTAATAGATATTCTGGATGATTCCACAGCAAGGCCGCTGTGGCGAGTGGTCCAGCGAAGAGCTTCATGTTGCTGTTTCTTCAAAAGAAAATTAGGATCCAATTGAGCATATGGGTGAGAAAACTGATATTTCCGGACTGTCCGATGACTTTTTTGTGGAAGTGGTTCTGAATCGGAAGAAAGGATAGTTACCTCAACTTCGGCCGGTTTATCTCCTTCAGCCAACTCCTGTGAAAAGTTATCATTAGATACAGATATGAGTAAAAGCGAGCAAGGTAAAGCCGGATTAATTCATACCTCAGAGTCCAGATCGTCATCCTCAGCATGGGAACTGGAGCCACCAGCCGCTTTTCTCTTCTTGGTAGCAAAGGTTTTCCGGCGTGTCTGTTTTCCGGTTTTCTCCTGAGGTTTCCTTTTCCAGAAAGGATCATTGGCCTGTTCAAAGGTAAAAGATAAATTGAAAGAACCATTTAAAGGAAGGGATTACAGGCATAAGAAAGAAAGTAAGACATACCGCAGGCAGCTTATTTTTCTTGTAGTATGGAGCCAGTCCGGTTTGGCTACATTCTTCTAAAGTGATGTTAAGCATTTTCTTGGCGGACTCAGTGACTTCTGACTCAGAAAGTTTCTCCTTAGTAAAACGTTGAGGGTCATCCGGTTTACCAGAGTATTGACACATCAAGCTTGTGCACCGGCTCAGAGGAAGGATACTCCAAGAGAGCCAGCAACGCATGAAATCCACGCCGGTTAAACCATTAGCCATAAAGGCCTTTAACTTGGAAAGTTGAGAGGCAAACCGGGGCCGCTCTAAGGAGCTGAGGCGCTGCGGCAGAGGGTGATCCTCCGGAACACGGTACTCGCGGTAACCCGGCAATGGGTTTTCCCCCGCAGGTGAAGTATCAATACAGTAAAACCAAGATTTATTCCAGTCATTTGGATGTGTGTGGAGAGCAGCATGAGGAAAGACTGCATCTTTCCTTTTCTGAATACTGACCCCGCCTAGTTCTTGATGCGGGCCACTAGTGAATTCAGTCCGCCGGTTTAGGTGGAAGAAATCCCGGAACAAGTCAACTGACGGTTCTTCTTGCAAATACACCTCAGAAAACACTTGGAAATCACAGATGTTGGAAACAGAGTTGGGACCTATGTCCTGAGGATGAAGCTGAAAGGTAGCAAGTACATCCCGGAAAAACTTCGAACCGGGAGGAGTAAAGCCCCGAGCAATATGGTCAAAGAAGACAATAACCTCCCCCTCTTTGGGAGTAGGAGGACATTCATCTCCAGGAGCCCGCCACTTTAAAACGGATTGAGGACCTAGAGTGCCAATTGACACAGCTGCGGCCAAATCTTCTTCCGTAACAGTGGAAGGAACCCAATTGCAAGACACAAATTGTTTGGCCATGGTAGCAGAAGAGCAAGTACTGAAAGGATAAAGTATAAAACCGGGTTATTCGAGTACAGCGGTATAAACCGGAAGATATATGCAAGGATTACGCAACAGTTTAGGCAAGGGACTAATGATACGGATAACCCGGCAGTAACAGGGAGCTATGTTACTACCGGTTCATGACAGCAATAGAGAAAGAGTTAAACCGTCGCGTTTGTCTTTAAAAAAATTTATGGAGCATGTACATGACAGTTTAAACCGGAGTATACTTAACAGATCTGTAAAGGAGAAGAAACAGGTTTTCACAGACAGCTAAGGCGGAACATATCTGAGCGCGCAAGGAAAAGAAAAACAAATACAAGGATATACGGGAAGAACTACAAGGGTCCTATACAGAGCGGATAAATCTACAGGTTGAATATGAATGACGAAGATCTGAAGCATATATCAGTGGAACCAAAGCAAGTCTAAAAAGCAAGGATCAAAGGTTGAAATTTCAGTGAAACTTGGCATCTACGATGAACAGATGAAACTACCGCTGAAGCTTAATGGCGGAGATGTGAAGAAGAACCCTAGAGGTCACGGATCTACAGTGAGGAAGAAGATAAAGCACCTGAGAAGTGGCGGCGGAGTCTTTTCTGGTCAAGCTCAGGTTGATGCAGCGGGCGGCGAAGATGTAGATTCAGTGGTCGACGGCAGCGGCTTGAGCTCGGGCGGCAATGGAGTCTTGAGCTCGGGCGACGGAGGAGGAAGAAGGAGCGAAAGAAGATAATGAATGGGGACAGCGGTATTTATAGAGAGGCAGATCCGAAGCGACAAGTGTGGGATTCGAGGAGGCAAAGGATTGGATAAAGATCTTCTGTTGCCTCGATTTTCGGAACAACCCTTAAACAAAGCCGTTGGACAGCTCACAACGTTAAATGCGGAAGTGATGTCACAGTCAGATTAAGTGATTTTCGAGGATGACGTCAGGGCCGGTTTACAAAAATGAGAAGACACAAGAAGGAAAAGTGCAAGACAGGGGAGATTGATGTGAACAAGTTCAAATCATTCTGGGGCCTAATGTCAGGGATATTACTAGCAGGTATGAACCGGCTAGTATAAACTGGATTATAGTAAATATGTGTAATTGTAATATTTAGTAGAGGCTACGGCCCATGAGATCTTAGGCCCGTGTATAGAGTTATGGTTTGTAAACCGCCCGATGATGTAACTTGAGAGATAAGGAAGAAAAGAGCAGAGACCGAGGTGGACACGAGTATGAGCCGGCCTCGGGACTCTGTAAACCGGACCAGGCGTTACCTCTATATAAAGGGATGACCCGGCAACGGTTCAGGGACACGCAAGAAACAACCCGTCGAGACAGGCAAGCAAACTGCTCACTGTTCATCGACGCCCAAGCAATACCAAACCAAACTAGACATAGGCTTTTACCTTCATCGAAGGGGCCGAACTAGTATAAACCCTCTGTGTCCTTTGTGTGCTTTTAACCCCTTCAAGCTAACCTGTGCGATGGTTCCATCATCAAGTCCGTTAAACCGGACATCTGCCGTGTTATTTCCACGACAACTCTGGTTGTGATCTTTTGGTTCGAAAGAACTTCTGCCATAATGGTTCGAGGTATTGGAAGAACGATAACCACAGACCTCGAGGACTATCACAAGGTTACTCATATCCTAAAGGGACTAGCAAATACTATCAACATGAGGTAAGTAGGGTGAATCTCGGATTCAAGAACCCAGGAGTAGAATGCCTACTAACTAAATGGCATCACGGGATGCTTTCGAGAATAAAGGCCAGAATCATCACACTGAGAATATAAAGCATTGCCGGATTACTGGGTGATCCTCTAAGACAGCTAGGGTCATAATAATAACTCCGACACATGTGTCGAGGTAACGGAGTAACTCCACACACCGACTAGTGTGATTAATCTGGCCTAAAAGGACATCGGAAACAGGGAGGAAAGGTTTGCAAATGCATCAGACTATTTAGAAACCTGGGATGACTCGGACAACATAATGTTTGTAAATGCTCGAAAATACTTTTGAGATCCAAACAAAAGGGTAGCATAACCACTTAACATCATCATGTCAAGGTTCTGAGACCAACAGTTGAGCGACAGAAGTAGTAGAAACTGATCTGAGGGTTGAAACCACATTAACGTGATCCTAATAAATAGAATGAGAATCCTAGTTCTTAATCCCCGTAGAAGAAGAAGGTGACTCAGATCAGAAGGTCATAGGGTAAGAAGTAAAAAGAGCCTTACGTTCCCTTTTACAATCAATTCCCTTACATAACTAAAGAATTTCTAAACACGACTTCGACCAGTTTGGCTTACTAATCCTATAGGCAGTCAGGCTCTGATACCAAAGCTGTCAGGACCCCGATCCTAAGTCACACAGGTCTAGCATGTAAAACATCATATCACTGTGCGGCCTCATGCACGGTATCCCCACGGGTGCCACCTTACCTGGCCCGGGACCGTTTGCGCATTTTGGCACACGTATATGATAGTGTCGCTAGCATCCATATGACAGAGAACCCGGGCCGACATGACTAGTTATAAACCAAAAGTGGCACTAATTTACAGAGACAGGCATACATGACCCAGCAACGAACGTGTCAGTCATCAACGTATGAACCCAAGTCGTAGCAAGCTACAAGGACTTAAAGGAACAACGCGTGACATTTCCCCTAAGGGACAGACACAGGAACGAAGAAGGACACATGCCGGCCAGCCTAAGTGTTCCGGAGCAGTAGCAAGCTACCAAGGCTCAGTGGAAGCACTAGGAGACATTTCCCTGTAAGATAGGCTACCAAGGGTAAACAACTAGGTGTCGGATCCCACACATAGCAATACACATTACACGTATGCATAACATGCAAGTATGTGTTGTACAACATGGCATCACAACATAACTCAACAAGTCATATAGATAAAGGCCCAGAAGAGCCATCATAGCATTTATTAGAAACAGAGGTCACATGACCCAACATACAGAGCATACAGGCAACGGAAGCATAACATGTCTGAGTACAGACAACTACAAATGAAAAAGGCTGAGAAGCCTAACTATCTACAAGACCCTCCCAAGGGTACAAGATCGTAGCTGAGGTAACAAGCTAAACGTCGAAGTCCACGCGGAACCACTAGCGAGACTGAAGTCTCTCTGCAAAAACATAAATTAAGCAAACGTGAGTACAAAGGTACTCAGCAAGACTTACATCAGAACTAGCTACATATGCATCAGTATCAACAAAGGGGGGGTGGTGTTTGATTGCAGCAAGCCAGCTTTGACTCGGTGGCTATCCTGAACTACGACTGCAAGTAACTCTTTTGAGGTGGCGCACACGAGTCCACATATTCACCAATCAATACACTACTATGGATCCGCTCCCGTCTCCCTACGAGAAGGCCATCCATAGCACTCACGCTTATCTTGCGTGTTTTAGGGTATCCACTTTCACTTGTCTATGAACTGTTATAGGCAACCCAGAAGTCCATTACCGCGGACACGGCTATTCGAATAGATCATATATATAACCCTGCAGGGGTGTACTTCTTCACACACGCTCTCGCCACTTACCGCCATGTACACGTCATGTATCTCGGCAACCTTCAAGCGAAAGCCTGGCGAGGGTGTTGGCCAGGACCTGACTAACCACACAAGTCTCTTGTCCAGGTTTATCGCCTATTTGGGTTCCATTCGTGGGTAGATCTGGCCAGGGTGTCGCTCACGGCCCCAAACGATGTGTACAGGGTTCCCACATCACCAAACAGGCGATCGGTACACCGTGCCACGTACCTGCCGCGTCATAGCCCACCCTGAGGGTCAGCGCTGCGCACGACCTCCAGTAAACTACAAACACCAGAAACTAATTGCAACTCCTGGACAAAGATCATGTTGATTAATAAGTCGAGAGAGTCAATTAAGGATCCCAATGTGTGGTAGTAGCTGTTTCATGGATCAACCAACACAGAACTCAGTTCCTGAGGACGGCTTCAATGAGACAACCCACCATGTACTCCTACATGGCCTCTTATCGCTACCTTTACCAAATCGTGTTCACACACTTAGCTCTCAACAGTAGGACATGTTCACCACATTCCAATTCATCCCCGATGAATCAGATCTGACACAACTCTAAGCAATAGCAGGCATAACCAGAAAGCATGAATGAGTAGGCACAACATGGCTCAAACAACTCCTACTCATACTAGTGGGTTTCAACTATTTACTGTGGCAATGACAGGTCATGCAGTGGAAAGGGGTTCAACTACCGCAGCAGGTAATAGTTGAAGCGTTGTTGTCCTAATGCAGTAAAGAGAGCAAGAGCGAGAGAGTGGGATTGTATCTGAATTCTCAATGGGGTTTTGCTTGCCTGGCACTTCTGAAGATATCAATGAGTCTTCATCAGTGTCATCGATCACATCGTCGGAACAGCGTCTACTGAGAGGGGACAAACATCGGCAAACAAGAGAGAACACAATCAATGCAATGCGACAATATGATGCATGATCCTGACATGGCAATATGATGTTGATTGAGCTAATGCAACTAGCAACCATGTTAAATGAAGTTGGTTTGAACCAAAGGTTCAAATTCAAACTCCATATGTGATTATTTAAATGCCATTTAATTGATTTGACCTGATCAGCAAGTTTAACTTGTTCAAACATGCATGAAAATGCAATAAACAGATTCCTCATATTTTTCTGATCATTTTTTATATATAATTTATTTTCATCTGAGTTCGGTTGATTTTATATGATTTTTAGAAGTTTCGAATATTTTCTGAAATAAATAAATCATTTCTGAGTTATTTAAAATTCCAGAAAACACTTATTGCGTCAGCATGACGTCACTGTGATGTCAGCAGTCAACAGGGGCTGGTCCAGGTCAAACCTGACCAGTGGGGCCCGCTTGTCAGTGGCTCTGCTAATTAACAGGGTTAATTGGCACTAACTAAATCCTAAACTATACTTAGGCAGTGCATGGCCCACATGTCAGTGGCCCATTTAATCTAACTAAGTTAGTTAACACTAATTAATTTAACACTAACTAAATAATGCGTGGGCCCACACGTCAGCCAGCCAGGGGGGTCAAACCCCTAGTCAACTAGGCTAATCCCGCCGGCGGTTCGACGCCGGCGAGGCCAGACGTGGCGGCGGTGCTCGGGTTTTGCCTACAGGCCGCGGTTTGAGTTGCGGTTGGGCTCTACGGCGAGCTGAGGCTCGGGCGCATCTAGTGGTGGCGGTGGCTGGAGCTAGGGTGGCCGGAGCTCGTCGGAAACAAGTTCGCGGCGGCGGCCGGAGTTCGGGCAGAGAGGGGATAACGGCTGCGGCGGCCTAGGAGACGTAGGGTTGGCACGTGCGGCATCTACGCGTTGTGGCGAGCACGTTGGACGCATGCTCGGGACCAAATGGTCACCGGAGCGTCATCGCCGGTGAGCTCAGGCGGCGGCGCAGTCGGGCACGAGTGGCGCGGCAGCTTCGGCGTGCAAACGCAACGGGGAAGAGGGGGGGTTCGGCGCGGGGACTCACGACGGGCACGCAGAGTAGAATGGCGGGCTCGGGGAGGCGCTGACGACGGCGAATCGACGGCGGCGAGCTTCGGCATCCGAGGAGGAAGACGAAGATATGAAGGCGATGCAGAGCTTCCAGCGAAGCGTGGCTCAGCGAGGAGGAAGAGGGCGACGCCGCGGAGCTCGTGGGCACAAAGGAGGGACGACGAGGTAGCTGTGGCCGCGGTGGTGCTCGCCGGCGCGGCCGTGGTGGCTTCGGCCAATGCGAGGAGGAGCAGGGGAGCGAGGGGGAGATTGAGTGAGGGGGGAGAGCGGTCGAGGGTGGTGCGTGGCGTCCTCTAGGTGCTTCGGGGTGGCGAGGAGGCAGGCAGGCAAGGTGGAGGTGGCCGGCGCGTCGGGCACGCGCCGTGCGTCCGACTGGCGGGAGGAAGAAGACCTCCCTGGCCCTCATGGGCTGGGCCGGCCAGATGGGCTGCCAGGTGAGCGCCAGGTAAAGTCTACCTGTCCCTCTCTTTTCTTTCTGTTTTCTATTTTCTTTCTGTGTTTTGATTTAGTTTAGGCACTAAACCATTTTTATAGATGCTGAAAATTATTGTGGATGTTAACTGAGTTATTCCAGAGACACACAATAATTTTCAAAACATTTGGAGCTATAAAATTATTTATAGATTTTATTTGCTCCAATTCAAATACAATATACATTAATTCAAAAAATCCAGAATGGCCCTAGAAATATGTGCAACATTTTTGGCAGAGGTTTTTAATCAATCCAAAAATAATGAACTTTTCCAAAAGGCATTTTGGGTTCATTGAAAAAGATTTTAATTTGACCCTAGTTGAATTCATTTAGTGCTAGGGTTTGAACATCCCCATTTCCAGTTTCTGAGAAACTTAAACATGATGACATGATGATCAGGCAAAGACCACAGGGGTTGATCTAGGGATGTGACAGGCCCCACGTATCTTGGAGCAAGCTTGCCCTTGATACCGAACCTCTGAGTGCCCTTCATGGGAGAAACACGTAGATAGACATGATCTCCAATGTCGAAAGCCAAATATTGGTGTTTGCTGTCATAGTAGCTCTTCTGGCGTGATTGCGCGGCTTTGAGATTCTCACGTATGACTTTGCACATCTCTTCGGCCCCTGAGATCAAATCATTGCCAAGGAGTTGACGTTCACCAGTCTCGGACCAGTTGAGAGGGGTACGACACTTTCTGCCATAGAGAATTTCAAATGGTGCTTTGCCTTCACTTGCTTGGAAGCTGTTGTTGTATGAGAATTCGGCGAATGGAAGGCAGTCTTCCCATTTCATACCAAAGGAGATTACACATGCCCTGCGCATATCTTCAAAATTTTGGTTCACTCTTTCGACTTGGCCACTAGTCTGAGGGTGAAAAGTTGTGCTGAAGCGAATCTTGGTACCCATAGCTGACAGGAAAGAATCCCAGAAATTGGAAGTGAACAAGCTTCCACAATCTGAGGAGATTACTTGAGGGATACCATGCAAAGAGACAATTCTGGAGGTATATAGCTCTGCCAGTTGTGTTGCGTTGATGGATTCCTTGACTGGAAGGAAATGATCCACTTTGGTGAGCTTATCAATCACCACAAAGCTAGCGTCATTTCCTCGCTTGGACTTGGGGAAACCGGTGATGAAATCCATCTCAATGTGATCAAATTTCCACTCAGGAATAGGTAGAGGTTGAAGGAGTCCAGCTGGACGTTGATGCTCTGCCTTCACTCTTCTGCAGACATCACACTCGTTCACGAATTGAGCAATTTCTCTTTTCATGCGAGTCCACCAATAGGGTTACTTGAGGTCATGGTACATCTTGGAGCTTCCTGGATGTATCTAGAGGAGTGAGTCATGTGCTTTGTTCATTACGAGCTTCCTGAGATCACCTTTGGGAACCACAATTCTATCCTCAAAGAACAAAGTGTCTCTTTCATCAATGCGATAGCACTTGTACTTGGGAGTACCCTTGGCAATACCATGTTTCACCTTCTTCACCATAGCATCACTGAGTTGGTCCTCACAGATTTGATCCTCCAAAGTTGGAGTTACTTCAAGGTTGGCAAGAAATCCTTGCGGAATGACTTGGAGGTTGAGCTTCCTGAATGACTTACAAAGTTCAGGTTGGAATGGTTTGAGGATGAGACTGTTGCAATAATCCTTTCTGCTCAAGGCATCTGCAATGACATTGGCCTTGCTAGGAGTATATTCAATGCTTGGGTTGTACTCTTGAATCATTTCAACCCAACGAGTCTGACGGATGTGAAGGTTTGGTTGGGTGAAGATGTACTTCAGGCTCTTGTAATCGGTGAAGATGTCCACTTTTCTGCCCAACAGAAGATGTCTCCATGTGATCAAGGCATGAACAACTGCTGCTAGCTCAAGATCATGTGTGGGGTAATTCTTCTCATTTGGTTTAAACTGACGTGAAGTGTATGCAACGATCTTCTTGTCTTGCATGAGAACACCGTCGAGACCTTGCAATTAAGCATCACAGAACACTTCATAAGGCTTGTACTCATCCGGAGGAGTAAGTACCGGAGAAGAAATGAGCTTCTCTTTGAGGGTATTGAAAGCCACATCACAATCAGGAGTCCACGAGTACTTGACGTTCTTTTGCAACAGGTTGGACAGAGGCTTGGCAATCTTGGAGAAGTTCTCGACGAACCTTCTGCAATAGCTTGCAAGCCCGAGGAAGCTTCGGAGTTGCTTGACGTTCTGAGGAGGTTCCCACTTAACAATAGCTTCGACCTTCTCGGGGTTAAAAGAAATGCCCTTGGCAGAGATAATATGACCAAGATAGAGAACTTCATCGAGCCAAAATTCACACTTGGAGAACTTCGCATAAAAGCGGTGCTCATGAAGCCTGTCAAGAACCAAACGGAGGTGCTTGGCGTGGTCTTCTTTAGTCTTGGAGAATACCAAGATATAATCGAGGTACATGAGGACGAACTCATTGGTGTAGGGGTTGAATATGAAGTGCATCATCCGAGAGAAAGTGGGTGGAACATTTGCAAGCCCGAAGGACATGATTGTGTATTCATAGGAGCCATAACTCGTCCTGAATGCGGTCTTGTGAGTATCCTCTTCACGGATACGAATTTGATGGTAGCCCATACGGAGATCAAGCTTTTAGAAAACCTTGGCTCATTTGAGCTGCTCGAACAGTTCATTGATATTGGGGAGAGGGTACATATTCTTAATTGTCTTCTTGTTCAATGGCCGGTAATCAACGCACAATCGTTTCGTACCATCCTTCTTAACAGAAAGAACACCGCAACCCCAAGGAGAAGAACTTGGTCTGATCAAACCCAAGCGTTCTTGCTCATCGAGTTGCTTCTTCAACTCCTTCAACTCTTTAGGAGCAAGCTTGTACGGACGCCGACAGGCTGGCTCCGTACCAAGTTCAAGTTCAATGACGAATTCAACTGGATGGTTGGGAGGCATGCCTGGAAGCTCTTCAGGGAATACATCCTCATATTGACAAACCACCGAAATCTGGGATATGACATTAATCTCGCCCTTGTCATTGAGAGAGAATAGCCTGATTGTGTTATCTCGAGCTGCGAAGATAATCACGTCTTCGGAAGGATGAGTTAGATTCACGTCCTTGTTTGTAGAATCAATAAGAGCATCATGTTTAGAGAGCCAATCCATCCCAAGAATAAGATCAATGTCCAAGTTACCGAGAACAACTGGGGAAACCAGAAAACTATAATCGCCTATGTGAATAGATATATCCGGAGCAATCATATTGGAACACAACCTCTTGCCCGAAGAAACAACATGCAATGACCCTAGTAATGCTTCGGTGTCGAAATTGTGCTTCGATGCAAATGGGTGAGATATGAAAGAACGTGATGCACCTGAATCAAACAAGACTTTTGCAGGAATAGAGTTAACTAGAAGATTACCAATTATCACTTCAGAAGAATCCTCTGCTTGTGTTGCATTCATCAGGTTCACTCTTGCTGACTTGGGATTGTGCTTGAAGATAGCATAGCTGACAGGTGGAGGAGGCGGAAGGCGCCTTTGGTTGGGACACTTGTTAGCATAGTGACCCTTCTGAGTACTCTTGTTGCACGAAACCTCTGAGAGTGGCCGATGATAAGGACCACTTGGTCTTGGAGCTTGGTACTGACACTTGTTCTTGTTGCTTGGGTTGGGTGGGTGGGAAAATCCGCGACCACCTGAGTGCTTGTTCTGACTCGGAGGACGGAGCACTAGAGGAGGCGTGAGCCAGAACTTCTGCTGCTTGGTGACCACTTGAGAGGAAGAGGAGGAGTGAACAACATCTCTTATCCTCTTCTTGGAAGCTTCACATTTGAGCTTAGCTGCCTCTTGCTTGAGAGCCATGTTGTATAATTGATGAAATTCATCTGGCTCGAACAGAGTGAGTGCAAGTTGGAGTTCATGTTTTAGACCACCTCGGAACTGGTAGATTTTGCTCTTGGCCTCGGGGATGTCTTGCTTCGCATAACGGGCAAGATTCTGGAACTTGACATTGTACTGGTAGACAGACATGGTGCCTTGCTTTAGATTGCGGAACTGCTCACACATGCCTTCAGTGACACTGGTAGGGATGTGATGAGAACGGAAATCACGACAAAAGTCAGTCCAAGAGATCTCACGACCCGCTCTGGAGTCTTTGTACTGTTGCCACCAATCTGTAGCTTGGTCTTTGAGTTGGAAAGCGGCAAACTTGACATAATCCTCAGGTCTGACATTACTGCACTCGAAAATGCTTCTTGATGTGTGTGATCCAATCTTCAGCATCTAGCGAATCAACACAGTAGCTGAAAGACTTGGGTTGATTTGCCAGGAATTCGTTCAGAGTCTCAAAGTGAGGTTGATTGAACAGATTTCCTTGGCCTTGGTTCCCTTGATTTTCTTGGAAACTCTGCATCATCTGTATGAGCATCTGGGTGGTTTGATTGGTTGCTTGCATAATCGCTCTACATGCCTCAGACAGAGAAGGAGGGGAAGGTGGACGCTCTTCTTCACCCTCTGGGTTCTGGCTGGGAACTTTCTTAGGAGCCATCCTGAAGATGATGACAACCGTTAGCCATTGAAGCAATTAATAGATATGCTGAATCAACGGCTAGATATTTGCAACATATAGTCTTCACAATGAACATCCGAACAAAATTGAACGAATGACTTCCATAGTTTAATGGTACATCAACTTGTCGAGAAGCCACTTGGGAGAACAAAATGATGGATTAAAACAACAAGGTAACAGATGGAACAAATACATAATAGAGGTTTCGTCCCACATGTTCGTGCTGATGCCCCATGGCACGTGTTACAAAGGGCCTTGCAATCCCCGGATCAACATAGCCAAGGATCCTTTAAGATGCAACCCCCTGGTGTAACAACGCCCATGATAGCCTCTCCACTAGATGTTGAACCCCAACCTCACATCATGCACCCGTTGGAAGATTACCTAAGAGCTACTTGAATCCCACCTATTAATTCCCGAAGCTTTCCGGTTATGCAATCTGGTGTTGGGGATACAGGGGAAGCACCGCATATCACACAACTAATAAATCCTACATCCAGTTGTATCCATCCGTCAACACATAACCAGGAACCTTCGGAAACTGTTTACCTCGGACCTTCGAAACGCATCCTCTATACTAGCTGTGGCAATACTCCCGAACTATCCCCCCAGTACTGGGTGACATCAGGGTTATCTCACCACCACACATGCATAGAAGAGTTTTCGATGTCGGCTGCCTCTGGTATTCTAGAACTGTAACGATACAATTGTGACGACAACACCTCGGAGTTCAACTCCCCGGGACACTGCCACAACCCCTAAATGACAGGAGGCACCAAGAACAATGTTCTCGTCACAAAGATATCGGAACAATCCAAACAATACCCCCGTGGTCCTAAAAAAAATTTGGGTGAAATTTGAGGATAGTGATGTAAAAACAACGTCAAGAATCCTCACGAGAGTGACGAAGGGGATGAGGAGTAAAAAGAAACCCTACTCTTTGATATATATATATATATATATATGACTCAAAACATTTTTTGTGTGTGTGCCTAGACTCAACCGTCATCGGTTCGATCAATCAGGGGGCTCCTAGGTCGGAGAAGGCTCTGATACCAACTTGTAATGCCCATGATGCGACTATATCACCTACGTGTCGAGGCATGAGTTAGAGACATAATTGCATTATGGGATGATCGCAAGCATGTTATCTTTGCACAACTCATGTAAAGAACAGGGATGAAAGAGTAAAATAGTTGGCTTACACTCGCCACATCACACAATTAATACAATAGCATACATTCATCCAAATAACACAGGGTCCGACTACGGACGAAGTCAAACGAGAAAAGATACCACAACCACAAGTCCTGATCGCCCCTAGTAGGAACCACTACTGATCGTCGGGGTACGTCACATACATACGACCACGCTCTTCATCGTACTCCCAGTGAAGTTCTTGTCCATCTCCTGCGTCGTACCCAGGGGTACTTGCATCTGGTGTGTGTTGTAATTTGTGAGTCACAAGGACTCAGCAATCCCATTCCCGGCTATCAAAACTAACAAAGCCTTTTAGGTGTTGAGAGGTAATAAAGTGTCTGCAGCAAGCACTAAGCAACTAGCTTACGAATTCAGAGCGAGGTGAGGATATGTGCCAACGGTCACCAAAGATGATCAAATAAGTGATCCTAGCTACTCTCGTTCATGCACAACCCCACCGTGTTCACTTTCCGGAAACCCCTTCGAAAAGAGACCGTCACGGTTACTCACACAGGTAGTGTATTCTTAAGGATATGGTGTCAAGTTATCTACAACCGGATATTAACAAATTCCCATCTGCCACATAACCGCGGGCACGACTTTCGAAAGTTCATAACCCTGCAGGGGTGTCTCAACTTATCCCGTCACAAGCTCACGATCCGCGGAGTCGCAACTCCATATTGGGAAGACCTGAGTATTCTCGGAATCCCGTGCTCAAGATATTTCGACAAAGGTAAAACTAATCCAGCAAGACCTCCCGGCGTGCCGACACCCTGATAGTAGCCACGCGTATCTCATCTCAGGCCACGACCGGATGGGAAAAGCTACGGTAGAACCAGAACCTTGAGTTGCCTCAAGTCGGCCCCACAAGCTGCCTAGTTTGGACCAACTCTCACGAGGAGCACTGGCCCAGGGGTTGATTAAGAACTAAGGTTTATAACTCCCTATGCAAGTTTTTTAGTTGGTAGGCAAATGTAGTACCAAAGTTGGGTCTTGTTGGAAAAGCTTTAAGCAATGCGAATTATCAAGGGGGGCCCATAAACCCGAACCATGTTAGGAACGCAAAATCAAGGAACATAACACCGGTTTATCGCGTCCTAAGGTGGCATGAGTGGAACAAAACACCAAGCATAAGGCCAAGCCTTCCACCCATTACCAATATACATATGCATCAATTAAACTATATATATATATATATTGCGTTATCCCAATAAAAAAGTCCAAACACGGAGCAATCTTCAAACTTCACCTGCAACTAACAACGCTATAAGAGGGGCTAAGCAAAAGCGTACTTAGCCAAACTACGGTTTGCTAGGAAGGCGGTTAGAGTGTTTCATGGCAACATAGGAGGCTTACAAGACAAGAATAGGCATCGAGGCATAACTATAGAGCAAGACAACTAGCAAAGCAAAGGTAGAGGTGATATTGGGGAATGGTCATCTTGCTTGTTAAGTTCACGGTGGGATCATAACCTTGCTACTCAAACTCAGTCTCGACAGGAACCTCGAACTCCGAATCATCACTGGGCTCTAACCAACACAAGAATACAAACACCGGAACCAAATCAATCACGATGCAATGCTCAAACACATGATGCATGCAAGATGCATATGAGCATGGACATGATATGATGCATCACAAAGGAACATGATGAGTGCCACATGTGGCAAAGGCATAATACAAGAACAAAGCATTTATGTGAATACAACATGCGAAAGAATGCAAGAACACATAGCCACACATGTAGTTATTTAGTTTGAACTAACTAAGCACCCAACAAGTTTAATAGGTTGTTTAGCATGGCAAGTAGTGCATCACAAGACCAACAACAAAATGCAAGCAATTTAAATGGACCGGAAGAAACAAACAACAATTCCGGAAAAATCCCATGTGCATAATTATGTTTGGTAGTGTTCTTCCCATTACCCCATTATACTTTTATTAAACAGCAGAACAGATTAAACCATGCTGTTCTATGCAAAATTCGACCCCAAAAGCATATAAAGATCACTCAAAACAGAGTTCTGGTTTAAAAGTTATGAATTAAACCAATTTAAACATGTTAAAAACCCAAACCTGTGCAAAGAACATCTTAAATATTTTTAACATGGCAGCCAATTGCATATTATTAATGTACACTAAAAACTAAGCAGTTTTCATATATAAATCTTTTTAAAAAGATGCATAGTTTAAAAGATATGAGCAATTCAAAATGCAAACAGAATTTAAATAAAACAAAACAAGGCATAAAACAAAAGGGACTCAGCCGGGGCTAGCCACTGTCTATGACAAGTGGGCCAGGGGGTGCTGAATTGGCAAGGCTGGGTGTGGGAGTGTGTTTGTGTGCGTGCAGGGGCTGCCATGTGGGACCCGCGTGTCAGTGGGACAGAAAAGCAAAAAATTGGACATATACAACTAGCCCTGGGGAGAATCGGACCCGGGTCTGCGGGTTATGGGAGAGAGCGGCGAACCACTAGGCTAGGCGAGTGAGTCTTCTAGGAGAGGGGCTCGGCTCCTTTGAACTAAACCAAGTTGAGCTTCTCTGAGAGAAGACGACGGCTGGGACGATAGCGTCGGCAAGGGCAGCCGTGGCGACGTCTACCAAAGCAGAGTTCCGGCGGGGGTGTGGGATCTGCAGGGGAGTGCTGGGCGACAGCTCGCGCGCAGATAGACTTTGCCCTACTGAGCTGACCAGGAGGGTCGAGCTGACCAGGCAGGTATGCACGAGCAGGGAGATGACGGCGGCAATGCGGCCGGAAAGGCACGCGACGGGGAGCTGCTGGGGTGCAGAGCGGTTGTGGCACGGGATTGCGTGCGCTTGCACTCAAGATCGAGCACGAACTCGAGTTCATCTCGGGTTACAGGCGCAGCGAGGACACGATGCACACACAAAAATTCAGACCACGCCAGGCGGCGAGAGCGCGGCGCAGACCTGCTCCTAGCGGCGCCTACATGGACCCAAACGAGGAAAGGAGAAGGCAACGGGGAGCTGGTATACCTAGCTCACCCTCGGACGTGAAGAGGTTAACGTAGAAGCGCCGGAGAGGTCGCCGTTGAGCTTTGAACCCGACACTGGCAGAACTTGGTGTCTCTGAATTCGAGAAGAGACGAAGTAGAGGACAAGGCGTTGAGGAAATTGGCGTCTCCAGCCCTGGATCACCGCGGAAACAGGTCGAGGAAGAAGGGGAAGATGTCCGCGACGCTCCCATGGACAAATAAGACGGCTACGGCGACAATCATGCCGGGGAGGAGCTTGGTCTCTCCCTGGCCATGGCGCTGGCGTTTGCTATGGGGTGTGTGCATGGAACCTACCGGCGGCGGCGCGGAGAGAAAGGAGGAGGGGAGAGGAAACCCTAGGGAGGCACACTAGCTTAATGGAACATATGGCCCGGGTCGGCCCAACTAATTAAGCAACATAGAAATAAAATTAATCTTACAAAAGACTGTAAATAGATTTAGAAAAATGGTCCAAGAAACTAGATGATGCCCCGTAGGCATATATAACTGCTTAGAAAAATCCTATGGGTATGCCAAGTATAAAATGATTTATGAAAAAATATTAGAACATAAATTTTATTGGGATATTAAAGAAATTAAATATGATATTAAACTTGCCGGTGAAAGGATATTATTTGATATTAAACTCCTTTGTGTTCTACTCGTGTGTATACATCTACGCATAGACCTAACTCATGATGCCGCTGATGGGGAACAGAGCATGAAAATAAAAAAAAATCTTATGAAACACCCAAGATCTAATCTAGGTGATGCATAACAACGAGAGGGGTGTGTGTCTACATACCCTTGAAGACTAAAAGCGGAAGCATATATAACGCGGTTGATGTAGTCGTACTCTTCACGATCCAAATCGCGATCCAATTCGATGAAGTGCTGGGCGGATGACACCTCCGCGTTCAGCACACGTGCGGCTCGGTGACGTCTGCTCCTTCTTGATTCAGCAAGCAAGAGAGGATAAGTAGATGGGATCTCAACCAGCATGACGGTGTGGTGGAGATGGTGGTGGTGGTGTAGTGCCGGCAGGGCTTCGCCAAACGTTGCCGGAACCAACCTGAGAAGAAAACAAAGTTATGGGAGAGGTAGGGCTGCCACCGAGATGTGGAAATTGGTGTGTTTAGCCCCTCCCTCTCCCCCAGTATATATAGGAGGCAAGGGGAAGGGCTGGGTCGCAGCCCTAGCCCCCTCCAAGGAGGGGGCATGGGCCCAGGGAGGTCTCCTCCCTCCCCAAGACACCTAGGGGTGCCTTCCCTCCTTAGGACTCTTCCCTGTCTCCTTGCCGCATGGGCCTCTTAGGGATAGGGCACCTGAATCATGTAGGACGAGGCACTCCCTACAACCCATGGCCCTGGGGGCAGGTGGCCCCTCGGACCCCTTTCGACACTCCCAATACAATACCGATAATGCCCGAAACTTTTCCGGTGACCAAAACAAGACTTCCTATATATAAATATTTACCTTCAGACCATTCTGGAGCTCCTTGTGATGTTTGGGGTCTCATTCGGGACTCCGAACAACATTCGGTCACCAACGTACATATCCTAATACTACTCTAGCATTAGTGAAGGTGAAACATGCAGACCCTATGTCAGGGATATGGTTAATAGGTATAAATCGGATATTGTAAACCAGCTTAGTTATATCATACTTGGTTTGTTATTAGTAGAGATTACGGCCCATAAGATTTCAGGGCCCATGTATAGAAATACGGTTTGTAAACCGCCAAAGAGATGTAACTTGAGAGATAAGAAAGGAAGAGCAGAGACCGAGGCGGACACGATTATGAGCCGGCCTCGGGACTCTGTAAACCGGACCAGGCGTCACCTCTATATAAAGGGACGACCCGGCACCGGTTCAAGGACAAGCAACAATCAATCCGTCGAGACGCAGGCAAGCGATTCCGCTCCCTGTAATCCGACGCCCAAGTAATACCAAGCCAACTAGACGTAGGCTTTTACCTTCTCGAAGGGGCCGAACTAGTATAAAACCCTTCGTGTCCTTTGTGTGCCATGAACCCTTTCAAGCTAACCCGTGCGGTGGTTCCATCATCAAGTCCGTTAAACCGGACATCTGCCGTGTTAATTCCACGACAGTTGGCGCCCACCGTGGGGCCTGCGCACGACGGTTTCGAGTTCTTGGAAGGCGGCCTCAAGGGGTTAAAGGGCTACGCGGTCGGCCGGATGACCAAGAGTCGTCGCGGCCGGATCTACATCGACGACGCAGGATGGGGACCGGAGGCCGATTCGATCGAATACGGGTACCGGGTTCCCTTCGGCAGCATCCAAGTCTTCATCGGCAAAATCGGTGAACCGGGACCTGAGCCGGACACCTTCCCCAACATCGTCGAGCCGGCTCAGCGTGCGAGATCGACCCGGATTCAACCTGCCGTGAAGCGTGTGTTCGTTGGAGCGATTCACGGAGGACAAGCTGAGGACGGGTTGGAATCTGATGGTGCAACCGTCGTCTATTCAGATGACGAATCTTCGTCCGGGGAAACTGAGTCTCTGTATCAGTTGCGGGACGGCCGGTCTGAGGGCGAGTCCGACGGAAACAGTATTCCGGGCCCCTCCGACCCGCCAAACCGGGTGGCGGTTTTTATGGCCGGTTCACAACCCCCGACGAACGGAACAACAGCGGAGGCTGGCGCAGGGGGAAGCGGTTCAAATCCCTCCGTTACTGCGGTTCTATCCACCTTGATGGAGGAGTTCGCGGCTAAGGCAGTAGAGGTTGTAGCTCCAGCAGACAAGGCGCAACATGATGCAGTGCTTCTTCAGTTGAAAGCCCGGATCGATCAGTTAAAGGAGGATTTAAAGGCAGAAGGAGAGATGCTGGCGATAAGACAAGTAGAGTTGGATGAACAAGCTTTTCACTTAAGGATGGAACAGGCTTCCATGGAAGGGGTAAGAGGACGAAAATATCGATCCCGCCTGCCGCCGGGTTACGAATCTGCGAATTTGTTCAGAACACCGGGGGCGGGGGCCAGTAACAATCCGATCTTAACCCGGAGAAGCCCACTGGCTCGAGAGGAACCGGTTCAGCAACCCGCCGCAGAGCGAGAGCGACGGATTACATCGGTGCCTTATGTTCCGGTCCCCCCGGGGCACTATTCAAACCCTGTGGATAATATCGCTGCAGCGGCAGCACGGTTGGCCGCTTTACCTGTGGAAGAAACATCCCCTGTAGCGATAGAGGCGCGCAGGGCCCAGAGGTTACTCAAAACGGCGTTAATACAGCAGCAAGCGTACTCTCACAGCAGGGAAAGGTTGCATTCAACACCACGTCCCAACCGAAGTTACTCTAGACATTGGGAGGAGCCCGAAGTATCTAGCAGCGAACGGAGGAGACATCAGCACAGGCAGAATAATCCGGCAAGGGCAGAGATGCCAGCCCCGGATCGAAACCGGCCTAGATCGGAGGCCAGGGAGGAGATCCGCCAGTCGACGCCGGTTTACACCGGCGCTACGGGGACAGGAGCGACAGCGAGCGGTTTTGGGATACAGTGTCTTGTCCCGGCCCTTTGGAGTGTTAAGCTGCCCAAGGATTTCAAAGGACCTCGCAAGGTGCCCAATTACACAGCCGATTTACCACCCGAGGCTTGGGTGGAAAGCTACGAGATGGCTATGGAGATGCTGGACGTGGATGAATCGGCTTGTGCCAAATATTTCACTATGATGCTTGAAGGAACGGCCCGGACTTGGCTAAAGGGACTTCCTCCGAATTCCATCGGATCATGGGGGGAGCTGCGTAGTCAGTTCATCAAAAATTTCAAGGATACATGCAAGCAACCTATGTCGGTGATAGATTTAGCAGCATGCGTGCAGGGAGAACAGGAGTCTACAGCGGCTTGGGTACGCAGAGTGGCAGAGATCTTGCACTCCTCAAACGGTATTAATCCGAGCACCGCAATTGTAACCTTGGAGAACAATTGCCGGTTTGAATCTTTGAAATTGAAACTCGGACGGCTTAAACGAGAGTGCAATGACATGGGGACTTTAATGAGTGCCTTGGTGAAGTACGGAGACTCAGATAATACCAAGTATCCGGAGCCAGAAGGAGATAAAGCGGGAAAGGCCAGCAAGACTGGTAAACCGGCTTCAGCCAGTCCGATCACTTCAGGTGTGTTGGGCAAACGGAAACTGGAAAGCAGCTCCGATTTTGTGGCTAATACACAGGTTCAAGGCGGTTTTCAGGGAAATCAGCGGGGTCCCGCTCGCCAAGCCGGTGGAGGAAATCTGGGTTGGGAGCAGGATTTGGATCAACCCTGCATAAAGCATAGCGGGAATAAGGGGCCTGCACGGCACACTGCAAGAGAATGTCTGAACCCCACGATAGCAGGGAACGGCCGTTTTAATCCTAATAGCCGGCCCCCGAATGCCGGTTTAGGGCCCGGGTTTTATGGCCCGGGTTACCAAGGGAACAATTTCGGTTCAGGATATAGGGGCAACAGCGGTTATCAAGGGAACAACGGCGGTTATCAATCCCGGCCGGGCGGCCCAGGCGGTCAAGGAAACTATAATGGTCAAGGAAGCCAATCACATTATCAAGGTGGTTATCAGAATCAGGGAAATCAGCCGTATCATCAAGGTGGTTACAACCATCAGAATAATCAGCAGCAGGGCCAAGGGAGTCACAATAACCAAGGAAATCAGCAGCAGCAGCGTCCGCAGCAACAACAGCAATCCGGGTACCAGAGTAATCCAAAGGAGTTGAGCAGTGGCCAATATCATGTTTTCACCACAAGTCTATGCAAAAGAGACCAGAAGGTTTTAAAGCGGACTGTTAATGCGGTAGAACCGGCGACACCGCAGTTTTTACGATGGTCAGAGCAGCCCATTGTTTGGAGCAGGGAGGACCACCCGTTACGGGTAGATAATCCGGGACATTTAGCCTTGGTAGTGGCACCTCAGGTGGGAGGATACCGGTTCACTAAAGTCCTCATGGATGGAGGTAGCAGTATCAATATATTATATTACGAGACTTTCCGTCGTATGGGTCTGACAGATAAACAATTAAGGACATCAAACACAGTGTTTCACGGGGTGGTTCCAGGTAAGTCAGCTTATCCGGTTGGTAAGATTGACTTAGAAGTTACCTTTGGAGATGAGCATGACTCTAGATCGGAGATGATCACCTTTGAAGTTGTCAAAATCAAAAGTCCATATCATGCTTTGTTTGGGAGGACGGTTTATGCTAAATTTATGGCTAGGCCATGTTATGTTTATCTGCAGCTCAAGATGCCGGGTCATAAAGGCACGATTACGGTGCACGACAGTCGTAAGATAGCAGTGGAATGTGAAGAAGGTGATGCAGCTTATGCAGAAGCGGTATGTTCCGCGGAAGAGTTAAAATTTTATAAAGATAATGTTGATCCGGCGGACATGACTCCGCTGAAGAAGCCAACCACTGAGCATGATCCGGCTTTGAAGTTCAAATCAGCGGAAGAGACTAAACAGGTCGATTTTGTGCCCGGAGATTCATCCAAGCAGTTCACCATCAGTGCTAACTTGGATCCTAAATAGGAAAGCGCGCTCATCGAGTTCATCCGTGAGAACCGGGATATCTTTGCATGGAAGCCCTCTGACATGCCTGGTATACCGAGGGAACTCGCTGAGCACAAGTTAAATATTGATCCGAAGTTTAAACCGGTAAAGCAGTATCTGCGCCGCTTCAACGAAGAGAGGCGCAAGGCTATAGGTGAAGAAGTGGCTAAGCTTTTGGCGGCAGGGTTCATAGTGGAAGTGTTTCATCCGGAATGGTTGGCCAACCCGGTGCTAGTTCTAAAGAAGAATGGGAAGTGGAGGATGTGCGTGGATTACACAGACCTCAATAAAGCTTGCCCAACTGATCCTTTTGCTCTACCTCGCATTGATCAGATTATTGATGCTACAGCAGGGTGTGAGCGGCTGAGTTTCCTGGATGCGTACTCAGGCTATCACCAGATCAAAATGGCAGTTGAAGACCAAGAGAAGACGGCATTCATAACCCCTTTTGGTGCTTTTTGCTATGTGTCTATGCCTTTTGGGCTCAAGTGTGCGCAGGCGACGTATCAACGTTGTGTTCAGAATTGCTTGAAAGGGCAGATAGGAAGGAACGTACATGCTTATGTGGATGACATTGTGGTTAAGTCAAAGGAGGAGAGGACAATGATAGAAGATCTCAGAGAAACCTTTGACAATCTTCGGGCTTACAAGATGATGCTCAATCCGGAGAAATGTGCCTTTGGTGTCCCGACCAGTAAGCTTTTGGGATTCCTGGTCTCAAACCGGGGAATAGAAGCCAATCCGGAGAAGATCAAGGCCATCACATCTTTGACAAAACCGGCTTGCATTAACGATGTTCAGCGCATAGCTGGACGGATCACGGCTCTGAGCCGGTTCATCAGTCGCTTAGGAGAAAAGGCGATCCTGCTTTATCAAATGTTGAGGAAAACGGACCGGTTCATCTGGAGTGATGAAGCGAATACAGCGTTTGAGAATCTGAAACAGCAACTAGCGAAGCCGCCGGTTTTAGCCGCCCCTATTGACAAGGAGCCTTTGCTATTGTATGTTGCTGCAAACACACGGGCAGTTAGCGTTGCAATTGTGGTTGAGCGCAAGGAAGCAGGGAAAGAACATCCGGTTCAGCGTCCGGTTTACTATGTGAGTGAGGTACTCATCGAGTCCAAGCAAAGATACCCTCATTGGCAGAAATTGGTGTATGGGGTGTTCATGGCGAACCGGAAGTTGAAGCATTATTTCCAAGGGCATCCGATAACTGTGGTCAGCTCGGCTCCGTTGGGAGATATAATCCAGAATAGAGAAGCAACAGGCAGAATAGCCAAATGGGCCATTGAGCTCAGTCCACATGAATTGAAATATGTACCACGTACTGCTATCAAATCTCAGGTACTGGTGGACTTCATCAACGACTGGACAGAATTGCAGACCCCGGAAGAAAAGCCGGATCTCACTTATTGGACGATTCACTTCGACGGTTCGAAACAGTTGGAGGGCTCAGGGGCCGGAGTGGTTTTAACTTCCCCCAGAGGTGATAAATTTTGTTATGTCCTCCGATTGTTATTTCCTTATACTAATAATGCAGCGGAATATGAAGCATTACTTCATGGTTTGCGATTGGCAAAGGAGATGAATTTAAGCCGGGTTAAGTGCTTGGGCGATTCAGACCTAGTGGCACAGCAAGTTTCGGGCAAGTGGGATTCAAGGGATCCCCTCATGGCGGCTTATCGGCGAGAGGTTGAAGCGGTGGCAGGTTACTTCAAAGGGTATCAGGTGGAACACATAGACCGGCGGAAGAACGAAGCAGCTGACGCTTTAAGCCGGCTAGGGTCGCAACGTAAACCGGTACCACCGAACACCTTTTTGGATGAATTGCACAATCCATCGGTTCAAGTGCCTTCAGAGGACGATCTGGCTGTTCCGGACCCAGAGGCACAGTTGGTTGCGGCAACCCATGTTATTCCGGATTGGACGATACCTTATTTGGTATATTTATGCCGGGGAGAATTGCCAGAAGACGAAGGTGAAGCACGGCAGATAATCCGGCGTTCCAAGTCTATGACAATTGCCAATGGGGAGCTGTATCATCGTAGCACCTCTGGAGTATTTCAACGGTGTGTTTCAGCTGAGGAAGGGTGTGAGATTCTAAGGGAGATTCATGAAGGGGATTGCGGTCATCATGCCGGATCAAAATCTTTAGTGGCTAAGGCTTTCAGACATGGCTTTTATTGGTTAACCGCACATGCAGATGCAGCAGACCTGGTCCGCAAGTGTGACGCTTGTCAGAAGTTCTCAAGACGTGCCCTTGTTCCGGCACAAGAACTCCGGATGATACCAATCACTTGGCCTTTTGCAACTTGGGGGCTTGACATGGTTGGTCCTTTCAAGAGGTCCCAAGATCAAAAAACTCATCTACTAGTGGCAGTAGACAAGTTTACAAAGTGGGTTGAAGCAGAACCTATAAGCAAGTGTGATGCGGCAACGGCGGTTAAGTTCATCCAAAAAGTAATATTCCGGTTTGGTTTCCCACACAGCATCATCACCGATAACGGTACCAATTTATCTCAGGGTGAGATGGAAGAATTCTGTCAACGAGAGCATATTCGTTTGGATGTATCTTCTGTGGCTCACCCCCAATCCAATGGTCAAGCAGAAAGGGCAAATCAGGAGATTTTGCGTGGAATCAGGCCCCGGCTTATGACACCTCTGCAGAGAACCCCAGGGTGTTGGGTGGAAGAATTACCCTCTGTCCTTTGGAGCATTAATACTACACCAAACCGGTCTACAGGTTATACACCTTTCTTCATGGTTTACGGGGCAGAAGCAGTTCTTCCAAGTGACATACGCCATGATTCCCCAAGGGTGGCGGCCTATGTAGAAGCTATCAACGAAGAGTCAAGACAGGATAGTTTGGATCGGTTGGATGAAGAGCGTGAAATAGCTGCAGCACGGTCAGCAATTTATCAGCAAGACCTGCGCAGATATCACAGCCGCCGGATCAGAACCAGGACATTCCAGGAGGGTGACTTGGTATTACGGCTCATCCAAGATCAAACAGACATGCACAAGCTATCTCCGCCATGGGAAGGGCCCTTTGTGATCAGCAAAAATTTACACAACGGGTCATACTATTTGGTGGACATTCGAGAGCACAAAGATTCACGGACATCAGAAGAGGAGACGAAAAGGCCGTGGAACATTGCTCATCTACGGCCGTATTATACTTGAGCCATAGGCTCCCATGTATCCTATGTATATATTATGAATAATGAATAAACCGGCACCCTCGGTAAACCGGGGGCTCAGCCCTTTTTCCATATATATCAAATTTGCGGCAAATATCCATATCAGTTTGTTATCAAAGAAACATATTTCAATATTAGCTGGTTTTTAGAAACTAATCTTTGCAGGGTATATGAAGGAGCGGTAAAACTCACAGGAACAAAAGATCACGTCCGATTCAGGAAGAAGAAAGCCTTGTATAAAGAAAAAGGAAAAAGAGGAACATTAGAGGCCCCTGAGGACAGTGGTATCGCCCACACACCCCTTGAATGGCTATGTTATGAAATTTTGGGTTCCCTGAACAGTGGTATCGCCCACGTTCAAATGATGACCCGGCCCCTGAGGACAGTGGTATCGCCCACACACCCCTTGAATGGCTATGTTATGAAATTTTGGGTTCCCTGAACAGTGGTATCGCTCA
>LR738714.1:77088305-77102862 GCA_902687465.1 Secale cereale
CCACACACCCCTTGAATGGTTTTGTTATGAGATTTTGGGTTCCCTGAACAGTGGTATCGCTCACGTTCAAATGATGACCCGGCCCCTGAGGACAGTGGTATCACCCACACACCCCTTGAATGGCTATGTTATGAAATTTTGGGTTCCCTGAACAGTGGTATCGCTCACGTTCAAATGATGACCCGGCTCCCTGAACAGTTTTGAGCCTGGCAGCTCTTTGAAAAAACCTCGATTGCATAGTTTGATTTACAATAATTATGTGTGTTCTTGATGATTTCTGTGTTTCATAACCTTTTTAGCCAAGGGGAACAGCTCTAGAAGTTGACCGTATATCTAGTGTTATAAGTCTGGGTCATGAACACCAGAGAAAGTTAAACCGGCGTTCATCGTAACCCGGTTCGACTTCATGATGAGCTGACAATTGGCAGCACGGGGTCAGATACAAGTTACAAATTGCTGAACCAAGAAAAGAAAAATTCATGGACAAGTTAAGATTGAAGAGTTCCAAGGGCTTATTAAGGTAATTTTAAACATCTTACCGGTTTAAGGTATTTCGGCTACATGCAATTAAGGTATCAAAGTTATTTATCAAAGGTATGCTTGTTTATCATACCAAGAGAGCAAGTTAATCCGTCCAGTGGTCACACCACTAGGACATATTTTTCATCTGTTTTATGAACAGGGCAAGAGATCCGCATCAATCAACAAGTCAGCGAAAGAATACTTTATAAAGACCAAAAGCCGGATCACAGTGCATTAAATTTCAGCTAAAGCCTATTACAAGGCATGAAAGCCAAATAGTTGGAAGCATTGTTTATGGAATAGCAATTGTGATTACAGCAATAACATTCAAGATTCTGTTCCTCCCTGCCGGGATGACTGGCCACCATCTGGTTCCGGAACATCTTCTTCCTCATGAAGCGGCGGGAAATCTGGTGCACGCCAATCAATCTTGGCCAAGGCACGGAAATACACTTCATCGTTGATCAACTCAGCAGGATCAATATCAGGAGCAAAAGTGTGAGGACGAACCGGCGGAGTTAAGTTTGCAACATCATAGACCGGTCGTTCCACACGCTCGTTTTGAAGGTCGTATGCTGGGTGGTATCGGGATAAATCAGTTTCCACCGCAATCTTGCTAGAAAGTGGACGCATTTCCTTTGTCAGAGCATACAGATCTCTCTCACCAAATGCTGAACCGTCTTCCTTGGTGTCAGGAAACCCGGTTAGCACTTCTGCCGGATCAATGTCTGGAACCCAAGCTTTAGCCCTTGTCAGGGCCAGAAGAGCACCTCCTCGGGCAGCCGATTTCTTCACCTCTTCAAGACGAGTTGGCAGAATCGACAAGCTGTTCAAAGTAGCCTTGATGGTTGAAGGAGCCGGTTTACCAAAGGAGGTAGCGCTGATAATCCTCTGCGCCCCAGAGTATAGTTGCTCCACCAAGGTGTAGCAGGCCTTCAGTTTCTTCCGTACATCATCCCCAAGATGGGAGACGCGGCGTCCTACATACAACAAGAAAAGTTAAACCGGTACAAAACACAGTTTGCAAAGATAACAGATAAGAATTCAGGTTATGCTTACCAAAGATAGCAGAAATCATCAAATCAACTTGGCGCTTTAACCCGGCCAATTCTTCAGTAACCGGGTTAAGAGCTCCTTCGGCATCTTGAACACGTTTTTCAAGATCCTTTCTCTGGACTTCAAAAGCAGTCCGTTCTTCATCAAAGAACTTCTTCAAGTCCTCGGCAGTTTTTAAACTGACTTGAAGTTCTTTCTTCGCCTTTGAAGCGGCTGCCTCAGTCTCTATAAGCCGGCTTCGAAGCTCACTGTTTTCCACAGCATTCCGGTTCAGCTCAGCCTGTAGATAAAAGTTCAAAGGTAAGATTAGAAATTACAAGTCTCAAGCACACAACCAAGTTGTATACTTGACACTTGGGGGCTAATAGCAGTTGAAGCAATGCATCAGAGATAATTTTTACAAGTCTCAAGCACACAACCAAGTTGTATACTTGACACTTGGGGGCTAATGGCAGTTGAAGTAATCCGGCAAATGCAAATTGAAAATGCAAGTCTCAAGCACACAACAAAGTTGTACACTTGACACTTGGGGGCTAATGGCAGTTGAAGCAATACATCAGAGGCAAGTTTTTACAAGTATCAACTACATAATCAAGTTATCTACTTGATACTTGGGGGCTAATGTATAATCAGCAGTTCAAAACTGTAAAGTTCCGGATTAACTTCAATAAAGAAGATAACCCGGAACTTGGGGGCTGGCCTAAAGTAAAGATACGTTGGAAAAGCAAAGACAGAACAGGAAAACTTACTTCGTATTTCTCTCTCATCAAGTTTACTAAGCTGGCTTCATAGTCCCGGCTGCTGTGGAGCCGGCTCAAGTATCCGGAATAAATGTCTTGAACACTCATACTCGAAAGACTGGATATGTCCGTACTCCACTTCCCCTTTTCCTGAGTTACTTTCTCCGCTTTAGCAGTGTGCTTTGCTAAAACGGTGGGTTTGGCTGGCGCAACATAAGCAGTGCCAGTAACCACAACGTCAGGGGAAGTGGGTGCATTTGGAGGTGTAACTTCAGCTTGAGCCGGATCAGGAGACCCCGGGTTAACTTGAGGAGAACTAACCTGGGCCGGACTTGGTGGATCTTGGGCAGCATCAGTGGCAGGAATATCAAGAACAAGTTCTTGAACCGGAGTGACAGGAGTATCTTCAGGAGGAATAGCTGTTGACGGCTCAATTACTGGTTCATCAGTAGAAGGATCAGCAACAGGCTTCTTACCCTTAGCTCTTTTGCTGGGTTTCGGTTTGCTGGAGAAACAAGCAAAGATAAGTCAGCATTATAAAGAAAAAGAAGATTATAAACCGGAAGAAGTAAAGAGAATTACCCTGGGACAGTCTTCAAAGGTGGAAGCTGTGTCGCGATTGATTCGCCAGATGAAGACAGTGGAGTTTCCTGATAATCAGGATCAGTCGGTTTAAGTGGTTTTCTGATAAGACCGGCCTTGGGGTGAAGAAGAGTTGGAGAGAGCATCACCTCAGCGCGGCGTTTTCGAGCCGGAGTTAGCGAAATTCCAGAGGATTCCACTGCCAAGCCGCTATGGCGAGTGGTCCGGCGCAAGGCTTCGTGCTGTTGTTTCTTCAAAGTAAAATTGGGATCCAACTTAGCATAAGGATGAGAAAATTGATACTTTCTAACAGTCCGACGGCTCTTTTGAGGAGGGGGTTCTGAATCGGAAGAAATAAGGGTTACCTCAATCTCCGCCGGGTTATCACCTTCGAGTGGATCCTGTGAAAAGGGCATCATTAGAGATATGAACAAGTATATAAAGACAAAATGTAAACCGGAGTAAGGCGTACCTCGGAGTCCGGATCATCATCTTCAGAAGGAGAACCGGCGTCAACGGCTGCTTTCCTTTTCTTATTTGCAGGAGTCTTTCGGCGAGTTTGCCTTGCAGGTTTTTCTTGAGGTTTCCTCCTCCAGAAAGGATCCTCAGCCTAAATGAAAAAAAGGGAAGGCAAGTAAAAGACGGTTCAAAAAGGACGGTTTATAAAGTACAAGTTAAAGACACTTACCTCAGGCTGCTTATTTTTCTTGAAGTATGGGGCCAAGCCAACTCTAGTGCAATCTGTTAGAGCAGGATTGACAATCTTCTTGGCCGATTCAATTACTTCCGATTCAGACAATTTCTCCTTAGAGAATCTCTGAGGGTCATCCGATTTACCGGAGTAATTGCACATCAAATCAGGGCGCCGGCTTAAGGGAAGGATACTCCATGATAACCAGCAGCGAAGGAAGTCTGTGCCGATCAGGCCGTTCGCCATGAAAGCCCTCAGCTTGGAGAATTGAGGAGAAAACTGGATCCGTTCAGCAGCGCTTAATCGTTGCGGCAAGGGGTGATTTGCCGGGATACGAGTTTCACGATAACCCGGCAAAGGGTTTTCACCTTCAGGGGATGTGTCTATACAATAGAACCAAGACTTATTCCAGTCCTTGGGGTGAGTGTGTAACGAGGCGTGAGGGAAAACTGCATCCCTCCTTTTCTGAATACTGATGCCACCAAGCTCTTGGTGAGGCCCGCTGGTGAACTCAGTACGCCGGTTTGCATGGAAGAAATCCCGAAAAAGATCAACCGAAGGCTCTTCTTGCAGATACGCTTCAGAAAAAACTTGGAAATCACAAATATTGGAAACGGAGTTTGGCCCGATATCCTGTGGATGCAGCTGGAAGGTGGCAAGGACGTCCCGGAAAAATTTTGAACCGGGGGGAGAGAAACCCCTGGAGATGTGATCCAGAAATACAATCACTTCCCCGGACCTAGGAGCGGGAGGACACTCATTACCCGGAGCGCGCCATTTCAATTCGGCCTGAGGACCTAACGTACCAATGCTTGATAGTTTGACTAAATCCTCTTCAGTCACGACAGAACGAACCCAGTCGCACGAAACATACTGCTTAGCCATTTGAGCAAGGTGCTGAAGAAGAGAAAAGTGCGAAGACGGATTATGAAAAAGCAACGATCCGGGATTTGTTCATGATATGCAATGGTTAAAACGGAGAATTATTTGGCAAGATTAAACCGGTAATTATGAAACAGAGTTTTATCATTTCCGGTTTAAATGGCAGTTGAAGAAGAATAGTTTAAAGTTATTGCATCAGGTTACATCATTTCCGGTTTATGACATGATGATCTAAACCGGAGCATACTTAGCAGATCTATTGAAGAGAAAAACAGGTTTTCAATGCATTGTTAAGAAGGAATAGATCTGAGCATAAGGGGATAAAGAAACGAAAATTGGGTGGAAAATCTACAGAGGTCCAAATCAGAGCAGATAAGTTTACAAGATGTACATAAAGCAGGCAACAGCAGAAATAAAAATGGCAAGATCTAAGGTACCTGACGCATCTACAGCAAGATCGGAAAGGTAAAGGTATTACTGAGTTGCAGGTTTTCAGAGTAAGAACAGTATGAAGCTCGCGGATAACTCTAATGGCGGAACGTATAAAGCTACAAGGTCACTATGACGAAGATCTAATCTGATGCTAAGTGAGAGACTTATGGACTAGGGTTTGAAGATTACAAGATTTCTATGAGAAAAAGATCTACGAAGGGACGGAGCTTCATCGGAAGCCCTAATGGCGGAAGAACACAGGCGAAGCAGTGGCGGACACAGATCTACAGAGAGGTGGATAAACATACCAGGAACAGCGAGAATCGGCGGCGGAGAGAATCTGGTCAAAGCTCAGGTTGATGCAGCGGCCGGTCGAAGGCTGAAGATCCTGCGGTCGTCGGTGGCGTTCTTGAGCTCAAGCAGCAATGGAGGTTTGCGGGTCAGGACGCGAGAAGGAAGAAGGAGGAGGAGCGGCATTATTTATAGACAGAGAGGCAGATATGAAGCGACAGGTGCGGTAATCAAGGGAGAAAAATCGGATAAAGATCCGTTGAACGCCTCGATTCTCGGGATAACCATTAAAAACAAGTTACAGTACAGCTCGCGGCGTTAAATGCGGAGATGATGTCATTGTCAGACCTTAATGATTTTGAAGGATGACGTCAGAGCCGGTTTACAAAAATGAAGACGAGAAATTGCAGGAGACGATGGAGATTGATATGAACAAGTTCAAATCATTCTGGGGCCTAATGTCAGGGATATGGTTAATAGGTATAAATCGGATATTGTAAACCGGCTTAGTTATATCATACTTGGTTTGTTATTAGTAGAGATTACGGCCCATAAGATTTCAGGGCCCATGTATAGAAATACGGTTTGTAAACCGCCAAAGAGATGTAACTTGAGAGATAAGAAAGGAAGAGCAGAGACCGAGGCGGACACGATTATGAGCCGGCCTCGGGACTCTGTAAACCGGACCAGGCGTCACCTCTATATAAAGGGACGACCCGGCACCGGTTCAAGGACAAGCAACAATCAATCCGTCGAGACGCAGGCAAGCGATTCCGCTCCCTGTAATCCGACGCCCAAGTAATACCAAGCCAACTAGACGTAGGCTTTTACCTTCTCGAAGGGGCCGAACTAGTATAAAACCCTTCGTGTCCTTTGTGTGCCATGAACCCTTTCAAGCTAACCCGTGCGGTGGTTCCATCATCAAGTCCGTTAAACCGGACATCTGCCGTGTTAATTCCACGACACCCTACATGTTCGATAATCATGTAGACACGACAGAAACTCCTCTATGGTCAATAACCAATAGCAGGACCTGGATGTGCATAATGGTTCCTAGATATTCCATGAAGATATTTTATCGGTTGAACCACGATTTGAAGGATTCAGTTAATCCCGTATGCAATTCCCTTTGTAAATCGATATGTTACTTGCCCGAGATTCGATCGCCGGTATCTCCATACGTAGATCAATCTCATTATCGGCAAGTCTCTTTACTCATTCCGTAATACAAGATCCCGTGACTAAATCATTAGCCACATTGCTTGCAAGCTGTTTACGATGTTGTACTACCAAGAGGGCCTAGAGATATCTCTCTGTCATACAGAGCGAAAAATTCCAGTCTCGATCCATGCAACTCAACAGACACCTTCGGAGATACCTGTAGAGCACCTTTATGATCGCCCACTTACGAAATGGCGTTTGATAGCACAGAAAATATTTGTCCGGTATCCGGGAGTGACATGATCTCACTGTCTAAGGAACTGATACTTGACATGAAGAAAGCTGCAACAAATAACTAAACGATCTTATGGTAAGCTTATGGTTGGGTCTCACATCATTATTCTAATCATGTGATCCTATTATCAAATGACAACTCATGTCTATGGTTAGGAAACCATAACCATTTTTTGATCAACGAGCTAGTATAGTAGAGGCTTACTGGGGACACGATGTAGTTATGTATTCACACATGTATTTAAGTTTTCGGTCAACACAATTCTAGCATGAATAATAAATATTTATCATGACTGGGATATATGATAATAACTATTTTATTATTGCCTCTAGGGCATATTTCCAACAGTCTCCCACTTGCACTAGAGTCAATAATCCAGTTCACATCGCTATGTGATTAACACTTGACGAAATCTGGGGTTTGATCATGTTTTGCTTGTGAGAGAGGTTTTAGTCAACGGGTCTACAACATTCATATTCGTGCGTACTATACTTTGCAAATCTCTATGTCATACTATAGATGCGGCTCCCATGCTCCACTTGGAGCTATTCCAATTGACTGCTCCACGATACGTATTCGGCTTGCGACTTAGAGTCATTTGGATCGGTGTCAAAGATTGCATCGACGTAACCCTTTACGACAAACTCTTTATGACCTCCATAACTGAGAAACATTTCCTTACTCCTCTAAGGATATTTTTGACTGTTGTCTAGTGATCTACTCCTTGATCACTTTGGTACCTCCCTGCCAGACTTATGGCAAGGCACACATCATGTCTGGTACACAACATGGCATACGTTATAGAGCCTATGTCTGAGGCATAGGGGACGACTTTCATCATTTCTATTTCTCTGCCGTGGTCGGGCTTTGAGTATCACTCAACTTCACACCTTTCAACACAGGAAACAACCCTTTCTTTGATTGGTCCATTTTGAACTTCTTCATAATCTTGTCAAGGTATGTGCCTTGTGAAAGTCCTATCAGGCGTTTTGATCTATCTCTATAGGTCTTATTGCCTAGTATGTAAGCAACTTCACCCAGGTCTTCTTTTGAAAAACTCCTTTCAAACAACCCTTTATACTTTCCAGAAATTCTACATAACTTCCAATCAACAATATGTCATTCACATATACTTATCAGAAATGCTATAGAGCTCCCACTCACTTTCTTGTAAATACAAGCTTCTCAGTAAGTTTGTATAAAACGAAAAGCTTTGATCACTTCATCGAAGCGTATATTCCAACTCCGAGATGCTTGCACCAGTCCATAGATAGATCGTTGGGGCTTTCATACCTTGTTAGCATCCTTAGGATTGACAAAACCTTCTGGTTGCATCATATACAACTCTTCCTTTAAGGAACTCGTTAAGGAATACTGTTTTGACGTTCATCTGCCAGATTTCATAATCATAAAATGTGGTAATTGCTAACATAATTCTAACAGACTTAAGCATCGCTATGGGTGAGAAAATCTCATCGTAGTCAACTCCTTGAACTTGCCAAAAACCCTTTGCAAGAAGTTGAGCTTTATAGACAGCGACATTAGCATCGACATCTATCTTCTTATAAAAGATCCATTTGTTCTCGATGGCCTGCCGGTCATCGGGTAAGTGTGCCAAAGTCCACACTTGGTTCTCATACATGGATCCTATCGTGAATTTCATGGCCTCTAGCCATTTGTCGGAATTCGGGCTCATCATTCCTTATTCATAGTTCATAGGTTTCCCATTGTCTAGCAACATGACTTCTAGGACAGGATTACTGTACCACTCTGGAGCGGAACGTACCCTGGTCGACCTACGATGTTCAGTAGTAACTTGGTCTAAAGTTTCATGATCATCATCATTAGCTTCCTCTCCAGCAGGTGTAGGCATCACGGGAACCACTTTCTGTGATATGCTACTTTCCAATTTGAGAGAAGGTACAATTACCTCATCAAGTTCTACTTTCCTCCCACTCACTTCTTTCAAGAAAAACTTCTTCTCTAGAAAGGACCCATTCTTGAAAAAAAAATATTGCCCTCAGATCTGTGATAGAAGGTATACCCAATGGTCTCTTTAGGGTATCCTATGAAGGCGCACTTTTCTGTTTCGGGTTCGAGCTTATCCGGCTGAATGTCGCAACCCCAAACTTTAAGAAATCAACCCATAATTCATACGGTGTCGTTGCAACAGATTTAGACTGTGCCATATTTAAAGAGAATGTGTTTGTCTCTAATGCTTAACCCCAAAATGATAGTGGAAAATCGGTAAGAGACATCATAGAATGCATCATTGATAACCCACAAGTGTAGGGGATTGTTTGTATCCTTTTTCGATAAGTAAGAGTGTCGAACCCAACGAGGAGCTAAAGGTAGAACAAATATTCCCTCAAGTTCTATCGACCACCGAGACATCTCTACACACAATTAACGTTTGCCTTACCTAGAACAAGAATAAAACTAGAAGTACTTAGTGATAACCCACAAGTGTAGGGGATCATTTGTAGCCTTTTTCGATAAGTAAGAGTGTCGAACCCAACGAGGAGCTAAATGTAGAACAAATATTCCCTCAAGTTCTATCGAGCACCGATACAACTCTACCCACACTTAACATTTGCTTTGTCTAAAACAAGAATAAAACTAGGAGTACTTAGCGAGAATAAAACTTGAAATAAATTGCAAGATAATAAAAGTTGTGTAGTAGCAAGCTTTTTGTAAAACAAGAGAATGATTTGTCCCTAGGCAGTCGGTAACAAGTACCGGTAATCATTCTTGAAATTTTATATGAGGGAGAGGCATGAGCTAACACACTTTCTGTACTTGGATCATATGCACTTATGATTGGAACTCTAGCAAGCATCCACAACTACTAAAGATCATTAAGGTCGTGAAACCCAACTATAGTATTAAGTATCAAGTCCACTTTACTCCCATACGTCATACCCCCCTAACTCGGGTTTAAGCTTTTGTCACTCTAGCACCCCACCATAAGCGAACCATGAACATATTGCAACACCCTATAACGGGGGCCCCTCACGTTTGCGCGAGAATGGAGGGCACTGAAGGACAACACCAAAATAAAATATAAAATCATACCAACCAAGATAATGATTATGCCATAGGACAAAACGGATCTAATCAAACATCACAGGATAGCCAAATATCATTGGGAAATAATACACGGAGTTGAGCACCATGTTTAAGTAGAGAATTATAACGGGAATGGTGTGACGCCCCCGATTTGACCATACACTAATCATGCACGCAAATGTGTACGACCAAGATCAGGGACTCAGTGGAAGATATCACAACACAACTCTAGACACAAATTAAAATAATACAAACTTTATATTACAAGCCAGGGGCCTCGAGGGCTCGAATACATAAGCTCGAATACACAAGAGTCAGCGGAAGCAATAATATCTGAGTACATACATAAGTTAAACAAGTTTGCCTTAAGAAGGCTAGCACAAAACATCAACGATCGAAAAGGCAAGGCCTCCTGCCTGGGACCTCCTAACTACTCCTGGTCGTCAGCTGTCTCCGCGTAGTAGTAGGCTCCGTCGGGGTAGTAGCAGTCGTCAAGGGTGGCATCTGGCTCCTGGACACCACCATCTGGTTGCATCAACCAGAAAGAAGAAAGAAGGGGGAAAAGGGAAAAGGGGGAGCAAATCAACCATGAGTACTCATCCAAAGTAGTCGCAAGCAAGGATCTACACTACATATGCATCGGTATCAATGAAAAGGGTAGTATCTGTGGACTAAGCTGCAGAATGCCAGAATAAGAGGGGAAGAAGCTAGTCCTATCGAAGACTAGCATCTTATGGAAACCACCGTCTTGCAGCTACAGGGGGAGTAGAGTAGTATAACATAAGTCATATTTATGTTGTTGTTTCAATGCTCCGGAATCCTTTCTCGATTCCCGAAGGAACATATCCAAATCATGCCCCAGCATCCAGTTCTAGTTGTAGTGATCGGGATACAACTCCAAGTGTCCGTTACCGTAGGACAGGCTATCGATAGATGTTTTCTTCCCTGCAGGGGTGCACCAACTTACCCACCACGCTTGCTTAACTTTGGCCGGACACACCATGAGGTCATGCCCGCCCTCGGCCAAACAATATGCCACAACCCGACCTAGGCATAAGAGAGAAGTCATGCATGCCGAACTAAACCCTATGCCCCCAGGGGTCATGGGCCAATCGCCCCGGGACCTCCTGCACGTTGCGTACACGGCCGGTGAGCAGACCTAGCTACCTCTTTAAAAAGGTAGGTGCATAACCAGTCCAACCCGGCGCGCGTCGCTTAGTCGCATGACGTCAGTTAAGCTTCGGCTGATGCATACGACGTAGAACGCCCATACTATGCCCACGTGATGGTTAGCGCTATCAGGCCAGAGGCCCCTTGGATCAAATATCCTAACCGTTTAGTGTCTTGGGAACGCGCGGTAACGAGCAGAGACTCGCGATCATGTGAACCCATCGCCCTGTCTCGAGGACTTGCGGCAAGGGCGAGTGCCCGGCCACGCCTCGTATTTATCTCGCGGGCACCTTCCAGGTCAACCCGAGTACACATCACTCGCAATTAAGCTCGCGTGGGTACCCCTGAGGGTCGACCCCATCTTTAGTAACAAGGTGCAGTGTAAAGTCATAGTAACCATAGTAACTGTGTGTCTAACACCAAAGGGAAACCTGAGGAAATCACCCTCGATGGAATTCCACCTGATGTTTATCGTCAAGGTGAACGAAAGAGGAGTCACCCTCGAGGTCCACTCTTGAGGAGTTGCACTACAGTGTCATTATCGGGAGTGCAGAAGGAGGAAACCACCCTCGATGACCATAACCGATGAACTAACCTACAAGGTTAACATCAGAAGTGCTGATGAGGTCTCACCCTCGGCACTCAATAGTAACCCAATAGTGTCGAGCAACTAAGGGGAAAGTGATGTGCGGTGCCGGGTATTGGTCTTCGATCTCGTTGATCGGGTCTTCTGATAATCCAGCGGGGCAGACAGGACAAAGTGTGGGGAGGGGTCTCTGATGGATCTCTAACCAGCCTATACTAAGTAGTTTAGTATAAACGTGTAAGGTATGAAAGCATGTATCAACAACAGGCTATGCATCAGAATAGGATCATACAGAAAGCAACATCAATTCTAATGCAACCATAAGAGAGAAGAGAGTGGGCAATATCGGAATGATCAAGGGGGTTGGCTTGCCTGGTTGCTCTGGCAAGAAGGAGCGGTCGTCGTCGACGCAGTCGATCACCGAGGTAGCATTAGTCTCGCGGTCTATCGGAGAGAAGAGGGGGAAGAAACAATAAATACAAAGCATATAGATGCAACAGAGAAGCACGACATGTCAACACGCGGCGCTAGGGTGCTCTAACGCGGTGGTACACGATACCGGCGAAGGGGGGTAACATCCGGGAAAGTCTCCCCGGTGTTTTGTGTTTTCGGACAGATGAAACGGTGGGGGGGGAAAGTTGTAGGCTCATTATGTTAGGGGCGTGTGGCGGACGAACGGACCACGTATTCGGATTCGTCTCATCGTTCTGAGCGATTTTCATATATAAAACATTTTCATCCGAGTTACAGATTATTTTATAAGATTTTCTAAAGTTTTAAACATTTTCTGGAATTTATTTAATTAATTTAAATCAACATTATCCAGAATAGTATGTGATGACGTCAGTATGATGTCAAGGTGATGTGAGCGGTCAGTTGACTTAGTTAAACTGACGTGTGGGTCCTACCGTCATTGTCTATTTATCTAAATAGATAATTAAGGTTAATTAACATGATTATTTAGTTTAATTAGCAGGATTAATTAAGTTAATTAATTATTTTAATTAATTTATTAATATTTTTTAACTTCTTTTTTTTACAAAAAAAGGGGCTGGGCCCCGCCTGGCAGTGAGCCAGGGGCTTACCGGGCGGGTTGGCCAAACGGGCGGTTGCGGGCATGGGCGCCCGCACACGAGGCCATGGCGGGGTGCCGGTGGGCAGCAGCCGCGGCGAGCCGGCCATAGCTGCCGGCGGCGGCGGGCGAAGGGGCCGCCGGGCCGAAGAGCGGGGAGGTCAGCGGGGCCGCGGGCTCCCGGCGAGGTCGACGGAGCCGAGTGCCGGGCGGCCGATGCGGGCTCTGTCGACGGAAGGAGAGAGCGGGCACGCAGCCGACAGTGGTGAGGAGGGCGTAGCAGCGGCAAACGGCGGTGCTTGAAGCGAGGCGCGAGCTCGTGGGCGTGGGTGACTGCAGTGGCCGGAGGCAACAACGGCGACGGCGGAGTAGCCCAGCAGCAACCGAGAGCAGCAGGGGGTGGCGGCCGCAGTGAGCGCCGACGTGGGAAGCGCGGAGAGGCGAGGTGCGCGCGGCGGTGCGGTTGTGGCGGCGGCTGGGTGCTGCGTGCGTCCTAGAGCACGCCAGTGACTTGCGCTGGGGCTCGGGAGCGCGCACGGCGTGCGGGCGGCCGAGCTTGGCAACGTGGTGGAGCGTCTACGGCTAGGCAGAGAGACAGGGGAGAGAGGGGCAACACGCAGGGGCTCACATTGGCCCTGTAGAGGTGTTTAAGCAGGCTCGGGGAGGACTCGATGGAGCGGATCGACAGCGGCGAGCCCGGGCACCTCAAGGTGGACGACGCGGTCGATGGCGGGGATCCCGAGCCTCCATGCTCGAACGGTGGCGCGTAGGTGATGTAGAGTGAAACGGCGGTCCACCCTGACACGAGCGGATGGCGAAGGTGGCCGGTCACCGCTTCTATGGCGATGCGACGGCGGCAGAGGCGCTTGGCCAGTGGGGGCGGAGAGGGAGAGAGCAAGTGGGGGAGAGTGGGGGGAGGGGACGGGTGATCGGGCTAGGGTTTCCGGTTCAGGGGAGGGGCCATATAGGCCAGTCGGGCATGGGGAGTGGGCTGGCCTGGCCGGTCGTCCGAATGGCCAGCTGGGCCACGAGGCCTACTTGGAGAGGTTTCATTTTTATTGTTAATTTGCCTGCTTATTACTTTTAGCCTCTGTTTTGTAATTTCTTTTAGCATCAATTGAGTTTTCTTTTGAACAAGACTTGGTACATAATTCTAACACGATATATTGAGATGGAACAAAAAGTATGGGGTCAATAGGAGTTGACTAACCATTTTAGACATTGAAAAGGCCAAAAATAATTGTTGATGGACCACAAAAATTAATTCCCAGGGGCATTTTGGGAATTCAAAAGAGGTTGGCTCCATCATGACAAATATCCAGGGATTATTTGCCACACTTTGAACAGTTTAGTTTTGACATTTTGAGGAATTCAAACTTTGACTTAAATTTGAATTTGAATTTGAATGTGGTTTGAATCAACACGAGCTTATCAACAGTAACAATGGTGACGTGGCGTCATTAGCAGAGGCATACCGTAGCTTGATTACCTGGGCGTCACAATTCTCCTCCACTACAAGAAATTTCGTCCCGAGATTTAATAAGTAGTGTAAGGGGAAAGATGTGGTTACAAAATTCTATCAAGTCTTCTCGGTCTTGGTTGCTCTTCTCGAACAGGTCAATCCATTACGTTGATGTCTTCAGTCCTCTGGTTCAGGTTATCATGACGAAGTCATCAGGGGTCTCCATCGTACTTACAAACAGGAAAGGGTAGCTTGTGAATGATAGAATGCTACAAGGGGGGGGGGGGTAATCATCGGGGTTATCCTACAAGTGAACACATGAGTACCTCTTGAGTTGAGCGAATAAAGCACGCCGAGAGCAAAGTAAGAAGATATCATAAGAGGTTTCAAACGGATAGACAATCGTCGTTGCCTAAAACAGGGTGTGAAAGGTGTCCAGAGCAACGAGAGTAAGTATTGCGTCTGATACCGGAATATATCACATGGAAGGTGGTTCGCCAATTGGACACGAAACCAAGTGTGAGGGATAACCTTGGAAATGGGGGG
>LR738714.1:77102923-77127786 GCA_902687465.1 Secale cereale
CGAGAGTCAGGTTTTGATCCTGGGGAACGATGGGTTATGGGCCCACCATATGGGTTAACAGTACGAAGGGCGGTGACGTCTTGCACGATCATGGTAGCAAGGCATGTCAGAGGATAACTTGTCAGTTATGTTGGCAACAACATTGGTACCAAGGGTGAGGGACGAGGAGAGCCATTTTCCTGCACGTTGAAATGAGGCGGACCAATAGGCAAAGTTCTCGTCCATCAGTGGTTACCGAAATGTTATCAACAATAGTAACAGGGTCTTACTGACAGAGTTGTACACCAAGGTGTTTACATAAGCAGAAAATTATTACTGGTTAGATTATATGTAGATCAAATCTCTACTATTATAAAATTTTCAGTTGGTGACGATGGTGTGCCTGCCCGCCATCATGTTGAACCATCGGATCTCCATCCAACACACAGGAGGCAACTCAGCTTCACTTATGCAGAAACATCCTTATCTCTCTGCTCAATCGAGGGAACGACCGGGAGGCTATTTTGGTTCTTCCGCCGGCAATCTCGCCGCTCCTCTTCGCCTCCGATGGCCGCCTGGCCTCGAGAGGCATGCGGGAGCTCCGGGACTTCGCCGGCGTGTAGATAGTTGTTGGTTGGGCGGCGCCATCGTGTACAATAAAGTGGTCCATGCTACTGCCCCATCTCGCTGGTGACAGCGAGGAGCCTATGGGCCTGTGTGGTCTGGTCGGTGCTGTTGAAGAGGTGGTGATGGCATCGACTCTGGCCTTTTGTCCTCTGGCCCCATCCCACCTCGGTGGTTCTCGCCCTGGAACTGCCAATGGGCTTGTGAGGAGTTGTACAGGTGTTGCGGGGCTGCGATGGCCGCCTAAGGTTTGGTTCACGGCGACTAGCAGATGCCGGATGTTCTGGAGACCGGTTTGTAGCTAGCTGGACGGGGATCTGGTGGCCCTTCTCGCCGGAGAAGGAGATCCAGGGCGGTGGAGCGCGGGGTGTCTTCCCGACTAATAGCATTCAGCAGTTTGGTGCCTCCGTTTGCGCTTCTCCAGCTCACGGATGGTTTCGCGGCGTCGACGGCGACGGCAGTGGCCAGATGCGTGCGGCTATCTTTGCGGCCTCCAGGGGCGTGGTTGTACTCTTCTTTGTTTGGAGGTCCTTTCTGCAAGTTTCCAGCTCCAGCAATCCAGTTGGTTCTGGTGTCTTCGCGTGGGAGAGTGTGTGCTTTTTCTAATCCGACCCTTCTGTTAGGTGGACCGATTACAGGGGCAAACTACCCGACCAAACAGATGGAAAACCTCTCTACCAATGGACACCGGGTACATGAGCAGTACTAGAACGATGTGGTCGTCAAGCCAACTTGGGAGGAGTCGTTCGGCAACTCGATGAACCATGTGTGTGCTGCTGTAATGCGTTAGAGCATCTCCAACAGCGGCACAAAAAACCAGCGCCCAAAAAAAGTTTTAGTGCGCCACTGTAGCATTTTTAGTGCGCCGGACCCAACATTGCATTAGCAGATGTCCAAAAACGCGCGCTAAAAAAAACACGCAGTGCAAATTGTGAAGCGCGCGCAATCCGGCGCCTCAAATTTGCAGCTTTTGATGGCGCTTTTCAGCGCGCGCCCAATCTTTTTTTGCGCCCGCACTATTTTACAGCTTCTGTTGGAGCTGCCCGGCGCCCAAAAAACTCAGATTTTAACGCGCGGAGCAGTTTTTGGGCGCGTGTTGGAGATGCTCTTAGGAGGATTCACCATTGGGTTGCGCAATGCGCGGAGCAGGTTTTCGAGCTGGGGTGAACGATACAGCTGCTCAGATTGGCTGGGTGGACTGCAGGCATTGCAGATTGTTACGCGGCCTATGCACGACCCCATTTGTCCACGCGTGCCTGATTTATGCCCAACGGATAAAAACAATGGTCCAACCCACTGTTCAAGATATCTTCCGATATGCCGATAAATCGGCCGATTTATCGCTTACCGCTGTCTCACCGGTAAGATAAATCGGCCGATAAATCAGCCGATATGGCGATAAATTTGCCGATATGTTGATAAACTGGCCGATTTACCCCTTATCATGGATTGACCGATAAGTTCCCGATAAGCGATATCCCCAACATTGGTCCAACCACATACCTCATATCATTATATTTTCTTTTTTGTATTTGTTAGACCTCATTTTTGAATCAAACTCTCTCATGATTTGGGTCTGAAGCGGACACAAATAAGACGTTTTCCGCGTCTCTGTTATCCAAGTATGTTCGTTCCTGTCACACACCCACCCACCTCCCTCTCCCTTTCTTTTTCTCTCTTCCCCATCCACGCCGCCCGCAAGTAGCAATGATAGGCGTCGAGGCACCGGCGCCGCTCAAGGCCAGGCACGGTGGCACCCCCGCATCCCCTGTCAAGCGCTATCGAAGGCCCACAACTCATCTCGATCCAGTGCAAGACGTGACGAATGCAACAGGGTGAGGAAGCGGCGGGAGCGCGTGCGAGGGCGCAACGGGGCGGTAGGATACAAGCTGGATCTGGCAAGTGTGCGGGCGCAGCGGCGACTGGCGACCTCAACCACGGCAACAACAGTGCTGCTGCAGCAACCCTGTTGGGCGAGCACGGCAGGCGCGGAAGAGCAGCAGGGCTGGAAAGGCGGGTGCGCGAGCTCGAGCACATAGGTGGGTGCGACGGGGGCGTGTGAGCTCGCGGGTGAGGTTTGGCAAGGCGCGGGTGAGCAATGTGGGGACGTGGTTGGACACTTTTTTGAGATGAGTCGGCCGCGTTGGATGCCTCAGACAAAAGTTGAACACATGCGTCTATTTTTTTCTCGACACAAACATATGCAAATTGGACAAAATGATAGTCCGTTTGCTCGCGCGCGTTGAAGTTAGCCTAAGGTACTTGTTTCATTTTAAATCATGCAAAATGGTTGGGAATGTTGCATCATCATTTTTTCTAACGCAGAGGTACCTTTAGCAAAGAGGAGCTGGAGACATAAATTGATTTGGACTCAGAGATAAAACTCGTCAAGTCGCCATAATTGTCAAATGTGTGTGGATGGATTATCTATTTGCCGCATGCTCTATGCTCCTCGATATAGGACAGAGCAAGCATTGAGAAACCCGAGTAGGAAGAACACAAAGTCTTATTGTAAATATGGAGGAGAAAATGTTTGGCTTGGACCAAGGGGTTATCAACTGCAAACCGTATATTCAGGTTGTGCACCTATCAACAATATAAGGTCGCTTTGATCAATGTTGAGTAAAGTAAAAACAAATCCATTGCGAGGTATGGGTCTCTTGATTATAACTGAAATAAATAATATTCTACTAATCATTTCTTACCCCGTAGCGTAGCACGGACATCTTACTAGTAAAGGTTAAACAAATAAATGGAGAGGAAAATTTATTTAAACACAATGAATAGGAGTATATCATTCCCAAGATTAAGCAGGGCTTGATATACGTGTCAGGAGATCAGAGTCATGACCATATAGATAAAATGGGTAAGAAGAATTATGATATGTAACCACACAACGATGTTGGATAGTTGATCAAGAAACATTTATCCTTTCGCTTACAATGTTCTTGTGGATCTTCGGAGTACCACAGACATGCTTCGAGACAGCACCGACATGGTCATTGCGCAAAGATCAGACTTTGGATACACCAGGATATATAATGAAGTGTGTTCATGGAGAACATCCACAATTAAGTACTGAACGAAATGCACCTGGAAATACGTACCAAGTAGCAAGATCGATGTTAGCATGGAGGTTTAATAACCAGAAGGGTTGGAATGAAACTATTGACCATTTACTTCAAAGCTTTCGATTTGCTAGAAGTTTTGGATTTGCAGGTCATACTTCAATTATTGGGTTTCCGGTTAGAAACAACACGTGGACCAGGGAACGAACGAGGATGGCGGGAAGTATTACTTGTATGAAGAATTCATAAGGGGTGATGAAATTCTCACGACATTCTTGTCATGAAAGATGGTAGTACTCCAAGGTAGAGCATATCATAAGTCGAATAACAAGGAACTCAAGGTATAACACAAAACAAGAACAAGTTTGTGTTGGAGGGAATGCAAGAATGTTGTCGATGTTAATACAAATCATCGAGGGGAAAGGATGGTATTTCCCATCATGAATTCGATTCACAACTTGGAAGAAGACAAATCATTGTTGATGATGATCACGACACATTTGTCGAGAGATTTAATTAGGATGTAATCGATCGGCGATGACATCAAGAAAAATGAATGATGGAGCGAAGGGTTATAGAAACCACTAGTACAATACAAACTTGAAATCGAGCTAGTTGTTCAAGGCGAAATGATATGCCGAGGAAGATCGGTGTAAGCTTAGCTCATTGTCGAAATTGTGCTCCGGGAAGAAGGACCAGGTAGCACAGTTAAAAAGATGCACGATAATGATATAGCCGATCATGCTAGATACGACTTGAAGAATTGATCCACTTATCGATGTCCTTGAGTGTCTAACAACTCAGAACCTGGGGAAAATTGGAATCGGTGAGAAGTAATACTTGAAGAAGATCTCATAAGAAATAATATGTTTCTGTGACATTATCGAGATACCACGGGGTAATACTCGAAGATAGATCATAATAGAGGTTGGGCAGGTGCATTGACCTACAGAGGACAAGTTTTTTAAGTTGTTCGAGAAATGATATTTTAAAGGAGAGCATGGTCGGAACCACGATTACAAAAGGCCAGATCCCTGATCTAAGATGAACTTATACCAAGGGGATAATTAATTTTAGGAGAAGCCTTAATGATAAGATGTACATTGTGTCCATGGACATGAACAGAAAGTTCAAGGTTGACTCCCACTTCTTCAATGTATAACCTTCCATTCACTTCTTGTTTCGAAAATGGCATTTAGTGTTGAAAGTTTTACCTGGTGGAATTCTAGATGAGTAAGACCCATGACATCTTTCGGGTTCACACGACTTTATGGGGTATAGGTTCAACCCATCAGGGCATCTTAGGAACATATACCACAAACTTTTAGGAGTACTTATCACAAGCTCGATAGCAGAGCATGGTTGACAAAGCAGAGGATACAATTTACCAAAGGCATTATGTATCCGAGGAAAGACTCACAAAGTTATGGAATATGAAGGGCAATGTCAGATAATAACTTGACAAAGGATCGAACAGTCCATAATGGAGAAGATGTGAGAATCGGCACGTAACCAGAGGAAGAAACAATATAAGGAGATCAGATTATAGAATCAACTGACTAATTCAAGCTCAAATGCAAAAGGAATTATGATTTCCAAATCAAGCGTTCAGAAGCAAACTCTCTGATTAAGGATGGGTAAGTTGTAATGACTTAGGGGTGCAATCGACGATAACAGATTGGTCGAGAACCAGCTCATGTTCAACATGACGTCTGAGCCGGAAGGATGAATTCTAGGATCTAGGATTGCGAGCACTCGCAACATGTTGAATCAACAGACTCAAAATGATAATGACAAAGGATGTCAATAGGATTACTAGACTTATGGGGTTAACCATAATGTAAGCAAGCAAGCATTTCAAGAGCAATAGGTTGCTCAGGATTTTCCGAAGGTCGAATGATATTTCTGAGATTTGTGAAACAAATGAATGGGGATGAGCGGATACTTGTAAATGGGAGGAATTATCCATAAGTGTATTCATGTGGCAATGAACTGCAAAGCAGGGGCACAGACGATATATGGAATACCGGAAGATGTTTCGGGGTATCTTGTAATAACAAGAGCAATAGAGAATTGATTGTATGAATGACAAGTGTAATTTGTTATCCAAATGGATATAATGATGGTAAGGAATTGCAAAGGCAGAGGCCAGAAGAATCTCGGAAAACATCGAATATTATCTCTTGAATCTTCTGATGAAGCGGGCGACCATCTTGAATGAAGGGGCTCTCCGGGAGAAAGTATTTTCGAGAACCTAAAGTTAGATTTTTAGCAAAATCATTTAACCCGAATAGAAGAGAGATCAGAATCCCAGAGTAAAGACGAGGAATAAAATATCCTAATACCACCCAATGGCGACGTGGGCCCATAAGCTACACAGCAATGTTAGCAAAAGTTTTGCAATGAATACACTCGACTTCAGCCAAGGAGTTGGAAAGGGGGATTTCTATAGGCAGTCGGCTCTGATACCAACTTGTGACGCCGCCGATTTGACCGTACACTAATCATGCACGCAAATGTGTGCGACCTAGATCAGGGACTCACTGGAAGATATCACAACACAACTCTAGACACAAATTAAAATAATTCAAGCTTTATATTACAAGCCAGGGGCCTCGAGGGCTTGAATACATAAGCTGGAATACACAAGAGTCAGCGGAAGCAATAATATCTGAGTACAGACATAAGTTAAACAAGTTTTCCTTAAGAAGGCTAGCACAAAACATCAACAATCGAAAAGGCAAGGCCTCCTGCCTGGGACCTCCTAACTACTCCTGGTCGTCAGCTATCTCCGCATAGTAGTAGGCTCCGTCGGGGTAGTAGCAGTCGTCAAGGGTGGCATCTGGCTCCTGGACTCCACCATCTGGTTGCATCAACCAGAAAGAAGAAAGAAGGGGAAAAGGGGGAGCAAAGCAACCATGAGTACTCATCCAAAGTACTCGCAAGCAAGGATCTACACTACATATGCATCGGCATCAATGAAAAGGGTAGTATCTGTGGACTAAGCTGCAGAATGCCAGAATAAGAGGGGGAGAAGCTAGTCCTAATGAAGACTAGCATCTTCTGGAAACCACCGTCTTGCAGCAATAGGGGGAGTAGAGTAGTATACCATAAGTCATATTTATGTTGTTGTTTGAACGCTCCGGGATCCTTTCTCGACTCCCAAAGCAACATATCCAAATCATGCCTCAACATCCAGTTCTAGTTGTAGCGATCGGGATACAACTCCAAGTATCCATTACCGTTGGACTGGCTATCGATAGATGTTTTCTTCCCTGCAGGGGTCCACCAACTTACCCACCACGCTTGCTTAACTCCGGCCGGACAGACCATCAGGTCATGCCTGCCCTCAGCCAAACAATATGCCGCAACCCGACCTAGGCTTAATAGAGAGGTCATGCACGCCGGACTAAACCCTATGCCCCCAGGGGTCATGGGCCAATCGCCCCGGGAACTCCTACACATTCCGTACGTGGCCGGTGAGCAGACCTAGTTACCTCCTTACAAAGGTAGGTACGTAACCGGTCCAACCCGGCGCTCGTCGCTCAGCCGCATGACGTCAGTTAAGCTTCGACTGATGCATACAATGCAGAACGCCCATACTATGCCCACGTGATGGTTAGCGCTATCAGGCCAAAGGCCCCTTGGATAAAATATCTAAACCGTTTATTGTCTTGGGAACGCGCGATAACGAGCAGAGAGTTACGATCATGTCGCCCCGTCTCGAGGACTTGCGGCAAGGGTGTGTGCCCAGCCACGCCTCGTATTTATCTCGCGGGCACCTTCTTGGTCAGCCCGACTACACATCACTCGCAATTAAGCTCACGCGGGTACCCGTCAGGGTCGACCCGTCTTTAGTAACAAGGTCAAGTGTAAAGTCATAGTAACCATAGTAACTATGTGTCTAACACCAAAGGGAAACCTGAGGAAATGACCCTCGATGGAATTCCACCTAATGTTTATCGTTAAGGTGAACGAAAGAGGAGTCACCATCGAGGTCCATTCTTCAAGAGTTGCACGACAGTGTCATTATCGGGAGTGGAGAAGGAGGAAATCACCCTTGATGACCATAACCGATGAACTAACCTACAAGGTTAACATCAGAAGTGCTAATGAGGTCTCACCCTCGGCACTCGATAGTAACCCAGTAGTGTCGAGCAACTAAGGGGAAAGTGATGTGCGACGTCGGCTACTGGTCTTCAATCCCGTTGATCGGGTCTTCTGATAATCCAGCGGGCCAGACAGGACAAAGTGGGGGGAGGGGTCTCTGATGGTTCTCTAACCAGCCTATACTAAGCAGTTTAGTGTAAACATGTAAGGTATGAAAGCATGTATCAACAATAGGCTATGCATCAGAATAGGATCATACGAAAAGCAAAAGCAGTTCTAATGCAAGCATAAGAGAGAAGAGGGTGGGCGATATCGGAATGATCAAGGGGGGTTGGCTTGCCTGGTTGCTCTGGCAAGAAGGAGGGGTCGTCGTCCATGCAGTCGATCACCGAGGTAGCATCAGTCTCGCGGTCTACCGGAGAGAAGAGGGGGAAGAAACAATAAATACAAAGCATATAGATACAACAAAGAAGCGCGACATGTCAACACGCGGCGCTAGGGTGCTCTAATGCGATGGTACACGATACAGGCGTAGGGGGGTAACATCCGGGAAAGTCTCCCCGGTGTTTTGTGTTTTCGGACAGATGAAACGAGGGGGGAAAGTTACAGGTTCACTATGCTAGGAACGTGTGGCGAACGAATGGACCGCGTATTCCGATTAGTCTTGTCGTTCTGAGCGATTTTCATATATAAAACATTTTCATCTGAGTTACAGATTATTTTATAAGATTTTCTAAAGGTTTAAACATTTTCTAGAATTTGTTTAATTAATTTAAATCAACATTATCCAGAATAGTATGTGATGACGTCAGCATGACGTCAGGGTAATGTCAGCGGTCAGTTGACTTAGTCAAACTGACATGCGGGTCCTACCGTCATTGTCTATTTATCTAAATAGATAATTAAGGTTAATCAACATGATTAATTAGTTTAATTAACAGGATTAATTAAGTTAATTAATTATTTTAATTAATTAGTTTAATATTATTTTTTAACTTCTTTTTTTTTCAAAAAAAGGGGCTGGGCCCCGCCTGGCAGTGGGCCAGGGTCTTAGCGGGCGGGTTGGCTAAACGGGCGGTTGCGGGCACGGGCGCCCGCACACGAGGCCAGGGCGGGGCGCCGGTGGGCAGCAGCCGCGGTGAGCCGACCGCAGCTGCCGGCGGCAGCAGGCGATGGGGCCGTGGGGCCGCAGAGCAGGGAGGGCAGCGGGGCCGCGGGCTCCCGACGAGGTCGACAGAGCCGAGCGCCGGGCGGCCGATGCGGGCTCGGTCGACGGACGGAGAGCACGGGCGCGCAGCCGACAGTGATGGGGAGGGCGCAGCGGCGGCAAGCGGTGGTGGTTGAAGCGAGGCGCGAGCTCGTGGGCGTGGGTGACTGCGGCGGCCAGAGGCAGCAACGGCGACGGCGGAGTAGCGCAGCAGCAACCGAGAGCAGCAGGGGGTGGCGGCCGCAGTGAGCACCAACATGGGGAGCGTGGAGGGGCGAGGCGTGCGGCAGTGCGGTTGTGGCTGCGGATGGGTGCTGCGTGCGTCCTGGAGCACGCCAGTGACTTGCGCTGGGGCTCGAGAGCAGGAAACGCGGTGGAGCGTCTACGACTAGGCAGAGAGACAGGGGAGAGAGGGGCAACACGCAAGGGCTCACATTGGCCCTATAGAGGTGCTCAAGCAGGCTCAGGGAGGACTCGATGGAGTGGATAGACGGCGGCGGGCCCGGGCACGTGGAGGTGGACGACGCGGTCGATGGCGGGGATCCCGAGCCTCCGTGCTCGAACGGTGGCACGTAGGTGATGTAGAGTGAAACGGCGGTCCACCCTGACACGAGCGGATGGCGAAGGTGGTCGTTCGCTGCGTCTATGGCGATGTGACGGCGGCTGAGGCGCTCGGCCAGTGAGGGGTAAGAGAGGGAGAGAGCGAGTGGGGGAGAGTGGGGTAGGGGGACGGGTGACCGGGTTAGTGTTTCCGGTTCGGGGGAGGGGCCATATAGGCCAGTCGGGCATGGGGAGTGGGCTGGCCTGGCCGGTCGGGTGAATGGCCAGCTGGGCCACGAGGCCCACTTGGAGAGGTTTCATTTTTATTGTTAACTTGCCTGCTTATTACTTTTAGCCTTGGTTTTGTAATTTCTTTTAGCATCAATTGAGTTTTGTTTTGAACAAGACTTGACACATAATTCTAACACGATATATTGAGATGGAACAAAAAGTATGGGGTCAATAGGAGTTGGCTAACCATTTTAGAAATTAAAAAGGCCAAAAATAATTGTTGATGGACCACAAAATTTAATTCCCAGGGGCATTTTGGGAATTCAAAAGAGGTTGGCTTCATCATGACAAATATCCAGGTATGCCACACTTTGAACATTTTAGTTTTGATATTTTGAGGAATTCAAACTTAGACTTAAATTTAAATTTGAATTTGAATGGGGTTTGAATCAACACGAGTTTATCAATAGTAACAATGGTGACGTGGCGTCATTAGCAGAGGTTTACTGTAGCTTGATTACCCGGGCCTCACAAATAGAGAGGTTACACCACTACATATAGGGGGAGAAAGTTGGTGTTGACGGTTGTAAGATTGTTGATGTAGATCGCCGTCACGATCCTAACCCCGACGGTACTCCTGCGCCACCGGGAGAGATGGGGAGAGAGCCCCCTCCTTCTTATTCTTCCTTGGCCTCCTCCCTAGGTGGGAGGAGGGTTCCCCCTCTGGTCCATGGCCTCCATGGCGATGGAGGGGAGCGAGCCCCTCCGAGATTGGATCTGTCTCTCAGTCCTCTTCTGTTTCGCGTTCCCCAGATCTGGCCCTTCACCGTTTCTTAAATTCCCGGAGATCCGTAACTCCGATTGCGCTGAAATATTAACACGATTATTTCCATAAATTAGCTTCTTGCACCCCGAAGAAGGGCCCCAACCGATGTTCGAGGTGTGCATAAGACACCTGGGCGTGCCGGGCACCCCCAGGCGCGCCCTGGTGGGTTTTGGTCATTGTGGGCCCCGTTTGCGTTGATTCCAAGTCTCAAAAATCACATATATTCCAAAATAATTCTCCATAAATTTTTATCGTGTTTGGACTTCGTTTGATATGGATTTTCTGCAAAACAAAAACAAGCAACAAACAGGAACTGACACTGGGCACTGGATCAATAGGTTAGTCCAAATAAATCATATGAATTGTTGCCAAAAGTATGTAAAAGTTGAATAATATTGGCATGGAACAATCAAAAGTTATAGATACGATGGAGATGTATCAACATCCCCGAGCTTAATTCCTGCTCGTCCTTGAGTAGGTAAATGATAAAAAAATAATTTGATGTGGAATGCTACCTAGCATAAACTTGATCGTAAGTCTAATCATGGCATGAATACTAAGACATGAGTGATTAAAGCAATAGTCTATAATTTGACATAAAAACATCAATACTTGGGCATCCCAATAGACAATCATGTTTGTCAAAATATCAAATGCTAAAGGATGTTATCCCTAAAAAATCATATAGCCTTGTCATGCTCTGTCTTCTAAACACAAATTATAAATCATGTACTACCCCGGTGTCAGTCAAGAAATTGGTTCATACCTTTTAACGCGCTTCAACATTTTCACTCTCACGCAATACATGATCGCAAGGCATGGATATAGCAATACATGTCGAATAGAATGCGGTGGTAGTAGACAAAAGAAGGGAGAACGTCTCACATCAACTAGGCAATTTAATGGGCTATGGAGATGCCCATCAATTTGCGAGTAGTAGGGATTGCCATGCAACAAATGCACTAAGAGCTATAAGTGTATGAAAGATCAATATGAAACTAAGTTGGTGTGCATCAAACTCTACTATGGAAAATTCCCACTAGTAAATGAAAGTGACAACATAGGAGACTCTCTATATGAAAAACATGGTGCTACTTTGAAGTACAAGTGTGGAATTAGCATGCCCCTTCTCTCTTTTTCTCCTTTTTTATTTTATTTTATTTTTTCCTTCTTTTTTCTTGGGCTCTTTTTGGCCTCACTTTATTTATTTATTTTTTCTTTTTATATTTGTCCGGAGCCTCATCCCGACTTGTGGGGGAATCATAGTTTCCATCATCCTTTCCTCACTGGGACATGCTCTAATAATGAATAATGATGATCATCACACTTCTATTTACTTATAACTAAAAATAGATAAAAATTACAACTAGATACCTAGAACAAAGTATGACTCTATATGAATGCCTCTGGCAGTGTGCCATGATGTGCAATGATCTAGCATAGCAAATATATCAAAAAATGGACATGCCATGAAAATATCGTGCTAGTTGTCTTACGATCATGCAAAGCAATATGAAAATGAATGCTCAAGTCATCTATATGATGGAAGTGTGGGGCAATATATCTCGGAATGGCTATGGAAATGCCATAATAGGTAGGTATGGTCACTGTTTTGAGGAAGGTATAATAAAGTTTATGCACCGACGAAAGTTGCGCGGTATGAGAGAGGCTAGCAATTATGAAATGGTGAGACTGCATATAATCCATGAACTCACATTAGTCATAAAGAACTCACATACTTATTGCAAAATTTTATTAGCCCTCGAAGCAAAGTAATACTACGCATGCTCCTAGGGGGGAGGTTGGTAGGAGTTAACCATCGCGCGCCCCCGACCTTCACACAAAGATAGACAATCAAGGATAAATTGTGCTCCAACTTCCCGGCATAACGAGAGACTATACGTGCATGCTTCGGGAAGCACAAACCTTAACAGAAATATCTTACTAAACATGATCATCCACTAATACCTCCGACATGTTATCATCTCTATATCCCAAAACTATTGCAAGGAATCAAACATATCATATTCAGTGATCCATAAGTTTTATGTAGGATTTTATGACTAACCATGCAATTGACCAATTCCTGTTGACTCTCTAAATAGATATAAGTGAAGCATGAGAGTTTAATTCTTTCAACAAAAGATCATGCTCTAACAAATATTAGTGAAGCAAAAGAGCATTCTACGAACATCGGTTTTCTATATGAAGAGAAACATGCAATCCAAACTTCAAATGATATAAATGAAGCACATGAAGCATTCTATAAAGCCATGCTCAATAGATATAAGTGAAGTGCAATGAGCATTCTACAAAATTGCCAAGGACTATCTCATACCAGCATGGTGCATAAAAGAAAAGTGAAAAATAAACACAAAAGACGCTCCATGAATTTGCGCATATCATGTGAATGAAACGAATCCGAAAACATACCGATACTTGTTGAAGAAAGATGGGATGCCTTCCGGGGCGTCCCCAAGCTTAGATGCTTGAGTCTGCTTGAATATTTACTTGGGGTTCCTTGGACATCCCCAAGCTTGAGCTATTGCCTCTCCTCCATCTCCTCACATCGGGACCTCCTCGATCTTCGAACACTTCATCCACACAAAACTTAACCAAACTTTTAGCGGGGTTAGTGCATATGATTAATGAAGTCCATCATGTACTGCTCTAACATTATTATATAATTATAATCAAACATTACCAACTCTATGATATCACCATTCTATGTCCCAAGTCAAGGAGGCTTCAACAAGAAGCAAACATATACAAATAATGAAGCTATAACAGCAATCTGTGGAAATAGGATAGTGTGTAAAGATTTGAACATTCACCATACTTATGTAACTATAAAAATTCTGAAAAATTAGGAAAAAATAAAAAATTTGTATAGAAATACTTTGCAAAAAGTTTCAGAAACTTTTGATGTTCCAGTAAAAAACTAAAAATCACCCACTACAGCCAAAGTTTCTAATTTTACACCGCACATACCAACAACGAATCTAATCATCCTAAAGGAAAATCTTGGCACATTATTTTTATAATGCAATGGATTTGTACAAGGGGATAATTATTTTTGCGAGAACTTACATGAAAAATCTACATTGTTCCATGAGCATGAACACAGGTGTTCAAGGTCGACCCTCACTTCTCCAATGCATCACCTTTCAATTGCTTCTCTTTTTGAATAAGTTTTAAGTTCCCCTCTAACTTTTTTTGTTTTTAAACTTTATAAAAGCACTCAACAGAAATAAATGACTGTCTAAAACTTCGAGGTTGTCTCCCTGGCAGCGCTTTCTTTAAAGCCATTAAGCTAGGCATATAGTGCTCAAGTAAGGAATCCACCCAGATCCCAAGGAATATCAAAGCCAATTTCAATTAGCAAACATTTGTAATTTAGTAGTGAGCACAAAGTGATATGTGTCATGTAACAATGAAGTTTAACTCTCTTCCTACGCATCGGAAAAGAACAATTCATGCACATCAAGTAAAGGCCAATGCATAGTATAAGCAGTTTTTCGCAATTTTGTCGTGTTGGAAACATAGAGTGGCGGAGATGTAGTTCCTCTATCATAACAATTGAAAGTAGGAGCAACAAGCACATGCATATTATACTCATCAAAATCATCATGTGGAGTAGTAAAATGCAACCCATCACTATAATCCTTAATAAGTGCAAACTTCTCCGATATAGTATAGTTTGGATAATTCAAAAAGATAATAGAACTATCATGTGTGGGTGTAATAGCAATAATTTCATTCTTAACATAAGGAACTATGGCAAGTTCATCTCCATAAGCATAATTCATATTGGCATCTTGGCCACAAACATAGCAAGCATCATCAAAAAGGGATATTTCAAAGGAATCCATGGGATCATAGCAATCATCCTTCGGTAAGTACGAAGGCGAATTAAACAATGTATGAGTTGAAGGGTTACTCTCATCAAGAGGTGGGCACGTGTAGCTAATTCGTTCTTCCTCCTTTTGTTCTTCACTCTCCTCCTCATCTTTTTCATCTAGTGAGCTCACAGTTTTATCAATTTCTTCTTCCATAGACTCCTACAAAATATTAGTCTCTTCTTGGACAGCGGAGACTCTCTCAACATATGCATCAATATCGTGATTGTATTTATAATTATCATAGCAATATTTAAGGATAGCAAAGCTTTCAGATCTATAACTTGAATCATCATCATCATCATCATCATCATCATACTTTTCAAACATAGATTCAATTTCATATTCACCCTTAAAAGCAACAAATTCTTCTATTCGTTACACATCATAATAATCATATACACCTTTAGCATAAGAAGCTAAGGTTTCATTATCATTAAATTCACATGAAAAATGGAAGGTGTGGAACCTTCATGCTAGAGAAACAAGTAAAATCATGTTCCAAGCATAGACTCCAAGCATACCAATGCAACAAATGAATTTGATCCCATAAAAGTTTCCCTTTTTGTGTCAAGCGATAATCCCTAAAGTATTCACGTTGATCCAACATTACTCCCATTATCATGTTGAATGGGGTGTTCTCAGGATTATCATAGTAGTGCATAATATTTTTTACGTAACGAGCATCGAGGGTTTTAGGAGGTTCCCCATCTCCATGAGTAGCAAGTACAACTTATTTTTTGGTGTTTTGTGTTCCATATCCAGATAGAGAACAACTTAGAAAATAAAATAAAATCTACTTAGTGATAAAGCAAGAAAGCACACACGAGAATATTCACCCCATGCTATTTCTCCCCGACAATGGCGCCAGAAAAAGGTCTTGAGAACCCACAAGTGTAGGGGGTCGTTTGTAGACTTTTTCGATAAGAGCGTCGAACCCAATGATATGTCTCCGTCGTATCTACTTTTCCAAACTCTTTTGCCCTTGTTTTGCACTCTAATTTGCATGATTGGAATGGAGCTAACCCGGACTGACGCTGTTTTCAGCATAATTGCCTTGATGTTATTTTTGTGCAGAAATAAAAGTTCTCGGAATGACCTAAACTTTCACGGAGAATATTTCCATAATATACAAAAAATACTGGTGAAAAGAAATACCGGAGGGGGCCCACACCCTGGCCACAAGGGTGTTGGGGGCGCCCCCTAGGGCGCGACCACCTACCTTGTGGGACCCTGGACCTCCACCGACGCCAACTCCAACTCCATATAACCTATTTCGGAGAGAAAAAATGAGAGAGAAGTTTCCATCGTGTTTTATGACACAGAGCCACCGCCACCTCATGTTCTTCATCGGGAGACCAGATCTAGAGTCCGTTCGGGGCTCCAGAGAGTGCAGGTTGTCACCGCCGTCATCATCAACCATCCTCCATCACCAATTTCATGATGCTCACCACCGTGCGTGAGTAATCACATCGTAGGCTTGCTGGACAGTGATGGGTTGGATGAGATTTATCATTTAAAAGAGTTAGTTTTGTTAGGCTTTGATCCCTAGTATCCACTATGTTCTGAGATTGATGTTGCTATGACTTTGCTATGCTTAATGCTTGTCACTAGGGGCCGAGTGCCATGATTTCAGATTTGAACCTATTATGTTTTCATGAATATATTTGTGTTCTTGATCATATCTTGCAAGTCAATAGTCACGTACTACGTGTTATGATCCGGCAACCCCGGAGTGACAATAGTCGAGATACTTCCCGGTGATGACCGTTTTGAGGAGTTCATGTATTCACTAAGTGTTAACGCTTTGGTCCGGTACTCTATTAAAAGGAGGCCTTAGTATCCCTTAGTTCCAATAGGACACCGCTGCCACGGGAGGGTAGGACAAAAGATGTGATGCAAGTTCTTTTCCATAAGTATGTATGACTATATTCAGAATACATGCCTACATTACATTGATGAATTGGAGCTAGTTCCGCACTCTAGGTTATAACTGCTACATGATGAATATTATCCAACGCCTATCATTACCGATCCATTGCCTACGAGTTCATTCCATATTGATACTTTCTTCGATACTTTTGTTACTTATGCTGTCACCATCACTACAAAACCGCTACTATTACTTTTGGCACTGTTACCGTTACTTCCATATTACTTTGCTAATAAATATTTTGCTGTAGATATTAAGTCTTTCAGGTGTGCTTGAATTGACAACTCAGCTGCTAATACTTGAGAATATTCTTTGGCTCCCCTTGTGTCGAATCAATAAATTTGGGTTGAATACTCTACCCTCGAAAACTGTTGTGATCCCCTTGTGGGCTATCAAGACCTTTTTCAGGCGCCGTTGCCGGGGAGCATAGCTCTATTTTTTTACTCACTTGGAATTTATATCTGTTGATCACTATGAATAATCTGAAGGATGATAGAACCAAGACCGTTCCCTCTAGAATGAGGGGAGGTAAGGAACTGCCACCTAGCTCTGCACTTGATTCTCCTTCTGTTTTGAGTAAACTTGCGACACCTACACCTGCTATTGATTCTGATATATCGCACGTTATAGATGATGCCACTTCTATTATGTATGATGCTACTACTATATTTGATAAAACTGTGCGATTGGGTGAATTACTTGATAAACATCTTGCTAGAGCTAGTACTACCAATTATGCTGAAGATGATGATATTTCTGAAACTGATGAAATTATTGATAATGAAAGCTTTGAAACACCTGTTAGACCTACTTCCCCTAAATATTAATTGCCTATTCTGCCCGAGGGGTATACTATGGAAGGAGAGGTAGCCAGACAATTTCTTGCTTGTGGGGATAGGAATGATCTTAAGAAATTACTACGCAAGTGGAAAAAAAATCTTTGAATGCTATAATGCAATATGATCCCGAATTTGCTACTTCACCTATCGGTGTTACTGATAAGGATTATGAATTCTCTATTGATCCTGAGTTAATTGCCTTGGTTGAATCCAATCCATTTCATGGTTATGAATCTGAAACTGTTGTGGCACATCTTACTAAATTAAGTGATATACCCACCCTATTTGCTCATGAGGAAAAAAAATCTATTACTATATTCTTAAGTTGTTTCCTTTCTCATTAAAGGGTGATGCTAAGTTATGGTTCAATTCTTAATCCTGGTTGTGTGCGTAGTCCCCAGGATATGATATACTACTTTTCTGCAAAATATTTTCCTGCTCATAGGAAACAAGCCGCCTTACAGGAAATATTTAACTGTGTGCAAATTGAAGAAGAGAGTCTCCCACAAGCTTGGGGGAGGCTTCTCCAATAACGTAATGCTTTGCCTGATCATCCTCTCAAGGAAAATGAAATACTTGATATCTTTTATAATGGACTAACCGATGCTTCTAGGGACCACTAGATAGTTGTGCTAGTTGTGTTTTCAGGGAAAGAACTGTTGAACAAGATGAAAAACTATTGAATAATATATTGATCAATGATAATGATTGGACTCTTCCCGAACCAACTCTGAAGCCAACTCCGAAGAAAAGAGGCATTCTATTTATCATTCCCGAAGATATGCAAGAGGCAAAGAAATCTATGAAGGAAAAATGTATTAAAGTTGAAGATGTTAAGAATTTACCATCTATTGAAGAAATACATGATCTTGATAACCCGACACATGTAGTAGAGATGAATTCTCTCTATAGATTAGATGAAGGTGATATTCCTCATAATAAGTGTGCTAGCGAATGCTTATATGAGTTTGATAATTTCATTGTTAAATAAGAAATCTTCAATGCTTATGTTAGTAGACAACTGAAACGTAATGCTTATATGCTTGAACGCTTGGGTGATCATGTGACTAGAACTTCTAATGATCTTAAACTTATTAGTATAAATGCTTCCATGGTTACAACTCAAGTAGTGAAGGAAATATGCCCTAGAGGCTATAATAAAGTTGTTATTTGTATTTCCTTATATCATGATAAAGATTTATTATTCATGCTAGAATTGTATTAGCCGGAAACTTAGTACATGTGTGAATACATAGACAAAACAGAGTGTCCCTAGTATGCCTCTACTATACTAGCTCATTGATCAAAGATGGTTATGTTTCCTAGCCATAGACATGAGTTGTCATTTGATCAATGGGATCACATCATTAGGACAATGATGTGATGGACAAGACACATCCATTAGCTTAGCAACTTGATCGTTTAGTTCTACTGCCATTGCTTTCTTCATGACTTATACATGTTCCTATGACTATGAGATTATGCAACTCCCGAATACCAGAGGAACACCTTGTGTGCTGTCAAACATCATACCATAACTGGGTGATTATAAAGATGCTCTACAGGTATCTCCGAAGGTATTTGTGGTGTTGGCATAGATCGAGAATAGGATTTGTCACTCCAAGTCTCGAAGAGGTATCTCTGGGCCCTCTCGATAATACACATCACAATAAGCCTTGCAAGCAAACGACTAATGAGTTAGTCACGAGATGATGTATTACAGAACGAGTAAAGAGACTTGCCAGTAATGAGATTAACTAGGTATGATGATACCGACGATCAAATCTCGGGCAAGTAACAAACCAATGACAAAGGGAACAACTTATGTTGTTATGCGGTTTGACCGATAAAGATCTTTGTAGAATATGTAGGAACCAATATGAGAATACAGGTTCCGCTATTGGTTATTGATCGGAGATGAGTCTCAGTCATGTTTACATAGTTCTCGAACCCGTAGGGTCCGCACGCTTAACGTTTGTTGACGATTGGTATTATAAGTTTATGAGTTTTGATGTACCGAAGGTAGTTTGGAGTCCCGAAAGAGATCACCTACATGACGAGGAGTCTCGAAATGTCCGAGACATAAAGATCGATATATTGGAAGCCTACATCAGAATGGTTCCGGATGAGTTCGGGCATTTACCGGAGTACCGGGGGGCTACCGGAACCCCCCATGGGAGTTAATGGGCCTTAATGGACCATAGTGGAAAAGAGGAGGAGGCAGCCAAGGTGGGGGCGCACCCCCCACAAGCCCAATCCGAATTGGGAGGGAGGCCGCCCCCGTTTCCTTCTTCTCCTTCTCCTCCTTTCTTCCTCTCCTACTCCAACTTGGGAAGGGGGGAATCCTACTCCTGGTGGGAGTAGGACTCCCCTAGGGCGCGCCATAGAGAGGGCCAACCCCTCCCCTCCTCCACTCCTTTATATACGTGGGGAGGGGGCACCCCATAGACACACAAGTTGATTTTAGCTGTGTGTGGCGCCCCTCCCCATAGTTACACACCTCAGTCATATCGGTGTAGTGCTTAGGCGAAGCCCTGCGCCGGTAGCTTCATCATCTCCGTCACCATGCCGTCGTGCTGGAGAAACTCTCCCGTGTAGCTCAACTGGATCATGAGCTCGTGGGACGTCATTGACCTGAACATGTGCTGAACGCGGAGGTGCCGTACGTTCGGTGCTTGGATCATTTGGATCGCGAAGACATTCGACTACATCATCCGCGTCACTAGACGCTTCCGCTTTCGGTCTACGAGGGTACGTAGACACACTCTCCCCTATCGTTGCTATGCTTCTAGTAGATAGATCTTGCATGATCGTAGGAATTTTTTGAAATACTATGTTCCCCAACAATAGTATCAGAGCCAGGTCTATGCGTAGATGATATGCACGAGTAGAATACAATGAGTTGTGGGTGATGATGGTCATACTGCTTACCAGCATGTCATACTTTGATTCGGCGGTATTGTTGGATGAAGTGGCCCGGACCGACATTATGCGTACGCTTATGCGAGACTGGTTCTACCGACGTACTTCGCACACAGGTGGCTGGCGGGTGTCAGTTTCTCCAACTTTAGTTGAATCGAGTGTGGCTACGCCCGGTCCTTGTGAAGGTTAAAACAACACATACTTAACGAATAATCGTTGTGGTTTTTGTATGCGTAGGTAAGAACGGTTCTTGCTAAGCCCGTAGCTGCCATGTAAAACTTGCAACAACAAAGTAGAGGACGTCTAACTTGTTTTTGCAGGGCATGTTGTGATGTGATATGGTCAAGACGTGATGTGTTATACGTTATTGTATGAGATGATCATGTTTTGTAAATTATCGGCAACCAGCAGGAGCCTTATGGTTGTCTCTTTATTGTATGAATTACGATGGCCATGGAATTGCTTTACTTCATCACTATGAGTTAGCGATAGTAGTAGTAGCAATAGTTGGCGAGACGACCACGACACTACGATGAAGATCATGGTGTCAAGCCGGTGACGATGGAGATCAGGAGGATGCTTTGGAGATGGAGATCAAAAGCACAAGATGATGATGGCCATATCATGTCACATATTTTGATTGCATGTGATGTTTATCTTATTATGCTTCTTATTTAACTCAGTACGGCGGTAGCTTTATAAGATGATCCCTTACAAAAAATTCAAGGTACAAGTGTTCTCCCTGAGTATGCACCATTGCGAAAGTTTGTCGTTCCGAGACACCACGTGATGATCGGGTGTGATAAGCTCTACGTTCAAATACAATGGGTGTAAGACAGTTTTGCACATGCAGAATACTCGAGTTAAACTTGATGAGCCTGGCATGTACATACATGGCCTCGGAACACTTGAGATCGAAAGGTCGAGCATGAATCATATAGTAGATATGATCACCATAAGATGTTCACCATTGAAAACTACTCCATCTCATGTGATGATCGGACATGGTTTAGTTGATTTGGATCACGTGATCATTTAGATGACTAGAGGGATGTCTATCTAAGTGGGAGTTCTTTAGTAATATGATTAATTGAACTCTAATTTATCATGAACTTAGTCCTGATAGTTTTTGCATATCTATGTTGTTGTAGTTCAATGGCCTGTGCTTCCGTTCCCTTGAATTTTAATGCGTTCCTATAGAAAGCTAAGTTGAAAGATGATGGTAGCCATTACACGAACTGGGTCCGTAACTTGAGGATTATCCTCATTGATGCACAGAAGAATTATGTCATGGATGCACCGCTAGGTGACAGACCTGTTGCAGGAGAAACTCCGGACGTTATGAATGTCTGGCAAGCTCATTCTGATGACTACTCGATAGTTCACTGTGCCATGATTGACGGCTTAGAATCGGGACTTCAATGACGTTTTGAACATCATGGAGCATATGAGATGTTCCAAGAGTTGAAGTTAATATTTCAAGCAAATGCCCGAATTGAGAGATATGAAGTCTCCAATAAGTTCTATAGCTGCAAGATGTAGGACAACAGTTCTATCAGTGAACACTTGCTCAGAATGTCTGGGTACTACAATCATATGACTCAACTTGGTTGCAAAGTTGACGAAGATAATGTTATTGATAGAGTTCTTCAATCACTACCACCAAGCTATAAAGGCTTCGTGATGAACTATAACATGCAAGGGATGCAGAAGACAATTCCCGAGCTCTTCGCTATGCTCAAAGCTGCAGAGGTAGAAATCAAAAAAGAGCATCAAGTGTTGATGGTTAACAAGACCACTAGTTTCAAGAAAAAGGGCAAGGGAAAGAGGGGAACTTCAAAGAAGAATAGCAAGACAGTTGCTACTCCCGCGAAGAAACCCAAGTCTGGAACCAAGCCTGAAATTGAGTGCTTCTACTGCAAAGGGACTGGACACTAGAAGCGGAACTGCCCCAAGTATTTGGCGGATAAGAAGGATGGCAAAGTGAACAAAGGTATATTTGATATACATGTTGTTGATGTGTACCTTACTAATGCTCGTAGTAGCACCTGCGTATTTGATACTGGTTCGGTTATTAATATTTGTAACTCGAAACACGGGCTACGGATTAAACGAATATTAGCTAAGGACGAGGTGACGATGCGCGTGGGAATTGGTTCCAAAGTCGATGTGATCGCCGTCGGCACGCTACCTCTACATCTACCATCGGGATTAGTTTTCGACCTAAATAATTGTTATTTGGTGCCAGCGTTGAGCATGAACATTATATCTAGATCTTGTTTTTTGCGAGATGGTTATTCATTTAAATCAAAGAATAACGGTTGTTCTATTTATATGAGTAATATGTTTTATGGTCATGCACCCCTGAAGAGTGGTCTATTCTTGTTAGATCTCGAGCGTAGTGATACACATATTCATAATATTGAAGCCAAAAGATGCAAGGTTGATAATGATAGTGCAACTTATTTGTGGCACTGCCGTTTAGGTCATACTGGTATAAAGCGCATGAAGAAACTCCATACTGATAGACTTTTGGAATCACTTGATTATGAATCACTTGGTGCTTGCGAACCATGCCTCATGGGCAAGATGACTAAGACTCCGTTCTCTGGAACAATGGAGTGAGCAACATATTTGTTGAAAATCGTACATACTGATGTATGTGGACCAATGAGTGTTGAGGCTCGTGGCGGGTATCGTTATTTTCTAACCTTCACTGATGATTTGAGCGGATATGGGTATATCTACTTGATGAAACACAAGTCTGAAACATTTGAAAAGTTCAAAGAATTTCAGAGTGAACTAGAGAATCATCGTAAGAAGAAAATAAAATTTCTACGATCTGATCGTGGAGGTAAATATTTGAGTTACGAGTTTGGTCTTCATTTGAAACAATGTGGAATAGTTTCACAACTCACGCCACCAGGAACACCACAACGTGATGGTGTGTCCGAACGTCGTAACCGTACCTTATTAGATATGGTGCGATCTATGATGTCTCTAACCGACTTGCCACTATCGTTTTGGGGTTATGCTTCATAGACAGCTGCATTCATGTTAAATAGGGCACCATCTAAATCCGTTGAGATGACGCCTTATAAACTGTGGTTTGGCAAGAAACCAAAGTTGTTGTTTCTTAAAGTTTCGGGCTGCGATGCTTATGTGAAAAAGCTTCAACCTGATAAGCTCGAACCCAAGTCGGAGAAATGTGTCTTCATAGGATACCCAAAGGAGACTGTTGGGTACACCTTCTATCACAGATCTGGAGGCAAGATATTCGTTGCTAAGAATGGATCCATTCTAGAGAAGGAGTTTCTCTCGAAAGAAGTGAGTGGGAGGAAAGTAGAACTTGATGAGGTAATTGTACCTTCTCCCGAATTGGAAAGTAGTACATCACAAAAACTAGTTCTAGTGATTCCTACACCAGTTAGCGAGGAAGCTAATGATGATGATCATGGAACTTCGGATCAAGTTAGTACTGAACCTCCTAGGTCAACCAGAGTATGTTCTGTGCCAGAGTGGTACGACAACCTAGTTCTGGAAGTCATGTTACTGGACCATGATGAACCTATGAACTATGAGGAAGCGATGATGAGCCCAGATTCCGCAAATAGGCTTGAATACATGAAATCTGAGATAGGATTCATGTATGCGAACAAAGTGTGGACTTTGGTTGACTGGCCCGATGATCGGCAAGCCATCAAAAATAATGGATCTTCAAGAGGAAGACTGTCGCGACCGGTCCTTCGTTAAAATAATTACCGGAAGACCGATCTCTTTATCAAACCAGCGAGGAATAATATTCCTGTTGGCAGACAAATCCTTGATACAGAATTCCAGTACACTGAATATTATACAGGGTTGAGTTGGAGGTTGCTCAACAATTTTATTACAAGCGCGCCAATATATTACATAAAGGCGGATATGACACAAGACAGGGTGGCATACTAATGACTCGTAATAAAAGGTGGTGGAATATGTCACAGTGAAGTGGGTGAAGTGACTCCAATATAATACAGTCCATCGGGTGTCGGAGTGAGACCCAATGAATTTATTTGGTGGTAGGCGGAAGCGGTTATAAAACAGTGATCAACTCCAGGATTGCAAGGGATTGACTAGGACTCCTCTAAGCGTCGGACTCGCTATCGAACTCTTCATCCATGAGATCGCCTTCGTCTACATCTGGCCAAATCAACAAGCCAGGTGAGTACTTTGAATGTACTCGCAAGACAGTTCGGACTTAAGATATAACAAATGCCAACATGAATGCATATGAGTATTCCAGCAAAAAAATGTGACCGGAATAAAATATGAATGCGTTGAAGGTAAAGATGGAAGTCGGGCGGTAATCCTCTCGAAGTCCAAAGATAATAATATAAGAGACCAAACGAGGGTCTGGGTGACTCCTCGTAGGAACAGTAATAAATGTTAACAGGCCAGAGTTGGGCGTCTAAGCGACACCACATAAAGGGCTTATAGCAAAATAAATAACAAACATGCCTCAGTCGGACGTCTGAGCGACATCACATAAAGGGCTTATAAAAGAAAAGAATGCCATAGTGGGACGTCTGAGCGACATCACATAAAGGGCTTATAAAGGAAAAGAATACCATAGTCGGACGTCTGAGCGACATCACATAAAGGGCTTATAAGAGAAAAGAATGCCACAGTCGGACGTCTGAGCG
>LR738714.1:77137029-77228105 GCA_902687465.1 Secale cereale
CTGGCGCAGGTCCTTGTTCCTCGCAGGCACGGAACCTAGTCTTCTCAGGCGCATGGCCTTGTTCCTCGCAGGCACGGAGCCTAGTATTCTCAGGCGCAGGTCCTTGTTCCTCGCAGGCACGGAGCCTAGTCTTCTTAGGCGCAGGGCCTTGTTCCTCGCAGGCACAGAGCCTAGTCTTCTCAGGCGCAGGGCCTTGTTCCTCGCAAGCACGGAGCCTAGTCTTCTCAGGCGCAGGGCCTTGTTTCACGGATAGAACCTCCGAAGGTGCCGGATGTTCCACGCAATCGGGACAGGTACGCCGTCCCCTGTTTCCAGGTGCACGACGCCAGGTCTAGAGACGTGGCTGATTTTGAACGGGCCTTCCCACATGGGTGAGAGCTTGTGCAGCCCCTCCCTCGAGAGGACTCTCCTCAAGACGAGATCACATACCTCGAGTGTCCTGGGGCGGATGCTGCAGCAATGGTACCGCCGCAACGCCTGCTGGTATCTTGCCGCTCTGAGTGAAGCGTCACGCCGGCGCTCCTCCCACAACTCATGGTCCGTGTGGGGACCCCGACTCGTAAGTCGTGATCACCGAATGCACATGTACAGTGATCCCAGAGATCAATGCTCACTGAACACTCAGAAGCTGAATAATAAGAGTCTTACATCCATACATACCGTATTACACAAATAGGACTGCAATGGTCAAGACTTGAGTATATCATCGCAGCGGAAATCTTCAATAACAACTTCGACCCATGCCATCTTCCTTAACCCTACAGGCATTCTGACTGGGAAGCGTCTTAACTCGCATGCTCGTCACCAAGAAATCTTCATCAGAACCTGTTCTCTCACGCCTGGCCAATAAAATAACCAGTGGCAAGCCAATGAGTACTTTGAATGTACTCGCAAGCAACCCAAATGTGATAACAGAATAATTATGCAAGGCTCTACTGCTAAATTGGCAGTTTTGTGGAAAGCTAGTTTTTCATATGCAAGTATGATCAACATATAACATGGACGTGCATGTATCTGCAACAAGTATCAGGAGGTCACAGACATCATTATCGAGAGAGAGTTGTAATCAACTCATGCTCAAGCTCATTGTGACTTCCTCACAATCACATCAACAGATCCATCATACCATGTTGTTTTCCAGAAACTTATGGACATAGTCTAAGTAGCACCACCCAACTGTCCTTGACCGCGGACACGGCTTTTCGAATAGTTTGACACTCTGCAGAGGTTGCACACTTTACCCACAAGATCCGGGGAACTTCCGTGACATCCACGACCCGTGGTACCTCAAGTACCCGGGGTAAGAACCCGATCACTACCTTTCCCTAGACGACACTAACATAGAGTCCACTCGATTGGTAACAGCCCCGTGCCAACATTTCACATCTTAAAATTGTGGAGACTTGCTCCCATGTTCATCACATACCACGGACACGGGGTACCAAAGGTGTGTTTGGTGCCCTGTAAAAACAGTCATGGCCGCCTATCCAAGCACGACCCCGTCCCGAGAGTGACCTCATGTCACCCCCGTCACTAGTAATGCGGGCACCATGCTAGTATCGACCTAGGTAATCAATAATGCCCTTTCCCATATAAGGGTAGAGTGGTTGCGCATGTTTGGTTGGGACGATAGTCACACATAAATCTAATCCATCTCTGTAAACAACACTTTCGTCAAGCCTCGGCACACTACTTCTTCACCAAGTAGTGCCCTAGTTCCTCATCAACTCCCAGGGGCATTAATGGCACCCACTGGGTTATCTGCAAGTATGTCAAACCACACTTGTTTCACTCAATGCATAACCCTGACCCATTTTTGCGTAGCCAACTACTATAGCATACATCTATCTACTCCCACCCACATAACCCTCATAGGAAGGTAGGGTCATGTTTGATGCAAGTTTCAATAGCAAAGTTTCAAAGGTACCAACCAAGGTGGTCACCTCTTCTACATGATTCCGATGCATTGATAATAAGGCGTTATAAGACATGCATAAAAAGGTTTCTCGAACATGGTTAAAGGGCTGCTTGCCTTGTCCTTCCGAGTCTTCAAACCTTCTGGTCCATCTCCGAGTACTCTGTTTATTTCGTCAACTAACGATGGAAACAATCATAATAAGCAACACAATCAAAGCAAAAATAAAAGTGCTCTAAAAATAGGAGTTGGACTTTTCTAGGATACCTCTGGTCATATGAAAAATAACCAAGGTGGTTTCATAGGCATTGGATCATTGGATAGTTTGGAACATTTCAATATGATGGAATCAAGGGGTTTATGGATTTAAAAGAAGTGTACAAAAATATATTCTTGAATGATGAGCAAAGGCACCCATCAACAAGTCATGATTTTAGAAGCATCTAGAAGTTGGTTTCACTGGATTTGGAATTCAAATGAATTTCCTAGGATTTTGCAAAGTTGATAAATATGAAGAAATGGCTCAATATTTGGTGGGGCACAGAAAGTATTAATAAAAATGTTCCAAAACTAAGTTTGGATATGACAAGCATCTAGGAATTTGAACCACTGCATTTGGATCAAATTTGAGCCCTCTGGGATTTTCTAAAGTTCATCACAGAAAATGAAGTAAGGGTATTTGATAATTATGTGTGAAGGAAATGTCTCTGAAAAAATGTGCATGTTGCACCATGTGGTAGAGCATGATTTTAGAGACTACCAGAAATTTGAATCATGCAATTTGGAGTTAATTTGAATATTTGGGAGATTTTTGAAGCTGACTAGAAATGCAAAAAGAAAATGAAAAAGGAGGGGGTTATACCTATACTGCGTTTCGGGCGCAGTATAACGCCGCAGCGCCCTGGGCCGGCCCAACAGCACGGCCACACGCAGAGGGCCAGGCGACGTCGAAGGCGCCATCGGGCCAGGCGTTTTCACCACAGGGACGCGGCTCCCACGGAGGCGCTTCCACTTATGCGCCCAGCCCCTTGGTCGCCTACAAGCGGGCCCCGCCTGGCAGGTTCGCCTTCCTCCTCCCGCTCGAACAGAGGCGAGGCAGGGGAGGCGCGGCCGAGCGCTCGCCGGAGTGGCCCCGTCGACTCGGGCCTCCTCCGGCGACGCTCCGCCCACTGGTGTGCTCAGGAGGACACGCCGCACCTGTCCACGTACTTCACGCACGCTGGGGAGGGCTGAAGCGGCGACGGCTTGGGTGGCCGCGGAGGCGACCGTCGGCGGTCTTGGCACAGCGAGGAAGAGGCGGGGGAAGGAGGGACTGGAGCTTGAGGTGAGTTGGCGGTGGTGAGGAGAGGGTGCGGGAGTGTTCAGGGGGAAGAAAGAAGGGGCGAGGCCCACGGATTTAAACGGCGGCCGGCGGCCCTGATCCGGCCATAGAGATGGCTAGTGGGCACGGGGAGGGCATTTGGCCTGTCGGGGAGGTGCACTAGAGGGAGATGGGGCCATCGGAGCCGTGAGGGGGCTCGGGCGTGACCTATAAATAGGTGGGCGGCGGTCCATCGAAGACTCATGCGCCGGCGAGGCCGTTGCTGGCGTTGCAAGCCACGGGGGCACCAGTGGGCATGTCCAGGGCGTTCGTGGGGCTGGTCTACGCCTAGAGGAAGAGAGAGGAGGAGCGGGGAGGCGCCAGAGTCTTCGCGCGTGTGAGCTTGCTCATTGGAGCTCAGGGTCGGCCGGTGCACGTGCGAGAGGGGCAGCAGGAGGGAGAAAGAGGAGGGGGCTGACAACGCTGCGTGACGCGGACGTCGAGGTGGCCTCGGGGGACACGAGGGGGAGGCCCAAGGCTGTCGGATGCTCCAGATTGGAGGTGGCTACAGTGCGCTAGGGCACTGTAGCGTGCTCCAGAGCGCGAACCCTGCATGCCATGGCATGAACAAGGTGTCATTGGCGTGTCCCCTCATGTCCAGCAGTGCTAGGGGTTAGTAAACAAAGGTGTGAAGGTCTTGGATGCCCTGGGGAGCCACTGGAATGAGGAGGGAGGTGAAGGAGGAGGTGAAAACAGCTGTCCAGAAGAGTAAATTGGGGTTTTCACCCCCCAATCATTGAGCTGAGGATATGGGAAAGTTACTGGGGGTAGAAGATGATCAGGAGAAGCTGTGGTAAGAATTTGAGGTAAAGGGAAATAGTTAAAGGGGTCCAAACAAGGGTTTTGGTAATTTGGCAGAAGGTGTTTGATCAGGTTTTGGGAAAGCAAATGACTTCCAATTGACATGGGACTTAACAGGATCAAATGTCACATATAATTAGGACCTTTCACCAAATTTGAGCTTATTTGGGAAAAGTTGCCAATGTAACTTTGGTGAACCCTAGAAATCAACCGAAATGGTTTCACCATGTTTGAGTTAAGCTATTCATCTCCCCTTGATGCACCACTTGGTGTAGTATCATCATTTGGGGTTATGATCATTCTCACAAAGTTTGAAGCCCCAGGTAAAAAGTTGGTAATGTAAAGTTGTTCAAATTTGAATTTGAACAGAAGTGGTTTTGGGGCACTTAGATCAAGTTATGCTTCTCCAAAACTTGTGCCATTTGGCATAGATGCATAATTACATCATCTTAGCATGTGCACCAAGTTTGAGAGCATTCAGACAAGTTTGGCAATGTAAAGTTGCTCAAACTTCAAAATGGACAGAAATGGTTTTGAGGGGATTAGATGATGTTTCCTTGATCTTCAAGGCATGAGGCTTTGCAAGATCATCAAATATGTCATAAATGACATGATAGAATTTCCCTGGATTTTTTGGAGAATATTTCCTTTGTAAATATTTCAAAAGCTTGAAATATCCAGAAAGGGTTTTGGAAGGATTTGTCCAATATTTTGAACATGACCATGTGTTGAAACTCTTATATATGGACAATATATGTCCCATGAGTTTCCCTGAATTTTGGCAAATATTTTTGAAATAGTTAAATAATTTTTCCCTATTAAAGACCATTTCTGGCCTTAAGAAAAAGCTTTTAAATAAAATATAAAAATAACTTCTAAATTATAATTTTGTGGTTTCTGGGAGTCCTATACCTAATAGGATTCAAATATACTTTTCGAAAGATTTTTCACACCCTAAATAAAGTACTTGTAGTGCAAACCTCAATTCAAGGGTTTTTGGAAAACTAATTTTAGAAAATATTATTTGGCCAAAGTATTTTTATAAGAAAATTCTATACTGGTCTATACACATGGCATGATCACTGGGAAAAGGTTTTGGATCAAGGAGATGAAGTATAAGAGTTGGAGGATTTATTTGATTTTTAGAGCACTAGCAAACATCAGACAAAATTCAAATCAAGCAAAGTCAAAAACACTCAAAAGTTTTTGTAAATCCACATTTTTAACATGATGATTAGCTTAAGCAATGTGACATGAAAATCAGGGTGTAACAGTCCGTCCCTTGCGCAGCGCCCTGACACGCCTCGTCGAACGTTAGGACTCACGGGGAGTGGTTCCTAACCTCGTGAGGGAGGACCGCTTCGGCTCTGTAGACGAGGAAGAATGGGGTCTCGCCTGTTGGCTTGGTGGCAGTGGTGCGGATTGACCATAGCACGTACGGGAGCTCGTCGTGCCAACCCCTTCCGCAAGCTTCGAGCTTCTTCTTGAAGTTCCTGTTCTCGAGGCCTCTCAGGACCTCCGGCGTTGGCGCGCTCGGCCTGGCCATTGCTTCTAGGGTGTGCTACAGAAGCATAGCAAATCTGCGTTCCAAGGTTAGCACAATATATCTTCAAAAGGTTGCTAGTGAACTGTGAGCCATTGTCGGTGATGACGCGGTTGGGGACCCCAAACCAGTTTACGAGGCCCTTGATGAACTTGACTGCGGAGCCAGCTGGGATGGTTCAGACAGCTTCCACCTTAGCCCATTTGGTAAATTTGTCAATGGCGACATAGAGGTATCGGTAGCCCCTGGGCGCTCGAGAGAAAGGGCCCAAGATGTCCAACCCCCAGACCGCTAACGACTAGGAGAGGGGGATGGATTGGAGGCCCTGAGCCAATTGGTGGATCTGCTTGGCATGGAACTAGCAACCATCGCAAGACTTCACCAGTTCGGCGGCATCATTGAGTCCCGTGGGCTAGTAAAAACTACTACGGAACGCCTTGCCGACCAAGGTGTGCGGTGATGAGTGGTGCCCGCAGTCCCCGGTGTGGATGTCACCTAGCAGCTCGCCTCACTGCTTCCTGGAGATGCATCACAAAGAAACGTCATTTAGTCGCTTCCTGTAAAGCTCACCATCTTGGATGTAGTATGTTGTAGCCTGTCGGGCCACGCGTTCGGCATCCTCCTCCTTTTCTGGTAGCTCTGCTCGCACCAGGTATGACTTGAGTTCCTTAGTCCAGCATCCCTCCTGAGGCTCGAGCACCAGGAGCAAGCGGGCTCCTAAGGCCAGGCTGCAGGCGGGGGCTCCCAAGGTCGGTTGCTGGGGGAGTTCCTCCTGAGCCTTCGCCGACCCTTCTCGCGGGGGTGACGCCAAGGGCCTGAGGAGCCTCTCCTCGAAGACACCAGGCTCTTGGGGCAAGCGCTTGGACTCTCTCTTGGTGATGTCGTCAGCCTCCTTATTAGTGCCACGGGGCACGTGCTCCAGCTCCAGGCCCAAGAACTGCTTCTCCATTTTGCTTACCTCCGCGAGGTACGCCTCTACATGCTAGTCCTTCGAATCGTACACCTTGTTAGAGAAGTTGACGAGGAGCTGCGAGCCGCCCCTGATGACGAGGCATTTCACCCCAGGGCCATCGCTGCCTTGAGACTAGCGATGAGGCCCTCGTACTCGACAATGTTGTTGGAGACCTTATCGCCTGGCTGAAAGCAGAGCAGCACGGTGTAGTATAGCTTGTCTTGAGTGGGCGAGATGAGCACAGCCCCCGTGCCTTGGCGGGCGAACGCGCCGTCCAAGTAAATGACCCAGCCATCCGGCGCTTCGCTCCCCGACGCGAGGGACCGGTTCTGACTTGCTTCGGGTCCTGGGGCGTCGGTCCATTCTGCCACAAAGTCAGCGAGTGCGGCTCCCCTGATGATCCTGGTTGTGCTGAATTCTAGCTGGAACGTCTGCAGCTCTATATTCCACTCTGCGACCCTTCCAACCACGTTTGGTCTCCGGAGTACCCTCTCCAGAGGGTAGGCTGAGACGACCTTGATGGGGTGGCCTTGGAAGTAGTGGCGCACCTTATGCAAAGCGATGAGGAGCGCGAGCAGATACTTCTGCGGCATGGGGTAGCGTGCTTGGGCATCACGAAGCACCGTGCTGATGAAGTATACTGGGTGCTCGCCGGGGGTGAAGTCCGGACTCGCCTGTGGCCGTGTGGTCTGACTTGGTAAAGGCGCTCTAGGGGATTGGTCGCCAGTTGGGGCAGCTGCGGCCTCAGGAGAGTCGCCTTGCACGACGTGGTCACCCTTCGGCCCTGCGGGGGCCTCGGGAGTGCCACCCTTGGGTTGCAAGGTCTTGTCTTGGCACTCCTCTCGGACAGCCACCAACGTTGCACTGGCTGAATGTGGTGTCGTGACCAGGTAAAGCACCAATGGTTCTTGAGGTTTGGGTGCCACCATTACCGGGGGACTGGTGAGGTATCTCTCGAGGTCTTCGAAGGCCGCATCAGCCTCAGGGGTCCATTCGAACGGGCCCTTTCTTTTCATCATCTTGAAGAAAGGGAGGGCTCTCTCCCCTATCTTGGAGATGAAATGCCCGAGCGACATTACACAGCCGGCCAGCTTCTGCCTCTCCTCGAGGTTCTTGGGAGGACTCATATTTTCTATGCCATTGACCTTCTCGGGGTTTGCCTCGATCCCTCGGTGCGGCACCAGGAAGCCCAAGAGCTTGCTTGACGGGACGCCGAACACACAATTTTTCGGGTTGAGCCGCAGGTCTACCTTGCACAGGTTGGCAAAGGTTTCTTCCAGATCTGTGATAAGTGTTGCAGCCTCCTGAGATTTTACCATGATGTCATCTACGTAGGCCTCAGCGTTCCTCCTGAGCTATTTTCCCAGTGCGATGTGCATTAACCGCTGAAAGGTTGCTCCTGCATTCCGCAACCCAAACGACATGCAGGTGTAGTAGTATACTCCACACGAGGTGAGGAAGGCAGTCTTCTCAATGCCTTGTGGCGCTATCTTGATCTGGTGGTAACCTGAGAAGGCATCCAGGAAGCACAACAGGTCGCACTCAGCGGTGGAGCTGACGATCTGGTTGATGCGGGGCAGAGGAAACGGGTCTTGCGGACAAGCTTTGTTGAGGTTGGTGAAGTCGACACACATGCGCTCTTTTCCCCCTTTCTTGGGCATGTCGACGGGGTTTGCCAGCCACTCCGGGTACCGGACCTCGCGGATGACACCCGCTGCTTCCAGCTTACGAGTCTCCTCCATAATGAAGGACTGCTTCTCCGTAGATTGGCGCCTGGCCTTCTGCATTACGGGGTGCATATTGGGGCATACGTTCAGGTGATGCTCGATCACCTCCCTCGGGACTCCTGCCAGGTCCTTGGGTTCCCACGCGAACACATCCCTATTTGCGCGCAGGAATCCAACTAGCGCCTCTTCTTGAGCTGGGGGAGACCAGCACCTATGGTGAAGGCAACACATGACGGCTCGTCTTCATCCACCGGCACCTACTTCATCTCGGCTCGGTCTTGGGAGAAACGTTGCTTCTTCTTGGCCTGTGCAGCTCCCTCGGTTCCAGAGGTAGCTTCACCGGATTGATGCACCGCCGCAGCGGTCCGGAAGACCCGCTTGAGTGCCGCCAGAGTTTCCTTGGTATCCCCTGCCACGGCGAGGACACCGCTGCTCCCTGGAATCTTCATGAGGTTATAGGACGGATGGGTCGCGTCCATGAACTGAGCCAGCGCGGGGTACCCGTGGATGGCGTTGTACGGGAGGCCGATACGGGCGATGTCGAAGTCAATCAGCTCGGTGCGGTAGTTGCTTTGGGTGCTGAAGGTGACCGGGAGGCGGATCTGCCCCAGAGGGCTGGTGGAAACGCTGCTGACTCTGGAGAAGGGTTTGGTGGGGCACAGCCGCTCGAGTGGCACATGAAGCAAGCTGAAAGCCTCCACTGAGGGCACGTTGAGGCCAGCCCCACCATCGATGAGGGTCTTGCTGACTCACACTTTGCACATGGTGGGATGCAGAGCATCGGGAAAGCGCTTGAGCCCGCAGAGGAAGCAGGGTGGTCCCGTGAGTCGAAGATGAGGTCGGTCTTGGGCACCGCCCATCCAAGAGGAGCCCCCTGCCGTATGGAGGTGACGCCCGCCTAGCGAAAGATCTGCTTGATGTGGCGGCCTGAGGGTGGCGCTTGGGAGCCGCCGAGGAGGGCCGCGATGACATGGGGCGCCGGCGCCCCGAAGCGTGTGACAAAGAGGTCGCACATCTCTTCCTAGGACACCACAGATGATTCCGGCAAGCTGAAAAAGCAAGCGCGCGGCACACCAGTGAGCGCCATGGGGAGCCAGCTGGCCATGACCTTGCTGTCATCGCTGGCCGCTGAGATGGCCTCTTCGTAAGCCTGGAGGAAGACGGCTGGGTCCGCTGCCCCGTTGTAATGGGGCATCAGATCTAGCCTAAACCTGGGTGGCCATTGTACCCGTCGTAAGGCAGGGGTGAAGGCCCGGTGGCCTGGAGCGCCGCCGCGCGCGACCGCCAAGCCGGTCAGAGGAGGGACGCCTGCCATGGGAACTTGGCGGGCGGAGATCGGGACGGGAGGAAATTTCGGCACACCACTACCTGGCGCGCCAAATGTCGGACCTTGGGTTCCGGCAAAAACCTTGAGGTTCGAACTCTGGGGTGCGCACGAAGATATCTCCTTTCGCCCTAGCTCATCTAGTTGCCAATCCCTAGGCCTAGCTCGTCAGGTCCGAAGAACAAGGGACACAAGGTTTATACTGGTTCGGGCCACCGTTGTGGTGTAATACCCTAATCTAGTGTGGTGAGGTGGATTGCCTTGTAGGCTGAGGAAGAACCAATACACCGGGAGGACAACCTCCTTAGGAGAGGCGTTCTTGAACTCGGGTGAGCTTGTGGGTGTGTGGGTGGTCTCAATGATCCGATCCCTTTCTAAGGTGGTGGCTAGTCCTATTTATAGTGCCTTGGGTCCTCTTCCCAAATATTGAGTGGGAAGGGATCCCACAAAGGCCAAATTTGAAGGGGAACAGCTAGTACAAGGTATCCTGACAAAAGGTGGTCTTTGCCTGCCAAAGGCTCTGGTGGTGATGCCGTCGTGGGCTCCGTGATGAACTCCGTTCTGCTGTCCTACTGGTCTTGGTCTTGTTGACCCGATATGGAAACCTTTGCCTGATGCCTCGGGACTCCATGCGTGCACCTGCTCCTTTGGCACCAAAGAGGAAACTAGCACTCTGCGCCCGCTGGCGCCCGCCTGGCCTTGGTCATCACCACTCACATCACAAGGACCTCGCGAGGTACCCCTTGCCTTGATATCTCCGATCCTCATGAGCCGGCCTAGTGAGGCCTCCCCAGGGAATGTCTTGCATCATCCGCCTCGCGAGGCTTGGCCCCTCGCGAGGGTCTTGAGTGGTTGCTCAAGATGATGGGCCGTACCAGACCGCCTGATGAGCCACGCCCTGTGTGATAGCCTGGCTTATTAGGGATGATAGACTACTCATATCAATAAGGAATTCCTTCTTTTCTGGGAGCCCATTCGGAAAGAACTCCAAAGTTAAGCGTGCTCAGCTTGGTGTAATTTCAGGATGGGTGTGCATGAGTGAGGACAAAGTGCTCAGAAAAGACTAGTATTGATATGTGGGGCCAGTCTAGATCCCGCCAGGAGTAATGACCACCGGCGGGTGTGTCCGGGGCGTTACACCCTGGGCTGCATGCAGGCAAGTCTGGGTACCACCGTTCCCAGAACGCCGACATCCCCTCCTCCACTCCTTTATATACGTGGGGAGGGGGCACCCCATAGACACACAAGTTGATTTTAGCCGTGTGCGGTGCCCCTCCCCATAGATACACAGCTCAGTCATATCGTTGCAGTGCTTAGGCGAAGCCCTGCGCCAGTAGCTTCATCATCTCCGTCACCATGCTGTCGTGCTGACAAAACTCTCCCGTGAAGCTCAACTGGATCAAGAGCTCATGGGACGTCATTGAGCTGAACATGTGCTAAACACGGAGGTGCGGTATGTTCGGTGCTTGGATCGGTTGGATCGCGAAGACGTTCGACTACATCAACTGCGTCACTAGATGCTTCCGCTTTCGGTCTACGAGGGTACGTAGACACACTCTCCCCTCTCGTTGGTATGCTTCTAGTAGATAGAACTTGCGTGATCGTAGGATTTTTTTTTAAATACTACGTTCCCCAACAAGTAGAACAAGTACTTAAGGCACAAAATGATTTGCTTGATGAGTTGAACAGTAAGAATAATGATAATGATGTTATGGTTGCAACTAGAGGTGGTAAAGTGACCCAGGAACCTTTTTATTCCGAGGGTCACCCTAAGAGAATTGAGCAAGCTTCTCAAAGAATTAATATTGATGAACCTAGTCCTAGTAATAAAAAGAAAAAGAAAACAGGTAGGTCTTTGCATACTTCTAGTGAACCTGTTATAGACACACCTGAGAATCCCAATGATATTTCTATTTCTGATGTTGAGACACAGTCTCATAATGAGCATGAACCTAGTGATAATGTTAACAATGACGTTCATACTAATGCTCAACCTAGTAATGATAATGATGTAGAGATTGAACCTATTGTTGATCTTGATAACCCACAATCAAAGAATCAACGTTATGATAAGAGAGACTTCATTGCTAGGAAACATGGTAAAGAAAGGGAACCATGGGTTCAGAAACCCATGCCCTTTCCTCCTATGCCATCCAAGAAAAAAGATGATGAGGATTTTGAACGCTTTTATGAGATGATTAGACCTATCTTTTTGCATATGTGTTTGCCTAATATGCTTAAAATGCCTCCTTATGCCAAGTATATGAAAGAAATTGTTACTAATAAAAGAAATATACCGAAAGCTGAAATTTCTCTCATGCTTTAATTATACTTTTAAGGGTGGAATACCAAAGAAACTTGAAGATCCAGGAATACCTACTATACCATGCTCCATTAAAGGAAACTATGTTAAAAATGCTTTATGTGATCTTGGGGCGGTGTTAGTGTTATGCCTTTCTCTTTGTATCATAGACTTGAATTAAATAAGTTGACACCTACTGAAATCTCTTCGCAAATGGCCAATAAATCAACTGCTATACCCATCGGTATTTGTGAGGATGTGCCTGTTGTGGTTGCAAACGTTACTATCTTAACGGACTTTGTTATTCTTGATATTCCCGACGATGACAGTATGTCGATCATCCTTGGTAGACCCTTTTTGAATATTGCAGGGGCTGTTATTGATTGCAACAAGGGCAATGCCACTTTTTATGTTAATGGTAATGAGCATACGGTACACTTTCTGAAGAAACAACCTCAAGTTAATAGCATCAATTCTATTGGAAAAATTTCAACTATTGTTATCAGAGGTTTTGAATTCCCTATTCCTACCATCAAAAAGAAATATGATATTCTTATTGTTGGGGACATGCATATCCCCATTGAAGTAACCTAGTGTTATTAAAAAATTCTCCGGTTTTATGTTATTCGAAAGAAGTTTGTTAATGACACTTGATCAACCTTGTTAACGAATTCCTTTTGATGAGCATGAGATGGATGAATTTAGAAAGCACCACCTTTTGTAACCATCTTTTACCTTATGTTATTTAGATTAAATAAAGAAAAAATATAGTATTATATGTCTGTTTTCTGAATTATCCATGCAATAAAAAATGTCCCGAAAATAAAAGTTCTCCAAATGCCCTGAAAATTTAATATGATTTTTTCTAGAATATTTTAATATTTTTGCACTGAGAATGCACCAGGGAGGAGCACCAGTGGGCCACAAGGGTGGAGGGCACGCCCTACCCCCTGGGCATGCCCCTGTCCTTGTGGGCCTACGTGGTTCCCATCCACTTATTCCAGCACCCACCAGCTCCTCCTTCCTCCAAAAAAAATCATCCTCTCGCTCAAACCCATGTTCTAGCTCATCTTGCTGCCATTTTCGATCTCCTTGCTCAAATCATCATTTGCAAAACTGTTTTGGGGGATTGTTCTGCGGTGTGTGATTTCTCCAATGGTGCAATTAGTTTTTGTTCAAGTGTTTTATTTATTGCAAAATTTTGCTGCTATGGTGACCTTGCATGTCAAATTTATGTGGTCCAAAGTAGTTTTGATGGATGATATAGACTCTAGACACTTGTAGGAATAGTTGCTATCAATTTTGTTGAGTTTGGCTCACTTTTATTCTGAGTCACTAAAACTTTTAGAATTTTTTGGAGAAAGAAAATGATGAGGAGATTGTTGAGAGGCTCACCGAGCCGGGGTTCAAAGGAAAATGTGAATAAGGAGAAGGAGAAGCCCAAGTACAATCTTCCTCGTGCCGTGGAAATTCGGGCGTGCGAATGGCCATGTGATGCATTCTTACGGGCAGCCGGGATTTATGAGGATTTTTATTATTTGGCCGGGAATGCAGGCATAACCGACTTCCTCCACGACCAGTGTGATCAGTATCTTCTCCTAACTAATACTTTCGTGCAAAATTTTCATTTTCATGCTAGGAAATCACCATCTTCGGTAGAATTTGATTTATATGATGAGCATAAGGAAATGAAGCTTTATGACTTTTGTGAGGTGTGCAAAATTCCTTATGAAGGCAGCATCGATGGACCACATCCTAGAGATGTGGAGGATTTCAATGATTTAGTTACCATAGGGGAAAGGAGAAGGGTGTCAGAAGCAAGAGTTGCAAGTTTACATTTTCCTTTTTTTACGCTATTATTCATTATTTGCTAGGAGATGTTTGATTGGTCGCGGAGAGAGTGGAGGCCTTAGTGCTCCTGACCTTGCCATTCTGCGCCATGCTTTACTTCGTGATAAAACTTTTAGTTTGGGTGCTATGGTTGCTAAACGGTTGAGCTTAAACCATACTAAGGGTCCTATTTTCGTAGGCATCTTTGACTCCCGCCTTGCTCGATGCTTTGAGATACCCATTAGTCACTTTGAGAAAGAAGAGAAATTACTACCCACTATTTATTTTGATTATGACACCATGGTAGCACATAAATTTATTCGCTCTGAAGACGAAAAGAGGCTTATTTATAATTTGACATTTAGCTAGGACACTCTTCAGACTATCACTTTGCCTGCACCTTCTTTCTTCGATATTCATTCAGGCAGGTATACTATTTGGCCCGAGGACATCTACAGATTTTGGGGACTTCCACAACCTTCAGTACCTGAGCCAGCACCATCCATTGATCCGTATCATGAGCCTATCTATTAGTGGGAGCCGCAGGAGCTCGCCAACTAATGGAACCCTCAGGATCCACCTCAGTAGCCAGGAGAGGGCTACTTTGAGCCCTGGCTTAGACCAACTTAGGCAAAAAGTATGGCACACTAGCTCAGAGAAACCGGAACGCCCAGTATTGCAGCCCAGATATCGAGATGAAATCTTCTGGAATACGACACTCCATAGCATAGAACAAAACAACTCTCTATTACAACACAAATATGAATACAAGGTCTCTGATATTACAATGAATAACACCGGCATGGCGACACTACGCCAACCATAGTTGCTATATGCAAGCAGCATAACAACTCGAGGCAGCGGAACCTCTACTGGCAGCGGAACAACGAACGATGATGATGGACTCCAATCCGTAGGGACTCTGTCTAGAACGTTATCCTAGCTCGCGAACACAGGAACCACACCAAAACAATCAATCAATCCAGGCATGACCTGCAAACTGGCATGACACGCAAGGTTAGTACATTGAATGTACTTGCAAGCTGTCAGTGTACAAAGGTAGGGGCTCTCCTTTGTACCCCTTAGTTGTGCACGGGCAGTCAGAGCCACGCCTGCGGCCACACCTAACAGGGTAGAGCAGGGAAACTGAAGCACAAAACTACCAGAGCAGCACCAAGACAGTGGCGCAAGAAGGCCAAGCAACGAGATGGGCTTCCCCCGACAAGAACCTTGTCGGGGCAGCCTGCACGACCCCGGCAAGAATCCTTGCCGGGGAAACTGACCCAACGCCTCCATTACACTCACCGTTGAGCCTAGGAGCTCCGACGCCATCAACAATGTTGGAACCAAGGCTCGGGAAGCGCCTGCATGATGGCATGCAAATATATATGAAGACAAAGGGTCTGCGAATCCTAGATGAAAACCAGAAGACAAGGCGACCGCAAGGCTCCTAGCCGAGGATGCCCACGAGGCCCCGGCAAGGCTCCTTGCCGAAGATACCCCCAAAGCCCCGGCAAGCCTCTTACCGAGGGCGCTCACAAAGGCCCCGAGAAGACCCTTGCCGGGAACAGACGCAAGATCGCGGCAAGCCCTTTCCGCCCCATCATCACCCCAGCTCGGCGGCCGACCCACTAGCTTAGGTAAGTACCCACGTGGTAGTACGTGGTTCCTGATCCAGCTAGTCAAGAACCCGCGTGGTGGCATGCAAATATTCGTGAAGACCCTACCACCACGCCATCTCAGCTGCATGCCAGACTACATGGTGTTGCATGCCTCGTTGGCCTGGACGCGTGTCGCAGCTAGATGGAGCGGCGGTGGACGGGACAGGACTCGTTACCGTCCCCGATAAAGCAACTGGATACCTAAGTAGCGCATTTAATGCGTCTTGTCCCGTAATGGCAGGAGATAAGCTTGTACACTGTATACCTTTCCACCTCCTGTATGCCACTGTGGCAACCCCTTTTGACTATAAAAGGAGGCCCGAGACATACTGGAGAAGGATTCGGATCTTTTTGACTAGGCACGCACCGTAGTTACTTCAAGAGCTCAAGAACACTCAAATACACCTCAAAGCAGGACTAGGGTATTACGCATCTTCGCGGCTCGAACATCTGTAAACGAACCTTGTGCTGACTCCTAGACCCGCTCTTTGCACAACCCCGCGCCCGTCAATCGTAGAAGGGATTCCAGTGATGCCATAGGTGTCGTCCCCAACATCTTTGGCGCGCCAGGTAGGGGGGCGAAATTGTGAAAATCGGATCTAGCAGTTAGTTTAGCACTTCTTCGTTTCCATGGCTCCCAAGAAGAAGGCGATGACGGCGATCGGCTCATCTGGAGCCGAACGGCCCGTGTCGGTGTGGGCGGGCGACGGGGTGGTCACGAATGGACGCCGAGGCGCGGCCCGTGAACACCCACGTCGCTCCAGCAGCCAAAGCTTGGAAAGCACATTGTTCGTACACAAGACGACGAGCCGCACGCCACCAAGTCCAAAGACGGATCTGGGGCCCCCGCTGGCGGCACGGGGCCCTCTAAGAGCGGCATCGTGCCACATATGTGTGGCGCGACAACTTCCAAGACGCCCACGTCGGCGCCCACAACCCGCTCCTCCCAGGTCGTGCACGATGAGCAGCGTCGCCACGCTGGTGACCCCAGGTGCCGTCGCGGAAAGAGCCATGCGCATCATTCACGGGACGTAGAAGACCAACATGCTTGCCGAGGTGCTGACGAAAACGACGTGTAGCCGCAGGGCCGTGATAGAGCTCCTTATAACGTGGTTAGAAGTCAGAGCGCATCACGGTCCACGCAGATTTCACCACCGCCCACACCGGCAGAGGCCTTAGCGGGCGCAGTTGCTCCTCGACTTCCCTCCTGCTGCAGAGAAGCTCGACGAGTGGAGAGCCACCATCCAAAGCCTTGTCGGCATCACCAACAAACACGAGCCGCGGCCAGGGAGGCCCTTAGGCCGAAGCTCGGTCGAGCCACCGCACACCAGTGGTGGAAGGACCGGAGGCGCTGCAGCCATGGTGCATTCTCCTCCTCCTCGCCAGTTACCACGGGCACCGGTCCGTCGGGACGACGCTTGTGATAACATTTCCATAGCGTCGTCCGACTCGCAGACCCACCATGATCAGCGGCAAGTTCTTCGGGAGTGAGCCCATGAAGACGCTCGAACTACCATCGAGCGTCGGTGCGAGGCACGCCATCAGACAGACAGGTGGGCAGGGGCCACTACGAACTGCCTAGCATCGGGGGGGGGGGGCTGGAGGCTTACCTTACGAGGTAGGCTGTCCAGCCTTTACCCGTGAGCTACGGCAGTTCCAGTGGCCCACTCATCACACATTCAAGCCTGACGTCGGTGAGAAGTACAATGGCAAGACTCACCCGTCAGAGTTCCTTAGCATCTACACCATCGTGATGCAGTCCGCCGGATCACGTGACGACAAGGTTCTTGCTAATTGCTCCCCGTTGGCGCTTAAACCCAATGTCATGTAATTGTTGATGCACTTGCCAGTCGGATCTGTACCATGCGTTTGTTGGCGCCTTTATGGGAGGCCACCAGGCTCATGGCCAGGCAAGCGATTTGCATGTAATCCCCCAGAAAGAAGGTGAAAACCTGCACAGGTACATACAAAAATTCAGCCGAGTGCAGTACAACATCCCAGATGTTCTTCCCGCCGCCGTCATCAGCGTATTCCATCAGAATGTGCATAACCACAAGATGCGCGAAGAGCTAGCGATGAATAAGGTCAAGGATGCGGCCGGCCTCTTTGTTTTGGCCGACAGATGTGCTTGGGCCGAAGAGGGAAGGAAGTACCCCGGCAAAGACGCCGGTGTGGAAACCGATTCCTCAGTCGAAGACGCCGTCGCCCCGGCGAAGAAGGGCCGACGCCGCAATAGGAAACGCAAGGGCAAGGCCATGCTTGCCGTCGAGGGATCCGACGATGCCAGTGCTGCCAAGAAAACCAAGGCAGACGACCCCGACAAGGAAGTTGCCGGGTGTGTCGCCTGCTGTGCCTTGGCAGCTGCCGACAAGCCATGAGGCTCCGACAAGCAGTACCGCAAGATCCACTGCACCAAGGGCCATGACCTCTAGAATTCCCGGCAAGTCGAGCAGCTCGCGGAGAAGCAGAAAGCAGAGTATGAAAGGAAGGACAAGGAGAAGGGCCAAGATGGTGCTGAGGGATCCGGCAAGAAGCATGGCAGCCAGCCTGGCCACCGCGGCAAGGATAACCAACAAGAAAGGCCAGCCCGAGGCCGCGATGAGAAGCAAGAAGGCGATGATCATGATGAGGACGACGAGTTCAGCGAGCAAGAGTTCCAGAAAGCTACGGAGGCCATGTGCGTCAACGGTGGTGCCTCTCTGCACGCCTCTCAGTGCCAACTCAAGCAGTGCGCGCGTGAGATCATAGCAACCGAACCATCGTTTGATGCCCAGAAGCTGCTGAAGTGGTCCAGCACACCTATCATTTTTGACACCGTGGATCACCCTGATCGCACAACTGCGGCCGGGTGTTTGCCATTGTTGGTTTCACCGACAATACGCAACCTCAGGGTGACAAAAATGCTGGTTGATAGCGGGGCCATTCTGAACTTGATCTCGCGCGTTGTGATGAAAAGGCTGCAGATCGCTGATGGAGAACTCGAAGAGAAGGGCACGTTTCAAGGGGTCAACCCAGGAAGGAGTCAGCCTAAGGGTAAAGTCACGCTGCCCGTGACATTCAGAGGCGAGCTGAACTATAGGACAGAGAGGGTTGTTTTTTATGTTGCCGAGATCCCCTTGCCTTACAACGGGATTCTCGGCCGCCCAGCATTCGCCAAGTTCATGGCAGCATCACATTACGCCTACAACATACTGAAGATGCCTAGGCCGATGACCGTCATCACCGTCCCCTCCGACAAGAAGGATGCGCTGATCTGCGCTGATCAACTTTACCGGGAGGCAGTTACAGCGACTGCCACGAAGTCACTTGCTCCTTCCGCTGAAGCCCCAGGAGGGAGGAAGACCTGTAAGACCTCTCGCACCTACTCCGGCAAGCGCACCTCTTCGGAGTGCAGCGCTCCCATCGAGGACGTGCCAGAGAGCTCCACCAGCAAGAGCAAGAAATCTTGAGCTACACCGCCAGAAACCAAGAAGGTGTCCGTCAAGGAGGATGGCACGGGTGGGGCTTTCACCATAAGCTCCACCCTCGACAGCAAATAGGAAGGCGCGCTCATCACCTTCATGCGGGGAAATGTCGACGTGTTTGTGTGGCAAGCATCCGACATCCCCGGCGTTCCCAGGGAGGTAATTCAGCACCATCTTGATGTCTGCCCTCACGCGCAGACATCAAGCAGAAGGTGAGGAAGCAAGATCTGGAATGGCAAGAGTTCATCACAGAGGAAATTAGGAAGTTGGAGGCAGCCGTCTTGGTGAGAGGAGTACTCCATCCAACGTGGTTGGCCAATCCGGTGGTGGTGCGCAAGGCAAATGGGAAGTGGAGACTCAAATGACCCTTTCCCGTTGCCGCGCATTGACCAGATTGTAGACTCCAAGGCCGGGTGTGACATGTTATCATTCCTTGACGCTTACTCAGGATACCATCAAATCTTCATGACAAGAGAGGATGAAGAGAATACATCATTCATCAGCCCATGTGGTACGTATTGTTTTATAGGAATGCCTTTTGGATTAAAGAGTGCGGGCTCAACATTCGCAAGAGCAGTCCAAATTGGTTTTGAGCCTCAGCTACATAGAAATATGGAAGCTTATATGGATGACATAGTGGTCAAAACCAAGGACAAGGCAACGCTCGTACAGGATTTAGAAGAGACGTTTATGAATTTGCGCAAGATCAACCTCAAGCTGAACCCTGAGAAGTGTGTCTTCGGCGTTCCGTCCGGCAAGCTTCTCGGTTTCTTCGTGTCACAGTGTGGGATCGAGGCGAATCCAGACAAGATCAAGGCTATCGAGCAAATTGAGGCACCCAGGCGGATCAAGGATGTGCGTCGGCTTGCCGGCTGCGTTGTTGCCATGAGCAGATTCATCTCCAAATCTGCCGAGAGCGCTCTTCCCTTTTTCAAAATCTTGAAAAAGATGGGCCCAATGGAGTGGGCCCCAGAAGCCGAAGCAGCACTACAAGATTTGAAGAAATACCTGTCCTCTGCGCTAATACTGGTCGCGCCTAAACCCTAATAGCCGTTGCTGCTATATCTAGCAACGATGAATCAAGTGGTCAGTGCTGCACTAGTAGCCCAGAGAGAGATCAATGCAGAAGTAATAGCAACGATAGAACCTGATGCCACTAGGGCATAAGCGACACAACCGAATGAAGTAGTGCAAAAGAAGAAGATGATGCAACACCCTGTTTACTTTGTCAGCTCCCTCTTACAGGGGGCTAGGTCAAGGTACTCCGATGTGCAGAAATTGCTCTTCGGCCTCCTTATGGCCTCGAGGAAGCTGCGTTATTACTTCCAAGGACATGAAATTACCGTTGTCACCCGCCTCCCGTTGCAACGGATATTGCATAACCCAGATGCTACCGGGAGGATTGTGGAATGGGCCTTGGAACTATCGAGCTTTGGTTTGAAGTTTGAAAGCACTTCGACGATTCAGAGTAGAGTATTGGCGGAGTTTGTTGCAGAATAGACCTCAACGCCCAACGAAGAGATCCAGGAGACCACTCTCCCCGGCAAGGGAACAAGTCATGACTGGATTATGTACTTTGACGGAGCTTTCTCACTGCAAGGCGCCGGTGCTGGCGTGCTGCTCGTTGCGCGCACCGAAGAGCACCTCAAGTATATTGTCCAGATGCACTTCCCTAGGGAGATGTCAGCGAACAACACTACCGAGTATGAGGGACTGCTTGCCGGTCTCAGGATCGCTGCAGACCTCGGAATCAAGAAGCTCATCGTCAGGGGTGATTCGCAGCTTGTCGTCAAGCAAGTTAACAAGGATTACCAGAGCCCGTTGATGGAGCCCTACGTAGATGAAGTGAGGAAGCTCGAGGAGCGTTTTGACGGTATACAAGCAGAGCATGTTCCCCGAGCGGAGAACGACATCGCCGACTACTTGTCAAAGCACGCCGCCCTCAAACTACCCGTGGAACCAGGTACTTTTGTGCTTCGATTAACTCAACCATCCGTTGAACCATCGACAGAGCAGAACAAGTGAAGGAAATCAGGCCCCGACAAGTACTTTCCCACCGAGCTCCCAGGGGCCGCCGGCAAAGACGTTGCCGGGGACGCTGAGCCTGCCGTAGGGAAACCGACTCTGGCAGGGCATCAAGCCCTAGCCGTGGAGACAACTGCTCCTATGGCAGAGGAGATGCCTTTAGTCCTTACCGTCGAGCCCCAGGCTCCGGCATGGGCACAGCATACCGTCCGATTGCTCCAAGCAGGGGAGCTCCCTAAGGAGCGGGAAGAAGCGGAGAAAGTAGCCCGTCGGTCTGCCATGTATCAGTTTGTCGATGACGTCTTGTACAGAAAAAGGCCAAACAGCATGAAATTGAAGTGCATTCCCCGGGAGGAAGGACTGGAGCTGTTGGCAGAGATACACGGAGGCATATGTGGCTCCCACATAGGGTCAAGGGCCCTTGCCGGCAATGCATTCCGGCAAGGTTTCTTCTGGCCCACTGCCCTCCAGGATGCAACGACACTAGTAACCAAGTGTGAAGCGTGTCAGTTCCATTCAAAGAAGCTTCATCAACCAGCTCAAGCTCTCCAAACAATCCCTCTTTCCTAGCCATTCTCGGTCTAGGGGCTCGACATACTGGGCCCCTTTCCCCGTGCTGTCGGGGGCTTTGGGTACTTGTACGTTGCAATCGACAAGTTCACAAAGTGGCCAGAGGTGGAAGCGGTGAGAAAGGTGACATCACAATCAGCCGTCAAGTTCTTAAAGGGCCTAGTCTGCCATTTTGGTGTACCCAACAGAGTCATCACCGACAATGGCACATAGTTCACAAGCCGCACCTTCATTCAGTACATTCAAGACCTTGGCCACAAGGTCTGTTTTGCTTCTGTTGTGCATCCTCGAAGCAACGGCTAGGCAGAGAGGGAAAATGCTGAAGTACTGCGAGGCCTCCGGACAAGGACTTTTGACAGGCTGCACAAGTGCGGAAGGCGCAGGATTGATGAATTGCCGATGGTTCTTTGGTCAATCAGAACGACACCAAATCGAGCCACCGGCTAGACACCCTTCTCCCTCGTTTACGCGGAGGAAGCAGTTCTCCCCACGGAACTCACTTACGGGTCACCCTGAGTGCTCGCTTATGATGATCTTGAGCAAGAGCAACTGCGCCAAGATGACGCAACACTCCTCGAGGAAGATCGTCTTCGAGCAGCTTTGCGAGCAGCACGCTACCAGCAAGCCTTGCGTCGCTACCATAGCCGCAAGGTTCATGCCCGAAGCTTTGAGGAAGGTGACCTTGTTCTTCGGTGCGTTCAGTCGGCCAAGAATTCCAACAAGTTGACGCCGAAGTGGGAAGGCCCTTATCGAGTAATACAAGTCACCAGGCTGGGCGCAGTCCGCCTAGAGACCGAAGGTGGTAATCCAGTGAGCAACTCCTGGAACATCGAAGATCTTCGCAAGTTTTACCCGTAAGGCCCGGTTGCCGGGCTCACCATCAAACAACCCTTTTGTACAAGCCTTGCCGGCAAGGCATGTAACCCTTCGTACAAAGCGAGGCGCAGAACCTGAGCATAAATAAATGAAGCGCTGATGCTACTTCTCGAGCTTGCGTTGTATTCCCTCGAAGAGGAAAGGGTGATGCAGCACGGTAGCGTAAGTATTTCCCTCAGTTTTTGAGAACCAAGGTATCAATCCAATAGGAGACCACGCGCGAGTCCCTTGCACCCGCACAAACCAATAAGAACCTCGGAGCCAACGCGATAAGGAGTTGTCAATCCCTTCACGGTCACTTACGAGAGTGAGCTCTGATAGATAGGATAGGATAATATTTTTCGTATTTTTGGTATAGAAACATGAAGTAAATAAAGCAAAGTAAAGTAGATGGAAGATTAATATGATGATAATAGACCCGGGGGCCATAGGTTTCACTAGTGGCTTCCCTCATGATAGCAAAATTCTATGGTGGGTGAACAAATTACTGTCGAGCAATTGATAGAAAGGCACATAGTTATGAGAATATCTAGGCATGATCATTGTATATAGGCATCACGTCCATGACAAGTAGACCGAAACGATTCTCCATCTACTACTATTACTCCACACATCGACCGCTCTCCAGCATGCATCTAGAGTATTAAGTTCATAAGAACAGAGTAACGCCTTAAGAAAGATGACATGATGTAGAGGTATAAACTCAAGCAATATGATATAAACCCCATCTGTTTATCCTCGATGGCAACAATACTATGCGTGCCTTGCTACCCCTACTATCACTAGGAATGGACACCGCAAGATTGAACCCAAAGCCAAGCACTTCTCCCATTGCAAGAACTATAGATCTAGTAGGCCAAACAAAACCAATAATTCGAAGAGACTTGCAAGGATATTATAATCATACATAAAAGATTTCAGAAAAGAATCCAATATTGATCATAGATAATCTTGATCATAAATCCACAAATCATCGGATCTCGACAAACACACCACAAAAAGATTACATCGCATAGATCTCCTCGAAGATCGAGGAGAACTGTGTATTGAGATCCAAAGAGAGAGAAGAAGCTATCTATCTAATAACTATGGACTCGAAGGTCCGTGGTAAACTACTCACAACTCATCGGAGAGGCTATGGTGTTGATGTAGAAGCCCTCCATGATCAATGCCCCGTCCGGCAGAGCTCCGGAACATGCCCCAAGATGGGATCTCACAGGAACAGAAGGTTACGGCGGTGGAATTAGGGTTTCTTCGTGCTACTCGATGTTTTCAGGGTATATGGGTATATATAGGAGGAAAAAGTATGTCGGTGGAGCAACGTGGGGCCCATGAGGGTGGGGGCGCGCTTGCCCCTTTGGGCACGCCCTGCCCCCTCGTGGGCACCTCGTTTCTTCTCTGACTTGTACTCCAAGTCTCTCGTGAAGATATCGTTCCAAAAATAACTCTCCTGAAGGTTTCATTCCGTTTGGACTCTGTTTGCTATTCATTTTCTGCGAAATATTGAAATAGGCAAAAAAAAGCAATTTGCATTGGGCCTTGGGTTAGTAGGTTAGTCCCAAAGATAATATAAAAGAGTATAATAAATCCCATTAAACATCCAAAACAGAATATATAATAGCATGGAACAATCAAAAAAATTAGATATGTTGGAGACGTATCAAGCATTCCCAAGCTTAATTCCTGCTCGTACTCGAGTAGGTAAATGATAGAAACAGAATTTTTGATGTGGAATGCTAACCAACATAATTCTCAATGTAATTTTCTTTATTATGGCATGAATGTTCAGATCTGAAAGACTCAAGACAAAAGTCTATATTGACATAAGAATAATAATACTTCAAGCATACTAACAAAGCAATCGTGTCTTCTCAAAATAACATGGCCAAAGAAAGTTATCCCTAGAAAATCATATAGTCTGGCTATGCTCTATCTTCATCACACAAAATATTTAAATCATGCACAACCCCGGTTTCAGACAAGCAATTGTTTCACACTTTAATTCTTTCAAACCTTTCAACTTTCACGCAATACATGAGCGTGAGCCATGGATATAGCACTATGTGGAATAGAGTAGTGATTGTGGAGAAGACAAAAGAAGAAGATAGTCTCACATCAACTAGGCGTATCAATGGGCTATGGAGATGCCCATCAATAGATATCAATGTGAGTGAGTAGGGATTGCCATGCAACGGATGCACGAGAGCTATAAGTGTATGGACGCTCCACAAAAGAAACTAAGTGGGTGTGCATATAACTTGCTTGCTCATGAAGACATAGGGCATTTGATGAGGAAGCCCATCGTTGGAATATACAAGCCAAGTTCTATAATGAAAATTCCCACTAGTATATGAAAGTGACAAAACAAGAGACTCTCTATCATGAAGATTATGGTGCTACTTTGAAGCACAAGTGTGGAAAAGGATAGTAGCATTGTCCCTTCTCTTTTTTTTGGAAGGGGCTTTTCTTTTTTTAGCCCCCCTCTCTTTTTGTGGCCATCTCTTTCTTTTGGCTCTCTTTTTTTGGTTTCCTCACATGGGACAATGCTCTAATAATGAAGATCATCACACTTTTATTTACTTACAACTCAAAGATTATAACTCGAAGCTAGAAGAAAATATGACTCTCTGTGAATGATAATGATGAAGCATGCCATATGAACGGAACGGTGGAAAGTTGCATGGCAATATATCTCGGAATGGCTATGGAAATGCCATGATAGGTAGGTATGGTGGCTGTTTTGAGGAAGGTATATGGTGGGTGTATGGTACCGACGAAATTTGCGTGTTACAAGAGAGGCTAGCAATGGTGGAAGGGTGTGAGAGTGCGTATAATCCATGGACTCAACATTAGTCATAAAGAACTCATATACTTATTGCAAAAATCAACGAGTTGTCCAAACAAAGTATTCAACGCATGCTCCTAGGGGAAGGGTTGGTAGTAGTTAACCATCGTGCAATCCCGACCTCCACACAAAGGATGACGCTCAATAAATAAATCATGCTCCAACATCATCACATAATGGTTCACCATACGTGCATGCTACGGGAATCACAAACTTTACCACAAGTGTTTCTCAAATTCACAATTACTCCACAAGCATGACTCTAATATCACCATCCTCATATCTCAAAACAATAACCAAGTATCAAACTTCTCATAGTATCCAATGCACTTATATGAAAGTTTTTTACTATACTCATGTTGGATGCCTATCATATTAGGACTAGTTTTATAACCAAAGCACATTACCATGCTGTTCTAAAAGACCCTCAAGTAGATATAAGTGAAGCATGAGAGATCGATAATTTCTACAAAACAAAACCACCATCGTGCTCTAAAAGATATAAGTGAAGCACTAGAGCAAAACTCTCTAGCTCAAAAGATATACGTGAAGCACATAGAGTATTCTAATAAATACCAAATCATATTTATCTCTCTCAGATGGTGTGTATAGCAAGGATGATTGTGGCAAACTAAAAAGCAAATACTCAAATCATACATGACGCTCCAAGCAAAACACATATAGTGTGGTGAATAAAAATATAGTCTCAAGTAAAGTTACCGATAGACAATGACGAAAGAGGGGATGCCTTCCTGGGGCATCCCCAAGCTTAGGCTTTGGGTTGTCCTTGAATTTTACCTTGGGGTGCCTTGGGCATCCCCAAGCTTAGGCTTTTGCCACTCTTTGTTCCATTGTCCATCAAATCCATACTCAAAACTTGAAAACTTCAGAACACAAAACTTAGCCAAAATTCTCGTGAGCTCCTTTAGTATAAGAAAACAAACCACTACTCAAAGGTACTGTAATGAACTCATTATTTGTTTATATTGGTGTTAAACCTACTGTATTCCAACTTCTCCATGATTCATACCCCCGGATACTACTCATAGATTCATCAAAATAAGCAGACAACACACGAAAAACAGAATCTGTCAAAAACACAACAGTCTGTAGTAATATGTAACTTTTGAATACTTGTGTAACTCAAAAAATATTGAAAAAAATTGGTGGATGTGAGGATTTTGTTTATTAATCATCTCCAAAAAGAATCAACTAAAATCACTCACCAATAAAAAATGACAGCCAATCTAATGAACGCTAAAGTTTCTGTTTTTTACAGCATGATCACATAAACTTCACACAAGTCTTCCCAAAGGTTCTAATTGGCACAAACACTTAATTAAAAAACGAAACCACATCTAAACAGAAGCTAGTTGCAATATTTATTCCTAAACATAAGCAAAAACAAAAAAAATTAAAATTGGGTTGCCTCCCAACAAGCGCTATCGTTTAACACCCCTAGCTAGGCATGATACAAGAATAGATCTAGGTATTGCCATCTTTGGTAGGCAATTCTTCGATTAAGCACTTATAATTCTTAGGAACTTCTTCATTCCTATAAATAATCAAACTTCTATGCTAGAAATCAAGAAATTCATTTGTAGCAGAAGGTTTCCTTACGAAATTGAGAAAGTTGGGATGAACATTTATGGATTTGAGATCGCAGTTTCCTTACTAGATGATTCACCCTTATTTTTAGGAACATACATAAACTTGGCCAATTTAGTGATAGAGGGATTCGAAGTGATAATATGCTCAAGTTTATCAATTCTAGTGGAATCTTGATCTATCCTCTCTTTAACTATAGGTTCTTTTTCTTAAAAAAACAGAATAACTCCTACTTTAGATCCATATTGGGTAATTTGGTTATGAATCTTTTTATCCAGACTCTCAACCAACTCTACAGTGGCAACTTTGTTTTTAATAATTTCAAGGCTTTGCATAACATGTTCTAAAGTAAAAACAGTTCCATTAACCAGAAGAGGTGGTGGGCCAAACAATTCTGTCATAGCATTATAAGAATCAAAAGTATGGCTACCCAAGAAATTCCCTCCGGTAATGGTATCAAGAAGATATCTATTCCACAGAGTGATGCCAACATAAAAATTGCGAAGAAGCACGGAAGTGGAAAGCTTCCTAATAGATCTATTTTGAGCATTGAAAATTATATACCAAGCATCTTTTAGATTTTCTTCCTCCTTTTGTTTAAAATTAAGAACCTCACTCTCGGGAGTATTGATGACGATAGGCATGCTAGCCATGGCGGCAAGGCAAAGAAAACGGTAAAACACACAGAAAAAGAAGGGTAAATAAAACGGCAAGGGTGAAGTGGGGGAGAGGAAAACAAGAGGCAAATAATGTAGTGCGAGGGGTAAGGATTTGTGATAGGTACTTGGTATATGACTTTTGCGTAGATCTCCCCAACAATAGCGCTAGAAATTCTTCTTGCTACTTCTCGAGCTTGCGTTGTATTCCCTCGAAGAGGAAAGAGTGATGCAGCACAATAGCGTAAGTATTTCCCTTAGTTTTTGAGAACCAAGGTATCAATCTAGTAGGAGACCACAGCGAGTCCCTCGGACCTGCACAAACAAATAAGAACCTCGCAGCCCATGTGATAAGGGGTTGTCAATCCCTTCACAATCACTTATGCGAGTGAGATCTGATAGATAGGATAGGATAATTTTTTTGGTATTTTTGGTATAGAAACATAAAGTAAATAAAGCAAAGTAAAGTAGATGGAAGATTAATATGATGAGAACAGACCCGGGGGGCATAGGTTTCACTAGTGGCTTCACTCATGATAGCACAATTCTATGGTGGGTGAACAGATTACTGTCGAGCAATTGATAGAAAAGCGCGTAGTTATGAGAATATCTAGGCGTGATCACTGTATATAGGCATCACGTCCGTGACAAGTAGACCGAAACGATTCTGCATCTACTACTATTACTCCACACATCGATCGCTATCCAGCATGCATCTACAGTATTAAGTTCATAAGAACAGAGTAACACCTTAAGCAAGATGACATGATGTAGAGGGATACACTCAAGCAATATGATATAAACCCCAACTTTTTATACTTGATGGCAACAATACTATGTGTGCCTTGCAGCCCCTACCGTCACTGGGAAAGGACACCGCAAGATTGAACCCAAAGCCAAGCACTTGTCCCATTGGAAGAACTATAGATCTAGTAGGCCAATCCAAACCAATAATTCGAAGATACTTGCAAGGATATTATAATCATACATAAAAGATTTCAGCAAAGAATCCAATATTGTTCATAGATAATCTTGATCATAAACCCATAATTCATCGGATATTGACAAACACACTGCAAAAAGATTACATCGCATAGATCTCCTCGAAGAGCAAGGAGAACTTTGTATTGAGATCCAAACAAAGATAAGAAGCCATCTAGATAATAACTATGGACCCGAAGGTCTGTGATAAACTACTCACAACTCATCGGAGAGGCTATGGTGTTGATGTAGAAGCCCTCCGTGATCGATGCCCCCACCGGCGGAGCTCCGGACCAGGCCCCAAGATGGGATCTCACGAGAACAAAAGGTTACGGCGGTGGAATTAGGGTTTCTTCGTGCTCCTCGATGTTTTTAGGGTATATGGGTATATATAGGAGGAAAAAGTACGTTGGCGGAGCAACATGGGCCCCACGAGGGTGGGGGGTGCCTACCCCCCTGGGCGTGCCCTGCCCCCTCGTGGGCATCTCGTTTCTTCTATGACTTGTACTCCAAGTCTCTCGTGAAGATATCGTTCTAAAAATAACTCTCCTGAAGGTTTCATTCCGTTTGGACTCTGTTTGATATTCCTTTTCTGCGAAACACTGAAATAGGCAAAAAAATAGCAATTTGCGCTGGGCCTTGGGTTAGTAGATTAGTCCCAAAAATAATATGAAAGTGTATAATAAAGCCTATTAAACATCCAAAACAGAATATATAATAGCATGGAACAATAAAAAATTATAGATACGTTGGAGACGTATGAGCTGGCGCCCTAAGTTTTAGCATGCATGCATGCTAGGTTGAGTCTCTTTCTCTATTAGGTTTGATAGTTCTTGGCGGCGACTAACCCCTAGCATAGAGGTCGAGTGTGCGTCTCTCTGTTTCCTTTCCATCCTCTTTTGTTCACAGGATGCATGGACATTTCTGTTGAGCTGGTTGGAAGAACGGGGACGGGCCGACGCTCCGACCCCGGCGAACTAAGGTTGCCGAGGGCTGCAGATCCAAGGATCTGACCACGACAAGACAAGGTTGCCGGGGGCTACAAAATCAGATAAGCCTTTCATCCCCCACTCCTTACTTCCGTATGAAACTTGAACATACGAAACTTCACTCGCTCTTATACCATCATGCTCCTTTTTTCCTGCGTCCAATAAACTTTGTTTTGGACCGGAACTCGGTAGTAGTGTGATGGGAAAGGAGCAGACAAAGGGCCTAATACTACTCTGCTCCTACTTCCGCCAAGGGCGTGAATGTGGTCGATCTATAGAGCAAGGAGACGGCAAGGCCTGTTGCCGGGGTACGATGTTTATCCTAAGATAACAAAGATCCGTTCCTTGGTGTGGCCCCTGCCCACGCACAAAAGAAACCCGGCAAACACCCTTCTCTCCATTAATACGTTGTAAACAAGTACAATTCAGGCGGGCCGCGTACATGAGCAAGGGGGTTACAAGATTTAAATCTTACAAAGGCACGTAGGCTTAAAAACGGAAAAGAGATAAGGTGCCCGTAATCCCTTTCTTGTCCCTCTCCCCAAGAAATGGAAAAAGATGGCAAAAGGGCAAAGGGAGCGCCTAGGCGAAGCACGAGCAGCAGAAAGGACCAAGAGAACATCCCGGTGGCCGCCCCGAAGAGGGCAGGTGATGATGGTGCCAGGAGAAGAGCCGAAGGATGAGGCAGCGGGCCAGCGATACGCGATGAAGGAATTTGATGCCCGCGTACTCCAACTTGACGGCCGCCGCCCACCTCATTCATCTTCTCCGGCCTCCCAACGCCAGCCGGCCAAGGAGCTGGCGATGCAGATGATGGTGCTGCCGGCGTCGCCCAGGGATGGTGTGCTCGACGCCTGTTCGGACCCATCGTCGTCGATGTCGCTATCCTCTCCATCATTGTCGCTCGAGGAGGAGTTTTCGTCATCGATCGAGCTCTCTGCACAGCACCCTAGCCTGTGTCCCGAGTGTCCGAAGACCTTGACAAAAAGCAGATCGCTCTCTACTAACTTGAAGCAGAGGACGTGCCCCTTCATCAAGCAGGGGGCACGCTGATGTCTACACACGCTTCTACTCTTGTAGACTATGTTGGGCCTCCAAGCGCAGAGGTTTGTAGGACAGCAGCAATTTCCCTCAAGTGGATGACCTAAGGTTTATCGAACTCAGGGAAGTAGAGGTTTAAGATGGTCTCTCTCAAGCAACCCTGCAACTAAGATACAAGAAGTCTCTTGTGTCCCCAACACACCTAATACACTTGTTAGATGTATAGGTGCACTAGTTCGGCGAAGAGATGTTAAATGGCAAGTGATATGGATGGCAAAACAAAGTAATATAAATCTGTGATAAAAAGTGCAGCAAGCGAACAAGTGGTAAACGTGAGCACAAATGGTATTGCAATGGTGGAAACAAGGCCTAGACTTCATACTTTCACTAGTGGCAACTCCCAACAACATTAACATAATCGAATCACATGATATTTCCCATAAAACATGCAATGGAGACGCACCCGGAGGTCATTCCTTCGTGGTCAAGAGAGGACGAGAATTATGTAGGGCTACAAAAGCACACCTCAAAGTTCGTAGTTCTCAATCTAAGGATTTCCCAATGTCACCGCGGCCATCCAAAGAGAGTCCCACAATCACCACAACATATCTAAAGGATAGTCAAAGACAAGCACCAAGAGACTCTCAATCTTCAATCAACACACAAGAGAGGAAATCACTCATGAAAATATTTTTCTAATCCATGTCAAATAGACCGCTGTCACCTTGGTCTCGGGGATTATACTAGATAAAGACAAGTGAGTACATCAATCCAATACATAGAGGAAGGGGACATATCATGGGATCACCCTAGAATAACATAGCCTATGATCACAACGAAGATCACATCATGGGAGAGAGAATTGACCACATAGCTACTGGTAGAAACCTCAGCCCCGAGGAGGAACTACTCCCGCATCATGGAGGGAAGAAGCAACGACGATGGAGATGAATCCGGGGGCACTTCCCCATCCCAGCAGGGTGCCGGCACAGGAATTCTGGTCCCCCGAAGCTTGATGGCGATGGCGGCGGAGATTGGAATTGCGTCTGGAGAAAAGGGGTCCGGAATCAGGGTTTCATCGACGGGTGTTAAATATATGCCAAAGGGGGTCGCCAGGGGAGCTAAGGGGGGCCCAGGTGCCCCCCCCCCCCCCGGCGCGGCCTGGAGGGGGGCCGCATGGCCAGGGCGCCTGGAGCCCTGGTGGCCCCCCTCCGGCCCTACTTTGGCCGCATGGAAGCTTCCGGAACGCTGATTTTTTATATATTTTCCCGGAATTTTTCTGGCAGTTTACGTAATGGGAAAACCTGAAATACAAAAACAGCAGAAAACAGAAACTGGCACTGGGGTGCACTGAGTTAATAGGTTAGTCCAGATATGATCAAAAGTGTATGGAAGTGCATAAATATCATAGCAATATCACACAAAAGAGGCATGGAGCAAGCAAAAATTATAGATACGCTTTGGACGTATCAACATCCCCAAGCTTAATTCCTGCTCGTCCTCGAGTAGGTAAATGATAACAAGCATAATTTCTGTGGTGACATGCTATTAAGAATATAAGAACTTTTCACAGTCACATGACATGTGCTTACTGAGACAATGGGTCTGTAGTAATTAAGTTGCCTCATGAGAATATCACAAAGAACTGAAAGTTTTACAATATGATACTGAAACACTCAATAGATTTGCAATGAGCATGGTGTGCAAACATGACAAAGTGATATCTCGCTTGCCCCCTTTAGTGAAGCAAAACATAAATGCAGGGGCACCTCCAAAGTTTAAGTGACGACTAGATACAATGATTTCAGAATAAACGATATCATAATCATGCAAAAGACAATGGTACTTTGGGACAATGCACATTACACTCAGAATGACAATCATGCTCTCAATAGTTGGTGCTTTAAAGAAAGAAGGTGGAGACTCTCGAACCGTGGCTTTTGTTGGCAAAGTTGAAAGCCCGTGGTCGGAAACAAAAACTTAACATGTACCAGAGCTCTTGGTTTGAAAAACAGAGGTAATAATTTTTTTTAGAATATGCATATTTCGTCAACGAATGCTAGCAGATAACTCAATCACTTCTTGAGCTGGACAAGTTTCGAGGAACGGCTACCGCATGAGGACGATCACATCCTCTTAATCTCCTTTGTTTATCACTGCCAAAGTTTTCTGATTTCTCATGAACAAAGCGTGAAGGAGGGTTTGTTTGTTGTATAATTCTTAATGAGTCGGGCGCACTCTATGCCAGTTCCTTCTCGTATTATGGGTTTGCACATTAGACATGCAATCCCGGGGTGAAGCTTGTCCAACTTAAAAAGATCATGAATAAACTACTACTTCCTCATGAGCTAAAACAGAGGCACAAAAGAGAAATGCTTTTTTGAATAATTTCGAGATGGTACATGAAAGTCTTCGTTAGGAATGGTAGGTAAATACCATGTATACGAAGGTATGGTGGACTCATATGGCATAACTGGTTTAAAGGATTTTGGATGCACAAGCCGTCAGTCCGCTTAGTACAAGCGAAGGTTAGCAATAGACTGGGAGCGACCAACTAAAAGAGCAATGACGGTCATAATCATGCAGAGCGACAAAGCAACATTGAATCAGGCATGGAAGTTATATCGCTACTCAGAAATTAAAGATCATCAAGGCTTGATAGACTTTCTTTACAGTCTTAAATATGCGTGAGCATACGCCAAGTCAATCAAAATAAATTCTTGGAGGAAGATACCACTAAACCATACCACATCATAGGCAAACAAATCATGTTGGTACTTCAATAACACATTAAGAAACCCCCAGCTATTTGAGACTAACCATAAGAAAACATGAACTACTAAGCACCATTATGCACATAGCATTTTTATCAAAGACATATCAACCAGTGCAACAGAAGCCAACTCTCTTAACAAGATAAGCATGATAACTAAAGAGAGTTCCAGCGACCAACTAAACAAAAGCTCTTTAAAAAGATAAGCATGAAAACTAAGAGCTGAACATGATAGTAGCTATTGAAAGACAAAGAACACACACAACAAAGATAGACATGAAAATTCTATGTTATGTTCTAGGTTGAAGTGGAGCGGGTCTCTCTCCCACACAAAGAAAGCTGGGTTCCAAATCGTTATGAATAACAAACAAAGCTAAAGAAAACTAAAAAGGAAACTAAAATCAAGACGCTCCAAGCATAGCACATAACACATGAAGTGATAAAAATATAGTGGAACGAAAGACGAACTGATAATTGTTGATGGAGAAGGGGATGCATGGGGGCATCCCCAAGCTTAGACGCTTGAGTCTTCTTGAATATGTCTTGGGGGTGCACGGGGGCATCCCCAAGCTTGAGCGTTTGACACTCCTGAATCTTTTTATCATCTTCCCTCGCACACTTGAAAACTCCCTTCATACATAACTCACCATAATCTGATTAGCGAGGTTAGTACCCATAATAAAATAATTTTTCCTTGCTGGAAATAAGGATATTCTTGAAGGTCTACTGTTTCTCAAGATTGCCAAAAGGTTTTTGCAAAGAAAAAGCAAGCTCAAGGTTTGCAAAATGAAGAAAAGGCAAAACAGGACAGAATTTGTGAAAAACATACCAGCAGGTAGTAAATAACTTTTTCGGGGCACTTCTGCAACTCAAATCAAAAAACTCAGAACAGATGCCCGAAAGCCAATTGTATAGAGCACGCTGTCGAAACAATTCAGACCAAAAAGATGATCTGGTGATTTTATAAGAATTTTTCTGTCCAAGGACAGAATCTGTTTCCTGGACAGCACGTCACAACTTTTGAACTTTCTTGCAATCAGAGGCTACACTTGGCACAAAGCTGAAAAGTAAAGATACAATGATGATGCTACTGTAGTAACAAACATCAAGACCACTATAAACTGAAAGAAAAAACTGAGAGCAAAGATAACAAGGGTTGTCTCCCTAGAGCTCTTTCTTTATAGCCATAAAGATAGGCTTAAGACTTTAATGATGCTCTCGTAGGAATAAGAGTTGAAGAACAAAAGAGAGCATCAAGAAGCAAATACCAAATACATTTAAGCCTAACATGCTCACTATGCATAGGAATATTGCAATGGAATAATTCATTGAAGCACAAAGCAATAAGCATAGGAAGACAAAACAAGTGCAGCTTCAAAACCTTCAACATAAAGAGAGGGAACTTGATATTATTGAAATATCTATAAGCATATGTTCCCTTCTCATAATATTTCAGTGGGATCACGAATAAACTCAACAATATAAGCATCACATAAAGCATTGTTACCATGATCCACATGCAAAAAGGTACTCTTACTCTCCACATAAGCATCTTTGGGGAGCCCATGGTTAGGACTTTTTAACGTTTTCAGTCTCCCCCAAGCTTGAGCAATGCTTTCTCCGTCACGAGACCTAAAGTTATAGATATAGTTCCTGTCTCGATGAATTTCATGAAGAGTATAAAACTTAGTATAAAAGAGAGACATAAGATCTTGCCAATCAAGTAAGTGCGAGTTATCGAGAAGCTTATAACAATCTGCAGCTTTATCTATAAGTGATACGGCGAACAATTTCCTCATGAAAAACTCCCTTGATACACCTGCAATATTAAATAATGAACATAATTGTGACAGATATAGCAAGTGTTCACCGGGATGTCTATCTCCTGCATAACGATTAGCCAAAACATAATCGATAATACCAGCCGGTATTTTATAGGGCACAATTTCAGTAGGAGGAGGAGCAACCACCATAGGTGTGGGGCGTCTTCCCACAAGCAACGAACTAAGAATGCGGTTTTCCATAAACATAACTAGTGAAATAAAAACAAGAAACAAAATGATTTAATTGCAAGATCTAAAGATATACCTTCAAGCACTCACTTCCCCGGCAACGGCGCTAGAAATAGCTTGATGTCCACACACGCTTCTACTCTTGTAGACTATGTTGGGCCTCCAAGCGCAGAGGTTTGTAGGACAGCAGCAATTTCCCTCAAGTGGATGACCTAAGGTTTATCAAACTCAGGGAAGTAGAGGTTGAAGATGGTCTCTCTCAAGCAACCCTGCAACTAAGATACAAGAAGTCTCTTGTGTCCCCAACACACCTAATACACTTGTTAGATGTATAGGTGCACTAGTTCGGCGAAGAGATGTTAAATGGCAAGTGATATGGATGGCAAAACAAAGTAATATAAATCTGTAATAAAAAGTGCAGCAAGCAAACAAGTGGTAAACGTGAGCACAAATGGTATTGCAATGGTGGAAACAAGGCCTAGGCTTCATACTTTCACTAGTGGCAACTCCCAACAACATTAACATAATCGAATCACATGATATTTCCCATAAAACATGCAATGGAGACGCACCCGGAGGTCATTCCTTCGTGGTCAAGAGAGGACGAGAATTATGTAGGGCTACAAAATCACACCTCAAAGTTCGTAGTTCTCAATCTAAGGATTTCCCAATGTCACCGCGGCCATCCAAAGAGAGTCCCACAATCACCACAACATATCTAAAGGATAGTCAAAGACAAGCACCAAGAGACTCTCAATCTTCAATCAACACACAAGAGAGGAAATCACTCATGAAAATATTTTTCTAATCCATGTCCAATAGACCGCTGTCACCTTAGTCTCGGGGATTATACTAGATAAAGACAAGTGAGTACATCAATCCAATACATAGAGGAAGGGGAAACATCATGGGATCACCCTAGATTAACATAGCCTATGATCACAACGAAGATCACATCATGGGAGAGAGAGATAACCACATAGCTACTGGTAGAAACCTCAGCCCCGAGGAGGAACTACTCCCGCATCATGGAGGGAGGAAGCAACGTCGATGGAGATGAATCCGGGGGCACTTCCCCGTCCCGGCAGGGTGCCGGCTGATGTCTACACACGCTTCTACACTTGTAGACTATGTTGGGCCTCCAAGCGCAGAGGTTTGTAGGACAGCAGCAATTTCCCTCAAGTGGATGACCTAAGGTTTATCGAACTCAGGGAAGTAGAGGTTGAAGATGGTCTTTCTCAAGCAACCCTGCAACTCAGATACAAGAAGTCTCTTGTGTCCCCAACACACCTAATACACTTGTTAGATGTATAGGTGCACTAGTTCGGCGAAGAGATGTTAAATGGCAAGTGATATGGATGGCAAAACAAAGTAATATAAATCTGTAATAAAAAGTGCAGCAAGCAAACAAGTGGTAAACGTGAGCACAAATGGTATTGCAATGGTGGAAACAAGGCCTAGGGATCATACTTTCACTAGAGGCAACTCCCAACAACATTAACATAATCGAATCACATGATATTTCCCATAAAACATGCAATGGAGACGCACCCGGAGGTCATTCCTTCGTGGTCAAGAGAGGACGAGAATTATGTAGGGCTACAAAAGCACACCTCAAAGTTCGTAGTTCTCAATCTAAGGATTTCCCAATGTCACCGCGGCCATCCAAAGAGAGTCCCACAATCACCACAACATATCTAAAGGATAGTCAAAGACAAGCACCAAGAGACTCTCAATCTTCAATCAACACACAAGAGAGGAAATCACTCATGAAAATATTTTTCTAATCCATGTCCAATAGACCGCTGTCACCTTGTTCTCGGGGATTATACTAGATAAAGACAAGTGAGTACATCAATCCAATACATAGAGGAAGGGGAAATATCATGGGATCACCCTAGATTAACATAGCCTATGATCACAACGAAGATCACATCATGGGAGAGGTAATTGACCACATAGCTACTGGTAGAAACCTCAGCCCCGAGGAGGAACTACTCCCGCATCATGGAGGGAAGAAGCAACGTCGATGGAGATGAATCCGGGGGCACTTCCCCGTCCCGGCAGGGTGCCGGCACAGGAATTCTGGTCCCCCGAAGCTTGATGGCGATGGCGGCGGAGATTGGAATTGCGTCTGGAGAAAAGGGGTCCGGAATCAGGGTTTCCTCGACGGGTGTTAAATATATGCCAAAGGGGGTCGCCAGGGGAGCTAAGGGGGGCCCAAGGGCCCCCCCGGCGCGGCCTGGAGGGGGTCGCGTGGCCAGGGCACCTGGAGCCCTGGTGGCCCCCCTCTGGCCCTACTTTGGCCGCATGGAAGCTTCCGGAACGCTGACTTTTTATATATTTTTCCCGGAATTTTTCTGGCAGTTTACGTAATGGGAAAACCTGAAATACAAAAACAGCAGAAAACAGAAACTGGCACTGGGGTGCACTGAGTTAATAGGTTAGTCCAAATATGATCAAAAGTGTATGGAAGTGCATAAATATCATAGCAATATCACACAAAAGAGGCATGGAGCAAGCAGAAATTATAGATACGTTTTGGACGTATCACACGCGCAAAGGTCTTCCACCCCTAGTGGAGAAGCATTACATGAGGGGCGGGGAACTTGGTGTTCACCCACACGGCGCCATTACAACACCCCTTCATGTGTGAAGCCTCAACCTCGACGGCCGGTCGTCCTCCAACACCCTCGCGAACGCTTCAGGAAGACGATGGCGACTGCATGGCGGCTCGCGCAGTTGCAAAATGAACTCCAACGCCGTGTCCCCGACATGGCCGCATGGTGAGGCAGGAGTAGACAGCGGAGCTGATGGAGATGGAGATGATGACGACGCGGGTGTCCCCCGTCCTCGCCCGCCTGTGCCTCGACCGCCTTGATACGTCTCCAACGTATCTATAATTTTTGATTGTTCCATGCTATTATGTATGAAGTCTTGGATGTTTAATGGTCTTTATCATTCACTATTATATAATTTTTGGGACTAACCTACTAACCCAAAGGCCCAGTCCAGATTGCTGTTTTTGCCTATTTCAGGGTTTTGCAGAAAAAGAATATCAAACGGAGTCCAAACGGAATGAAACCTTCGCGAGAGTTATTTTTGGAGAAAATCACGCACGCGGAGCTTGAGAACCAGTTCAGGGGATCAAGAGGTGGCCCACGAGGGTGGGGGCGCGCCCCCCTTCCTAGGGCGCGCCCCCCTGCCTCGTGGCCCCCTCGAGCGTCCGCCGGTGCCCTCCTTCTTCCTATATAAGTCTACGTACACCAAAACCTCCATGGACAGAGAGAAAACCCTAATTCCACCGCCGTACCTTCTGTTCCCGTGAAGATCCCATCTTGGAGCCTATTCCGGAGCTCCACCGGAGGGGGATCCATCACAGAGTTCTTCTTCATCATCATCATCGCCCTCACCATGAGTTGTGAGTAGTTTACCACAGACCTTCGGGTCCATAGCTAGTATCTAGATGGCTTCTTCTCTCTCTGGATCTCAATACAAAGTTCTCCTCGGTCTTCGAGGAGATCTATTCGATGTAATCTCTTTTTGTGGTGTGTTTGTCGAGATCCGATGAATTGTGAGTTTATGATCAAGGTTATCTATGAAATATATTTGGTTCTTCTCTGAACGTTTTATGTGTGCTTATAATATACTTCCAAGTCTCTTCGAATTATTGGTTTGGTTTGGCCTACTAGATATATAGTTCTTACAATGGGAGAAGTGCTTGGCTTTGGGTTCAATCTTGCGGTGTCCTTTCCCAGTGACAGTAGGGGCAGCAAGGCACGTATTGTATTGTTGCCATCGAGGATAATAAGATGGGGTTTATATCATATTGCTTGATTTTATCCCTCTACATCATGTCATCTTGCTTTAGGCGTTACTCTGTTCTTATGAACTCAATACACTAAATGCATGCTGGATAGCGGTCGATGTGTGGAGTAATAGTAGTAGATGCAGAATCGTTTCGGTCTACTTGTCTCGGACGTGATGCCTATATAAAATGATCATGCCTAGATCGTCTCATAATTATTCTCTTTTCTATCAATTGCTCGACAGTAATTTGTTTACCCGCCGTAGAATATCGCTATCATGAGAGAAGCCACTAGAGAAAACTATGGCCCCCGGGTCTATTCTCAACATAGCAATCTACATCTACTTTACTTTTACCGCTTTTATTTGCTGTTCTTATAAACTGAAAGTACCAAAAATATAAACTATGATCTCTATCAGATCTCACTTTCGTAAGTGACCGTAAAGGGATTGACAACCCCTTATCGCGTTGGCTGCGAAGTTCTTATTTGTTTGTTCAGGTGCGAGGGACTCGCGCGTGGTTTCCTACTGGATTGATACCTTGGTTCTCAAAAACTAAGGGAAATACTTATGCTACTATGATGCATCTCCCTTTCCTCTTCGAGGGAATACAACGCAAGCTCAAGAAGTAGCACGCCTCGCCGACCACGACCCAGGCCGGCACCTCTGCCTCTAGCATAGGCCTCATCTGGTGCGTCCAGTTGTTCTTTGACCGCCACCACACTCTGATGAGAGGAAGACCCGGTCGCCTCCACGGGGGCATGGCCACAGCCACGACCTCTCGCCATGACTTGGGAAGGAAAGACATCGGACTGGAAGAGGATGAGTGGGGGAGCACTGTACCTCCCCCCTTCTTTATAGGAGGGCGAGACCAAACTAACCTGAAGGCGACCGCCCGAATCGACCAATCCAGTCGCCGGAGAAGCAAGGAAACAAGACCGTCCCGTTGCTCCAATCAGCAGCGTCCGACCCCCTGCGCCGGCATTAAAACCCGCACCGTCTGCATTCCCCGCTTGCCCTCCCCAATGCATGAGGGGCACGTGGCGGGCGGATCAGGATTCAGGATGGCGCGTAGTGCGACCGTTTCGCGCCCCGTGATCATGGGGCGACACGTGTCCACTTAGTAAATGAGCCGCGCCCCCGCAACTTCCTCTATTTTTTATGAGGAGGACACGAACCACCTCTTTACTATTTGGAACCACGGGGTGACGCAAGCATGATGCGGTCACCCCACGCATGACACCCACGTCATCCATTCAGCGTAGATCATGGGGAAGCGCAACCACCGAACGAGTTACTGCAGTAAAAAGAATCCGGCGCCAACTGCCCGCGCATCATTCTAGGCCTAGCCCAACTACGTGTCACGCTTATGTATGGTCCAGGCCCGAGGGCTCCTGTCGGTGTACAAAGGTAGGGGCTCTCCTTTGTACCCCTTACTTGTGCACGAGCAGTCAGAGCCACGCCCGCGGCCACACCTAACAGGGCAGAGGAGGGAAACCGAAGCACAAAACTACCAAAGCAGCACCAAGACCGTGGCACAAGAAGGCCGAGCAACGAGATAGGCTTGCCCCGACAAGACCCTTGCCGGGCGGCCTGCACGACCCCGGCTAGAACCCTTGCCGGGCAACTCACCCAACACCTCCATTACAGTCACCCTTGAGCCTAGGAGCTCCGATGCCATCAAGAACGTTGGAACCATGGCTCAGGAAGCGCCTGCATGATACCATGCAGATCTTTATGAAGACAAAGGGTCTACGAATCCTAGATGAAAACCAGAAGACAAGGCGGCCACAAGGCTCCTTGTCGAGGATGCCTACGAGGCCCCGGCAAGGCTCTATGCCGAAGGTACCCCCGAAGCCCGGGAAAGCCTCTTGCCGAGGGCGCTCACAAAGGCCCCGACAAGACCCTTCTCGGGAACAAACGCAAGACCGCGGCAAGCCCTTGCAGCCCCATCATCGCCCCAGCTCGGCGGCCGACCCACTAGCTCAGGCAAGTACCCACGTGGCAGTTCGTGGTTCCTGATCCAGCTAGTCAAGCACCTGCGTGGTGGCATGCAAATCTTTGTGAAGACCCTACCACCATGCCATCCCAGCTGCCTGCCAGCCTACATGCCTCGTTGGCCTGGACAGGCGTTGCAGCCAGATGGAGTGGCGGAGGATGGGACGGGCCTCGTTACCGTCCCCGATAAAGCAAGTGGTGTAATGCCCAGGATGGAGTTATACCTCCTACGTGTCGAGGCACGACTTAAAGGGACAAGTCCATCCTAGAATGATCTCAAGTTTGGTAATCTTTGCACAACTCATGTAAAAGAGGGGGATTGTAAACATAAATAGTTGGCTTACACTCGCCACGTCACACAATTACATAACATGTCTCAATCATCATACATTAAGAATATCACAACCCTCTAAGGGCAAAACCCAAATGTGAAGATACCAAACTTAGATAAATAAACCACAGACGGATCGAATCCTAGTAGGAGTCTCCACTATTGATCATCCGGATATCGCACATAGTACCGACTACGCTCCTCGTCGTACTCCCAATCCAGCTCGGTGCCATCACCTGGATAGCTCACAACTGGACCTGCATCTGGTGTGGTGAAGTAACTGTGAGCCACAGAGGACTCAGCAATCCCGTTCCCGGGTAACAAGACTATTTAAGCCTTGGGAGAGGATAAGGCTGAAAAAAAGAATAAGTGTCTACAGCAGCAACTAGCAACTAGCTTACGTGAGTGAGAGCGAGAAGAGAAAGCCTCGGGCGAGAAGTGATCACGAAGTGATCCTAGCTACAAGCTCAACAAGCATAACCCCTCCGTGTTCAACTCCCGAATCCCTATTCGGAAATTGACGGTCACGGAACACACGCTGGTAGTGTATTATAAATATTGTGTCAAGTTATCTACAACCGGATATTAACAAGCTCCCATCTGCCATATAACCGAGGGCACGGCTTTCGAAAGTTCATAACCCTGCAGGGGTGTTCCAACTTGACCCATTACAAGCCCACGATCCGCGGAGTCGCAACTCCAAAGTGGGAAGACCCGAGTATTCTCGGAATCCCGTGCTCAAGATATACCGATCTAAGGTAAGGCTAATCCAGCAAATCCTCCCGGCGTGTCGACACCCTGATAGTAGCCGCGCGTATCTAAGTCTCAGGACACGACCGGATGAGTCATCCTACAGGTGTATGCCAGATACCTCAGGTTGCCCCGAGGCGGCCCCGCAGTCTGCTCGTTTCGGACCAACACTCATGTGGAGCACTAGCCCAGGGTTGTTGATTAAGAAAGAGGGTTAATTACTCCCTATGCAAGTTTAGTTTGTTATTAGGCAAATAGTACCAATGTTGGGACTTGCTGGAAAAGACTTAGCACTTAGCGGTTTATCGAGGGGGTCCCATACACCCCAACCGTGTTAGGAACGCATAATCAAGGAACATAACACCGGTTTATACGGTTCCTAACAGCATGAGTGGAACAAATCACCAAGCAAAAGGCTTAGCCTTCCACCCTTGCCAATATATAGATGATTTCATTTTAAGCATTTATATAGTGTGATAAAAACCCATCCAAACTTCAACATAAAGCAAGCATCTTCGATCTTCACCTGCAACTAGCAATGCTATAAGAAGGGCTGAGCGAAGCGTACTTAGCCAAACAACGGTTTGCATAGGTAGGTTGGTTAAACATGCAATGGTTACAAATAGGAGGCTGACAAGAAGATCATGGGCATCGAGGCAAAACTATAGATCGAGACCACTAGCAATAGGCAACGATAGTAATGTTATCGGGGTTCGGTCATCTTGCCTGAAGAGAAGTCGTTCGGATCGTAAGAAGGGGCCTCGTGCTCAACCTCGTTGGAAACCTCGTGTTCGTACTCGAACTCGGACTCTGCTTCCGGCTCTAAACAAAACAATCACACCAAGCACAAATCAACAAGATGCAATGCGCACTCGAAAATGATGGATGGATGATGGATGCACTAAGGATGCACACGGAGCACGTAAAATATCACTCAAGCAAAACACCTCAAAACATGATAACAATCAGATATTATTAGTCTACACAGAAAATCAATCAAGTTTCATATAAGATTCGCTGAAATCGGAGTTACGGGCTAAAAGTTATGCCCGAAACAAGAAATGAGCGAAAGCTGAAAATTACAGCAACATAGCAACTTCGGAGCACAAAATAATTAAGCTACAGCACTCAAACAACATGGCAAAGGACATGAACACAATCTAGACATATACTACAGCAACTAAGTCCAAAGGTGCACCCCCAAAGGAGTCACGGTTCAATAGCAATGAACTTGGACATATTGAACTTGACAATAAAATTCTGGCAGCAGAATTTTATTGAAACTTTGGAGCAAAAGATAAACATGCTACAGCCACTCAAATAGACATGTGAGAACATGGATGGAAAGACAACAATATATACTACAAGGAACAATCAAGATCCACTCCAAAACTATCATGGTTTGTCCTAGAACATCACACGAACATGGCATCGGAACGTTACAGATTTCAGACTTAGTGAAAATTCACTAAGTCCTAAAACAGCAATTTCATCATAGCATCTAAAAGAGCATGTTTAAGTCACCTCAAAACTAAACATGGCAAGAGGTAAGCACCTCATCAAAGTACACATGATGGTGATTCCGAAACGCACAAGCATGCATCATGGAGATAAACACAACGATAGCAACAAGCTCAACAAGATGGCATTTCATAACAAGTGAAACAACATCACAACCACATGGCACTTTGCAACGATGATAAACATGGCAAGAATAAATCTATCATGCTACTTAGCACATACAACATGTAGAGCATGGCAAGACGAACACGTGGACATGTCATTTGCATCATTCGGGTAAACGAGCTAAAAGATATCACATGGCAAAGATGACATAAAAACATCACATAACAGCAGTTTATATCATGATGCACTCTTGCAACAGCAAAACAAGCACCTAGATGATCTCTAACATGCATGACAACAAAAGATAAAACGTAGTGCACGATCCCACGAACGTCTGGACATGCTATATGCGCGAATAGGAGCAACACACAAAAAGATAGAGCAGTTAGGAAATAGCATCAGCACACAAATCACAGGGGACTTAGAGATATTTGAGGGTCAACCTCAGATCCAGATCTGCAGAGGAGGAGATGGGCTCGGCCCGCGGGGATCTGAGCGGTGGAGCGGCCTGGAGGCCCGGCGACCTCGGGCCCGCGCGAGGCTGGCGACGGCCCGGCTGGGGCGGCGGATGGGCCCGCGGTGGCCCGGAAGGAGGAAGGCGAGGCCGGGGCGGCTGGACTGGGCCTCGCGGGAGGCGATGCGGCCCGCTCGGGGTGGCGAGGCCGGCCTGCGCGGAGCGAGGCGGCGGTGCGGTGGCGAAGGAGCGGCGAGCTGGGCCGCGGGCGAAGGGGAGGCCCGCCACGGCGAAGTGGTCCTGCGGGCCTGGAGGGAGGCGGTGGCGATCGGGCTGGAGGCCGAGGAGCTGGTGCGAGGCGGCGTCGAAGCGGCGAAGCGGTCCCCGGGCCCCCGAGCCTGGGGACGATGGATGCGGTGCGGGGCTCGAGGCCTTCGGGCGAGCGGGATCTGGCGATCGAGGGAATCGCCTGGCGCGGCTGGTTCCCTCGGGATCCGAGGAGGAGTTCCCAAATGACCGAGAGGGGGGGTGGTTGGATCCAAAAATTTAGGGGGAGAGAGGAGGAAGAAGCTAGATGCCCAAAAATAGACTAGGGGTCTATATATATAGCAGTTTTTAGGGTTAGGGGGGAATGGGTGTTTAGGAGCCCTCCGATCGCCATCCGACGGATCCGATCGCGGGGGTAGTTTAGAAGGGCCTAGGAGAAGGTAGTGGACTGCTGTAGGGGTGTTTCCGGGCCACAAGTGGAGGCACTTTGGACCCACACGAATAACGGTTGGAAGAGCAACATAGTCCAAACGCGACGAGATTTGAGAGGCGGGTTGCACACAACAAAACAACAACACACACAACAACCTCGCGGCACACCGGTAATGTTACACGCCCAAACAACAAGGTAGGCCTACGGGACGTCACGGACACGTGAGGGAGCTTCGGAACGCGAAACGGAAAACGTGAAGGAACGCGTGGAACCGGATGCAACCGACAACACAAATGCAATGCAATGCACATGTCTACATGATATGAATGAATACCACACACGCACACAACAACACGACGAAAACCCGAAAGACAAAGAGCCCGGAATGGAAATAGATAAAGCCGGAGATATATTATATACCCAAAAGGGAAAATATTACATCCGGGGCATTACAAACTCTCCTCTACTACAAAAAGATCTCGTCCCGAGATCTAGGACTGGAAAAAGGAAGGGTACTCGGAACGAAGATGATCTTCTCGTTCCCAGGTAGCTTCTCGGTCGGTGTGATGTGACCACTTGACTTTCAGAAATTTGATGGACTTGTTACGGGTCTTGTGTTCGGTTTCTTCGAGAATAGCAACTGGATGCTCTCGGTAGGACAGGTCTTGTTGAAGATCAATCTCTTCAAACGGAATCATGCGCTCAGGTGCCTTGAAGCATTTGCGAAGTCGAGACACATGGAACACATCCTGAACATTGGCGAAGTTTTAAGGGAGCTCAAGTTGATAGGCTAGATCGCCTCTCTTGCCAAGAATCTTGAAAGGCCCGACGTATCTAGGAGCAAGCTTTTCTTTGATACCGAATCTTTGGGTGCCTTTCAGCGGAGACACACGGAGATAGACATGATCATCAATGTTGAATGCCAAATCACGATGCTTGCCGTCATAGTAGCTCTTCTCACGCGACTGAGCGGCCTTGAGATTCTCACGTATGACTTTGCACATTTCTTCGGCTTCTGAGATCAAGTCATTGCCAAGGAGTTGACGTTCGCCTGTTTCAGACCAGTTGAGAGGGGTACGGCACTTTCTGCCATAGAGAATATCAAACGGTGCTTTGCCTGCACTTGCTTGAAAGCTGTTGTTGTAAGAGAACTCGGCAAATGGAAGGCAGTCTTCCCATTTCATGCCAAAGGAGATGACACAGGCTCTGAGCATGTCTTCTAGAATCTGATTCACACGCTCGACTTGACCACTAGTTTGAGGGTGAAATGCAGTGCTGAACCTGATCTTAGTGCCCATGGCGGACTGAAAGGAGTCCCAGAACCTTGATGTGAACAAGCTTCCATGGTCTGAGGATATAACTTGAGGAATGCCATGTAGGGACGCAATTCTGGAAGTGTACAGCTCTGCCAATTGAGCTGCATTGATTGATTCTTTGACTGGCAGGAAGTGAGCGACTTTGGTAAGCTTGTCAATCACCACAAAGATAGCATCATTTCCTCGCTTGGATTTAGGAAAACCAGTGACGAAGTCCATTTCAATGTGGTCGAACTTCCACTCGGGAATAGGAAGAGGTTGGAGAAGACCGGCTGGACGTTGATGTTCTGCTTTCACTCTTCTGCAAACATCACATCCGTTCACGAATTGGGAAATCTCCCTTTTCATGCGTGTCCACCAGTAAGACTGCTTGAGGTCTTGATACATCTTGGAACTGCCAGGATGAATGGAAAGGAGAGAATCATGAGCTTCTTCCATTATGAGCTTCCTGAGATCACCTTTGGGAACAACGAGTCCGTCCTCGAAGAACAAGGTATCTCTCTCATCAACACGGAAGCACTTATATTTCGGAATGCCCTTAGCAATAGAATGTTTCACCTTCTTCACCATGGTATCACTGAGTTGGGCCTCACGGACTTGATCTTCCAAGGTAGGAGCAATTTGAAGATTTGCAAGAAAACCCTGCGGAACAACTTGGAGGTTGAGTTTCCTGAATGCTTCACAAAGCTCAGGCTGGCACGGCTTGATAAGAAGGCTGTTGCAATATGCCTTTCTGCTCAAAGCATCTGCAATCACATTCGCCTTGCCAGGAGTGTATTCAATGCTGGGATTATACTCTTGGATCATTTCAACCCAACGAGTCTGGCGGAGGTTCAGATGCGGCTGTGTGAAGATGTACTTCAAGCTCTTGTGATCAGTGAAGATGTCGACCTTTCTGCCCAACAACAGATGTCTCCACGTAATCAGAGCATGTACCACAGCTGCTAGCTCGAGATCATGTGTGGGATAGTTCTTCTCACTTGGCTTTAGCTGACGAGAAGTGTATGCCACAATTCTCTTATCTTGCATAAGCACACCACCAAGACCTTGAAGAGAAGCATCACAGAATACTTCATAGGGCTTGGATTCATCTGGAGGAGTCAGAACTGGAGCAGAGACAAGCTTTTCTTTGAGAGTTTTGAATGCCACTTCACACTCTGGAGACCAAAAGTATTTGACATTCTTCTGAAGCAAGTTGGAAAGAGGCTTGGCAATCTTGGAGAAGTTCTCAACGAACCTTCTGCAATAGCTGGCAAGACCCAGAAAACTGCGGAGCTACTTGACGTTCTGAGGAGCTTCCCAGTTGACAATTGCTTCAACTTTCTTGGGATTAACCGCAATACCGTCAGCTGAGATGATGTGGCCCAGGTACAAAACCTTATCAAGCCAAAACTCGCACTTTGAGAACTTGGCATAGAATTTATGCTCTCGGAGTCGATCAAGAACCAGGCGTAAGTGCTTTTCGTGATCTTCCTCATTCTTGGAAAACACCAGAATATCATCCAGATACACAAGCACAAACTCGCCAGTATAGGGGTTGAAGATGTAATGCATCATCCTCGAGAAGGTAGGAGGAGCATTGGCGAGACCAAAGGACATGACGGTATACTCGTATGGGCCGTAGCTCGTTCTGAAGGCCGTCTTGGGAATGTCTTGCTCGCGAATGCGAATTTGATGATAGCCCATTCGGAGGTCAAGCTTAGAGAACACTTTAGCTCCTTTGAGCTGCTCAAAGAGTTCGTTGATGTTGGGGAGCGGATACTTGTTCTTAATCGTCTTCTTGTTCAATGGCCGGTAATCAACACAGAGACGCTCCGTGCCATCTTTCTTCTTGACAAATAAGACACCACAGCCCCACGGAGACGTACTAGGTCTGATGAGACCCATACTCTCCTGCTTATCAAGCTGCTTCTTCAATTCCTTCAATTCATCCCGAGAGAGCTTGTACGGACGCCGGCATGCTGGCTCAGTACCCGGCTCGAGTTCAATGACAAACTCCACCTGACGGTGGGGAGGCATGCCTGGAAGTTCTTCAGGAAAGACGTCTTGATATTCGTTCACCACCGGAATTTGAGATATGGCATTAATTTCGCCCTTATCATTGAGAGAGAAAAGTCTGATAGTGTTATCCCTGGAGGCGAAGATAATCACATCTTCATCAGAATGAGTCATCTTGACTTCCTTTTGAGGACAATCGATGTGAGCGTCGTGCTGAGAAAGCCAATCCATTCCGAGGATGAGGTCAATGTCAGAATTACCAAGAACCACCGGAGAAGCCAAAAATCGATAGTCACCCATGCGAATAGACACATTCGGAGCAAATATGTTGGAAGTCATGCACTTGCCCGGAGAAATTACTTGCAACCTCTGAGGCAGACTTTGGATGTCAACATTATACTTTGATGCAAATGGTTGAGACATGAAAGAACATGAAGCACCCGAATCAAATAACACTTTAGCTGGAAAAGAGTTAACTGGAAGGTTACCCAAAATGACATCAGAAGAATTCTCCGCTTGTGCTGCATTCATCAGATTGACCCTTGCTGCCTTTGGATCATGCCTGACAATAGCTGAACTCACAGGTGGAGGAGGTGGAAGACGCTTCGGATTCAGACATCTGTTGGCATAATGACCCTTCTGGCCACACTTGTTGCACACCACTTCAGAGAGAGGACGGAAATGAGAGCCACTGGACTTGGAGCCTTGAGACTGAAACTGCTTCATCGACTGGTTGCTCGGGTTGGGTGGGTGGGAGAAACCACGACCACTAGAGTTCTTGTTGTTGGAGTTGTTGGAGTTGTTGTAGGGAGCTCGAATCACTGGAGGAGGAGGAAGCCAGAATTTCGGATGCTTCGAGACCATCTGAGACGATGAGGAAGAGTAAACGGCATCTCGAATTCTCTTCTTAGAAGCCTCCATCTTAAGTTGAGCTGCTTCTTGTTTCAAAGCCATGTTATAGAACTTGTCGAATTCATCTGGCTCGAACAAAGTGAGAGGAAGCTGAAGTTCATCTTTGAGACCTCCACGGAACTGGTAGATTTTACTCTTGGCATCAGGAATGTCTTGCTTAGCATAACGAGCGAGGTTTTGGAACTTGACATTATACTGATAGACTGTCATGGAGCCCTGCTTCAGGTTGCGGAATTGCTCACGCATACCCTCGATGACACTTGTAGGAATGTGGTGCGAGCGAAAGTCCTTGCAGAAATTCTCCCAAGAGATCACTTGACCTGGCCTAGAGTCTTTGTACTGCTGCCACCAATCAGCTGCTTGATCTTTCAGTTGGAAGGCTGCAAACTTCACATAATCATCTTCCTTCACGTTACTGCACTCAAAATGCTTCTTAATGTCGGTTAACCAATCTTCAGCATCAAGAGGGTCGACACAGTAACTGAAAGCTTTAGGATTGTTGGCCAAGAACTGGTTGAGAGTAGCATGGTGCTGCTGGTTGAAGAAGTTGCCTTGGTTCCCTGGAACACCCTGATTAGCTTGATTAGCTTGCATCTGTTGCATCATCTGCATCATCAACTGGGTGTTCTGAGCTGTAGTCTGCATAATTGCTCTCCAAGCCTCAGGCGGAGGAGGAGGGGAAGGAGGATGTTCTGGGACCTCTTCCACCTTTGGGTTAGCATTGGGAACCTTTTTCGGAGCCATCCTGTAAGAGATAACCACGAATCAGCAATTGATTGACAAAAGGTATAAGCTGAATCAATGGAATGAATTGCAACAAGTCTTCACAATAATCATTCGAACAATAAGAACGAATGAAATCATTCGAACAAGAGGAACGAATGAAATTCTCAGTTAAATGATAACATCAATCTTCACGAGAAGCCACATAGGAGACAAATGAAAAAATAAGAAAACAACAAGGTACGGATGGGAACAAACACAAGAGAGGAGTTTCGTTCTAACATCTTTGTGCTGAAAGCATATGAACGCGTTACGAAAAGGTTTTGCAATCCTCGGATCAGCATAGCCAAGGACCCTTTAAGATGAAACTCCTGATAGTAACATCGGTCATATAACCCCTTCACTCAATGTAGAACCCCGAACTCGCTAACCTGCATTCGTTGGAAGAATGCCTACAATCTACTGGATAAACCCACCTATAGATTTCCGAAAGATTCCAGTTATGCAATCAGGTGTTGGGGATACACGGGAAGCACCGCGCAATCAACTCTAAACCTACATCCAGGTGTATCCATCCTTTAACACATAACTAGTCTTTCTCGGAAACTGTGTACCTCGGACCTTCGAAAAGCATCCACTATAACAAGCTATGGCAATACTCCCGAACTACCTCCCCAGTACTGGGTGATGTCGGGGTTATCTTGCCACTGGCCGTATAGGAGAGATTTTCGATGTCGGCCGTCTTAAGTATTTAGTACTGCCGCGATATGCTTGTGACGACAATACCTCGAAGCTCAAGTCCCCGGGAACAGGAGGCATCGAGAACAATATCCTCGTCACAAGAACATCGAAACAATCCCAGAATACTCGCGGGATTCCTAAAAAAAATTTGTGCAATTTTTGAAGATAGGAGAGACAAGAGTAGTCATCAGGAGTCCTCACCAGAGAGAAAGGGGATGAGAAGCAAAGAAATCCTACTCTCCGATATAATATAGGACTCAAAATATTTTCAATGTGTGCCTATACTCGACCGTCAACGATTCGATCAAACAGTGGGGGCTCCTAGGTCGGAGAAGGCTCTGAATACCAACTGTTAATGCCCAGGATGGAGTTATACCTCCTACGTGTCGAGGCACGACTTAAAGGCATAAGTCCATCCTAGAATGATCTCAAGTTTGGTAATCTTTGCACAACTCATGTAAAAGAGGGGGATTGTAAACATAAATAGTTGGCTTACACTCGCCACGTCACACAATTACATAACATGTCTCAATCATCATACATTAAGAATATCACAACCCTCTAAGGGCAAAACCCAAATGTCAAGATACCAAACTTAGATAAATAAACCACAAGCGGATCGAATCCTAGTAGGAGTCTCCACTACTGATCATCTGGATATCGCACATAGTACCGACTACGCTCCTCGTCGTACTCCCAATCCAGCTCGGTGCCATCACCTGGATAGCTCACAACTGGACCTGCATCTGGTGTGGTGAAGTAACTGTGAGCCACAGAGGACTCAGCAATCCAATTCCCGGGTAACAAGACTATTTAAGCCTTGGGAGAGGATAAGGCTGAAGAAAAGAATAAGTGTCTGCAGCAGCAACTAGCAACTAGCTTACGTGAGTGAGAGCGAGAAGAGAAAGTCTCGGGCGAGAAGTGATCACGAAGTGATCCTAGCTACAAGCTCAACAAGCATAACCCCTCCGTGTTCAACTCCCGAATCCCTATTCGGAAATTGACGGTCACGGAACACACGCTGGTAATGTATTAGAAACATTGTGTCAAGTTATCTACAACCGGATATTAACAAGCTCCCATCTGCCACATAACCGCGGGCACGGCTTTCGAAAGTTCATAACCCTGCAGGGGTGTTCCAACTTGACCCATTACAAGGCCACGATCCGCGGAGTCGCAACTCCAAAGTGGGAAGACCCGAGTATTCTCGGAATCCTGTGCTCAAGATATACCGATCTAAGGTAAGGCTAATCCAGCAAATACTCCCAGCGTGTCGACACCCTGATAGTAGCCGCGCGTATCTAAGTCTCAGGACACGACCGGATGAGTCATCCTACAGGTGTATGCAAGATACCTCAGGTTGCCCCGAGGCGGCCCCGCAGTCTGCTCGTTTCGGACCAACACTCATGTGGAGCACTGGCCCGGGGTTGTTGATTAAGAAAGAGGGTTAATTACTCCCTATGCAAGTTTAGTTTGTTATTAGGCAAATAGTACCAATGTTGGGACTTGCTGGAAAAGACTTAGCACTTAGCGGTTTATCGAGGGGGTCCCATACACCCCAACCGTGTTAGGAACGCATAATCAAGGAACATAACACCGGTTTATACGGTTCCTAACGGCATGAGTGGAACAAATCACCAAGCAAAAGGCTTAGCCTTCCACCCTTGCCATTATATAGATGATTTCATTTTAAGCATTTATATAGTGTGATAAAAACCCAAGCAAACTTCAACATGAAGCAAGCATCTTCGATCTTCACCTGCAACTAGCAATGCTATAAGAAGGGCTGAGCGAAGCGTACTTAGCCAAACAACGGTTTGCATAGGTAGGTTGGTTAATCATGCAATGGTTACAAATAGGAGGCTGACAAGAAGATCATGGGCATCGAGGAAAACTATAGATCGAGACTACTAGCAATAGGCAACGATAGTAATGTTATCGGGGTTCGGTCATCTTGCCTGAAGAGAAGTCGTTCGGATCGTAAGAAGGGGCCTCGTGCTCAACCTCGTTGGAAACCTCGTGCTCGTACTCGAACTCGGACTCTGCTTCCGGCTCTAAACAAAACAATCACACCAAGCACAAATCAACAAGATGCAATGCGCACTCGAAAATGATGGATGCATGATGGATGCACTAAGGATGCACACGGAGCACGTAAAATATCACTCAAGCAAAACACCTCAAAACATGATAACAATCTGATATTATTAATCTACACAGAAAATCAATCAAGTTTCATATAAGATTCGCTGAAATCGGAGTTACGGGCTAAAAGTTATGCCCGAAACAAGAAATGAGCGAAAGCTGAAAATTACAGCAACATAGCAACTTCGGAGCACAAAATAATTAAGCTACAGCACTCAAACAACATGGAAAAGGACATGAACATAATCTAGACATATACTACAGCAACTAAGTCCAAAGGTGCACCCCCAAAGGAGTCACGGTTCAATAGCAATGAACTTGGACATATTGAACTTGACAATAAAATTCTGGCAGCAGAATTTTATTGAAACTTTGGAGCTAAAGATAAACATGCTACAGCCACTCAAATAGACATGTGAGAACATGGATGGAAAGACAACAATATATACTACAAGGAACAATCAAGATCCACTCCAAAACTATCATGGTTTGTCCTAGAACATCACACGAACATGGCATCGGAACGTTACAGATTTCAGACTTAGTGAAAATTCACTAAGTCCTAAAACAGCAATTTCATCATAGCATCTAAAAGAGCATGTTAAAGTCACCTCGAAACTAAACATGGCAAGAGGTAAACACCTCATCAAAGTACACATGATGGTAATTCCGAAACGCACAAGCATGCATCATGGAGATAAACACAACGATAGCAACGAGCTCAACAAGATGACATTTCATAACAAGTGAAACAACATCACAGCCACATGGCACTTTGCAACGATGATAAACATGGCAAGAATAAATCTATCATGCTACTTAGCACATACAACATGTAGAGCATGGCAAGACGAACACGTGGACATGTCATTTGCATCATTCGGGTAAATGAGCTAAAAGATATCACATGGCAAAGATGACATAAAAACATCACATAACAGCAGTTTATATCATGATGCATATGTTGCGCCCGCAGTTCTCCGTTCCTCAACCACCATTTCACTCCCCAGCAATGTATGGATCCGGTGCCAAGGGCAAGTGGGAGGCCTCTATGGTTACTGAGAAGGCCGTGGAGGATCTCCAGAGCGCGGGCTATCTTGCTCCTAACATCACGCACCGAGTCCCCGCCCAGGATCAGGTGATTCCCGCCCCGGAGGCGGGTGAGAGAGTCGTGTTCCTCTCACACTTCGTTAGGGGGCTAGGATTTCCTCTCCACCCCTTTGTGCGAGGTTTAGTGTTTTTCTACGGACTAGATTTCCATGATCTAGCCCTGAATTCAATCCTTCACATCTCTGCTTTCATACTGGTGTGTGAAGCTTTCCTTCGTGTTCCCCCACACTTCAACCTATGGCTCAAGACCTGTAATGTGAAGCCGAAGGTGATGGACGGGCAACATGCGGAGTGCGGGGGCACTATGATAAGCAATATCCTGAATGCAACCTGGCCAAAGGGGTCGTTCATGGAGACGAACAAGGTTTGGCAGCAGGAGTGGTTCTATATCACTGAGTCCCGCGATGCAAAATGGGCGGCGGCGCCTTCCTTTAGATCTGGACCCTCGGAGAGGCTAACCTCCTGGACCGATAAGAGTCTGAACTGGGGGTCTCAGGCTGAGGTGACGACACTCCAAGGCCGTCTGTCTGGCATGATCACCAAGGTCTACCAACTCACAACCATGCTACAGGTAATGCTAGCCTAGCTTGTCCTTCCTTGCCAACGCCGAGACTCCTCCCTATGGGAGTTCGATCCGACAGGAACCGGCCCCTGAAGCATCTCTTTGGCTCCACACACAAAGAGATCTGGAAACATCTCTTCAAGAACCAGAAGGAGTGGCCGAAGCAAACTGAGGACGCAGGCTTGTAGGATCTAAAGTATGTCTAGAGGGGGGAGGTGATTAGACTACTTGACTAAATAAAAATCATGCCTTTTCCCAATTTTAGTTCTCGACAGATTTTAGCAACTTAGCACAAGTCAAGCAATCAACCTACACATGCAATTCTAAGAGTATAGCAGCAGAATGTAAAATAATTGCATATGAAGGTAAGGGGACGAGTTTGGAGGGAGCAAACGCAAGTGAAGACACAGATGTTTTTGTCTTGGTTCCGATAGATGGTGCTATCGTACATAGTTGATGGAGACTTCAACCCACGAAGGGTAACGGCTGCGCGAGTCCACGGAGGGCTCCACCCACGAAGGGTCCACGAAGAAGCAACCTTGTCTATCCCACCATGGTCATCACCCACGAAGGATTTGCCTCACTAGGGGTAGATCTTCACAAAGTAGGTGATCTCCTTGCCCTTACAAACTCCTTGGTTCAACTCCACAATATCGTCACAGGCTCCCAAGTGACACCTAACCAATCTAGGAGACACCACTCTCCAAAAGGTAATAGACGGTGTGTTGATGATGAACTTGTTACTCAAATGCTTCAAATGATAGTCCCCCAACACTCAAATAGCTCCTCACAGATTTGGATATGGTGGAAGAAAGATTTGAGTGGAAAGCAACTTGGGAAGGCTAGAGAACAAGATCCATATGGTAGGATTGGAATATCTTGATCTCAACACTTGAGTAGGTGGTTCTCCCTCAGAACATGTATGATGGAAGTGTAGGCATGTTCTGATGGCTCTCTCCACCAGTGAAGAGTGGCTGGAGGGGTATATATAGCCTCCACACAAAATCTAACCATTACACACAATTTACCAAACTCTGTGGGACCGATTCAGAGAACTCGGTCAGACCGATTTAGTTCATAATGTGACTGTTAGGCATTTCGGTGTGTCGGTGTATTTGGATCGACACCTATGGGATCACAAGAATCCCTACTACGGTTGCGGGGCGCGCGGTTGAGAGAAGAGCGGATCTAACGATCGGGACACGGTTCCTTTACCCAGGTTCGGGCCGCAAAGATGCGTAAAACCCTACTCCTGCTTTGGTGGATTATATGTTGGTGTTCTTCAGCTAACGAGGAGCTCCAAAAGAGTCGTGAGGGGTTCCGAAAAGCCGAATCCTCCTCCTGGTCGCCTCGGGCCTACTTCTATAGGAAAAAGGGGCTGCCACAGTGGCACACAGGAGTGGAAAGGGTACAGTAATGCGAGGTTATCCCTCGCATTATAGGACAAGGTGCATTTAATGCGCCCTGCTTAGGTGTCCTTGCTTTATCGGGGATGAGGGGAGACGCCCGTCTTGTCCGTCACCGCTCCTCCTCGTGTCGACATGCACCCTGGTCAGCGGTGCCTGAGGTGCCATGTAGGCAGATAGGCAGCTGAGGTGGTGCAACGGCGGGCCTCCACGAAGACCTGTGGGTTGCCACGCGGGAGCGTGTCCAGCTGGTTGGGTCAGCAGCTGCGTGGGTCGGTGGAGACCCAGTTGGCGCGGGCCTGATGGTGGCCCCGTGGGTGTCCTCGGCAAGGACCTTGCCCGAGCCCCGGCAAGGGTCTTGCCGCGGCGCTTGCTGTCATCCCCGGCAAGGTGCTTGCCGGGGGCCTTGTGGATCCCCTTGGCTGGGATCCTGCCAAGGGTCGTCGTCTTCTTACCTTGTATCTGATCTTGAAGGTCTTCGCGAGGATCTGCATGCCACCACGGGGACATCTCCTGAATCCTCCCCCCATGGGGGTGGCGGACTCAAGGGCGATTCGCTCCGTAGGCGGCGGGTGAGCTGCCGCGGCAAGGGCCTTGCCAGGGCTGCCAGAGCCGGCCCCGACAAGGATCTTGCCGGGGAAAACCGCTTCGTCCCCCTTGCTCTTCGTGGTCTTGTTCTTGGTGGTGCTCCAGTCTTCATCGAGCTTCAATCTTGCCCCGGCTTGCCTCCCTTGCCATGCTTGGTGCGACGGCCCCGTGGCTCAGACTGCCCGTGCACAGTCATAGGGGTACAAAAGGTGTACCCCTCTTTTTGTACACCGACAGGAGCCCCCGGGCGCGGGCCACACATAAGCGTGACACGTTGTTGGGCCAGGCCCAGAACGGTGCGCGGGCAGGCCGGGTGGTTCTCACCATGGTAAAACTTCCGCGCGCTATGCCTCCCACGACCCGCGCGCGTGGCGCGGTATGGAGGGGCGTGCGTGAGTGGGCGGCATGCGTGGGACAGTTTCCGCACGCATGCGTCACGTCGCAGTAAATGCGAAAAGAGGTGGCCCGCGCCTTCCCCATAAATGGGGGGAGGCGTGTGGGCATGGCCCGCTGACCGGATGGGGCCGAGGCGCGGTCTGCTAGGCGTCCACTCCCCACGATCACGGGGTGGGGAGAGGTCGACTCACCCGTCTTTTCGGTCCTGCACGTTCGCCACGTGTCTCCCATGTGTTTGAGGTGGCGAGCGATGGGGGCGGGAAACCGAGCCATCGTTGGTTGGGGCGGCGGGTCGGTCCCAGCCCCTCTCGCCTTTTGCATCTTGATTGGTCGAGCGGGGCGGTCGAGCTCCAGCCCTGCTCCTTTATAAGGGGCGGAGGGAGGGGACGGCGCTCCGCACTCTTCCATCTTTTCTCTCCTCCAGCTTCTGCTCCTTTCTTCTATCATCCATGAAGAAGGAAAACCCCAGCCCCTCAATGGTGGCGGCGAGGGTCACCGCTCGACAGCGCGTGCCCCCTTCTCCTGCACCCGCAGTGGCTGAACCGGCTACGAGGGCAAGAGGGAGGGGGCGAGGCAGTGGGCGAGGCCTGGGTGCTCGGGGAAGAGGAAGACGGGGCGGCTCGCCGGTCTCGCCCCCACCAGCAGCTCCTCCTCTGGTGGAAGGTCATGTTGGAGATGAGCCCTGCGAATTCTTCATTAGGATGCGGGGGTCGCCGCGCCGTCGCCTTCATCTCCCGACCCCGTTTGCGCGGGAGATGGAGGCGAACCCGCCAGAGTCGTTGCGGTTGCACATGAGGGGTTGTGGGATTAGTGGCACGCGAGCCGTCGTCGACTTCCCCGCCCCTCACATGATGTATCTTCGTCGAGGATGGAAGAGGTTCGCCCGCATCCATAGCCTGACGGACGGGCTCACCCTCCACTTCAAGCTGATGGGGGATGGCCACCTCTCCGTCAAGGTCTTCGGGCACCTCGGAACTCGCGCGAGGTGCTGCATGGAGAGCTCCTCCGATGACGAAGACTCCTCCTCGAACGAGGGTGACGAGGAGGACAGCGACAGCGACGACGAGGGTGGGGGACGGCAGGATGACGGGTGCGACTAGGTGTCGGGCGCCGCTCCTGGTGGCACCGACGACCCCATCATCCGCGTCGCCGGCTCCTTGAACTTCTCGGGGTCGTCTCATTGGCGGCTGGCATAGGGAGGCAGCAGAAGAGGTAGAGGAAGAAGGTGGGCGGCAAGGTCGTCATGTCGGAGTACGCGGGCACCGACGCCTTCGTCTCCTACTGACGTCCTGCCGCCTCGTCTTCGAGCTCAGCCTCCGGCGCCGTCATCACCGTCCAGCCCTGGGGAGGCCGCCGGGATGCCTTCTCGGTGTCTTCTGTCACCCGTAGCTCGCCTAGGCGCCCCTTTTGCCCTTCTCACCTCCTTGACCTATGTCCTGAGGAGAGGGACAAGAAAGGCACTACGGGCATCTTATCTCTTTTTTGTCTGTAAGCCTACGGGCATCTGTAAAGTTTAAAACTTGTAATCCTCCTTATCCATGTTTTTCATTCCCTATGGACTATACCTGATTGGAAGGTTTTTAATGAAAAAGGAATGTCTGCCGGGTCCTTTTGTTCGTAGGTGAAAACCCACAACAGGGAATAAATCCCTGATATCCTCAAGAGGAACATTCTCTCGCCCGGTAACAAGCCCTGCCGTTTTCCCACTTCGCTCGACCTTTCTCACGCTCTTGGCGGAGGCAGGGATGAAGCGGGCCTAGGCTCCTCGTTCTATCCTTTTGCTGCCGCGACTACGATCAAACTTGGTCCTAGGGACGAGCCTTAGGACCTAGAGTTATGGGAGCACGGTAGCTCAAGGAAAAGAACGAGGTTTCACATACCTCAGTCCATAACAGAATGCATGACAAGGGAAAAAGGACATATCTGATATTGCAGCCCCCAGCAACCCTGGTCTACCGCGGGCGAACTCTTGCTCTTGTAGCCCCCGGCAATGCTGGCTTGCCGGGGCCGAAAATACTGATTTGTTCTTCTCTCCTTCCTCCATGTGGCCTCGGCAAGGATGCCTGTGCATCCTGTAAACCAAGGAAGACAGAGGAAAGACCAAGACTCGACCTCTAAGCTAGGGGTTAGCCGCTGCTAAGCACTATCAACCCTAACCAAGGACGAGACTCGACTCATCATGCATGCTAAAACTCAGGGCGCCAACGCTTCATTTATTTATGCTCAGGGTCTGCGCCTGGCTTTGTACAAAGGGTTACATGCCTTGTCGGCAAAGCTTGTACAAAAGGGTGGCTTGCCGGGAGGCCCGGCAAGCCGCGCCTTATGGGTAAAACTTGCGAAGATGCTCGATGTTCCAGGAATTACTCACCGGAACGGCATCCGCGGTCTCCAGGCGGACTGCGCCAGGCCTGGTGACTCGTATTACCCGATAAGGGCCCTCCCACTTCAGTGTCAACTTGTTCGTATTCCTGGCCGATTGAACGCGCCGGAGAACAAGGTCACCTTCCTCAAAGCTTCGGGCATAAACCTTGCGGCTATGGTAGCGGCACCAGGCTTGCTGGTAGCGCGCTGCTCTCACAGCCGCCCGAAGACGATCTTCCTCAAGGAGCATTGCGTCATCTTGCCGCAATCGCTCTTGCTCAAGCTCATCATAAGCGAGCACTCGAGGTGACCCGTATATGAGTTCCGTGGGGAGAACTGCTTTTGCCCATATATCAGGGCAAAGGGCGTCTGGCCGGTGGCTAGATTTGGCATCGTCCTGATCAACCAAAGAACCGCCGGCAATTCATCAATCCAGCGCCTCCCGCTCTTGTGCAGCCTGTCAAAGGTCTTTGTCCTTAATCATCGCAGCACTTCAGCATTTGCCCTCTCAGCTTGACCATTGCTTCGGGGGTGAGCAACGGAAGCGAAACAGACCTTGCTGGCGAGGTCTTCGGTATATTGCATGAAGGAGCGGCTTGTAAACTGTGTGCCGTTGTTGGTGATAATCCTGTTGGGGACACCAAAACGGCACACTAGCCCCTTGAAGAACTTGACGGCTGACTGCGCTGTGACCTTCCTCACTGCTTCCACTTCTGCCACTTTGTGAACTTCTCGATTGCAACGTACAAGTACTCAAAGCCCCCGGCGGCGCGGGGGAAAGGGCCCAGTATGTCGAGCCCCCAGACCGAGAAGGGCCAGGAGAGAGGAATGGTTTGAAGGGCTTGAGCTCGTTGATGAAGTTTCTTCGAATGGAATTGGCACGCTTCACACCTGGTGACCAGCGCCGCTGCATCCTGGAGGGCAGTGGGCCAGAAGAAGCCTTGCCGGAATGCCTTGCCGACAAGGGATCTTGACCCTATGTGGGATCCACATATGCCTCAATGTATTTCCGCCAACAGCTCCAGACCTTCCTCTCGAGGGATGCACTTCAATGTCACACCGTTCGGCCTTCTCCTGTACAGGACGTCATCGACGAACTGATACATGGCGGACTAACGGGCTACTTTCTCCGCTTCTTCCTGCTCCTCAGGAAGTTCCCCAGTCTGAAGGAATCGGACGGTATGCTGCACCCACGCTGGAGCCTGGGGCTCGGTGGCGAGGACTAAAGGCATTTCCTCCGCCAAGGGAGTGGCCATCTCGACGGCAAAAGCTTGACGCTCCGCCGGAGTTAGCCCTCCGGAGGCGGGCTCAGTGTCCCCGGCAATATCCTTGCCGGCGGCTCCGGGGAGCTCGGCGGGAAAGTACTTACCGGGCCCTGACTTCCTCCTCTTGTTCTGCTCTGTTGATGGATCAATGGATGGCTGAGAAAGCTGGAGCACAAAGGTACTTGGTTCCACAGGTAACTTGAGTGCAACGCGCTTCGACAGGTAATCAGCGACGTCCTTCTCCGCTCGGGGAACGTGCTCCGCCTGTATACCGTCAAAGCGCTCTTCCAACTTCCTCACTTCATCGACGTAGGCCTTCATCAAAGGGCTTTGGTAATCCTCGTTGACTTGTTTGACGAAGAGCTGTGAGTCGCCTCTGACAATGAGCTTCTTGATTCCGAGGTCCGCCGCGATCCTAAGACCCGCAAGCAGCCCCTCGCACTCGGCAGTATTGTTCGTTGACACCTCCCTAGGGAAGTGCATCTGGACCACGTACTTGAGGTGCTCTCCAGTGGGCGCGACCAGTAGTACGCCAGCCTCGGCGCCCTGTAAACAGAAAGCGCCATCAAAGTACATGACCTAGTTGCAACTTGCCTCTTTGCCGGGGAGAGCAGTTTCTTGGACTTCTTCATCAGGCGTTGCAGTCCATTCTGCGACGAACTCTCCCAAGACTCGGCTCTGAATTGTCGAGGTACTCTCAAACTTGAGGCCAAAGCTGGACAGCTCCAGTGCCCACTCTACAATCCTTCCCGTTGCATCTGGATTGTGCAATATCCGTTGCAGAGGGAGGCGAGTGACGACAGTGATCTCGTGCGCCTGGAAGTAGTGACGCAGCTTCCTCGAGGCCATAAGAAGGCCGAAGAGCAGTTTCTGCACACCGGAGTACCTTGACCTAGCCCCCTGCAAGAGGGAGCTAACGAAGTAGACCGGGTGCTACATCACCCTCTTCTTCGGCTACACTCCAATCGGCTGCGTTGTCTCTACGCCAGTGGCACCAGGTTCCGTCGCTTCTATCACCTCATCATCGATTTCTCTCTGCGCCACCAGTGTAGCACTGACCACCTGGTTCGTTGCCGCTAGGTACAACAGCAACGGTTCCTGTGGTTGGGGCGCAACCAGTATTGGCGTGGAGGAAAGATACTTCTTCAGATCCTGTAGCGCTGCTTCTGCTTCCGGCGTCCACTCCATTGGGCCCGCCTTCTTCGAAATCTTGAAAAAGGGGAGGGCGCGCTCAGCAGACTTGGAAATGAATCTGCTCATGGCGGCAACGCAGCCAGCAAGCCGACGCACATCCTTGACCCGTTTGGGTGCTTCAATCTGCTCTGTCCTTGGTTTTGACCACTATATCAGCCAGCAAGCCGATGCACAACGGATTGGCTTCTATCCCACGCTGCGACACAAAGAACCCGAGAAGCTTGCCAGACGGAACGCCAAAAACGCACTTCTCAGGGTTCAGCTTGAGGTTGATCTTGCATAGGTTCACAAACGTTTCTTGTAAATCCGGTACAAGGGTCGCCCTGTCCTTGGTTTTGACCACTATATCATCCATATAAGCCTCCATATTTCTATGGAGCTGGGGTCCAGAACCAATATGGACTGCCCTCGCAAATGTCGAGCCAGCACTCTTCAACCCGAAGGGCATTCGTACGAAACAGTACGTACCACATGGGGTGATGAATGCTGTCTTCTCTTCGTCTTCTCTCGCCATGAAGATCTGGTGGTAGCCGGAGTAGGAATCGAGGAATGAAAACAGGTCAGACCCTGCCGTGGAGTCGACAATCTGGTCTATGCGCGGCAATGGGAAGGGGTCCTTGGGACAAGCTTTATTGATATCTGTGTAATCAATACATAGCCTCCACTTCCCATTTGCCTTGCGCACTACCACTTGATTGGCCAACCATGTTGGGTGGAGCACTCCTCTCACCAAACCCGCAGCTTCCAGTTTCCGGATCTCCTCGGTGATGAACTATTGCCGTTCCAAAGCTTGCTTCCTAACCTTCTGCTTGACGGGCCGCGCATGAGGGCAGACAGCAAGGTGGTGCTCAATCACCTCCCTGGGAACGCCGGGGATGTCGGATGCTTGCCAGGCAAACACGTCGACATTCGCCCACAGGAAGGTGATGAGCAAGTATTCCTATTTGTTGTCAAGGGCGGAGATTATGGTAAAAGCCCCTCCCGTGCCGTCCTCCTTGACAGAAATCTTCTTGTTTCCTAGCGGCATAGCCCTTGATCTCTTGTTCCTGCCGGTGGAGCTCTCTGGCACGTCCTCGATGGGAGCGCGACACTCCGAAGAGGCGCGCTTGCCGGAGTGGGTGTCTGAGGTCTTGTCGGTCTTCTTCCTTCCGGTGGAGCACTCAGGCACGTCCTCGACGGGAGCACAGCACTCCGAAGAGGTGTGCTTGCCGGAGTGGGCGCTGATGTCTACACACGCTTCTACTCTTGTAGACTATGTTGGGCCTCCAAGCGCAGAGGTTTGTAGGACAGTAGCAATTTCCCTCAAGTGGATGACCTAAGGTTTATCGAACTCAGGGAAGTAGAGGTTGAAGATGGTCTCTCTCAAGCAACCCTGCAACTAAGATACAAGAATTCTCTTGTGTCCCCAACACACCTAATACACTTGTTAGATGTATAGGTGCACTAGTTCGGCGAAGAGATGTTAAATGGCAAGTGATATGGATGGCAAAACAAAGTAATATAAATCTGTAATAAAAAGTGCAGCAAGCAAACAAGTGGTAAACATGAGCACAAATGGTATTGCAATGGTGGAAACAAGGCCTAGGCTTCATACTTTCACTAGTGGCAACTCCCAACAACATTAACATAATCGAATCACATGATATTTCCCATAAAACATGCAATGGAGACGCACCCGGAGGTCATTCCTTCGTGGTCAAGAGAGGACGAGAATTATGTAGGGCTACAAAAGCACACCTCAAAGTTCGTAGTTCTCAATCTAAGGATTTCCCAATGTCACCGCGGCCATCCAAAGAGAGTCCCACAATCACCACAACATATCTAAAGGATAGTCAAAGACAAGCACCAAGAGACTCTCAATCTTCAATCAACACACAAGAGAGGAAATCACTCATGAAAATATTTTTCTAATCCATGTCCAATAGACCGCTGTCACCTTGGTCTCGGGGATTATACTAGATAAAGACAAGTGAGTACATCAATCCAATACATAGAGGAAGGGGAAACATCATGGGATCACCCTAGATTAACATAGCCTATGATCACAACGAAGATCACATCATGGGAGAGAGAGATAACCACATAGCTACTGGTAGAAACCTCAGCCCTGAGGAGGAACTACTCCCGCATCATGGAGGGAGGAAGCAACGTCGATGGAGATGAATCCGGGGGCACTTCCCCGTCCCGGCAGGGTGCCGGCTGATGTCTACACACGCTTCTACACTTGTAGACTATGTTGGGCCTCCAAGCGCAGAGGTTTGTAGGACAGCAACAATTTCCCTCAAGTGGATGACCTAAGGTTTATCGAACTCAGGGAAGTAGAGGTTGAAGATGGTCTCTCTCAAGCAACCCTGCAACTAAGATACAAGAAGTCTCTTGTGTCCCCAACACACCTAATACACTTGTTAGATGTATAGGTGCACTAGTTCGGCGAAGAGATGTTAAATGGCAAGTGATATGGATGGCAAAACAAAGTAATATAAATCTGTAATAAAAAGTGCAGCAAGCAAACAAGTGGTAAACGTGAGCATAAATGGTATTGCAATGGTGGAAACAAGGCCTAGGCTTCATACTTTCACTAGTGGCAACTCCCAACAACATTAACATAATCGAATCACATGATATTTCCCATAAAACATGCAAAGGGGACACACTCGGAGGTCATTCCTTCGTGGTCAAGAGAGGACGAGAATTATGTAGGGCTACAAAAGCACACCTCAAAGTTCGTAGTTCTCAATCTAAGGATTTTCCAATGTCACCGCGGCCATCCAAAGAGAGTCCCACAATCACCACAACATATCTAAAGGATAGTCAAAGACAAGCACCAAGAGACTCTCAATCTTCAATCAACACACAAGAGAGGAAATCACTCATAAAAATATTTTTCTAATCCATGTCCAATAGACCGCTGTCACCTTGGTCTCGGGGATTATACTAGATAAAGACAAGTGAGTACATCAATCCAATACATAGAGGAAGGGGAAATATCATGGGATCACCCTAGATTAACATAGCCTATGATCACAACGAAGATCACATCATGGGAGAGAGAATTGACCACATAGCTACTGGTAGAAACCTCAGCCCCGAGGAGGAACTACTCCCGCATCATGGAGGGAAGAAGCAACGTCGATGGAGATGAATCCGGGGGCACTTCCCCGTCCCGGAAGGGTGCCGGCACAAGAATTCTGGTCCCCCGAAGCTTGATGGCGATGGCGGCAGAGATCGGCATTGCGTCTGGAGAAAAGGGGTCCGAAATCAGGGTTTCCTCGACGGGTGTTAAATATATGCCAAAGGGGGTCGCCTGGGGAGCTAAGGGGGGCCCAGGCGCCCCCCCGGCGCGGCCTAGAGGGGGGCCGCGTGGCCAGGGCGCCTGGAGCCCTGGTGGACCCCCTCCGGCCCTACTTTGGCCGCATGGAAGCTTCCGGAACGCTGATTTTTTATATATTTTTCCCGGAATTTTTCTGGCAGTTTACGTAATGGGAAAACCTGAAATACAAAAACAGCAGAAAACAGAAACTGGCACTGGGGTGCACTGAGTTAATAGGTTAGTCCAAATATGATCAAAAGTGTATGGAAATGCATAAATATCATAGCAATATCACACAAAAGAGGCATGGAGCAAGCAGAAATTATAGATATGTTTTGGACGTATCAACATCCCCAAGCTTTATTCCTGCTTGTCCTCGAGTAGGTAAATGATAACAAGCATAATTTCTGTGGTGACATGCTATTAACCATATAAGAACTTTTCACAGTCACATGACAAGTGCTTACTGATACAATGGGTCTGTAGTAATTAAGTTGCCTCATGAGAATATCACAAAGAACTGAAAGTTTTACAATATGATACTGAAACACTCAATAGATTTGCAATGAGCATGGTGTGCAAACATGACAAAGTGATATGTCGCTTGCCCCCTTTAGTGAAGCAAAACATAAATGCAGGGGCACCTCCAAAGTTTAAGTGACGACTAGATACAATGATTTCAGAATAAACGATATCATAATCATGCAAAAGACAATGGTACTTTGGGACAATGCACATTACACTCAGAATGACAATCATGCTCTCAATAGTTGGTGCTTTAAAGAAAGAAGGTGGAGACTCTCGAACCGTGGCTTTTGTTGGCAAAGTTGAAAACCCGTGGTCGGAAACAAAAACTAAACATGTACCAGAGCTCTTGGTTTTAAAAATAGAGGTAATAATTTTTTTCAGAATATGCATATTTCGTCAACGAATGCTAGCAGATAACTCAATCACTTCTTGAGCTGGACAAGTTTCGAGGAACGGCTCCCGCATGAGGACGATCACATCCTCTTAATCTCCTTTGTTTATCACTGCCAAAGTTTTCTGATTTCTCATGAACAAAGCGTGAAGGAGGGTTTGTTTGTTGTATAATTTTTAATGAGCCGGGCGCACTCTATGCCAGTTCCTTCTTGTATTATGGGTTTGCACATTAAACATGCAATCTCGGGGTGAAGCTTGTCCAACTTAAAAAGATCATGAATTAACTACTACTTCCTCAAGAGCTAAAACAGAGGCACAAAAGAGAAATGCTTTTTTGAATAATTACGAGATGGTACATGAAAGTCTTCGTTACGAATGGCAGGTAAATACCATGTATAGGAAGGTATGGTGGACTCATATGGCATAACTGGTTTAAAGGATTTTGGATGTACAAGCAGTCAGTCCGCTTAGTACAGGCGAAGGTTAGCAATAGACTGGGAGCGACCAACTAAAAGAGCAATGACGGTCATAATCATGCAGAGCGACAAAGCAACATTGAATCAGGCATGGAAGTTATATCGCTACTCAGAAATTAAAGATCATCAAGGCTTGATAGACTTTATTTACAGTCTTAAATATGCGTTAGCATACGCCAAGTCAATCAAAATAAATTCTCGGAGGAAGATACCACTAAACCATACCACATCATAGGCAAACAAATCATGTTGGTACTTCAATAACACATTAAGAAACCCCCAGCTATTTGAGACTAACCATAAGAAAACATGAACTACTAAGCACCATTATGCACATAGCATTTTTATCATAGACATATCAACCAGTGCAACAGAAGCCAACTCTCTTAACAAGATAAGCATGATAACTAAAGAGAGTTCCAGCGACCAACTAAACAAAAGCTCTTTAAAAAGATAAGCATGAAAACTAAGAGCTGAACATGATAGTAGCTATTGAAAGACAAAGAACACACACAACAAAGATAGACATGAAAATTCTATGTTATGTTCTAGGTTGAAGTGGAGCGGGTCTCTCTCCCACACAAAGAAAGCTGGGTTCCAACTCGTTATGAACCGCAAGCAAAGCTAAAGAAAACTAAAAAGGAAACTAAAAGCAAGACGCTCCAAGCATAGCACATAACACATGAAGTGATAAAAATATAGTGGAACGAAAGACGAACTGATAATTGTTGATGGAGAAGGGGATGCACGGGGGCATCCCCAAGCTTAGACGCTTGAGTCTTCTTGAATATGTCTTGGGGGTGCACGGGGGCATCCCCAAGCTTGAGTGTTTGACACTCCTGAATCTTTTTATCATCTTCCCTCGCACACTTGAAAACTCCCTTCATACATAACTCATCATAATCTGATTAGCGAGGTTAGTACCCATAATAAAATAATTTTTCCTTGCTGGAAATAAGGATATTGTTGAAGGTCTACTGTTTCTAAAGATTGCCAAAAGGTTTTTGCAAAGAAAAAGCAAGCTCAAGGTTTGCAAAATGAAGAAAAGGCAAAACATGACAGAATTTCTGAAAAACAGACCAGCAGGTAGTAAATAATTTTTTCGGGGCACTTCTGCAACTCAAATCAAAAAACTCAGAACAGACGCCCGAAAGCCAATTGTATAGAGCATGCTGTCGAAACAATTCAGACCAAAAAGATGATCTGGTGATTTTATACGATTTTTTCTGTCCAAGGACATAATCTGTTTCCTGGACAACACGTCACAACTTTTGAACTTTCTTGCAATCAGAGGCTACACTTGGCACAAAGCTGAAAAGTAAAGATACAATGATGATGCTACTGTAGTAACAAACATCAAGACCACTATAAACTGAAAGAACAAACTGAGAGCAAAGATAACAAGGGTTGTCTCCCTAGAGCTCTTTCTTTATAGCCATAAAGATAGGCCTAAGACTTTAATGATGCTCTCGTAGGAATAAGAGTTGAAGAACAAAAGAGAGCATCAAGAAGCAAATACCAAATACATTTAAGCCTGACATGCTTCCTATGCATAGGAATATTGCAATGGAATAATTCATTAAAGCACAAAGCAATAAGCATAGGAAGACAAAACAAGTGCAGCTTCAAAACCTTCAACATAAAGAGAGGGAACTTGATATTATTGAAATATCTATAAGCATATGTTCCCTTCTCATAATAATTTTCAGTGGGATCACGAATAAACTCAACAATATAAGCATCACATAAAGCATTGTTACCATGATCCACATGCAAAAAGGTACTCTTACTCTCCACATAAGCATCTTTGGGGAGCCCATGGTTAGGATATTTTAACGTTTTCAGTCTCCCCCAAGCTTGAGCAATGCTTTCTCCGTCACGAGACCTAAAGATATAGATATAGTTCCTGTCTCGATGAATTTCATGAAGAGGATAAAACTTAGTATAAAAGAGAGACATAAGCTCTTGCCAATCAAGCAAGTGCGAGTTATCGAGAAGCTTATACCAATCTGAAGCTTTATCTATAAGTGATACGGCGAACAATTTCCTCATGACAAACTCACTTGATACACCTGCAATCTTAAATCATGAACATAATTGTGACAGATATAGCAAGTGTTCACCGGGATGTCTATCTCCTGCATAACGATTAGCCAAAACATAATCGATAATACCAGCCGGTATTTTATAGGGCACAATTTCAGTAGGAGGAGGAGCAACCACCACAGGTGTGGGGCGTCTTCCCACAAGCAACGAACTAAGAATGCGGTTTTCCATAAACATAACTAGTGAAATAAAAACAAGAAACAAAAAGATTTAATTGCAAGATCTAAAGATATACCTTCAAGCACTCACTTCCCCGGCAACGGCGCCAGAAATAGCTTGATGTCTACACACGCTTCTACTCTTGTAGACTATGTTGGGCCTCCAAGCGCAGAGGATTGTAGGACAGCAGCAATTTCCCTCAAGTGGATGACCTAAGGTTTATCGAACTCAGGGAAGTAGAGGTTGAAGATGGTCTCTCTCAAGCAACCCTGCAACTAAGATACAAGAAGTCTCTTGTGTCCCCAACACACCTAATACACTTGTTAGATGTATAGGTGCACTAGTTCGGCGAAGAGATGTTAAATGGCAAGTGATATGGATGGCAAAACAAAGTAATATAAATCTGTAATAAAAAGTGCAGCAAGCAAACAAGTGGTAAACGTGAGCACAAATGGTATTGCAATGGTGGAAACAAGGCCTAGGCTTCATACTTTCACTAGTGGCAACTCCCAACAACATTAACATAATCGAATCTCATGATATTTCCCATAAAACATGCAATGGAGACGCACTCGGAGGTCATTCCTTCGTGGTCAAGAGAGGACGAGAATTATGTAGGGCTACAAAAGCACACCTCAAAGTTCGTAGTTCTCAATCTAAGGATTTCCCAATGTCACCGCGGCCATCCAAAGAGAGTCCCACAATCACCACAACATATCTAAAGGATAGTCAAAGACAAGCACCAAGAGACTCTCAATCTTCAGTCAACACACAAGAGAGGAAATCACTCATGAAAATATTTTTCTAATCCATGTCCAATAGACCGCTGTCACCTTGGTCTCGGGGATTATACTAGATAAAGACAAATGAGTACATCAATCCAATACATAGAGGAAGGGGAAATATCATGGGATCACCCTAGATTAACATAGCCTATGATCACAACGAAGATCACATCATGGGAGAGAGAATTGACCACATAGCTACTGGTAGAAACCTCAGCCCCGAGGAGGAACTACTCCCGCATCATGGAGGGAAGAAGCAACGTCGATGGAGATGAATCTGGGGGCACTTCCCCGTCCCGGCAGGGTGCCGGCCCAGGAATTCTGGTCCCCCGAAGCTTGATGGCGATGGCGGCGGAGATCGAAATTGCGTCTGGATAAAAGGGGTCCGGGATCAGGGTTTCCTCGACGGGTGTTAAATATATGCCAAAGGGGGTCGCCAGGGGAGCTAAGGGGGGCCCAGGCGCCCCCCCGGCGCGGCCTGGAGGGGGGCGCGTGGCCAGGGCGCCTGGAGCCCTGGTGGCCCCCCTCCGGCCCTACTTTGGCCGCATGGAAGCTTCAGGAATGCTGATTTTTTATATATTTTTCCCGGAATTTTTCTGGCAGTTTACGTAATGGGAAAACCTGAAATACAAAAACAGCAAAAAACAGAAACTGGCACTAGGGTGCACTGAGTTAATAGGTTAGTCCAAATATGATCAAAAGTGTATGGAAGTGCATAAATATCATAGCAATATCACACAAAAGAGGCATGGAGCAAGCAGAAATTATAGATACGTTTTGGACGTATCAGGCGCCCGAGGTCTCGCCGGTCTTCTTCTTCTTCTTCCCTCCCGGGGCTCTAGTGGCAGGAGCAAGTGCCCCTGTAGCGGCAGTTGCTGCGACTACTTGCTGGTACAATTGGTCGGCGCAAACCAGCGCGTCTTTCTTGTCGGAGGGGATGGTGATGATCGTCACAGGCCCTAGCATCTTCAGGGTGTTGTAGGCATAGTGCGACGTCGCCATGAACTTGGCCAGCGTTGGGCGTCCAAGGATCCCGTTATAGGGAAGGGGGATCCTGGCGACATCGAACACGATCCTCTCGGTCCTGTAGTCCAAATCACTTCCAAAAGTCACGGGCAGTGTGAGTTTCCCCTTTGGTTGGCTCCTTCCTGGGCTGACCCCTTGAAACGTTCCCGTCTCCTCGAGGTCTCCATCAGAAACTTGTAGCTTCTCGATCACGGTGGGCGAGAGTAGGTTTAGGCCGACCCCGCCATCGACTAGCATCTTCGTCACCTTGAGGATGCGTATTGTTGGTGAAACCAACAATGGCAAGCACCCGACCGCAGTAATGCGATCAGGGTGATCCTCGGGGTCAAAGATGATAGGTGTGCTGGACCATTTCAGCGGCTTTTGGGCACTGGGTGATGGCTCTGCCGCAATAATCTCTCGCGCACACTGGTTAAGCTGGCGGTGAGAAGCATGCAGCGAGGCGCCACCATCAACGCACATGGCGTCCGTGGCCTTCTGGAACTCTTGGCCGCCGGACTCGTTGTCCTCTTCGTGATCGTCGTCTTCACGTCTTCTAACGCGGGCCCGGGCGGGCCTTTCTTGCTGTTTCTCCTTGCCGCGACGGCCTGCCTGGCCGTCACGCTTCTTGCTGGATCCTTCAGCGCCGTCTTGGCCCTTCTCCTTGTCCCGCCTCTCGTATTCAGCTCTTTGCTTCTCAGCAAGGAGCTCAACCTGGTGGCAGTCCTGGGGATCATGGTCCTTGGTGCGATGGATCTTGCAGTACCGTTTGCTGGAGTTTCCCGGCTTCTCGGCGGCCGCCAAGGCCCGGCAGGCGACACATCCGGCAATTTCCTTGCAAGGGTCACCCGCCTTGGTTTTCTTGGCGGAGCCGGTGTCATCATATCCCTCGTCGGCAAATACGGACTTCCACCTGCGCTTCCTGTTGCGGTTCTGGCCCTTCTTCATCGGAACGGTGGTATCTTCGTCCGAGGAGTCGGTTTCCGCACCGGCGCTCTCGCTGGGGTAGTTCCTCCCCTCTTCGGCCCGGGCACATCTGTCGGCAAGAACGTAAAGTTCTGCCGCATCCTTCATCTTGGTCATCGCCAGTTCTTCACGCATCTTGCGGTTGCGCACGTTCTGGTGGAACGCGCTGATGATGGCGGCAGGGTGAACATCGGGGATGTTGTATTGTACCCGGCTGAATCTCTGTATGTACTTGCGTAGAGTCTCGCCTTCCTTCTGGGGTATGATATGCAGGTCACTCGCTTGGCCATGGGCTTGATGGCCTCCGGTAAAGGCGCCAACAAACTCATGGCACAAGTCGGACCAGGAGGAAATAGAGTCTACTCGCAAGTGCATCAACCATGACATGGCGTTAGGTTTAAGAGCTAACGGAAAGTAATTCGCAAGCACCTTATCGTCGCGGGCCCCAGCAGCTTGCATCGCAATGGTGTAGATGCTGAGGAACTCCGACGGGTGGGTCTTGCCGTTGTACTTCTCGCCAACGTCAGGTTTGAAGGTGCGGTGAGAGGGCCACTGGAACTGCCATAGCTCACGGGTGAAAGCTGGACAACCCACCTCGTAAGGTAGACCTCCAGGGCTTTCCGGTGCCGGGCGGTCTGCAGCAGGCCCTGCTCGGCTGTCTGACTGGTGGCGCGTTTCGCGCCGGCGCTCGATGGTGGTTCGAGCGTCTTCATGGGCTCACTCCTAAAGAACTTGACGCTGGTCGCCGCGGATCCTCGGGTCGGACGACGCTATGGAGATGGCGTCGCCCGCGACATCCCGACGGGTCGACGCACGCGGCACTGGGCGAGGAGGAGGCAAATGCACCGTAGCCACGGCGCTGCCACCTCTCCCGCCCACGGTGCATGGGACCTCATCGGAGCGGCGGCCCGGGAGCTCCGCTGGATTTAGGTCGTCTCTGTTGGCGACTGCGACAAGGCTTCGGATGGTGGCCCTCCATTCGTCGAGTTTCCCCGCAACAGGAGGAAAGTCGAGGAGCAACTGCGCGCACGCCAAAGCTTCGGCTGGCGTCGGCGGTAGTGAAACCTGCACGGATCGCGACGTGCTTCGACCCCTGACCGCATCAGGGTGAGCTCCATCACGATCCCGCGGTCGCCTATCGTCTCCATCGGCGCTTCGGTGAGCAGGCAGGCCTTCTACGTCCCGGGAGCGGTGCTCGGGGCTCTTCCCATGGCGACGTCCGGGGTCTTCAGGATGACGACGCCGTTCGTCGCACGCCGCTTGAGAAGAGCGCGCTGTTGGCGCCGGCGTGGGAGTTCTGGAGGGCCTCGCGTCGTCCTCGGGTGGTGCGGCCGTGGCCTTGGAAGGCCTCTCGCCACCCGCGGAGGGCCGGGTTCCATCCCTGGAACTGGCGACGTGCGGCCTGTTACCAGGCGCACATGCATCGCCACCTCCCAAACTCTGACTATCGGGATGGCGTTGGTGTTCGCGAGCAGCGCCTCGAGTACTTTCCGCGACTGGTCCACTGCTCGCCCGCGTCGGGACGGGCTGTCCGGCTTCCGACTGGCCAACCGCCACCGTCATCTTCTTTTTGGGCGCCATGATGATGTAGAAGCGTCGAACTAACCGCTAAAGCCGATTCTCACAACTACGCCCCTACCTGGCGCGCCAAAGATGTCGGTGTATTTGGATCGACACCTATGGGATCACAAGAATCTCTACTACGGTTGCGGGGCGTGGGGTTGAGAGAAGAGCGGATCTAACGATCGGGACACGGTTCCTTTACCCAGGTTCGGGCCGCAAAGATGCGTAAAACCCTACTCCTGCTTTGGTGGATTATATGTTGGTGTTCTTCAGCTAACGAGGAGCTCCAAAAGAGTCATGAGGGGTTCCGAAAAGCCGAATCCTCCTCCTGGTCGCCTCGGGCCTCCTTTTATAGGAAAAAGGGGCTGCCACAGTGGCACACAGGAGGTGGAAAGGGTACAGTAATGCGAGGTTATCCCTCGCATTACAGGACAAGGTGCATTTAATGCGCCCTGCTTAGGTGTCCTTGCTTTATCGGGGATGAGGGGAGACGCCCGTCTTGTCCGTCGCCGCTCCTTCTCGTGTCGACACGTGCCCTGGTCAGCGGTGCCTGAGGTGCCATGTAGGCAGACAGGCAGCTGAGGTGGCGCAACGGCGGGCCTCCACGAAGACCTGTGGGTTTCCACGCGGGAGCCTGTCCAGCTGGTTGGGTCGGCAGCTGCGTGGGTTGGTGGAGACCCAGTTGGCGCGGGCCTGATGGTGGCCCCGTGGGTGTCCTCGGCAAGGACCTTGTCGGGGCCCCGGCAAGGGTCTTGCCACGGCGCCTGCTGTCATCCCCGGCAAGGTGCTTGCCGGGGGCCTTTTGGATCCCCTTGGCTGGGATCCCGCCAAGGGTCGTCGTCTTCTTACCTTGTATCTGATCTTGAAGGTTTTCATGAAGATCTGCATGCCACCACGGGGACATCTCCCGAATCCCCCCCCATGGGGGTGGCGGACTCAAGGGTGATTCGCTCCGTAGGCGGGGGGGCGAGCTGCCGCGGCAAGGGCCTTGCTGGGGCTGCCAGAGCCGGCCCCAGCAAGGATCTTGCTGGGGAAAACCGCTTCGTTCCCCTTGCTCTTCGTGGTCTTGTTCTTGGTGTCGCTCCAGTCTTCATCGAGCTTCAGTCTTGCCCCGACTTGCCTCCCTTGCCATGCTTGGTGCGATGGCCCCGTGGCTCAGACTGCCCGTGCATAGTCATAGGGGTACAAAAAGTGTACCCCTCTTTTTGTACACCGACACGATGGGACTGATATGATCAACTCAGTGGGACCAATTTCCTTAGGGTTAGGGCAAAACGTAATCTCGGTGGGACCGATTACACAAACTCAGTGGGACCGGTTTTGGTGATGAGCTTAAAGAGAGTTGGTCAAGCAAACTCGGTGGGACCGATTCGCTCGTTTTGGTGAGACCGAAACGTTACAAAGAGGAAACAGAGAGTTTACATTGTGTACTCAGTGGGACCGATCGCTCATCTCGGTGAGACCGAAATGTTACGAAGGGAAATAGAGAGTTTGCAATCCCATCTCGGTGAGACGAGATCCCTTTTGGTGAGACCAAAATGCTTAGGGTTTAGTGGCAGTGGCTATGTCAAATGAACTCGGTGGCACCAGATAGATCTTTTCAATGGGTGATACGTCTCCAATGTATCTATAATTTTTATTGTTCCATGCTATTATATTATCCTTCTAGGATGTTTTATGGGCTTTTATATACACTTTTATATGATTTTTGGGACTAACCTATTAACCCAGAGCCCAGTTCCAGTTTCTGTTTTTTCCTTGTTTTAGAGTATCGCAGAAAAGGAATATCAAACGGATCCCAATTGACCTGAAACTCAACGAAGGATGTTTTTGGACCATAAGAAGCCCCGAGAGTACCAGAGGAGGACTAAAAGGTCCACGGGCTGCCCACGAGGGTAGGGGGCGCGCCCACCCCCCTGGGCGTGCCCCCTGCCTTGTGGACAGCTCGGAGACCCCCTTTACTTGTCCCCGACTCCAACACCTCCTATATATACTGAAACCTCCGAAAAGTAACCTAGATCGGGAGTTCCACCGCCGAAAGCCTCTGCTGCCATCGAAAGCCAATCTAGACCCATTCTGGCACCCTGCCTGAGGGGGGGGGGAATCCCTCTCCGGTGGCTATCTTCATCATCCCGGCGCTCTCTGTGACGGGGAGGGAGTAGTCCACCCTCGGGGCTGAGGGTATGTACTAGTAGCTATGTGTTTGATCTCTCTCTGTATCGACCACGATCCGAATGGACCGAAGTCTTTGTGTTTCAGTGTCATCCCTGGATCGGTAATGCTGACACACACAGTACTTGAAGGATTTATAAATGAGTGGCAATCACACCCTTATTACATCGAGTGTCTCCAAAGAGAACTTATTACAAAAGTCTATGGCTTAAGGCCATCTAACAAAATAACAGCGGAAGGCTTGGAAGATAAGTGAGTCCATCAACTCCAACGGCATAGCTGAGTGCATGACTAGCGACCTAGAACATCTTACTCCTCATCTGAAAAGTCTGCAATGTAACATGTTGCAGCCCGAAGACGGGTCAGCACATGGAATATGCTGGCAAGATAAAACAGTAGAATGCAAGTAATAGAATATAGGCTAAAACTATATGCATATTTGGCTGGTGGAGGCTCTAAGGTTAAAGTTTTTGCATAAAGCCAATTTTTCCCTACAACAAAGGAATAAATTTTATTTTAACTATCATGGTAGTTGAAACATCATTGAGAAGGTACCTCCAACTCAATCCCAATTAAAGTAATCATTAACCCAACAAATTAATTTTAGAGTGATGAGATCAACCAATAATTCAAGTATGAGATACTCAAGATTGTCCATAACCGGGGACACGGCTAATCTTGATCAGTTTGTACACTCTGCAGAGGTTTCTGCACTTTTCCCCACAATACTCGATCTCCTCCGTTGGATTTCTCGCACTGCATGGTGTTTGAGAAACGGATGACCGAGACACAGTCTTTCAGAAACATTTACTCTTTACCCCGGGTGGACCCGTACACCTACTTTCCGCTACATCTGCTAGTCCACCACTGAAAGAGCTCACACAACTTACTCATACTATGCCAAAGCCCATAATGGCGTTGTGGCTGCACACGAAAGTTTCTAGCATGAATAGTTATATGATCCCTTTGACCCTGAGTGGCATTCCATAGGACAATCACACGGAACCCCGGGATTTCCTAGGACAACACTGGATTCTCGAGGTGCCCTGCAACCAATCCACCCAGATGTGTATTCAAGTAGCCACCTTAAGTTGAACCATTAATTAACAACTCACATCTATCACGGATATTCTCTCAAACCCAAAGCACGTCTATGAGCATAGCTTGATAACCTAAGCATAGCGTAGAAGTAACTCACAAGGGTTTGAAAGAAAAAAAATGCAGGTAATAGGTTCTACCTCAATCTTCTTCCCAGACCCACAAGTTAAGAAGTCCTACTCATGCAGTGTGTGAGGGTTTGATCTAATGCATAAAAGCAGGGTAATAAAGGGGTATGATCAAAGTGTTACTTGCCTTGCTGATGAGTCGCAAAACCTAGAGACTCATAGTAGCACGCTTCACAGTCTGGGTATTCTATCGCAAGAAAACAATAGCATACATAAGCAATCAAGCAAAGATGCACAAACAAAACTCCAAATAAGAAGATCTAACCAGAAAGTTCAACTTAAGAACTCCGGTTTGCAAAAAGAATCAAATCGAACGAAGCAACGAAACTCAAACTGCGAAAGAAATGAGATTCGTTTACTAGATTGATCTAGGGTCAAATTTTACAGTAACAAAACCTTGTTCAAGTTGGTTAAACGGACAGAGGGCGTCGAGACGAAGATCTGGGATTTTGAATCACCTGATTCTGACTCTCGAACGAAAAGAAAAACGAAAAACAAGATCAGGGCAGAAATCGCGATCGAAAATAATCGCGGATAAATACCCCGAAAAAGAAAAACGGATGAACAGGCTAACGAATGAACATTCGCTGTCTGTAACTAACGGGCGGACAACGTTCGTTAAAACGAACGTACGAACATGAGTTGTTAGTATCGGGCGAGTCCAAGAAAACTGCGGATCTCTCCAACTAAAGTGGGTGCCAACCACTCAGTGACTGCGTGCATTTTGACGGGGTCCACCGCTATACCTTCTCCTGATAAAACATGCCCTAAAAATCCAACTTCCTTCAACCAAAACTCGCATTTGCTAAACTTGGCATACAACTGATGTTCTCTGAGCTTCTCCAGTACCAAACGCAAATGCTCCGCGTGTTACTCTTCGTTCTTCGAGTACACCAAGATATCATCGATGAATACCATGGCAAACTTATCCAAGAACTCCATGAACACCTTATTCATCATACTCATGAAATAGGCAGGGGCGTTAGTCAATCCAAATGACATAATCGTATACTCATATAGCCCATACCTTGTGGTGAAGGCTGTCTTAGGTATGTCCTTCTCTCAGATCTTCAACTGGTGGTATCCAGATCGTAGATCTATCTTGGAGAATACTTTCGCTCCTTGTAGTTGGTCGATTAGATCATTGATCATTGGCAGCGGGTACTTATTCTTAATAGTCACTTCATTCAATGATCGATAATCATCGACCATTGTTAAAGATCCAGCCTTCTTCTCGACCAAAAGCACTGGGTCTCCCCACGGTGATGAACTCCGGCGAATAAATCCTTTCTCCAATAACTCCTTAATCTGCTTCTTGATCTCCTCCAGATCATTCGCTGGCATCCGGTATGGTCTCTTCGATATAGGTCCGGTGCCAGGCAATAGTCCAAACAAAAACTCAATATCCCTATCCGGTGGCATGCCAGGTAGCTCCTCTGGAAAAACATCCGGGCACTCCTTTACTACGGACACTTCCTCCTAAACAACTCCTGTGAGAGAATGTACTTTGTGTCCTTACAGGAGAATTCCTAGATGCATACTTGATCCTTTTTCCCTCCGGGGTGGTAAGCAAAATAGACTTACTGGCACAATCGACGTTCCCTCCATACTTCGATAGCCAATCCATACCTAATATTACATCCAATCCTTGTGACTCCAAAACTATTAGGTCTGAGGGGAAAACATGTTGTCCAATGGTCAATGGCATCTAGAAACATCCTTGATTTGCCATATATTCCGCTCCGGGTGAACTTACTAACATGGGGGTCATAAGGACTCTGATGGGCAGCTTATGCCTATTTTTGAATCCCCTTGAAATGTATGAATGCGATTGATAACCCTCAACCGTAAGGGATCGAGATAGTCCTCGCGAGTAAGAATAACCCAATTTATTGATTCGACACATGGGGAGCCAAAGAGTATTTATAAGCTTTGACAGTTGAGTTGTCAATTCAACCGCACCTGAAATATACTTACTTGCAACAAAAGAAAAGTGGTAACGGTGATATGATAGTGATGATGGTGATAGTAAAAGTAAACAGCGAAAGTAAATAGCAAAAGTAGCAACTAGTGACCAGCAGGATTTAAAACACTGTAGGCTAGGGAGATGGATGGTTGGGCGCTGCATGGATGAGATATATCATGATTCTAACTTGGGGGAAGGCACACGGAAAAGTAATGATCATCTAGGCAAATATCAAACATTAGGCATGTATCCCGTAGGTAGTTGTACGTGCTTGCAATAAGAACTTGCACAACATCTTTTGTCCTACCATCCCGCTACGAACGGGGCCAAAAGGAACTTATGGAGATTAAGGTGCTCCTGTCAAAGAGCACCGGAACAAAGCAATAAACTCAATGGATACATGTAATCCTCAAACTACGGACCATCCCCTTTGGTGTCCCAAGCTGTCACTTTTGGGATTGCCGGTTCCGAACCGTAATAGGTGCAAACAACTCATAGATAGGATCAAGAACACAAATATATTCATGCAAACACATATGGTTCAGATCTGAAATCATGGCACTCGGGCCCTAAGTGACAAGCATTAAGAATAACAAGTTGAAGCAAAGATGATAAACACCATAGTAGATGATAGGCAACATGCCCCCAACGATCTGACAAACTATTACATGATCTAACTCATCCAATCCCTACCACCCCCTTTGCCTACAGCAGGGGATTACTCACACATGGAAGGAGAAGTCATGGAGGGAGGATGGAGTGGTGATGATGATGACGATGGCGACGATCTCCCCTCTCCAGAGGCCAAATCAACCTCCAGATTAGCCCTCCCGAAGAAGAACAGAGGGTGGCGGTGGCTCCGCGACGAAAACTGGGAAAAGAACTTCTGATCTGTGATTTTTCCGTCACGAGCTAAAATACGTGTCAAAGTAGGGCACCAGGGGAGGTGGGGCCCACCCAGGCGGCCTCCCGGCGCGGCCAGGGGGTGGGCCGCGCCACCAGGGCGCCTGGAGCCCCCCTGGCCCCCCTCTGGCCCCTCTTCTGGCACGAGGTTCCTTCGGGTGCGTGGATTTTCTGTGATTTTTCGTGGAATTTTCTGAGATAACTAAAAATCCATTTTCCTGCACACAATAAAACCATACAGGCAACTCTGCTGAAAACAGCGTCAGTCCGGGTTAGTTTAGTTCAAATCATGCAAGAATGGGGTCAAAACAATATCAAACGTGTTTGGAAAAGTAGATACGTTTGAGACGTATCAACTCCCCCAAGCTTAGCATATTGCTTGTCCTCAAGCAATTCAATTCAACGAACTGGACGCGACAAAGAAAACTTTGACAAACTATTTTGCTTCATTAGATGTATATAAGCATGTACTACGAAAAGAGTCTAACAAGTATTGAAACAATGCTATGAGGACAATGCACGGAGCGATCCTTCTTTAAAGTGACCAATCACAAATACCTAAAAGTAAATAATACACTACTGAAAATCAAGACAAGATTACATTGCACATAGCTTGAGCATATTAGGGTGGTATCTCGCTGGCCTCCATGAGTGAAGCAAAACATAAATGCAGAAACTCCTCCAGAGTTTTAAAGGAGACTAGAACTAAGAATTTCAGAATAAATAATATCACAAGCATGCAGAAGACAATGTAATACTTTGGGACAATGCACATTACACTCAGAATGACAATTATGCTCTCCTAGTTGGTGCTTTGAAGAAAGAAGGTGGAGACTCTCGAACCGTGGCTTTTGTTGGCAAAGTTGAAAACCCGTGGTCGGAAACAAAAACTAAACATGTACCAGAGCTCTTGGTTTTAAAAATAGAGGTAATAATTTTTTTTAGAATATGCATATTTCGTCAACGAATGCTAGCAGATAACTCAATCACTTCTTGAGCTGGACAAGTTTCGAGGAACGGCTCCCGCATGAGGACGATCACATCCTCTTAATCTCCTTTGTTTATCACTGCCAAAGTTTTCTGATTTCTCATGAACAAAGCGTGAAGGAGGGTTTGTTTGTTGTATAATTTTTAATGAGCCGGGCGCACTCTATGCCAGTTCCTTCTCGTATTATGGGTTTGCACATTAAACATGCAATCTCGGGGTGAAGCTTGTCCAACTTAAAAAGATCATGAATTAACTACTACTTCCTCAAGAGCTAAAACAGAGGCACAAAAGAGAAATGCTTTTTTGAATAATTACGAGATGGTACATGAAAGTCTTCGTTACGAATGGCAGGTAAATACCATGTATAGGAAGGTATGGTGGACTCATATGGCATAACTGGTTTAAAGGATTTTGGATGTACAAGCAGTCAGTCCGCTTAGTACAGGCGAAGGTTAGCAATAGACTGGGAGCGACCAACTAAAAGAGCAATGACGGTCATAATCATGCAGAGCGACAAAGCAACATTGAATCAGGCATGGAAGTTATATAACTATTCTAAAACTCAAAGATTATCAAGGCAGAGCAGACTTTTTAGTCTTAAACATGTGTAAACATGTGCCAAGTCAATCCCAAAATTCTCCAAAGGGAAATACCACCTTAGTATACCGAACTATGAACAGTGCAATACATGTAAATCATTTCAATAACACATTATATACTCTAGCTATTCGAAACTAGCCACAAGGAAAGCATGAATCATTGGGAGAGCATTGTAAACATAGCACTATGTCGCTACAAGCTGGTCTCTAGATCATAAGTACAGGCATATGTACAAAAGTAGAAACAAGAAGAGTTCATACCGGTCTTCCTTGTTGCTTCCCTTTAGTTGATCTTTGTCATTACTGCCTCGTCGCTTGCACGATCGAACGTAGGAAATATGATTAAATGCCATCACGGACTCGAGCTGAACTCTGAAAACAAAGCAAACTAAAGAGAGAAAGGAATTTTTTTGGATTATTTCAAAGGTTGAACGAAAGCAAAATAAAGAGAAAATCTTTTTGTTGTTTTTGCAAAGATAGAAATAAAGAAGAACGGGAAAAAACTTCGGAAAGTTCAAAGCGAATAAAATGGATAATACAATGGAAAAGTGAGAGGGGCACGTACTCCCCCAAGCTTAGGCTTTTGGCCTAAGTTGGTAGCAGCTACTGCCCCCAGGAGCCTCCTGCTCCGGGGGTATGGTGGTGAGTCCAAGGGTCGTAAAAGGATGCTGGCGCGTACATCGAACTCCTCGGGGTCTTCCACGAGGAAGGGTCCGTATGCCAAGCAGAGGAAGACCCTTCACCAAACTTGGTGGTGGTTTCTTCCTGAAAAGGTGGTAACTCACCGTGCTCCTCCTCGTCGGGCACAACCCCCTCCATGGGGTTATGAAACTGATGCTGGGCCATGAACTCATCGAACTGAATAACATCAAAGGACCATCCGTTCCTGCGAGAAAAATCAAACAAAAGAGGTGCAGGTAGACGGATCTCGCGTTCCGCGGTAGTTCCGAAACACAAGGTATAAACAAGACTATCAAGCTCAAAAGTCATGGTAACAAACTTATGCCTTTTCATAGCAGCAAGATCAAAGCTTAAATAAGTAAAAGGATTATCATCAGGGTGTGGGGTTCCTCCAAGATGTTCTAAGATAAGTGTGGCATAAACGCCACCATATAAGTCTCCCTTGTTACCGTTCATAGCAAGGCGTCGAGCAATTAAGGCACCCAGATTATAATCAGACCTCCCTGAGAGGGCGGCTGCCAGGATAGCAATATCCGGCGCAGAAGTGTTGCTCGTGTTGTCACGAGCTAACACCCCTCTAGCAACATAATATGCAAAATACCTGAGGTGAGGGAATAGAATGCTGGAGATCTTTGACCGATGAATATCCCTCGTACCCATGCTGCAGAGAGAGTTGAAGACGGTTTTCAGCTCGGAGGGCTGAGAGGTCATCCTAGCCGTCCTCCCAACGTTTGGCACACCTATTATTTCACAAAACTTTCCCAAAGGCATGGTGATAAGATCATTGTAAATTTTAAACTCAATAGCACCTGAATCAGGATTATATCTAAAACTGTTAATGAAACTGGAGGTGAGTTTTTGATACTGAGTAACACGGCACGTGACGAGCCGTGTCAGACCTGCATTAGCACAAAGATTATAAAACTCATCCTTGATTCCCGCAGCTTCAAGGAATTCATCACATGGAAACGTCATAGCACGTGCTGGACTTGTGTCTTCCAACAACTCTAGGGGCACATGATCTTCATTATAGCTCACCCTAGCAGTCGAGGATGAAGCTGCGGCTCTAGTAACTCGATCGGAGTGCGTGGGCCTCCTCTTCTCAAGCCACCCCTTTGCCCTTCCTAACAAACTGATTTCTGAAATTTTTGGCAAATTACAAAAACAAGGATTAAAACAAGGTGGGTTAAGGCAAACTACTCAACTTACTTGCCCAAGGCATAAACTTGCATCAAAACTTGGAAAAAAACTTTCTACACATGCATGCAAGCTCATCTATACAGCACCAAGAACTACTAAATACTCACAAATGAAGCCACCAATCAGAAATCTAATTGGAGGGGTGGAGGAGTCACATACCAGGGAGTATTTGTTCAAAATCTCAGCTCAAATGATAGGCTGTAGAGAGAGATCGAAGAATCGCCTCCAAGAGCAGCAAGAACGCAAGAACAAGTGCAGAACTCGCGTTTTTGGAGAGAAAGAGAGAGGGAGGAAGAAGACTTACCTGGAGGGGGGCCTTGTGGGCCCCAGGCGCCCTGTGGGCGCGGCCAGGGGGCATGCCGCGCCAGCTGGCCGCCTGGGCCACTGGTGGGTCCCCCTGGCTGGCCCCAGGTACCTCTGGGTCACTCCCGTCATGGAAATTTTTATTTTTATTTTTCTGGAATTTTTCTGAAAACTTCACTGTTGAAATTTTTTCGAAGTTCAAAAAGCTGCAAGACTTTCTGAAAACTTAAAGTGGTGATTAGTATTGTGAAGCTTCAAAACATAAACATTGGTACAGCAAAGAGAACAAAAACTAAAACAAATGAAAACATAACAAGCTCAACTTTTTATCTATATAAATCATGTTTATTAGTAAGGTTGATCAAGTCTTACCAACAAACAGGCGATATATAGAGCAAAAAGTCTCACCTCTTACGAAGTAATCACTGAACCTTTACTTTGATGGACATTGTCCCCACCATAATAGTTTTGTATTTGTGATGCACATGTAGTGGACAGTTCCATTCTCCAATTTTCACGGTCTCGGTATTTTCTATAGAGTTGAAGGCATGCCTCCTGTCGGTCTTCTTTGGAAAATACACCATGTGTTCTTTATCATTCACATTGAAGGTAACCTTTCCTTTATTGCAATCAATAATAGCACCTGCGGTGTTAAGAAAAGGTCTACCAAGAATAATGGACATGCTCCCATCCTCGGGCATGTCAAGCACAACAAAATCAGTAAGAATCAAACAATTAGCAACTTCTACTGGAACATCCTCACAAATAACTATCGGAACGGCGGTTGACTTGTCAGCCATCTGAAGAGAGATATCTGTAGGAATTAGTTTCTCTAAACAAAGCCTCTTGTAAAGAGAGAGAGGCATAACACTCACTCCTGCACCAAGATCACATAAAGCAGTTTTGACATAATTATTCTTTATGGAGCAAGGAATGGTGGGTATACCTGGATCACCAAGCTTCTAAGGAATCTTGCCACTGAAAGAGTAGTTAGCAAGCATAGTAGATATTGCTTCATTAGGAACTTTTCTTTTATTAGTGACAATATCTTTCATATATTTTGAATAGGGAGGTAACTTAATAGCATCAGTCAACGGGATTTGAAGAAAAAGAGGTTTAATCCACTCACAAAACTTATTGTAATGCTCTTCTTCTTTAGATTTGAGAGACTTACCTGGAAAGGGCATGGGTTTCTGTACCCATTATTCTCTTTCCTTCCCATGTCTTCTTGAGACAAAGTCTTCTCTAGTGTACCTATTACATTTGTCAGGTGCTTCTTCTTCTCGAACTTCAGGCGGATCATTCTTCTCATTATCCTTACCTTCAGGTTCAGCATCGTCTTCAGTCTCAGCATCGGAGATAGATACACTGTTGGGATCAACAGCTGGTTCTTCATCTGTAATAGGATCATTGGAATTGTCAGCCTCCTTATGTTTCTTCTTCTTCTTTTTTGGAGAGCCAACAATTTCTTCTTCCTGCATTTGAGAATCTTGCTCGATTCTCCTCGGATGCCCCTCTGGATAGAGAGGATCTTGAGTGCTAGTTCCTCCTCGGGTCTTAATCCCGAAGGCCTGCAAATCATCTTGTTTGGCATTGTCAGCAAGCAAATCTTTTTGCACATTAGAAATTTGTTCAAGCTGAGTTTGAACCATATGAAAATGCTTCACAAGACATTGAACATCATTAACTGTTCTACCTAGAACATCAAGCGAACTTTTGATAGCAAGGGAATTATCATGCAATTGACTTTGTATCCTCTCATTAAAATGATTTTGTTTCATAATAAAATTATCAAACTCATCTAAACATTGATCAGGAGGCTTACCATGAGGGATGTCACTTGCGTTGAAATCTAAAAGAGAGTGTACCTCTACCATAGGAGGGTGAGTGGTAGGCTCACACAGCTTCTCAATAGGGGGTAGATTCTTCACGTCTTCAGCTTTAATACCTTTCTCTTTAATAGACTTCTTTGCTTCTCGCATATCTTCGGGGCTTAGAACAAACATGCCCCTCTTCTTTGGTGGTGGAGGTGGTTCAGGGCAGACCAATCTTCATGGTTTTTGGCAATCCTGCCCATCAAATCCTCTGCTTCGTCCGGTGTTCTTTTCCTGAAAACACAACCAGCACAACTGTCCAAATAGGACCTGGATTCATTAGTTAGACCAGCATAAAATATATCGATTAATTCATTCTGAGGGACTCCATGTCCTGGTCTAGCCCGGATCAGACTACAGTACCTCCCCCAAGCTTTAGGGAGGTGCTCATCCTGCAACTGTTTAAAGTTATAAATTCTTTGTAAAGCAGCATGTTGCATGTGAGCAGGAATGTACTTATCAACAAAAGAGTAAGCAAAGTCTTGAGGACTCTTAATGGAACCGCATGGGAGTGAATCATACCATGCTTTAGCACCTTCCTTCAAGGAGAAAGGAAGAAGATTGGTCACATAAAAGTATCGTATCTTCTCATTCGTGTTAAACAAGCCACCCAACTCACCGAGTTTAGTCAGGTGTGCAATAGCATCATCATTTTCTCTGCCATAAAAGGGGTCAGCTTCAACCATAGGTATAAGTGAAAGATCAACAGAGAAATCATAATCAGGATCATCAATGCATATAGGAGATGTAGCAAATTCAGGATCAGGAACGGTTTTGTTCTTCAAAGAGTGTTTTTCAAACAGCTTCTAATAACTTCAGGGTCAGAGCCGGCAAACTCTGTCAGTTCCCTACATAAATCTTCATCAAGCATATAGTAATCATCATCAAGGAGTCTCTCCTTGAGTTTACTCAAATCAGGATAATCGTAAGTTCCACCAATAGGGTAGCGAGTAACAGGAATTTCAATTCCAGACTTTTTTGCAGCAGCAGCGATCTGTTTCTCAAGAGCATAACCAAGTGAACTAATATCATCAAGAGTAGTGGAAGCATCATCAAGAGTATCGGACATAGTAACAGATTCAGTAGGAGCATCATGTGGTGGCGGTGAGGCAAACTTACTCATAACAGAAGGTGAATCAAGTGTAGCACTAGTGCTCAGAACAGTACCTCTTCTTGTAGTGGATAATAAGATCGGAACCTTAGGGTCTCCTTTCTTACCCATAGCGGATGAAGTGCAGCAGGTAGGATACTTCAAGTAGACTTGTAAATATTGCTATGCTCCCCGGCAACGGCGCCAGAAAACGGTACTTGATAACCCTCAACCATAAGGGATCGAGATAGTCTTCGCGGGTAAGAATAACCCAATTTATTGATTCGACACACGGGGAGCCAAAGAGTATTTATAAGCTTTGACAGTTGAGTTGTCAATTCAACCGCACCTGAAATATACTTACTTGCAACAAAAGATAAGTGGTAACGGTGATATGATAGTGATGATGGTGATAGTAAAAGTAAACGCGAAAGTAAATAGCAAAAGTAGCAACTAGTGACCAGCATGATTTAAAACACTGTAGGCTAGGGAGATGGATGGTTGGGCGCTGCATGGATGAGATCTATCATGATTCTAACTTGGGGCAAGGCACACGGAAAAGTAATGATCATCTAGGCAAATATCAAACATTAGGCATGTATCCCGTAGGTAGTTGTACGTGCTTGCAATAAGAACTTGCACAACATCTTTTGTCCTACCATCCCGCTACGAACGGGGCCAAAAGGAACTTATGGAGATTAAGGTGCTCCTGTCAAAGAGCACCGGAACAAAGCAATAAACTCAATGGATACATGTAATCCTCAAACTACAAACCATCCCCTTTGGTGTCCCAAGCTGTCACTTTTGGGATCGCCGGTTCCGAACCGTAATAGGTGCAAACAACTCATAGATAGGATCAAGAACACAAATATATTCATGCAAACACATATGGTTCAGATCTGAAATCATGGCACTCGGGCCCTAAGTGACAAGCATTAAGAATAACAAGTTGAAGCAAATATGATAAACACCATAGTAGATGATAGGCAACATGCCCCCAACGATCTGACAAACTATTACATGATCTAACTCATCCAATCCCTACCACCCCCTTTGCCTACAGCAGGGGATTACTCACACATGGAAGGAGAAGTCATGGAGGGAGGATGGAGTGGTGATGATGATGACGATGGCGACGATCTCCCCTCTCCGGAGGCCAAATCAGCCTCCAGATTAGCCCTCCCGAAGAAGAACAGAGGGTGGCGGCGGCTCCGCGACGAAAACTGGGAAAAGAACTTCTGATCTGGGATTTTTCCATCACGAGCTAAAATACGGGTCAAAGTAGGGCACCAGGGGAGGTGGGGCCCACCCAGGCGGCCTCCCGGCGTGGCCAGGGGGTGGGCCGCGCCACCAGGGTGCCTGGAGCCCCCCTGGCCCCCCTCTGGCCCCTTTTTTGGCACCAGGTTCCTTCGGGTGCGTGGATTTTCTGTGATTTTTCGTGGAATTTTCTGAGATACCTAAAAATCCGTTTTCCTGCACACTATAAAACCATACAGGCAACTCTGCTGAAAACAGCGTCAGTCCGGGTTAGTTTAGTTCAAATCATGCAAGAATGAGGTCAAAACAATATCAAAAATGTTTAGAAAAGTCGATACGTTTGAGACGTATCAGCGATGCATCAGTATCGAAAAGAACTATTGCGGTAAATAACTTAACCAAAAACTTATCGACAACAACATCTGGTTGCTCTTCAACCTCCTCCACGGTCACGTGGTTCACTTGTCCTTTATTGAATGGGTTGGGCTTCTTCCCGGCGCTTCCATTACGGTTCCCATTCTTAGCTTCAGGGCACTCCGTGGCATAGTGTCCATTCTTCCCGCACTTGAAACATGTGACGTGGCTTAAATCCCTCTTGTCGGGTGTGGATGGATTGGAGCGGTTCTGATTATTGGTGGCTCCATTCCCATTCCCATTCTTGGAGCCATTGTGGTTGTGAGAACTTCCTCAAGTGTGGGTGTGGCTTCAATGGTTATGGGTGTATCCTCCCGGATTCGGAGTGAATCGGGGCTTCTGCTGGGCTCCAGAATTATTCCTTACTTGTCCATACTTCCTCTTGTGGCTCTCAATCTGCTGCTGCTTCCCTTCAATCATAAGAGCCTTATCTACCAACTCCTGGTAGTTGTTGAAGGTTGCCACCTTCAACTGTACGCTCATCTCATCATTTAGCCCTTCCATAAACCTCTCCTGCTTAGCGGAATCTGTGGCCACATCATCTGGGGCATAACGAGATAGGGTACTAAACTCATCTACGTACTGAGATACAATACGATTTCCTTGGCGCAAGTTGCGAAACTTCTGCTTCTTCATGCTCATAGCTCCAGTTGAGACATGTGCAGTGCTAAAAGCTTGCTGAAACTGATCCCAAGTGACTTGGCTATAGGGAAAGTGGTTGTGTAATTATTCCACCATGCTGCTACTGGTCTAGACAACTGGTGTGCGGCAAATCGCACCTTCTCAGCATCCGTGCAATTGGCGGTGGTCAAATCCCTTCCAATCTTGCACAGCAAGTCATCAGCAACGATTGGTTCAATGCTGCTAGCAAACACCGGTGAATGCAACCTTAAGAAACGTGTCAGGTTGTCCACGGGTGGTGGTGGTGGTGGAGGGTTATTGTTGTTGTTCTGGTTGTTCTGAGTGTTCTGGACCAGAAGTTGCATCAAAGTGTTCTCCTGCTGGATCAACTAAGTGAGCTCAGGGGGGAAACTCAAATCCGGGCTCACGTCTTGGAGGCATCTGATGGGTGTAGAGGGAAGAGATTAGAATAGAAAATGAGGTCTAAGGGAAAATCACTACCCATATGCACATGATACAAACACAATCATATCACAACAATCAATTTTCAAACAAGGGCTTACAAAGATCTAACTAACATTACAAAAGTGCTCTAAATTCTACTTTGTGGGGGATAACTACTAGTCACAGGGTTGTCATCTAGAAATTTTGATCGGCGGAAGACCATGATGTCTGCTCCAGCTTCATCTTCATAGTCTTCGTCATCACTATCATCGGGATCTGAATCTGTGTCGTCGATGATGATGTAGTCTTCAGAACGAATCTCCTTGGGTTCTTCTTCCTCTTCTTCTCCTCCTGGTGCTGGATCTCCCATGAATACTCCTAGCTTCCTCGTCAAATCATCATTCTTCTCCACAAGTATCAACATCTCCTCCTCGTATCCGTCACGTGTAGACTTGAGTTCCTCTTCTAGCTCCAAGCTCCTGGTTAGTGCCTACTTCAAATCTATCATCCCTGCGCACATCTGGTGCTCCTGTCGACGAATGTGCTGGTTTAACTCCTGGATGAACGCTGCAAAGGACATGTCCTTCCGGGTACTGATCATGTCCCAATGCTCAACTCGGCGTCCACAAATCTGGTAGATAGTGTCCTTCAGCTCCTACTTGTAGACTTCTCCGATCCTTCCCATAGTGATGTGGGCTGCCATGGTCTCCTACTGGATTGATACCTTGGTTCTCAAAAACTGAGGGAAATACTTACGCTACTGTAGTGCATCTCCCTTTCCTCTTTGAGGGAATACAACGCAAGCTCGACAAGTAGCAGATTATAATATCCTTGCAAGTCTCTTCGAATTATTGGTTTGATTCGGCCTACTAGATCTATAATTCTTGCAATGGGAGAAGTGCTTGGATTTGGGTTGCATCTTGCGGTGTCCTTTCCCAGTCACAGTAGAGGCAGCAAGGCACGCATAGTATTGTTGCCATCGAGGATAAAAAGATGGGTTTTATATCATATTGCTTGAGTTTACCCCTCTACATCATGTCATCTTGCTTAAGGCATTACTCTATTCTTATGAACTTAATACTCTAGATGCATGTTGGATAGCGGTCGATGTGTGGAGTAATAGTAGTAGATGCAGAATCGTTTCGGTCTACTTGTCACAGACGTGATGCCTATATACAATGCTCATGCCTAGATATTCTCATAACTATGCGCTTTTCTATCAATTGCTTGACAATAATTTGTTCACCCACCGTAGAATTCTGCTATCATGAGAGAAGCCACTTGTGAAACCTATGGCCCCGTGTCTATTCTCATCATATTAATCTTCCATCTACTTTACTTTGCTTTATTTACTTTCTGTTTCTATACCAAAAATACCAAAAATATTATCCTATCCTATCTATCAGATATCACTCTCGTAAGTGACCGTGAAGGGATTGATAACCCCTTATCGTGTTGGCTGCGAGGTTCTTATTTGTTTGTGCAGGTGCGAGGGACTCGCGCGTGGTTTCCTACTGGGTTGATACCTTGGTTCTCAAAAACTGAGGGAAATACTTATGCTACTATGCTGCATCACCCTTTCCTCTTCGAGTGAATACAACGCAAGCTCGAGAAGTAGCAAGAAGAATTTCTGGCGCCGTTGCCGGGGAGATCTACGCAAAAGTCATATACCAAGTACCTATCACAAACCCTTATCCCTCGCACTACATTATTTGCCTCTCGTTTTCCTCTCCCCCACTTCACACTTGTCATTTTATTTGCCCTTCTTTTTTCGTGTGTTTTACCGTTCGCTTGCCTCTTGTTGGCTTGTGTGTTGGATTGCTTGCTTGTCACTATGGCTCAAGACAAGACCAAATTGTGTGACTTCTCCAATACCAGCAATAATGATTTTATTAGCACGCCGACTGCCCCTATCTTAGATGTTGAATCTTGTGAGATCAATGCTTCTCTGTTGAATCTTGTCATGAAAGATTAATTTTCTGGCCTTCCTAGTGAAGATGCCGCTACCCATCTAAACAACTTTGTTGATTTGTGCGATATGCAAAAGAAGAGGGATACGGATAATGATATTGTTAAATTGAAGCTATTTCCATTTTCACTTAGAGATCATGCTAAAACTTGGTTCTCCTCTTTGCCTAGAAATAGTATTGACTCATGGAATAAGTGAAAAGATGCCTTTATCTCTAAGTATTTTCCTCCCGCTAAGATTATATCTCTTAGAAACGATATTATGAATTTTAAGCCACTAGATCATGAGCATGTTGCACAAGCTTGGGAGAGAATGAAATTAATGATACGTAATTGCCCTACACATGCTTTGAACTTATGGATGATTATACAAAACTTTTATGCTGGCTTGAGTTTTGCTTCTAGAAATCTTTTAGATTCGGCCGCGGGGGGGGGGGGGGG
>LR738714.1:77231063-77243001 GCA_902687465.1 Secale cereale
CACACACATATATGATCAAGTATGAATCAGAAACTTCATTGAAAACTAACAAACTATGATCTCGGTCATTGAAGCAATTGCAATTTATCGTAACATCGGAAAGAGTCAAAATAAGAGCTTTTTAGCAAGTCCACATACTCAACTATCATTTAGTCTTTCACAATTGCTCACACTCATGCAATACTTATGGGTATGGAGTTTTAATCAGACACAGAGAAAGATAGGGGCTTATGGTATTGCCTCCCAACCTTTTACCTCAAGGGTAATGTCAACAGTAATAGATCATGATAGCTTACATCCAAGTGGGTATATATGTCAGGATCTCTCCAACACGATGTGCTTGCCAAAGGATAAACTGTAAAAAGGAAAGGTGAAAATCACCATGACTCTTATAAGGTAAGAACAATAGATAGGCCCTTCGCAGAGGGAAGCAGAGGTTGTCATGTGCTTTTATGGTTGGATGTACAAAATCTTAGCGCAAAAAAACGTCACTTTATATTGCCACTTGTGATAGGGACCTTTATTATGCAGTCAGTCACTTTTATTACTTCCATATCACAAGATCGTATAAAGCTTATTTTATCCACACTAATAGATCATACATATATTTAGAGAGTTGCAGCTATGACAACTTACTTGAAGGATCTTACTCAACCCATAGGTAGGTATGGTGGACTCTCATGGCAAAACTGGGTTTAAGGATGTATGGAAGCACAAGTAGTATATGTACTTGGTGCAAGGAGTTTGGCTAGCATGAGGGGGAAAGGCAAGCTCAATATGTTGGATGATCCATGACAATATACTTATTTCAGATATAAGAAGACATAACCCATTACATTGTCTTCCTTGTCCAACATCTACTCTTTAGCATGTCATATTTTAATGAGTGCTCACAATCATAAAAGATGTCCAAGATAGTATATTTATATGTGAAAACCTCTCTTTTACTTCCTATTAATTGCAACGATGACTAAAACTAGGTTTGTCAACTCTCAACAACTTTTATTCATCATATTCTTTATATGTGAAGGCATTACCTTCCATAAGATCAATATGATATCTTTGATATTTTTTATGTTTTCTTTTATTCTCTCATGACCATAGCGAGAGAATCAAGCCCTTGACTCAACACTAATCTTTATTATATAGCTCACGGACTCAATTACAGAGGTAAAGCTCAAAGAGCAAGAGCTCACAACTAGATCATACTAAACTTTATTCTACTAGATCAAGATATTGCCAAAAGGATCAAACTAAGAAAAACGGTAAAGATAGGAGTGTGATGGTGATACAATAAAGGGGCACCTCCCCCAAGCTTGGCAGTTGCCAAGGGGAGTGCCCATACCCATGTGATTATGTCTCTCTCTTCGGGGGTGGTGACGATGGATTTAGAAGTAGTGATGAAGGATCATCATACATCGAGCGTAGGAGATCCTCCAACTTGCGGATTGCTACTTCTCGAGTTTGCGTTGTATTCCCTCGAAGAGGAAAGGGTGATGCAGCACAGTAGTGTAAGTATTTCCCTCATTTTTTGAGAACCAAGGTACCAATCCAATAGGAGACCACAGGCGAGTCCCTTGCACCTGCACAACCAAATAAGAACTTCGGATCCAATGTGATAAGGGGTTGTGATGTCTACTACGCAACCTTCTTCTTGTAGACGTTGTTGGGCCGCCAACTGCAGAGGTTTGTAGGACAGTAGCAAATTTCCCTCAAGTGGATGACCTAAGGTTTATCAATCCGTGGGAGGCGTAGGATGAAGATGGTCTCTCTTAAACAACCCTGCAACCAAATAACAAAGAGTCTCTTGTGTCCCCAACACACCCAATACAATGGTAAATTGTATAGGTGCACTAGTTCGGTGAAGAGATGGTGATACAAGTGCAATATGGATGGTAGATATAGGTTTTTGTAATAAGAAAATATAAAAATAGCAAGGCAACTAGTGGTAAAACTGAGCATAAACGACAGTGCAATGCTAGGAAACAAGGCCTAGGGTTCATACTTTCACTAGAGCAAGTTCTCTCAACAATAATAACATAATTGGATCATATAACTATCCCTCAACATGTAACAAAGAGTCACTCCGAAGTCACTAATAGCGGAGAACAAACGAAGAGATTATGGTAGGGTACGAAACCACCTCAAAGTTATTCTTTCTGATTGATCTATTCAAGAGTCCGTAGTAAAACAGCACGAAGCTATTCTTTCCATTCGATCTATCATAGAGTTCGCACTAGAATAACACCTTAAGACACAAATCAACCAAAACCCTAATGCCACCTAGATACTCCATTGTCACCTCAAGTATCCATGGGCATGATTATACGATATGCATCACACAATCTTAGATTCATCTATTCAACCAACATAAAGAACTTCAAAGAGTGCCCCAAAGTTTCTACCGGAGAGTCAAGACGAAAACATGTGCCTACCCCTATGCATAAGTTCACAAGGTCACTGAACCCGTTTGATCACCAAAACATACATCAAGTAGATCACGTGATATCCCATTGTCACCACAGATAAGCACATGCAAGACATACATCAAGTGTTCTCAAATCCTTAAAGACTCAATCCGATAAGATAACTTCAAAGGGAAAACTCAATTCATCACAAGAGAGTAGAGGGGGAGAAACATCATAAGATCCAACTATAATAGCAAAGCTCACGATACATCAAGATTGTGCCATCTTAAGAACATGAGAGAGAGAGAGATAAAACACATAGCTATTGATACATACCCTCAGCCCCGAGGGTTAACTACTCCCCCTGGTCATGGAGAGCGGCGGGATGATGAAGATGGCGACCGAAGAGGGATTCCCCCCTCCGGCAGGGTGCCAGAACGGGTCTAGATTGGTTTTCAGTGGCAACAGAGGCTTTCAGCGGCGAAACTCCCCATCTAGGTTATTTTCCGGAGGTTTCTATATATATCTAGGAGGTGTTGGAGTCGGTGTAAAGGGGACCTTCGGGCTGTCCACGAGGCAGGGGGCGCGCCTAGGGGGTGCGCCCCCTACCCTCGTGGGCAGCCCGGGAACCTTCTGGTCCCCCTCCGGCACTTCCTGGGCTTCTTCTTGTCAAAAAATAACCTCCGTTGAGTTTCAGGTCAATTGGGCTCCGTTTGATATTCCTTTTCCGCGATTCTCTAAAACAAGAGAAAAACAAAAACTCGCACTAGGCTCTGGGTTAATAGGTTAGTCCCAAAAATCATATCAAAAGTGTATATAAAAGCCCATAAAACATCCTAGGAGGATAATATAATAGCATGGAACAATAAAAAATTATAGATACGTTGGAGACGTATCAGGCATCCCCAAGCTTAATTCCTGCTCGTCCTCAAGTAGGTAAATGATAAAACAGAATTTTTGATGTGGAATGCTACCCAACATAATTCTCAATGCAATTTTCTTTATTGTGGCATGAATGTTCAGATCTGAAAGATTCAAGACAAAAGTCTATATTGACATAAGAATAATAATACTTCAAGCATACTAACAAATAAATTATGTCTTCTCAAAATAACATGGCTAAAGAAATTTCATCCCTACAAAAACATATAGTTTGGCTATGCTCCATCTTCATCACACAAAATACTCAAATCATGCACAACCCCGGTTTCAGCCAAGCAATTGTTTCATACTTAATTTTGTTCAAGCTTTTTCAACTTTCACGCAATACATGAGCGTGAGCCATGGACATAGCACTATGTGGAATAGAGTGGTGGTTGTGGAGAAGACAAAAGAGTAAGATGGTCTCACATCAACTAGGCGTATCAATGGGCTATGGAGATGCCCATCAATAGATATCAATGTGAGTGAGTAGGGATTGCCATGCAACGGATGCACTAGAGTTATAAATATATGAAAGCTCAACAAAAGAAACTAAGTGGGTGTGCATCCAACTTGCTTGCTCACAAAGACCTAGGGCATTTGAGGAAGCCCATCGTTGGAATATACAAGCCAAGTTCTATAATGAAAATTCCCACTAGTATATGAAAGTGACAAAACAAGAGACTCTCTATCATGAAGATCAAGGTGCTACTTTGAAGCACAATGTGGAAAAAGATAGTAGCATTGTCCCTTTTTTCTTTTTCTTGTTTTCTCCTTTTTTTGGCCTTTTGTTTGGCCTTTCCTTCTTTTTTCCTTTTTTTCTTCTTTTTTTCTTTTGGACAATGCTCTAATAATGATGATCATCACACTTCTATTGATATTACAACTCGATACTAGAACAAAGTATGACTCTATATGAATGTCTCCGGTGGTGTACCGGGATGTGCAATGAATCAAGAGTGACATGTATGAAAAATTATGCATGGTGGCATTGCCACAAATATGATGTCAACTACATGATCATGCATGGCAATATGACAATGATGAAGCGTGTCATAATAAACGGAACGGTGGAAAGTTGCATGGCAATATATCTCGGAATGGCTATGGAAATGCCATGATAGGTAGGTATGGTGGCTGTTTTGAGGAAGGTATATGGTGGGTGTATGGTACCTGCGAAAGTTGCGCGGTACTAGAGAGGCTAGCAATGGTGGAAGGGTGAGAGTGTGTATAATACATGGACTCAATATTAGTCATAAAGAACTCACATACTTATCGCAAAAATCTACAAGTCATCAAAACAAAGTACTACATGCATGCTCCTAGAGGAAGGGTTGGTAGGAGTTAACCATCGCGCGATCCCGTCCTCGACACAAAGGATGACACTCAATGAAATACCTCATGTTTCAAATTTGTCACACAATGGTTACCATACGTGCATGCTACGGGACTTGCAAACCACAACACAAGTATTTCTCAAATTCACAACTACTCTACTAGCATGACTCTAATATCACCATCCTCATATCTCAAAACAATCATCAAGTATCAAACTTCTCATAATATTCAATGCACTTTATATGAAAGTTTTTACTATTACCAACTTGGATGCCTATCATATTAGGACTAATTCATAACCTAAGAAAATTACCATGTTGTTCTAAAAGACTCTCAAAATTATATAAGTGAAGCGTGAGAGTTCATCTATTTCTTCAAAATAAAACCACCACCTTGCTCTAAAAGATATAAGTGAAGTACTAGAGCAAATGACAAACTACTCCAAAAGATATAAGTGAAGATCAATGAGTAGTTGAATAATTATGTAACTATGTGAAGACTCTATAACCTTTAAGAATTTCAGATCTTGGGATATTATTCAAACAGCAAGCAAAACAAAATAAAATAAATTGACACTCCAAGCAAAACACATATCATGTGGTGAATAAAAATATAGCCTCAAGTAAAGTTACCGATGAACGAAGACGAAAGAGGGGATGCCTTCCTCGGGCATCCCCAAGCTTAGGATTTTGTTTGTCCTTGAATATTACCTTGTGGTGCCATGGGAATCCCCAAGCTTAGGATCTTGCCACTCCTTATTCCATAGTCCATCGAATCTTTACCCAAAACTTGAAAACTTCACAACACAAAACTCAACAGAAAACTCGTAAGCTCCATTAGTATAAAAAAATAAAACCACCACTTAGGTACTGTTGTGAACTCATTATAAATTCATATTGGTGTAATATCTACTGTATTTCAACTTCTCTATGGTTCGTATCCTCCGGTACTACTCATAGATTCATCAAAATAAGCAAACAACACATAGAAAACAGAATGTGTCAAAAACAGAACAGTCTGTAGTAATCTGTAACTTTCGAATACTTCTGTAACTCTAAAAATTCTGAAATAAATTGGTGGATGTGAGGAATTTGTCTATTATTCATCTGCAAAAAGAATCAACTAAAAAGCACTATCCAGTAAAAAATGACAGCCAATCTCGTGAGCGCTAAAGTTTCTGTTTTTTACAGCATGATCACATAAACTTCACACAAGTCTTCCCAAAGGTTTTACTTGGCACAAACACTAATTAAAACACAAAACCGCATCTAAACAGAAGCTAGATTGAATATTATTCCTAAACAGAAGCAAAAGCAAAGAAAATAAAATTGGGTTGCCTCCCAACAAGCGCTATCGTTTAACGCCCCTAGCTAGGCACAATGATTTCAATGATGCTCGCATAAAAGATAAGAATTGAAACATCAAGGGAGCATCATGAAGAATATGACTAGAAAATTTAAGTCTAACCCACATCCTATGCATAGGGATTTTGTGAGCAAACAACTTATGGGAACTATAATCAACTAGCATAGGAAAGCAAAACAAGCATAGCTTCAAAACTTCAAGCACATAGAGAGGAAACTTGATATTATTGCAATTCCTACAAGCATGTGATCCTTTCTCATAATAATTTTCAGTAGCATCATGAATGAATTCAACAATATAAACATCACATAAAGCATTCTTTTCATGTTCTATAAGCATAGAAATTTTACTACTCCCATCATAAGCAAAATTCTTCTCATTCATAGTAGTGGGAGGAGCAAATTCAACAAAATAACTATCATGTGAAGCATAATCCAATTGGAAATTAAAATCATGATGACAAGTTTCATGGTTATTTTTATTCTTTATAGCATACGTGTCACCACAATAATCATCATAAATAGGAGGCATGCTTTTATCATAATAAATTTGCTCATGAAAACTTGGGGGACTAAACATATCATCTTCATCAAACATAGCATCCCCAAGCTTGTGGCTTTGCATATCATTAGCATCATGGGTATTCAAAGAATTCATACTAACAACATTGCAGTCATACTCATCATTCACATATTTTATGCCGAGCATTCTATCTAATTCTTCTTCTAGTAGTTGAGCACAATTTTCCTTCCCATCATTTTCACGAAAGATATTAAAAAGATGAAGCATATGAGGTAACCTTAATTCCATTTTTAGTTTTCTTTTATAGACCAAACTAGTGATAAAACAAGAAACTAAGATATTCGATTGCAAGATCTAAAGATATACCTTCAAGCACTAACCTCCCCGGCAACGGCTCCAGAAAAGAGCTTGATGTCTACTACGCAACCTTCTTCTTGTAGACGTTGTTGGGCCTCCAAGTGCAGAGGTTTGTAGGACAGTAGCAAATTTCCCTCAAGTGGATGACCTAAGGTTTATCAATCCGTGGGAGGCGTAGGATGAAGATGGTCTCTCTCAAACAACCCTACAACCAAATAACAAAGAGTCTCTTGTGTCCCCAACACACCCAATACAATGGTAAACTATATAGGTTCACTAGTTCAGCGAAGAGATGGTGATACAAGTGCAATATGGATGGTAGAATAGGTTTTTGTAATAAGAAAATATAAAAACAGCAAGGTAACTAGTGGTAAAAATGAGCATAAACGGTAGTGCAATGCTAGGAAACAAGGTGTAGGGTTCGTACTTTCACTAGTGCAAGTTCTATCAACAATAATAACATAATTGGATCATATAACTATCCCACAACATGCAACGAAGAGTCAGTCCAAAGTCACTAATAGCGGAGAACAAATGAAGAGATTATGGTAGGGTACGAAACCACCTCAAAGTTAGTCTTTTTTATCGATCTATTCAAGAGTCCATAGTAAAACAGCACGAAGCTATTCTTTGCGTTTGGTCTATCATAGAGTTCGTACTAGAATAACACCTTAAGACACAAATCAACCAAAACCCTAATGTCACCTAGATACTCCATTGTCATCTCAAGTATCCGCGGGCATGATTATACGATATGCATCACACAATCTCAGATTCATCTATTCAAACAACACAAAGAACTTCAAAGAGTGCCCCAAAGTTTCTACCGCAGAGTCAAGACGAAAACGTGTGCCAACCCCTATGCATAAGTTCACAAGGTCACTGAACCCGCAAGTTGATCACCAAAACATACATCAAGTAGATCACGTGATATCCCATTGCCACCACAGATAAGCACATGCAAGACATACATCAAGTGTTCTCAAATTCTTAAAGACTCAATCCGATAAGATAACTTCAAAGGAAAAACTTAATTCATCACAAGAGAGTAGAGGGGGAGAAACATCATAAGATCCAACTATAATAGCAAAGCTTGTGACACATCAAGATCATGCCATCTCAAGAACACGAGAGAGAGAGAGAGAGATCAAACACATAGCTACTGATACATACCCTCATCCCCGAGGGTGAACTACTCCCCCCTCGTCATGGAGAACGCCGGGATGATGAAGATGGCCACCGGAGAGGGATTCCCCCCTCCGACAGGGTGCCAGAATGGGTCTAGATTTGTTTTCGGTGGCAACAGAGGCTTTCAGCGGCGGAACTCCCGATCTAGGTTATTTTCCGAAGGTTTCTGTATATATAGGAAGTTTTGGAGTCGAGGGCAAGTAAAGGGGACCTCCGGGCTGTCCATGAGGCATGGGGTCGCCCCCTACCCTCATGGGCAGCCCGGGAACCTTCTGGGCCCCCTCCGGCACTTCCTGGGCTTCTTCTGGTCCAAAAATAACCTCCGTTGAGTTTCAGATCAATTGGGCTCCGTTTGATATTCCTTTTCTGCGATACTCTAAAACAAGAGAAAAACATAAACTGGCACTAGGCTCTGGGTTAATAGGTTAGTCCCAAAAATCATATAAAAGTGTATATAAATTCCCATAAAACATCCTAGAAGGATAATATAATAGCATGGAATAATAAAAAATTATAGATACGTTGGAGACGTATCAGGTTGTCAATCCCTTTACGGTCACTTACGAAAGTGAGATCTGATAGATAGGATAGGATAGTATTTTTGGTATAAGAACAGAAAGTAAAGAAAGTAAATAAGCAACAACAATTGAAATTGAAGGGAAAGTAATATGATAAAGATAGACCAGGGGGCCATAGGTTTCACTAGTGGCTTCTCTCATGATAGCAGAATTCTACGGTGGGTGAACAAATTACTGCCGAGCAATTGATAGAAAAGCGCATAGTTATGAGAATATCTAGGCATGATCTTTATGTATAGGCATCACATCCGTAACAAGTAGACCGAAACGATTCTGCATCTACTACTATTACTCCACACGTTGACCGCTATCCAGCATGCATCTAGAGTATTAAGTTCATAAGAACAGAGTAACGCCTTAAGCAAGATGACATGATGTAGAGGGATAAACTCAAGCAATATGATATAAACCCCATCTTTTTATCCTCGATGGCAACAATACAATACGTGCCTTGCTGCCCCTACTATCACTGCGAAAGGACACCGCAAGATTGAACCCAAAGCCAAGGTCTTCTCCCAAAGCAAGAACTATAGATCTAGTAGGCCAAACCAAACATATAATTCGAAGAGACGTGCAAGGATATTATAATCATACATAAAAGATTTCAGAAAAGAATCAAATATTGTTTATAGATAATCTTGATCATAAACCCACAATTCATCGGATCTCGACAAACACACTGCAAAACGATTACATCAAATAGATCGAGGAGAACTTTGTATTGATATCCAAAAAGAGAGAAGAAACCATCTAGCTAATAACTATGGACCCGAAGGTATGTGGTAAACTACGCACAACTCATTGGTGAGGCTGTGGTGTTGATGTAGAAGCACTCCGTGATCGATCCCCCCTCCGGCGGAGCTCCGGAACAGGCCCCAAGATGGGATCTCACGAGAACTGAAGGTTGCAGTGATGGAATTAGGGTTTTCTCTGTTGCCTCGATGTTTTCAGGGTACAAGGATATATATAGGAGGAAGGAGTGCATCGGGGGAGCCGGAGGGGCCCACGAGATTGGGGGGCGCGCCTGCCCCCCCCCCCCCGGGCGTGCCCTGGACCCTTGTGGCCGCCTCTCTCCTTCCCTCACGTGTACTCCAAGTCTTCTATGAAGATACGGTTCCAAAAATAACTCTCCCGAAGGTTTCATTCCGTTTGGACTCCATTTGATATTCCTTTTCTGCAAAACACAGAAATAGGCAAAAAACAACAATTTGCACTGGGCCTTGGGTTAGTAGGTTAGTCCCAAAAATAATATAAAAGTGTATAATAAAGCCCATTAAACATCCAAAACAGAATATATAATAGCATGGAACAATAAAAAATTATAGATATGTTGGAGACGTATCACGGATTATACCCTTGAGTGCGGCGATATGCCCCTTCAGCAAAATATTTTCACTTGTGAGATACTTATTTTGTATTTGAGCTAACTCAATCATCTTGAAAGCTTAAATCTCAGTTGAAGTAAAAAGGTTTGGAAGGGCTTGAAGGATGTCTTCTTCTCCTGCTGCCGGAGCCTGATCTTCCATAGCCTTCTTGATTCTATTCTCCTTATTGATCTCTGCTACTTCTCGAGCTTGCGTTGTATTCCCTCGAAGAGGAAAGGGTGATGCAGCATAGTAGCGTAAGTATTTCCCTCAGTTTTTGAGAACCAAGGTATCAATCCAGTAGGAGACCACGCGCGAGTCCGTCGCACCTGCACAAACAAATGAGAACTTCACAGCCAACGCGATAAGGGGTTGTCAATCCCTTTACGGTCACTTGCGAAACTGAGATCTGATAGATATGATAGTTTGATATTTTTGGATGTAAGAACAAAAAGTAAAAACAACAAAGTAAAGTAGATTGTAGATTGATATCTTGAGAATAGACCCGGGGGCCATAGGTTTCACTAGCGGCTTCTCTCAAGATAGCGGATTTCTACGGCGGGTGAACGAATTACTGTCGAGAAATTGATAGAAAAGTGAATAATTATGAGAATATCTAGGCATGATCATTATATATAGGCATCACGTCCATGACAAGTAGACCGAAACGATTCTGCATCTACTACTATTACTCCACACATCGACCGCTATCCAGCATGCATCTAGAGTATTAAGTTCATAAGAACAGATTAATGCTTCAAGCAAGATGACATGATGTAGAGGGATATACTCAAGAATTATGATATAAAGCCAATCTTTTTATCCTTGACGGCAACATTAATATACGTGCCTTGCTGCCCCTGCTATCACTGGGAAAGGACACCGCAAGATTGAACCCAAAGCCAAGCACTTCTCCCATTGCAAGAACTATAGATCTAGTAGGCCAAACCAAACCGATAATTCGAAGAGACTTGCAAGGATATTATAATCATACATAAAAGAATTCAAAAAAGAACCAAATATTTCGCATAGATAATCTTGATCATAAACCCACAATTCATCGGATCTCGACAAACACACCACAAAAAGATTACATCGAATAGATCTCCTCGAAGACCGAGGAGAACTTGGTATTGAGATCCAAAATGAGAGAAGAAACCATCTAGGTACTAACTATGGACCCGAAGGTCTGTGGTAAACTACTCACAACTCATGGTGAGGCGATGGTGTTGATGTAGAAGCACTCCATGGAAGATCCCCCCTCCGGCGGAGCTCCGGAACAGACCCCAAGATGGGATCTCACGGGAACAGAAGGTTGCGGTGGTAGAATTAGGGTTTTCTCTGTTGCTTCGATGTTTTCAGGGTACATGGTATATATAGGAGGAACGAGGGCATCGGGGGAGCAACGTGGACCACAAGGCAGGGGCGTGCCCAGGGGGAGGGGGCGCACCCCCCACCCTCGTGGACGCCACATGTCTCTTCTGTCGTGGTTCTCCAGTCTCCCGTGAAGATATCGTTCCAAAAATATCTCTCCCGAAGGTTTCATTCCGTTTGGACTTGATATGTCTCCAACATATCTATAATTTTGATTGTTCCATGCTATTATGTATGAAGTCTTGGATATTTAATGGGCTTTATCTTACACTTTTATATCATTTTTGGGACTAACCTACTAACCCGAAGGCCCAGTCCAGATTGCTGTTTTTTTTGCCTGTTTCAGGGTTTTGCAGAAAAAGAATATCAAACGGAGTCCAAACGGAATGAAACCTTCACGAGAGATATTTTTGGAGAAAATCACGCACAGGGGACTTGAGAACCACGTCAGGGGAGCCTCGGGGTGTCCACGAGGGTGGGGGGCGCGCCCCTTCCCAGGGTGCGCCCCCTGCCTTGTGGGCCC
>LR738714.1:77244924-77358458 GCA_902687465.1 Secale cereale
TGTAACATCCCAATTTTTCCAATTTGGATGTTAATAGATCATTCACTTGCATATCATATTTTCTTTGCATTATTTGTCTTTCCACAATATTCTTTCCATTATGCAACTAAAGGCAATTTAATTGGAGTGGAGATAACATGACTTCTCCCCTATTTTTAAAAATGTTCATAATGTCCAGAATAATGTTTCCAGTTGATTTGATATGTTCTGGTAATTTTTGCAAGCTTCAAAATATTTTATTGGTGATTTTAATTATTGTTTGAGTGACCAAATGCATCAAAATCATTTTACAAATTGCATTAGTATTGGAACTGGTGTTCCTGTAGTTTATAGCTGTAGGGCTATTTTTACTGGTTGCCTAGGCATTTTTGTTTAGATTTTATATTATGTGTTTATATTTTATTTTAGTTTGCTTTGCTGTTGGTTCAAAAAAAAAGGGAAAAGGGGCCAGCCAGCTAGCCAGCTAGCCAGCCCACTAGCCAGCCAGCCAACTAGCCAACTAGTGCGCGCGGCCCACACCACCGCAGCGGCCCAGCTTTCCCCGCAGCCGCTCGCACGCGAAGCGGTGCGCATCGCCCGACCCAACCCGACGCACCCGACCCACAGCCCTCTCTCTCTGACCGTGGGGCCCCTCCCCGGTTCCCCTTCCTTCCCCGAGCCGGAGACGCCGCGCCCGAGCGCGCACGCCGAGGCGAGCCCGACCTGAGCTCGTGCTCCGGGTCCACCTCGCACCCAGCCGACGCGCCAGGAGCTAGCTAAGGCACAGGGAAACCCTACCGCAGCCCTCCCCTTCCTTTTCTTTGACCACGCTCGACGCCCGGGCCAAACCGATCTGGAGCGGAGCTCCGCCGTCCGCCGCAGTTCGCCGGCCGTTTCCGTCGCCGTAAGAGCACCTCGAGCCGCACTAAGTACTCCATTCGAACCCCCTCTCAACACCGCACCTACCTGACATCGTTTTATCGCCGGAGACGCAGCAAATCGACGGGAACAACCTCGTCCGCCGCCGCCGGAGCATCGCCGCCGTTCATCTCGTCGTCGCCGCCGCCACAGAACGCCCCGCCGCCGTCCGACTCCACCACAGCATCCGCAACGCACCGCCGCATCCGCCCGTACCCTCAAAGTCGCCGGGGCCCTGCCGGAGACGCGCCGCCGTCGACGCCCGAGCCGCCGCCGCCGCCGTTTGTCGCGTGGTGAGGAAAAAAAAGAAAAAGAAAAAGAAAACCCGGGCCAATCACGAACTGCCACTTGGCAGTTCGCTACAGGCGTCTACAGGAGTTGCTCCACAGCGCCAGGAGTTCTCTGTTGCAACTTTTGTCTTTTCTAGTTTCTTTCTAAAAACTTCAACTTGCTGTAGTTTCTATTCTGGTTATCCAAATTAGCTGATTCTTTTTCCTATGCACTCACAAAAATCATATCTACATCACAGTACCAATTTCACACATGTTTGCACAATTCAAATTTGAATTCGTTTGAATTTGAATTAAAACTTCCGGAGGCCATATCTTTTAAACCGTTTATCGGAATCCAACGATTCTTTTTGCATTGTGATCGTAGTGGTGTGTAGATGATCTGTACATGTTGTTTGCTGCTGTTTTTGGGTTTTAAAATGATTTTCTTGCTGTTTGCTTTATTTTTGGCTTTATCGGAGTTTCGGTGATTGATTTGTTATATTGTGTGAAACATGTAGATTGTCCGGAGTGCGACGCGAGCTATTGTCAGGAGTGTGACCTTTTGAACCAGAACCAAGGCAAGTTACATGTTGATCATCCTTTACCTATTGTTTTCTATGCATTGTAGGTTATGCCACACCATAAAACTTATGCATTGTAGGATTGTTATAAATTGAGCTATATTGTTGAATTATCTCCCGTCTTTTGCAAATCGTGGTAGGTATAGTTTTGCTATGCTTGTAGACGGGGTTGGTTCCTGTATAAATTGAGCTTATGTGAGGATTACTAATATTTAACAACTGAGTAGTAATTCAGGACTTAACTCACCTCTGGGCGGAAGTGGTATTGATGGGTGGTCTTAAGAACATCATGGTTTATACCCTCTGAATGTAAGTGGACGGCCGCCCAGGCTCAAAAAGATCAGACAGACTTAATGACTAGTAGCTTCCATGCGCGACCACTAGCTATATGGGCTCTGGCTTAGTTGAGTAGGTTGTGGGATCCTCGCCCAGGTATGCTAGCAGATGTAGATATGGATAGGTGTACCGGCTGCCGGGGGTGGAGGTGACTGCTTCTGAAAGGCTTCGTCTCAATCTTCGGGTTGAGTCTAGTGGGTAAAGTGTGCAAAACTCTGCAGAGTAATAAAACTAATCATGATTAGCCGTGCCCCCGGTTATGGGTAATTTTGAGCGACTATGCCATTACAGTTGTTGGATGATCTTGACAGATGTGACACTTAATAATATTTGCGGGCAACTTAATAATTGGGTAGGTTGGAGTTGATTTTGCCAACTCAACCTTGTGCATTCAATTGTAGTATTAAAGGAACTAAATGAAAAAAAATTGACTATTAGGTAGTTATGAGGACAAAATCAGCTTTCTGCAAAATAAACCCCCAAGCCTTCCTTTGTTGTTCTATGCATATACATGTAGGTCTGCTTTATTACTTCTCCTGTGTAACTTGCCAATACATTCAATGTATTGACCTATACGGCTGCAACGTCTCATGTTGCAGGATTTTCAGACGAGGAGTAAGGTACCGTTAGGGTTGCGAGTCTGCACTCAGCATCGCCAGTTGGGCTATGATGGGACTCATCGTTATTTTCTGCTACTTTCCGCTGTGTGATTGAATAATAGCTAGCCATGAGCTATGCAGATTATTTTATTTTATATACTCTGGATCATACGTTTGTAATAAATGATGCACTTGTATTCTGGTATTCATCTATACTGTGTGTGCTAGCGAGTTCGATCCAGGGACTAGCACGGTAAGCACAGAGACTCAAATCCTTCGAGGTTTGGTCCTTACAGTTTCCAACCCTAGGCGGAGGGGGAGGCCCAAGGGGGGTGTACAAGCCCACCAGGAGCTGGTTCCCTTCCCACTTTAGTCAATGGGGCCCTCCGGGATAGGTGGCCCCACCCGATGGTCCCGGTACAATGCTGGTGACCCCCGAAACTTTCTCGATGGCCGAAACTGGATTTCCTATATACAAATCTTTACCTCCGGGCCATTCCGAAACTCCTGGTGATGTCCTGGATCTCATCCGGGACTCCGAGCAACTTTGGGATAACCGCATACTAATATCTCTACAACCCTAGCGTCACCAAACCTTAAGTGTGTAGACCCTACGGGTTCGGGACACACGCAGACATGACCGAGACGACTCTCCGGCCAATAACCAACCGCGGGATCTGGATACCCATGTTGGCTCCCACATGCTCCTCGATGATCTCATTGGATGAACCACGATGTCGAGGATTCAATCAATCCTGTACGAAATTCCCTTTTTCTATCGGTACGATACTTGCCCGAGATTCGATCGTCGGTATACCGATACCTTGTGTGACACCCCGAGACCGGTGCGCTAGGTGTCAGCTAGTTATTCGTCATCGTTGCCTTGTCATCTGCTTGCGTGTTGCATCTTGCCATGTCATCATGTGTATTGCATCATACCTTGCCATGTTTTGCTTCTTGTATAGACTTATATTGCATCATATATAGACTTGTCTTGCATCATACTTGCTTGAGCATATTGTCATGTTCTTGTGTTGTTTTCCTGTGCTTCCTACCTTGCCATGTATTGCTTCTTGTATAGATTTGTCTTGCATCATACCTTGCCATGTATTGCATCATATATAGACTTGTGTTGTTTTTCTGTGCTTCCTACCTTGCCATGTTTTGCTTCCTGTATAGACTTGTATTGCATCATATATAGACTTGTCTTGCATCATACTTGCTTGAGCATATTGTCATGTTCCTGTGTTGTTTTCCTGTGCTTCCTACCTTGCCATGTATTGCTTCCTGTATAGATTTGTCTTGCATCATACCTTGCCATGTATTGCATCATATATAGACTTGTGTTGTTTTTGTGTGCTTCCTACCTTGCCATGTTTCGCTTCCTGTATAGACTTGTCTTGCATCATATATAGACTTGTCTTGCATCATACTTGCTTGAGCATATTGTCATGTTCTTATGTTGTTTTCCTGTGCTTCCTACCTTGCCATGTATTGCTTCCTGTATAGATATGTCTTGCATCATACCTTGCCATGTATTGCATCATATATAGACTTGTCTTATTTTTCTGTGCTTCCTACCTTGCCATGTTTTGCTTCCTATATAGACTTGGAGTGCATCCTATTTAGAACTGTCTTGCATCATACTTGGTTGAGCATATTGTCATGTCTCGTGTGGTGTGTTTACCGTGTTGCTTGCTTCTTCTCGTAAGTGATTGTTCTATTGCGTTCGTGAGGATTTGTTCGTCTACCCGTGGTTCTTCTTCAAGGCTCCTTCTTCGTCTTCTTCATGGATCCGTTCTTCTTCCTTGCGGGATTTCAGGCAAGATGACTGTAACCTTGGATACCTTTACTATCATTGCCATTGCTTAGTTGTCTTGATGCTATCGTTATATGTCGCACTACCCATCATTATTGTCAGCCTCTCCTTGTTGCCATGAAACCTCTAACCTTTGAAACCTTCCTAGCAAAACCATTGTTTGGCTATGTTACCCGCTTGCTCAGCCCCTCTTATAGCGTTGTTAGTTGCAGGTGAAGATGAAGATTTGATCCGTGTCGGATCTTGTGGTATTATATTAAAACATCTATATACTGGGCATGGGTGGAAGGCTTGGCCTTTTGCTCGGTGTTTTGTTCCACTCATGCCACCTTAGGCGCCAATAAACAGGCATTATGTTCCTTGATTTTGCGTTCCTTACACGGTTGGGTATATGGGGACCCCTTGACAGTTCGTCTTTGAATAAAACTTCTCCAGCAAGGCCCAACATTGGTTTTAATTCACTCATAATAACAACTTAATTAATTAATTAAATTGCATAGGGAGTTAGCGCTACCCGAGGATTATTCTACATAGCAGGGGGGCAGTGTTGATGGTGTTGGTCCCAAACGGGGAGACTACGGGGCCACCACGGGGAAACTCGAGGATTGCTCCCGTAGGATCGCCCATCCGGTCGTGGCCTGAGACGAGATACGCGCGGCTACTATCAGGGTGTCGACACACCGGGAGGTCTTGCTGGACTTGTTTTACCATTGTCGAGATGTCTTGTGCACCGGGATGCCGAGCCTGATCGGATTTCCGTAAGATAAGGGGTAATAATTATTATTACTTCAGCTGATCATGAGAGCTTGTGATGGGCTAAGTTGGGACACCCCTGCAGGGTTATAATCTTTCGAAAGCCGTGCCCGCGCTTATGTGGCAAATTGGAATTTGTTAATGTCCGGTTGTAGAAAACTTGACAGAGGATCCGAAGTAAAACACACAACTGTGTGAGTAACCGTGACTGTCTCTTTTCACTTTGAGAAGAGAACACGGTGGGGTTATGTTTGACTCATAGGTACGTAGTTCAGGATCTTTAGCGATCACTACTAGTTGCGACCGTTTGCGTAGATGCTCATCTTATTCTTGTACTCGTAAGTTAGCCACCATATATTGCTTAGTCGCTGCTGCAACCTCACAACTTTACCTCTTCCTACCCTTTAAGCTTTGATAGTCTTGATACCCATGGTTATGGGATTGCTGAGTCCTCGTGGCTCACAGATACTACAACAACAGTTGCAGGTCCAGGTTTCCGATGTCTTGACGTGAGAGCGATGATCGTTGTGTTTGATTTCTTTCTTCTTCTTCTTCTTCAGTCTTGGGTTAGGTTCCGGGTTGGCAGCCTGGGATAGCAGATGGATGTCGTTGTTCTTTTCATGTTTGTATCCGTAGTCGGATACTTTGTATTGATGTTGATGTACTCATGTGATTTGTATGTATTGTTGTATCCCCCATGTATGTATGTAATGGTACGATGTAATGATATCCATCTTGCTAAGCGCCCGAAATGCGGTTGTGCCCCAATCACGTAAGTGTCACGTGATAGGGATAGAATTGCATCTTGGGCCTGACAAGTTGGTATCAGAGCCTCGACCGACCATAGGAGCCCCCTTGATTGATCGTAGTCTGGCCGTTGTTGAGTCTAGCAGAAAACTTTTTCGGAGTCTAGTTATATCGGAGAGTAGGAATTCTTTTTACTCCCCTGCCCCTTCGTCGCTCTGGTGAGGAATCTTGACGTAGGTGTTTTGAATTACCCGTCTTCCCCTTCAAAAAAAATTTAGGATCACGTGGTTAGTTTTTCGTTCGTTGCATTATCAGTTCTTTCATCTGGTGCATCTCTCGTCAAGTGGACTCGACCCTCTTCTTCTTGCAAGTTCAACCCTCAGTTTGTTTCAACCGGTGTTGTTTCCCCCTCCGTTGTTGTCTTCTTTTCCCACCTGCCCACCCTTTTGCTTCTTGGGACCGGAGTCCTTAGTCGAGTATCTATCCGACTCGTGTGATCCTCTGCATTCTTCCTCAGTTATTTCAACTGGTGAATTCTCGTCTAGCTCGTCATCATTCTTTCTTTTCTTCTTCCGGTGAATTCTCGTCTAGTTCATCATTCTTCATCTCTTTTCTTTTTCGGTGGATTAAATTCCAACATCTCGGTGTTGTTCTTATTCTTTCATCGACTCAAATGTTTCCTTTTGCTCGTTCGTCTCTCGCCATTAATTATTCCGGAGTTCCGAGAATATCTCAGGAGATTCGTCTGTGTTCTAATTCATCCGAGGTTGTCACCTCATTTGATTCATTAATTAGTCCGGTGCATCATCTTCTTTCGATTCCTTCCAACGGTGTTTCTCTTCGGTGGGCTCATAACCCACAGGTCTTTTCCCAGGATCTTACCTGACTCTTCTAATATTTTCCGGAGCTATTCTGAAATTCTTTTCAAATGTGACGTAAGTATGGATTCCATCAGTCACATGCCTTCTTCAAGATTGCTTTTAAATTCTTTTCATCGTTGGTTCAACCTTTCTTCTTTTCATTCGTCCGGAGTATTTGATGAATTCTTTTCTTTGTGTTCCTCCGAAGGCCATCATTTCAGAAGATCTCTTTGTTCTCAGTTTTCAACTTCATCCTCCACATATTCTTCAGTGATGCCTCTCGTTCGTCTCACATTTCTCCGGTGCTTGTTCAAGTATACTTTAATCAGTTCACAATCTCTTCGTTCTCGTCATTCTAATTGTCCTCAAGTGCTTTATTCTTCCCGGAGATTCATTCTCTTGTGTTCACTTAATCTCAATTCTTCACGGTGGCTTGTCCTCTTGCATCGTTCAATTCCATTCCTTACGGTGGTCATTCTCTTCTTCACTCGGTTTCAATTCTTTACGATGGTTCGCTCAAGAGTTCTTTTCCGGTGCTATCATATCAATCCATTCATTTTATTCCAATCCTACAGGTGTTTCACGAAGATTTTCGCAAGTTCGTGATATATCCTCTCTTTAATCCTTTTCCAACGAGAATAAGTAGTATGCGAATCCATTGCTTCTCATCAATTCAATTGATGGAGGATAAGCATAACATAATTCTTATTTTTTTTCTTCAAGTTCATTTAATTCCTTCCTTCGGAGTTTATCCTTGATGAATGAATTCTAGTTCCAGGTGTTTTTATTCTTTTTCTTCCCCGGAGTTCAAAGTTTCCCTCGGCTATCCCATCTAATCATCGCAAGGCTTTAATCTTATTCCTTTCATCCGTCATTTCTATATCATCACCCTTTTGTTACCGGAGTTCTTCATGGTGGTTCATCATGATTAAATGCATTCTTCATATATTCATCTAATTCTTCTGGAGCAGCTCTATTCCTTTGTGTCCCGAGATGCAAATAATTCTTCGTATCCATTTCAGTGGAGTTTTTTGCATTTCTTCCTTCATCTCAGCTATTCAATCTTTTGATTGCGGCATAATTCACCTCAAGTTTTGAGATGTTTTCATAAGTCCACAACAAGCTTATTCTTTTGTTGTTGATTTTCTCATCAAGTCCTTTCGAGTCTTTCCTTCAAGATGCTCTTTCAAATTCAGTAGTGTTCAAAATTGTCATTTTCTTCTCCGTTCTTCTCATTCCATTATTTAATTCTTCCGAAGGCATTTTCTTGTTCATCTCGTCAAGTTCTATTCCATCTTCTCGAGGTTATGTTCTATTCCTTCAACTTTCAGCTGGAGCGCTGCCCGATTTCCTTCATGGAGATTCCTTTCTATCTCTTTTAACTGGAGTGGTTTCAAATTCATTCTTGTTCCGTCAGCTCTTGTTTCGTGCCTTTCAACCTCCTTGGTTCTCGTATCCCTTCTTCCTCTTGTCTAACGAAGTCTTTGCAACTTCGTTCATCTTTGTTGTATCTTTTCTTTCAAGTTATTCAACCTCTCAACGTTCTTTGGTTTCACTCATTTGTCCTCGAAGAACTTTGTTCTTCCTTTTTCCCTCCCATCTCGTTCCTAAGATCTCGGGACGAGATCTCTTGTTAGTAGGGGAGTGTTGTGACACCCCGAGACCGGTGTGCCAGGTGTCAGCCAATTATTCGTCGTCCTTGCCATGTCATCTGCTTGCCTGTTGCATCTTGCCATGTCATCATGTGTATTGCATCATACCTTGCCATGTTTTGCTTCCTGTATAGACTTGTATTGCATCATATATAGACTTGTCTTGCATCATACTTGCTTGAGCATATTGTCATGTTCTTGTGTTGTTTTCCTGTGCTTCCACCCTTGCCATGTATTTCTTCCTGTATAGATTTGTCTTGCAACATACCTTGCCATGTATTGCATCATATATAGACTTGTGTTGTTTTTCTGTGCTTCCTACCTTGCCATGTCTTGCTTCCTGTATAGACCTATATTGCATGATATATAGACTTGTCTTGCATCATACTTGCTTCAGCATATTGTCATGTTCTTGTGTTGTTTTCCTGTGCTTCTTACCTTGCCATGTATTGCTTCCTGTATAGATTTGTCTTGCATCATACTTGCCATGTATTGCATCATATATAGACTTGTGTTGTTTTTGTGTTCTTCCTACCTTGCCATGTTTTGCTTCCTGTATAGACTTGTATTGCATCATATATAGACTTATCTTGCATTATACTTGCTTTAGCATATTGTCATGTTCTTGTGTTGTTTTCCTGTACTTCCTACCTTGCCATGTATTGCTTCCTGTATAGATTTGTCTTGCATCATACCTTGCCATGTATTGCATCATATATAGACTTGTGTTGTTTTTCTGTGCTTCCTACCTTGCCATGTTTTGCTTCCTGCATAGACTTGTAGTGCATCCTATTTAGAACTGTCTTGCATCATACTTGGTTGAGCATATTGTCATGTCTCGTGTGGTGTGTTTACCGTGTTGCTTGCTTCTTCTCGTTAGTGCTTGTTCCGTTGCGTTCGTGAGGATTCGTTCGTCTACCCGTGGTTCTTCTTCAAGGCTCATTCTTCGTCTTCTTCATGGATCCGTTCTTCTTCCTTGTGGGATCTCAGGCAAGATGACCGTAACCTTGGATACCTTTACTATCATTGCCATTTCTTAGTTGTCTCGATGCTATCGTTATATGTCGCGCTACCCATCATTATTGTCAGCCTCTCCTTGTTGCCATGAAACCTCTAACCTTTGAAACCTTCCTAGCAAAACCATTGTTTGGCTATGTTACCCGCTTGCTCAGCCCCTCTTATAGCGTTGTTAGTTGCAGGTGAAGATGAAGATTTGATCCGTGTCGGATCTTGTTGTTGGAATATCACAATATCTAGTATTATATTAAAACACCTATATACTGGGCATGGGTGGAAGGCTTGGCCTTTTGCTCAGTGTTTTGTTCCACTCATGCCACCTTAGGCGTCGATAAACCGACATTATGTTCCTTGATTTTGCGTTCCTTACACGGTTGGGTATATGGGGACCCCTTGACAGTTCGTCTTTGAATAAAACTTCTCCAGCAAGGCCCAACATTGGTTTTAATTCGCTCATAATAAAAACTTAATTAATTAACTAAATTGCATAGGGAGTTAGCGCTACCCGAGGATTCTTCTACATAGCAGGGGGCCATTGTTGATGGTGTTGGTCCGAAACGGGGAGACTGCGGGGCCACCACGGGGAAACTCGAGGATTGGCTCCCGTAGGATCGCCCATCCGGTCATGGCCTGAGACGAGATACGCGCGGCTACTATCAGGGTGTCGACACACCGGGAGGTCTTGGTGGACTTGTTTTACCATTGTCGAAATGTCTTGTGCACCGGGATGCCGAGCCTGATCGGATTTCCCTTAGATAAGGGGTAATAATTATTATTACTTCAGCTGATCGTGAGAGCTTGTGATGAGCTAAGTTGGGACACCCCTGTAGGGTTATGATCTTTCGAGAGCCGTGCCTGTGGTTATGTGGCAGATTGGAATTTGTTAATGTCCGGTTGTAGAAAACTTGACAGAGGATCCGAAGTAAAACACACAACTGTGTGAGTAACCGTGACTGTCTCTTTTCACTTTGAGAAGAGAACACGGTGGGGTTATGTTTGACTCGTAGGTAGTTCAGGATCTTTAGCGATCACTACTAGTTGCGGCCGTTTGCGTAGATGCTCATCTTATTCTTGTACTCGTAAGTTAGCCACCATATATTGCTTAGTCGCTGCTGCAACCTCACAGCTTTACCTCTTCCTACCCTTTAAGCTTTGATAGTGTTGTTACCCATGGTTATGGGATTGCTGAGTCCTCGTGGCTCACAGATACTACAACAACAATTGCAGGTCCAGGTTTCCGATGTCTTGACGTGAGAGCGATGATCGTTGTGTTGGAGTTCTTTCTTCTTCTTCTTCTTCTTCAGTCTTGGGTTAGGTTCCGGGTCGGCAGCCTAAGATAGTAGATGAATGTCGTTGTTATTTTCATGTTTGTATCTGTAGTCGGATACTTTGTACTGATGTTGATGTACTCATGTGATTTGTATGTATTGTTGTATCCCCCATGTATGTATGTAATGGTACGATGTAATGATATCCATCTTGCTAAGCGCCCGAAATGCGGTTGTGCCCCAATCACGTAAGTGTCACGTCATCGGGATAGAATCGCATCTTGGGCCTAACACCTTGTTCAATATCATTACCGGCAAGTCTCTTTACTTGTTCCCATAACACATCATCCTGTGAACAACTCTTTGATCACATTGAGCTCATTATGATGATGTCCTACCGAGTGGGCCCAGAGGTACCTCTCCGTCACACGGAGTGACAAATCCCAGTCTCAGTTCGTGCCAACCCAACAGACACTTTCGGAGATACTCGTAGTGCACCTTTATAGCCACCCAGTTACGTTGTGACGTTTGGTACACCCAAAGCATTCCTACAGTATCCGGGAGTTGCACAATCTCATGGTAGTTACTTGACATTGGAAAAGCTTTAGCAAACAAACTACACGATCTAGTGCTAGGCTTAGGATTGGGTCTTGTCCATCACATCATTCTCCTAATGATGTGATCCCGTTATCAATGACATCCAATGTCCATGGTCAGGAAACTGTAACCATCTGTTGATCAACGAGCTAGTCAACTAGAGGCTTACTAGGGACACATTGTGGTCTATGTATTCACACATGTATCACTGTTTTCGGATAATACAATTAAAGCATGAACAACAGACAATTATCATGAACAAGTAAATATAATAATTACCATTTTATTATTGCCCCTAGGGCATATTTCCAACAAGCTCGAGAAGTAGCAAGAAGAATTTCTGGCGCCGTTCCCGGGGAGGCTTACGCAAAAGTCATATACCAAGTACCTATCACAAACCCTTATCCTTCGCATTACATTTATTTGCCTCTCGTTTTCCTCTCCTCCACTTCACCATTGCCGTTTTATTTGCCCTTCTTCCGCCGTGTGTTTATCGTTCGCTTGCTTCTTGCTTGCTTGTGTGTGTTGGATTGCTTGCTTGTCACTATGGCTCAGAACAACACCAAATTGTGTGACTTCTCCAATACCAACAACAATGATTTTATTAGCACTCCGATTGCTCCTATTACCGATGCTGAATCTTGTGAGATCAATGCTGCTTTATTGAATCTTGTCATGAAAGATCAATTCTCCGGCCTTCCTAGTGAAGATGCCACTACCCATCTGAACAACTTTGTTGATTTGTGTGATATGCAAAAGAAAAGGGATACGGATAACGATATTGTTAAATTGAAGTTATTTCCGTTTTCACTTAGAGATCGTGCTAAAACTTGGTTTTCCTCTTTGCCTAGAAATAGTATTGATTTGTTGAATAAGTGCAAAGATGCTTTTATCTCTAAGTACTTCCCTCCTGCTAAGATCATCTCTCTTAGAAACGATATTATGAATTTTAAACAACTAGATCATAAGCATGTTGCACAAGCTTCGGAGAGAATGAAATTGATCATTCGTAATTGCCCTACACATGGTTTGAATCTATGGATGATTATTCAGAACTTTTATGCTGGCTTGAATTTTGCTTCTAGAAATCTTTTAGACTCGGCCGCGTGAGGCACTTTCATGGAGACTACCTTAGGAGAAGCTACCAAACTCCTAGATAATATTATGGTTAATTATTCTCAATGGCACACCGAAAGATCTACTAGTAAAAAAGTGCATGCTATCGAAGAAATTAGTGTTTTGAGTAGAAAGATGGATGAACTTATGAAATTATTTGCTTTTAAGAGTGCTTCTTCTGATCCTAATGATATGCCTTTGTCCACTTTGATTGAAAATAGCAATGAATCCTTGGATGTGAATTTTGTTGGTAGGGATAATTTTGGTAACAATGCTTATAGAGGTAGTTTTAATCCTAGGCCTTTTCCTAGTAATTCCTCTAATAATTATGGTAATTCCTACAACAACTCTTATGGAAAGATGCCTTCTGAATTTGAAACTAGTGTTAAGGAGTTTATGATCTCGCAAAAGAATTTCAATGCTATGCTTGAAGAGAAATTGCTTAAGGTTGATGAATTGACTAGAACTATGGATAGAATTACCCTTGATGTAGATTCTTTGAAACTTAGATCTATCCCACCTAAGCATGATATCAATGAGTCTCTCAAAGCCATGAGAATTTCCATTGATGAATGCAAAGAAAGAACCACTAGGATGCGTGCTAAAATAAAAGATTACATTAAAGCGTGTTCTTCTAGTTATCATGAAAATAAAGATGAAGATCTGAAAGTTATTGATGTGTCTCCTATTAGATCCTTGTTTTCTAGTATAAATCTTGATGAAGATAGGATTGGAGATGATTCTGCTTTAAGGTGTCCCAATGATTCGGAGTTTTTAGATCTTGATGCTAAAATTGTTAAAAGTGGGATTGAAGAGATTAAAACTTTGCATAGTGATGAAACCACTACTTTGGATTTCAAGGGATTCAATTATGACAATTCCTCTTTGATTGATTGTATTTCCTTGTTGCAATCCGTGCTAAATTCTCCGCATGCTTATAGTCAAAATAAAGCTTTCACCAAGCACATAGTTAATGCTTTGATGCAATCTTATGAAGAAAAACATGAGTTAGAAGTTTCTATCCCTAGAAAGCTTTATGGTGAGTGGGAACCTACTATCAAAATAAAAATAAGAGATCATGAATGCTATGATTTGTGTGATTTGGGTGCTAGTGTCTCCAATATCCCAAAAACTTTGTGTGATTTGCTAGGGTGCCATGAACTTGATGATTGTTCTTTCAATTTGCATCTTGTGGATTCCACTATTAAGAAACCTATGGGAAGGATTAATGATGTTATTCTTGTTGCCAATAGGAATTATGTGCCCATGAATTTCATTGCTCTTGATATAGATTGCAATCCTTCATGTCCTATTATTGATATGAAGGAAGGAAACATTAGATTCCAATTTCCGTTAAGGAAATGCATGGAACACTTTCCTAGAAAGAAAACAAAATTACCATATGTATCTATTATGAGAGCCACTTATGGATTGCCTTCCAAAGATGGCAATACCTAGATCTATCTTGTATCGTGCCTAGCTAGGGGCGTAAAACTATCATCTCTATCAGATCTCACTTTCGTTAGTGACTAAAGGGATTGACAACCCCTTATCACGTTGGCTGCGAAGTTCTTATTTGTTTGTGCAGGTGTGAGGGACTCACGCGTAGTCTCCTACTGGATTGATACCTTGGTTCTCAAAAACTGAGAGAAATACTTACGCTACTGTGCTGCATCACCCTTTCCTCTTCGAGGGAATACAACGCAAGCTCGAGAAGTCGCAAGATGAATTTCTGGCGACGTTGCCGGGGAGGCTTACGCAAAAGTCATATACCAAGTACCTATCACAAACCCTTATCCTTCACATTACATTTATTTGCCTCTCGTTTTCCTCTCCCCCACTTCACCCTTGCCGTTTTATTTGCCCTTCTTTTGTCGTGTGTTTATCGTTCGCTTGCTTCTTGTTTGCTTGTGTGTTGGATTGCTTGCTTGTCCCTATGGCTCTCCCTATCAGTGCTGACCCTCACCTCAAGAGGTTGGAGGAGATCGAAAACAATGTCAGACATTTTATGTCTGTGCAATTTGAACAGAATGATTTCTTTAGAAACGAGCTTAAGGAACAGAAAAACTTTATGGAATACATGAATAAAGACCTCGATGATATGTCTAAGGAATTTTATGGTTTGAAATCTCAGTTTGCTCATCTTGAGAACTTAATAGCCCAAATTTCGGATAAACAGTCCACCTTAGTCAATAAGATGGCTGCTAAACCGGAAGATCATGAAAATAAAGATGAAGATCTGAAAGTTATTCATGTGTCTCCTATTAGATCCTTGTTTTCTAGTATGAATCTTGATAAAGATGGGATTGGAGATGAGTCTACTTTAATTAAAAGGTGTCCCAATGATTCGGAGTTTTTTGATCTTGATGCTAAAATTGTTAAAAGTGGGAGTGAAGAGATTAAAACTTGGCATAGTGATGAACCCACTACTTTGGATTTCAAAGGATTCAATTATGATAATTGCTCTTTGATTGATTGTATTTCCTTGTTGCAATCCGTACTAAACTCTCTGCATGCTTATAGTCAAAATAAAGCTTTTACCAAACACATAGTTGATGCCTTGATGCAATCTTATGAAGGAAAACTTGAATTAGAAGTTTCTATCCCTAGAAAGCTTTATGATGAGTGGGAACCTACTATTAAAATTAAAATTAAAGATCATAAATGCTTTGCTTTGTGTGATTTGGGTGCAAGTGTCTCCATTATCCCAAAAACTTTGTGTGATTTGTTAGGTTTCCATGAGCTTGATGATTGTTCTTTAAATTTGCATCTTGTGGATTCTACCATTAAGAAACCTATGGGAAGGATTAATGGTGTTCTTATTATTGCCAATAGGAATTATGTGCCCATAGATTTCATTGTTCTTGATATAGATTGCAATCCTTCATGTCCAATTATTCTTGGTAGACCTTTCCTTAGAACGATTGGTGCAATTGTTGATATGAAGGAAGGAAATATTAGATTCTAATTTCCGTTGAGGAAAGGCATGGAACACTTTCCTAGAAAGAAAATTAAATTACCATATGAATCTATTATGAGAGTCACTTATGCATTGCCTTCCAAAGATGGCAATACCAAGATCTATCTTGTATCGTGCCTAGCTAGGGGCGTAAAACGATAGCGTTTGTTGGGAGGCAACCGAATTGAATATATTTTTTGTAGTTGCTTCTGTTTAGGATAAATATTGCATATAGCTTCTGTTTAGATGTGGTTTTGTGTTTTAATTAGTGTTTGTGCCAAGTAGAACCTTTGGGAAGACTTGTGTGAAGTTTATATGATCTTGTTGTGAAAAACAGAATCGTTAGCGCTCGCTAGAATAGTCACCAGATTTTACGGGAGCGTGCTATTTAGTTGATTCTTTTTGCAGATGATTAATAGACAAATTCCTCACATTTAAAAATTTATTTCAATTTTTTTTGGAGTTACAGAAGTATGCGAAAGTTACAGATTACTACAGATTGTTCTGTTTTTTACAGATTCTGTTTGTCGTGTGTTGTTTGCTTATTTTGATGAATGTATGAGTAGTATTGGGGAGTAGGAATCATAGGGAAATGGGAATACAGTAGGTTTAACACCAATATAAACAAAGAATTAGTTCATTACAGTACCTTTGACTGGTGGTTTGTTTTCTTATACTAACGGAGCTCACGAGATTTTTGTCTAAGTTTTGTGTGTTGGGGAACGTAGTATTTCAAAATTTTCCTACGATCATGCAAGATCTATCTACTAGATGCATAGCAACGAGAGGGGAGAGTGTGTCCACGTACTCTCGTAGACCGAGAGCGGAAGCGTCTAGTGACGCGGTTGATGTAGTCGAACTTTCTTCGTGATCCAACCGATCAAGCACCGAACGTACGGAGCCTCCGCGTTCAGCACACGTTCAGCTTGATGATGTCCCACGAGCTCTTGATCTAGTAAAACCTCGCGGGAGAGTTTCTTCAGCACAACGGCGTGGTGACGGAGATGATGAAGCTACCGTCGCACGGCTTCGCCTAAGTCATGCAACAATATGACCGAGGTGTGTTTCTATGGAGGGGGGCACCGCACACGGTTGGGAGAGATCAACTTGATCAACTTGTGTGTGTATGGGGTGCCTCTACCCCCGTATATAAAGAAGGAGGGGAGGGGAGGGGTCGGCCCTTTTATGGCGCGCCCTAGGGGAGTCCTACTCCCACCGGGAGTAGGATTCCCCCTTTCCTAGTAGAACTAGGAGCCCTTCCAAGTAGTAGGAGTAGGAGAGAAGGAAAGGGAAAAGAGAAGGGAAGGAAGGAAGGCGTGCAACCCCTCCCCCTAGTCCAATTCGGACTAAGCATTGGGGGGCGCCCAGCCTCCTCTCTCTCTTTCCCCTAAGGCCTAATAAGGCCCATATACTCCCCGACGAATTCCCGTAACTCTCCGGTACTCCAAAAAATACCCGAATCACTCGTAACCTTTCCGATGTCCGAATATAGGTGTCCAATATATCAATCTTTACGTCTTGACCATTTCGAGACTCCTCGTCATGTCCCCGATCTCATCCGGGACTCTGAACTACCTTCGATAAACAAAACTCATAAACTCATAATACCGATCGTCATCAGACATTAAGCGTGCGGACCCTACGGGTTTGAGAACTATGTAGACATGACCGAGACACTTCTCTTGTCAATAACCAATAGCAGAACCTGGATGCTCATATTGGCTCCTACATATTCTACGAAGATCTTTATCGGTCAAACCGCATAACAACATACGTTGTTCCCTTTGTCATCGGTATCTTAATTGTTCGAGATTCGATCGTCGGTATCACCATACCTAGTTAATCTCGTTATTGGCAAGTCTCTATACTCGTTCCGTAATACATCATCTCGTGACTAACTCATTAGTCATTTGCTTGCAAGGTTTATTATGATGTGTATTACCGAGAGGGCCCAGAGATACCCCTCCGACACTCAGAGTGACAAATCCTATTCTTGATCTATGCCAACACCACGAACACCTTCAGAGACACCTGTAGAGCATCTTTATAATCACCCAGTTACGTTGTGACGTTTGATAGCACACAAGGTGTTCCTCCGGTATTCGGGAGTTGCATAATCTCATAGTCATAGGAACATGTATAAGTCATGAAGAAAGCAATAGCAGTAAAACAAAATGATCATAGTCCTAAGCTAACGGATGGGTCTTGTCCATCACATCATTCTCCTAATGATGTGATCCCGTTGATCAAATGATAACTCATGCCTATGGCTATGAAACATAACCATCTTTGATCAATGAGCTAGTCTAGTAGAGGCATACTAGGGACACTCTGTTTTGTCTATGTATTCACAGATGTACTAAGTTTCCGGTTAATACAATTCTAGCATGAATAATAAACATTTATCATGATATATGGAAATAAATAATAACTTTATTATTGCCTCTAGGGCATATTTCCTTCAGTCTCCCACTTGCACTAGAGTCAATAATCTAGATCACATCACCATGTGATTAACACCAATAGTTCACATCACCATGTGACTTAACACGTTATAGTTCACATCGCCATGTGACCAATACCCAAAAAGGTTTACTAGAGTCAGTAATCTAGTTCACATCGCCATGTTATTAACACCCAAAGAGTACTAAGGTGTGATCATGTTTTGCTTGTGAGAGAGGTTTAGTCAATGGGTCTGCCACATTCAGATCCGTATGTATTTTGTAAATCTCTATGTCTACAATGCTCTGCACTGAGCTACTCTAGCTAAATGCTCCTACTTTCAATATGTATCTAGATCGAGACTCAGAGTCGTCCAGATCGGTCTCAAAGCTTGCATCGACGTAACTCTTTACAACGAACTCTTTATCACCTCCATAACTGAGCAATATTTCCTTAGTCATTCAGTAACTAAGGATAATTTTGACCGCTGTCCAGTGATCTACTCCTGGATCGCTTTTGTACCTCCTTGCCAAACTCATGGCAAGGTACACAACATGTTTGGTACACAGCATGGCATACTTTAAAGAGCCTATGGCTGAGGCATAGGGAATGACTTTCATTCTTTCTCTATCTTCTGCCGTGGTCGGGTTTTGAGTCTTACTCAACTTCATACCTTGCAACAGAGGTAAGAACTCTTTCTTTGACTGTTTCATTTTGAACTACTTCAAAAAACTTGTCAAGTTATGTACTGATTGAAAAAACTTATCAAGTGTCTTGATCTATCTCTATAGATCTTGATGCTCAAATATGTAAGCATCTTCACCGATGTCTTTCTTTGAAAAAAACTCCTTTCAAACACTCCTTCATGCTTTCCAGAAAATTCTACATCATTTCTGATCGACAGTATGTCATTCACATATACTTATCAGAAAGGCTGTAGTGCTCCCACTCACTTTCTTGTAAATACAGGCTTCACCGCAGGTCTGTATAAAACTATATGCTTTGATCAACTTATCAAAGTGTATATTCCAACTCCGAGATGCTTGCACCAGTCCATAGATGGATCACTGGAGCTTGCACATTTTGTTAGCACCTTTAGGATTGGAAAAAACCTTCTGGTTGCATCATATGCAACTCTTCTTTAATAAATCCATTAAAGAACGCAGTTTTGTTATCCATTTGCCAAATTTCATAAAATGCGGCAATTGCTAACATGATTCGGACAGACTTAAGCATCGCTACGGGTGAGAAAGTCTCATCGTAGACAACTCCTGGAACTTGTTGAAAACCTTTCGCAACAAGTCGTGCTTTGTAAACAGTAGCATTACCGTCAGCTTCGGTCTTCTCTTGAAGATCCATTTATTTTCATGGCCTCAAGCCATTTTGCGGAATCTGGGCTCATCATCGCTTCCTCATAGTTCGTAGGTTCATATGGTCTAGTAACATGACTTCTAGAACTGGGTTGCCATACCACTCTCGTGCGGAACGTACTCTGGTTGATCTACGAAGTTCAGCAGAAACTTGATCCGAAGTTTCATGATCATCATCATTAGCTTCCTCGCTAATTGGTGTAGGAATCACTGGAACCAGTTTCTGTGATGTACTACTTTCCAATTCGGGAGAAGGTACAATTACCTCATCAAGTTCCACTTTCCTCCCACTCACTTCTTTCGAGGGAAACTCGTTCTCTAGAAAGGATCCATTCTTAGCAGCAAATATCTTGCCTTTCGGATCTATGATAGAAGGTGTACCCAACAGTCTCCTTTGGGTATCCTATGAAGACGCATTTCTCCGACTTGGGTTCGAGCTTATCAGGTTGAAGCTTTTTCACATAAGCATCGCAGCCCCAAACTTTAAGAAACAACAACTTTGGTTTCTTGCCAAACCATAGTTCATAAGGCGTCGTCTCAACGGATTTAGATGGTGCCCTATTTAATGTGAATGCAGATGTCTTTAAGGCATAACCCAAAACGATAGTGGTAAATTGATAAGAGATATCATAGATTGCACCATATCTAATAAAGTGCGGTTACAACGTTCGGACACACCATTATGCTGTGGTGTTTCGGGTGGCATGAGTTGTGAAACTATTCCACATTGTTTCAAGACCAAACTCGTAACTCAAATATTCACCTCCACGATCAGATCGTAGAGACTTTATTTTCTTGTTACGATGATTCTCTACTTCACTCTGAAATTCTTTAAACTTCTCAAATGTTTCACACTTGTGTTTAATCAAGTAGATATACCCATATCTGCTCAAATCATCAGTGAAGGTCAGAAAATAACGATACCCGCCGCGAGCTTCAACATTCATCGGTCCACATACATCAGTATGTATGATTTCCAACAAATCTATTGCACGCTCCATTGTTCCGGAGAACGGAGTTTTAGTCATCTCGCCCATGAGGCATGGTTCGCAAGCACCAAGTGATTCATAATCAAGTGATTCCAAAAGTCCATCACTATGGAGTTTCTTCATGCGCTTTACACCAATATGACCTAAATGGCAGTGCCACAAATAAGTTACACTATCATTATTAACCTTGCATCTTTTGGCTTCAATATTACAAATATGTGTATCACTATGATCGAGATCTAACAAACTATTTTCATTGGGTGCATGACCATCGAAGGCTTTATTCATGTAAGCAGAATAACAATTATTCTATGACTTTAAATGAATAACCGTATTGCAACAAACATGATCAAACTATATTCATGCTCAACGCAAATGCCAAATAACATTTAATTAGGCTCTACACTAGTCCCGAAAGTATAGGGAGTGTGCGATGATGATCGTATCAATCTTGGGACCACTTCCAACACACATCGTCACCTCACCTTTAACTAGTCTCTGTTCATTCTACAACTCTCGTTTCGAGTTACTAATTTTAGCAACTGAACTGGTATCAAATACCCAGGGGTTGCTATGAACACTAGTAAAATACACATCAATAATCTGTATATCAAATATACCTTTGTTCACTTTGCCATCCTTCTTATCCGCCAAGTATCTAGGGTAGTTCCACTTCCAGTGACCATTTCCTTTGCAGTAGAAGAACATTAGTTTCAGGCTTGAGTTTAGCTTTGGGTTTCTTCACGGGGGTGACAACTTGCTTGTCATTCTTCTTGAAGTTCCCTTTCTATCCCTTTGCCCTTTACTTGAAACAAGTGGTCTTGTTAGCCATCAACACTTGATGCTCTTTCTTGATTTCTACCTTCGCCGATTTCAGCATCGCGAAGAGCTCGGGAATTTCATTATCCCTTGCATATTATAGTTCATCACAAAGTTCTACTAACTTGGTGATAGTGTCTAGAGAACTTTGTCAACTACTATCTTGTCTGGAAGATTAACTCCCACTTGATTCAAGCAATTGTAGTACCTAGACAATGTGAGCACATGCTCACTGGTTGAGCTATTCTCCTCCATCTTGTAGGCAAAGTACTGTCAGAGGTCTTATACCTCTCGACACGGGCATGAGTATGAAATACTAATTTCAACTCTTGGAACATCTCATATGCTCCGTGACGTTCAAAACGTTTTTGAAGTCCCGGTTATAAGCCATAAAGTATGGTGCACTAAACTATCAAGTAGTCATCATACCGAGCTTGTCAAACGTTCATAACGTCTGCATCTGCTCCTGCAATAGTTTTGTCACCTAGCGGTGCATCGAGGACATAATACTTCTGTGCAGCAATGAGGATAATCCTCATATCATGGACCTAGTCCGCATCATTGCTACTAACATCTTTCAACTTAGTTTTTCTCTGGGAACATATAAAAACAAGCGGGGAGCTACATCGCGAGTTATTGATCTACAACATAGATATGCTAATACTACCAGGACTAAGTTCATGATAAATTAATGTTCAATTAATCAAATTACTTAAGAACTCCCACTTAGACAGACATCTCTCTAATCATCTAAGTGGTCACATGATCCTATCAACTAAACCATGTCCGATCATCACGTGAGATGGCGTAGTTTTCAATGGTGAACATCTTATGTTGATCATATCTACTATATGATTCACGCTCGACCTTTCGGTCTCCAGTGTTCCGAGGCCATATCTGCATATGCTAGGATCGTCAAGTTAAACCCGAGTATTATGTGTGTGCAAAACTGTCTTACACCCATTGTATGTGAACGTAGAGCTTATCACACCCAATCATCACATGGTGTCTCGATACGACGAACTTTCGCAACGGTGCATACTCAGGGAGAACACTTATACCTTGAAATTTAGTGAGAGATTATCTTATAATGCTACTGTCGATCTAAGAAAAATAAGATGCATAAAAGATAAACATCATATGCAATCAATATAAGTGATATGATATGGCCATCATCATCTTGTGCTTTTGATCTCCATCTCCAAGGCACTGTCATGATCACCATCGTCACCGGCACGACACCTTGATCTCCATCGTAGCATCGTTTGTCGTCTCGCCAACTATTGCTTCCACGACTATCGCTACCGCTTAGTGATAAAGTGAAGCAATTACATGGCGATTGCATTTCATACAATAAAGCGACAACCATATGGCTCCTGCCAGTTGCCGATAACTTTACAAAACATGATCATCTCATACAATAATGTATAACTTATCACGTCTTGACCATATCACATCACAACATGCCCTGCAAAAACAAGTTAGACGTCCTCTACTTTGTTGTTGCAAGTTTTACGTGGCTTCTACGGGCTTAGCAAGAACCGTTCTTACCTACGCATACAAAACCACAATGATATTTCGTCAAGTATGTGTTGTTTTAACCTTCACAAGGACCGGGCGTAGCCACACTTGATTCAACTAAAGTTGGAGAAACTGACACCCGCCAGCCACCTGTGTGCAAAGCACGTCAGTAGAACCAGTCTCGCGTAAGCGTACCCGTAATGTCGGTCCGGGCTGCTCAATCCAACAATACCGCCGAATCAAAGTATGACATGCCGGTAAGCAGTATGACTAATATCGTCCACAACTCACTTGTGTTCTACTCGCGCATATCATCTACGCATAGACCTGGCTCATGATGCCACTGTTGGGGAACGTAGTATTTCAAAATTTTCCTACGATCACGCAAGATCTATCTACTAGATGCATAGCAACGAGAGGGGAGAGTGTGTCCACGTACCGTCATAGATCGGGAGCGGAAGCGTCTAGTGACGCGGTTGATGTAGTCGAACTTTCTTCGCGATCCAACCGATCAAGCACCGAACGTACGGAGCCTCCACGTTCAGCTTGATGACGTCCCACGAGCTCTTGATCCAGTAAAACCTCGCGGGAGAGTTTCGTCATCACAACGGCGTGGTGACCGAGATGATTAAGCTACCATCACAGGGCTTCGCCTAAGTGCTGCAACGATATGACCGAGGTGTGTTTCTGTGGAGGGGGGGCACCGCACACGGTTGGGAGAGATCAACTTGATCAACTTGTGTGTCCATGGGGTGCCTCTACCCCCGTATATAAAGTAGGAGGGGAGCGGAGGGGTCGGCCCTCTCTATGGCGCACCCTAGGGGAGTCCTACTCCCACCAGGAGTAGGATTCCCCCTTTCCTGGTAGAAGTAGGAGCCCTTCCAAGTAGTAGGAGTAGGAGAGAAGGAAAGGGAAAAGAGAAGAGAAGGAAGGAGGGGGCGCAGCCCCTCCCCCTAGTCCAATTCGGACTAAGCATTGGGGGGCGTGCATCCTCCTCTCTCTCTTTCCCCTAAAGTGGCCATCCCTCTAGAAGATAACTTCGAAGCTCAGCTCGATGATCCCGCTCCTATGGACCATGAAGATGTTGCTGCGCTGGGAGGTGATGATATGGAGAATACGGCTGAACTGGCAAGCCCTGTCCGGGTTAGTCCCCCTCGGGCTAGCCCGGCTCCTGTTAGTCCGATGCACACTATTGATCCTCCCCAGCCAACTGCTGCCTCAACAGCAGATGTTGAGATAACCGGGTTAGGCTTCACTGCTCCCACAGAGCATGTCACCTTGGCTAAGCATACTGCCAAGGAAGAGAAATTTCAACAAGATAAAGGCAAGTGGAGCACAGACCTATCAAGCTATGCTCAACTGAGTGCCTAGGAACTTCATTCCGGGTATCTGAACCGGCTCTTCACCAGCCGTGACTATGAAGCCGGCTTAGTTAACATGATGAAGGACAAATATGAGGTGACTTTCTTTCCTTTTGCTTTTTGTTTCTGCTTTGTACTTTGCAATCATACCTTTAGACCATAGTAGCCCCCAAGTGCCGGTTTAGCTTTACTGTAGGTGAACCGGGACTTCAATTATGTCTGAGAATGAACTTACATTAGCCCCCAAGTGCCAAGGGCATAACCTGTTTATGTGCTTGGGACTTTTCTGAAAAAATTTGCTTTCCTTACTTCAATTGTACATTAGCCCCCAAGTGTCAAGTGCATAACCTATTATGGGCTTGAGACTTGGAATAATCTGTCCTTGTCACACGTTTTTGCTTTTCTTGCAGGCTGACTTGAACTGGAGAGCTTCGGAGGCAACTGAGCTCCGGAATAGCTTGGCCTTCCATGAGGCTGCTTCAACCAAAGCTAAGGAAGAACTTGTCCTTGCTCTGACTAACATGGAAAAATTGAAGAAAGATTTTGAAGCAGAGTGGTCCACATGGGAGGTGCAAAGGGACGCTCTGGAAAAAAGAGCAAAGGATGCCGAAGTTGCTCTCAATCCGGTTACGCAAGAGCTATCCGGGTTGAAACAGCAAATAGGAACATGACTTCTACTATCTTCGGTGAGTATCTGTCTTCGTATATTTGTATCCTTGCAATCTTTGTTCTGCTCCGATTTAACTCACCAACTACATACAGGGAGGCGCATAACCCATCTTGGAGACGATGTCCGGAAGAAGCTCAAGGCAGCTTATACCCTAGTGGAGCAACTCTACTCCGGCGCTCAAAGGGCTATCAGTGCCATGTCACACAATAAACCAGCGCCGACCACCATCCAAGCCACCCTGGAAAAGTTGTATGTCCTACATGTATGTCTTGTTGAGGTGAAGAAGTCTGCTGCTCGAGCTGGCTCTCTCATGGCACTGACCCAGGCCAAAGCATGGGTCCCTGATTTTGATCCGGCTGAATCCATGAACGGCTATCCCAGCAATAAAGAGGACGGGTCAGCCTTCTCTGCTGAAGATCTCCGCTCTTTGACCAAGGATATGCGCCCTCTCGCCAGTAAGCTTGCCGATGAAGCAGATTTGACAAGGTATCATCCGGCTTATGATCTAGAAAATTCGCGGGTGGAGCGGCCGGTTTACGACACTGAAAATCTGATCCCACCAGTTCGTAATCACACTTTCGCTCCAGATATTGACCCTTCAGACCTTATCAATGATGAAGTGTATTTCCGTGCCCTCTCCAAGATTGACTGGAGCGCTCCTGGCTTCCAGCAATTGCCTGAAGTCGATGAAGACCCGGAACAAGTTGACCCTCAGCCTTCGCAGTGTGAAGAGGAGTCGTAAACCGTCCGGTTTAACTTGTAGTTGTTGAGTACTTTGCCAGAAACTTTTGATCCATTCGGGCCTGCGAGTGCCTTGTAATAGAATAGATGAGATATTTCCTTTGTCCCAGTGTCATGGTATTATTTTGTTTGGCACTCCCAATTTATCATCTGTTTGCAATGCTTCATCAATTTATATGACCTGTGCCTGCATAAACGAAGCTAAAAGATGTCCTGGCGGTTTTACCACCGGACGGATTACACTGCTCTAATATATATATCAAAGGAATAGCTTTTGATCACAAACATATACTATACCTCTGATTAAGTGTGCTTGTTGACCTTAACCCGGTAGGAATAATTGATAGTGCAGGCGCTGATGAAGCCCTTGGCTCTCTTGTTCGGCTTAACCTGATGGCCGATCCGGGTTACGATGAACACCGGTTTAACTCTCGCTGGTGTTCATGACCCAGACTTTTAACTTTGTAGATATATGGTCAACCTTGTAGTTGTCCAGTCTCGCGTCAATGGACTTGGTTAAAAACAAATGATCATGACGACCAAGATTTGTGAAAGCATAAAAAATAGAAATAAGGTTTTTTGGGCAAATAAGACCATGTAGTCGAGGCTTTTTACGAGCTGCCAGGCTCCAAATTCGAGGCTTTTTATGAGCTGCCAGGCTACTGTCATTAACCATTTTAGCAAAGCCTGTCAAGATGCTCTGCAATCCTTAACCAAATCATCGATGACAAGCCACCCAATGTTTCAAAATCTCGTAAAGATTTTGTCTTTAGGTGATCAACTCGATGATCGTCAATTTAACGTGGCCAAGTTCAGGGTCCCGAAGGAGTAACTTGTGGCAGGTTCGACGGGTCATACCAGGTTTACCTGGACGGCATGATTTACTTGATGCAGGTAGGTTAATCCGGGGTTTTAGGTGCATGCACCGGGCTTCCAAGCCCTGTTCACTACAAGGGTATTCAACTCTTTGCGAGCCCCCCGGTAGTGTGTGAGCCGTTTTTGCTCGTCGTGGCATATGTTTGAGCTGGGTTGGGCACCAACACTCTCTTCTACCCCTCATCATCATGTGGAAATTACCGAAGCAACCAGAGCAGTGCTCTTATGATGGGCTTCATACTGCCGCCAGCTCAAGAGGCCATGGGAAACTCCCTTGCCCGCGGAAGCCCTCATGTGATTCTTGTTTGATAAGATGGCTGATTCCTTGATGTATCAAGGGCGCCGGTTTAGGAGGCCATGGTGAGCTTCCATAGAAAACTCCCATGTGATACTCCGTGGAAGAACACGGCTGATTCCTTGACTCTGTCAAGGGCGCCGGTTTAAGAGGCCATGGAAGGTTTCTTTCGAAGCGCCCATGTGATACTCTTGCGTATAAAAGACACGGCTGATTCCCTGATGCTATCAGGGGCGCCGGTTTAAGAGGCCATGGAAAGCTTCTTTCGAAGTCCCCATGTGATACTCTTTTTTGAAGAAGATGGTTGATTCCCTGGTGATCCGGGGGCGCCAGTTTATTTTATTAAGTATAATATATACATTGTACATAAAGCGGAGCCAATGGCTCAAGTGTAGTAAGGTCGAAGAAGAGCGATGTTCCACGGCCGCTTCGTCTCGTCCTCCTCCGTACGTGAGTCCTTATGTTCTCGAACGTCGACAAGGTAGTATGATCCGTTGTGCAGATTTTTGCTGACCACAAAGGGTCCTTCCCAAGGTGGGGATAGCTTGTGCATATCTGTTTGATCTTGGGTGAGCCGGAGCACCCGATCTCCTTCCTGAAACGTCCTGGTCTTGACCCGGCGGTTGTGGTACCGGCGCAGATCTTGTTGATAAATCACTGATCGTGCTGCTGTCGTGTCCTGTTCCTCGTCTAGCCGGTCCAGGCTGTCTTGCCTTGCTTGTTCATTATCCGCTTCAACATAGGCCGCCACACGTGGTGAATCATGTCGGATATCACTAGGAAGGACCGCTTCAACGCTGTACACCATGAAAAAAGGCGTGTACCCTGTAGACCTGTTAGGTGTAGTGTTGATGCTCCAAAGGACAGAAGGCAATTCCTCTACCCAGCAACCCGGTGTTATTTGCAAAGGAACCATAAGCCGGGGTTTAATGCCTCCCAAGATCTCTTGGTTGGCTCTCTCAGCTAGGCCATTGGACTGCGGGTGAGCTACTGATGACACATCAAGGCGAATATGTTCTCTTTGACAGAACTCTTCCATCTCTCCTTTAGATAGGTTGGTGCCATTATTAGTTATAATACTGTGTGGAAAGCCAAACCGGAAAATCACTTTTTTGATGAACTTAACCGCTGTTGCCGCATCACACTTACTGACAGGCTCTGCTTCTACCCACTTTGTAAATTTGTCCACAGCTACCAACAGGTGGGTTTTTTGATCTTGGGATCTTTTAAAGGGTCCAACCATATCAAGCCCCCAAGTCGCAAACGGCCAAGTGATTGGAATCATCCGCAGCTCCTGCGGCGGTACATGAGCACGCCGCGAAAATTTCTGGAAAGCGTCACATTTTCTGACCAAGTCCTCTGCGTCGGCGTGAGCCGTCAGCCAATAGAACCCATGACGAAAACCTTTAGCTACTAAGGACTTTGAACCGGCGTGATGACAACAATCCCCTTCATGAATCTCTCGAAGAATATCATAGCCTTCCTCTGATGACACGCACCGCTGAAACGCCCCAGAAATGCTGCGGTGATGAAGTTCTCCATTGACGATAGTCATAGACTTAGACAGCCAGATTATCTGTCGGGCCTCAACTTCATCCTCTGGCAACTCACCTCGGCTCATATACACCAGATAAGGGAGTGTCCAATCCTGAATGACGTGAAGCGCTGCAACTAGCTGTGCTTCCGGATCAGGAACAGCCAAGTCCTCCTCTGAAGGTATCTGTACTGACGGACTATGCATTTCATCCAGGAAGGTATTAGGTGGAACCGGTTTACGCTGAGAGCCCAGCCGGCTTAATGCATCGGCCGCTTCATGTTTCTGCCGGTCTATGTGATCCACCTGATATCCCTTGAAGTATCCTGCGACTGCATCCACTTCTCACCGGTAAGCCGCCATGAGCGGATCCTTAGAGTCCCACTTACCAGATACTTGTTGTGCCACCAGATCTGAGTCACCAAAGCACTTGACCCAGCTCAAGTTCATCTCCTTGGCCATCCGTAAACCATGGAGGAGAGCTTCATACTCAGCAGCATTGTTAGTACATGGGAACATTAAACGGAGGATGTAACAGAACTTATCACCTGGTGGGGAAGTTGACACAACTCCAGCCCATGAGCCCTCCAATTGTCTTGAACCGTCAAAGTGAATCGTCCAATACGTATGATCCGGCTTCTCCTCAGGTGCTTGCAACTCTGTCCAATCATTGATGAAATCCACCAGTGCTTGGGACTTTATAGCAGTAAGGGGCACATATTTTAATCCGTGTGGGCTAAGCTCAATGGCCCACTTCACCACTCTACCAGTGGCTTCTCTGTTCTGGATTATATCTCCCAACGGAGGTGAACTGACAACAGTGATTGGGTGGCCCTGGAAGTAGTGCTTCAACTTCCGGTTTGCCATGAACACACCATATACCAATTTCTGCCAGTGTGGATATCTTTGTTTCGACTCAATGAGCACCTCACTGATGCAATAAACCGGAAGTTGAACCGGATATTCTATACCTGCTTCTTTGCGCTCCACCACGATGGCCATGCTAACTGCACGGGCATTGGCGGCCATGTATAACAGCAGCGGCTCCTTGTCAACCAGGGTAGCAAGAACTGGTGGTTCTGCCAATTGCCGCTTCAAATCCTCAAACGCAGCGTTTGCAGCATCGCCCCAGACAAACCGGTCTATTTTCTTCATCATCTAATAAAGCGGGATCGCCTTCTCTCCCAAACGGCTGATGAACCGGCTCAACGCTGCAATACGGCCTGCCACGCGCTGGACATCATTGATACAAGCCGGTTTAGCCAAGGATGTGATCGCCTTGATCTTCTCTGGATTAGCCTCAATCCCTTTGTTTGATACTAAGAATCCAAGGAGCTTGCCTGCTGGAACACCGAAAACACACTTCTCCAGATTAAGCATCATCTTGTAAACCCAGAGGTTGTCAAAGGTTTCTTTTAAGTCCTCTATCAGCGTCTCCTCCTTCCTGGACTTTACCACAATGTCATCCACATATGCATGGACATTCCTTCCAATCTGCCCTTGTAGGTAGTTCTGCACACAACGCTGATAAGTTGCTTGGGCACTCTTAAGCCCAAAAGGCATGGATACATAGCAGAAGGCTCCAAAGGGAGTTATGAAAGTTGTCTTCTCCTGGTCCTTAACTGCCATCTTGATCTGATGATAACCTGAATATGCATCCAAAAAACTTAGCCGTTCACATCCCGCCGTAGCATCGATAATTTGATCAATACGGGGGAGAGCAAAAGGATCAGTTGGGCAAGCTTTGTTTAGGTCTGTGTAGTCAGCACACATCCTCCAGGTTCCATTTTTCTTGAGCACCAGTACCGGATTAGCCAACCACTCTGGATGAAACACTTCGACTATGAAACCTGCAGCCAAAAGCCTAGCCACCTCCTCACCTATAGCCTTGCGCCTCTCCTCATTGAAGCGGCGCAAATACTGCTTGACCGGTTTAAACTTCGGATCAATATTAAGACTGTGCTCAGCGAGTTCCCTCGGTATACCTGGCATGTCAGAAGATTTCCATGCAAAGATATCCTGGTTCTCACAGATGAACTCGATGAGCGCGCTTTCCTATTTGGGGTCGAGGTTAGCGCTGATAGTGAACTGCTTGGATGAATCGCCTGGGACAAAGTCAACCTGCTTGGTTTCCTCTGCCGACTTAAACTTCAACGCCGGATCATGCTCTGTAGTTGGCTTCTTCAACAGGGACATATCTGCCGGATCAACATTGTCCTTATAAAACTTCAGCTCCTCCGTAGCACAAACTGCCTCAGCATATGCTGCGTCTCCTTCCTCGCATTCCAACGCGATCTTGCGGCTCCCGTGAACCGTGATGGTTCCCTTGTGACCCGGCATCTTAAGCTGCAGATAAACATAACACGGTCTAGCCATGAACTTGGCGTAAACCGGTCTCCCGAACAGAGTATGATATGGGCTATTGATCTTTACAACCTCGAAGATCACTGTTTCTGATCTAGAGTCATGCTCATCCCCAAAGGTGACTTCCAGATCGATTTTCCCAACTGGGTAGGCCGATTTACCTGGCACCACTCCATGGAACACTGTGTTGGACTGTCGGAGCTTCTTGTGTGTCAACCCCATACGTCGGAAAGTCTCATAGTATAGGATATTGATGGTGCTGCCTCCATCCATAAGCACTTTTGTGAACTTATAGCCACCCACCTGTGGTGCCACCACCAAGGCCAGCTGACCCAGATTATCAACCCGCGGTGGGTGATCCTCTCTGCTCCACACAATGGGTTGCTCAGACCAACGCAAAAAACGTGGTATCGCCGGTTCAACAGCATGCATCGCTCTCTTCAGAACCTTTTGATCCCGTTTGCACAGACTTGTGGTGAAAACATGATACTGCCCACTTCTTAGCTCCTTCGGATTATTCTGATATCCGGATTGCTGTTGCTGCTGATGTTGTTGATTCCCTTGGTTGTTGTATCCACCCTGACCATGTTGCTGGTTCTGCTGATGCTGATTGTTGCCATTATGGTTATTGTTACCGCCGTGGTATCCTGATCCGGATCCACGTCCCTGGTAACCCGGACCCTGGAAACCGTGACCTGAAACGCCGGGGGGCCCGTGGTTATACTTGGCCTGTTTCATAAACTCCTGATAATAAAACAGTCTTTCCAGAGATGCGTAGCTGGGTTTTCCTCTGTGTCGTGTTTTTGGCAAGGCACGCTCAACTGGCGATCTAGATTGATGGGTGGCCTCCCGTTGCGCGGGGGCGGTCTACCCTTGCGGCGCTGCCCGTTGTCTTGAACGTTGGTATTGGTCACAAAGTCCGAGCTGCCTTCCGCTTTACGCTTGCCATTGTAACATGTACCTGCCGGATTGGCTTGCGCCGGTTTACCGTTTTTGCCCGCCTTCCCAGACTTGTCTCCGTCTGTATCTGGATACTTGGTATTATCAGAGTCTCCATACTTTACCAAAGCGCCCATGAGCGTTCACATGTCATTGCAATCACGCTTGAGCCGTCCCAGCTTCTGCCTCAAAGGCTCAAACCGGCAATTGCCTTCCAAGGTCACTATAGCCGTACTCGGGTTGATGCTATTGGAGGAGTGAAAAATTTCAGATACTCGCCGCACCCAACTACTTGTGGTCTCTGCTCTCCTTGAACACATGCAGCTTAGTCAACCACGGACATCGGCTGCTTGCATGTGTCTTTGAAATTATTGATAAACCGGCGACGCAACTCGCCCCATGATCCGATGGAGTTGGGTGGTAAGCCCTTTAGCCATGTCCGGGCCGTGCCCTCAAGCATCATTGTGAAGTATTTGGCGCACACAGCTTCGTCCACATCAAGCATCTCCATAGCCATCTCATAACTTTCAATCCATGCCTCCGGAGCCAGATCCGCCGTGTAGTTGGGTACCTTGCGCGGACCTTTGAAGTCTTTGGGTAATTTCACATTCTGTAAAGCGGGGATGAGGCACTGCACCCCTAAGGAACTAGACATGATTCATGTTTCTGTGGTGGTGGGGTGAACCGGCGTTGCTTGACGGGTATCGTCGCGAGCAGTATGTCTAGCCTAGTCCACTGCCTCCTGGGCATGTGCACCTGCTCCCGCCGGATTATCCTGCCTCTGTCTGTACCGTCTCCACGCGCTGCTAGATACAGCCGGTTCATCCAGGTGCCTCTAGTAACCCCGGCTCAGGCAGGGGGTTGAATGAATCCTCTCCCGGCTATAAGAATACGCCTGCTGCTGTGTTAACGCCGTGTCCAGCAATTCCTTAGCCCGTCGTGCCTCCATTGCTATGGGGGATGTCCCCTCAATGGGAAGAGCGGCCAGCCGTGAAGCGGTGGCGACAATGTTGTCCAACGGGTTAGAATAATGGCCGGGTGGAGTGGGTACGTGCGGTGTCGGCACAACTTGGCGGTTCTGCTCGGTGGCTGGGGGCTGAACCGATGCGCCCATCCCCGGAGCTCCTCCATGGTTTACCTCTGGACGGTTACTGGTTCCCGCTCCTGGTGTGCTAAAGAGATTCCTTGCCTCATAAACCGGCGGTAAACGAGATTGTTGTCTTCTGTACATTACCTCCTGCGAAGCGTTCTGATCCAGCCTGAGCCGAAAAGCTTGGGAGTCTAGCTCTGCCTGCCTTGTAACTATCCCGGCTTTCTCCGCATCCAGATCCAACTTAGCTTGCTCAATCCTGCTCTTTATCTGAGCGATCTCCGCATCATGCTGCGCCTTGTCGGCCTGGGCTACTTCCGCTGTTGCGAGCGCCGTCAAGTTATCAACTAAGGTGGTTAGGACGTCAGAGGGCGACGGGGGAAGGTCTCCAACTCTGGCTCCTGCTGCCTCTGAGGTTATCGCCCCGATCGTCGAGGGCTGCTGCATAGGTAGTGATCCGGCCATGAAAACAGCAACCCTGTTCGGCGGATCAAAGGGGTCCGGAATACTATCGCCATCGGACACACCCTCCGACCGGCCGTCCTGCAACAGATACAAAGATTCGGTTTCTCCGGATGAAGATTCATCGTCGGAATAGACAACTGTCTCGCCACCAGAATCCGATCCGTCCTCGGCTTGTACTCCATGCACTGCTCCAACGAAGACATGCTTCATGTCGGGCTGAATCCGGGCTGATCTCGCACGCTGAGCCGGCTCGACGATGTTGGGGAAGATGTCCGACTCAGGTCCCGGTTCGCCGATCTTGCCGATGAAGACGTGGATGCCGCCGAAGGGGACCCGGTACCCGTATTCGATTGAATCGGCCTCGGGGCCCCAGCCGGCGTCGTCGATGTAGATCCGGCCGCGACGACTCTTGGTCATCTGGCCCACTGCGTAACCCTTGAGCCCTTCAAAGCTTCCCTTCAAAAACTCGAAACCATCGTGCGATAGCCCCACGGTGGGCGCCAACTATCGTGGATTTAGCACGGCAGATGTCCGGGTTAACGGACTTAGGTGTGAGGCCATCGCCCGGGTTAGCTTGAAGGGGTTAAAGCGGACGAAGGACATAGGTATTTTTATACTAGTTCGGCCCCTTCGATGAAGATAAAAGCCTACGTCTAGTTTGGTGTGGTATTGCTTGGGCTTCGATGACCAGGGAGCGAATCTGCTTGCCTGTGTCTCGAGCTATTCTTTTTTGTCCTGAACCGTCGCCGGGTCGTCCCTTTATATAGGAGGCGACGCCCGGTCCGGTTTACAGAGTCCCGAGGCCGGCTCATAGTCGTGTCCCCCTCGGTCTCTACTCTTTCTATCTTACATCCCATGTTACATGGTACGACGGTTTACAGACCGTGGGCTTTATACATGGGCCCTAAACCTCTATGGGCTATGATCCGTTGTTATACATTCTAATGGGCTTCTGATAATATAACCTTACTAGCGTAATCCGGACCCTTCTGGCCGGTTTATACCTGCTAGTAATATCCCTGACACCCTCCCCTTAGTCCAATTTGGACTAAGCATTGGGGGGCGTGCAGCCTCCTCTCTCTCTTTCCCCTAAAGTCCAATAAGGCCCATATACTCCCCGACGAATTCCCGTAACTCTCCGGTACTCCGAAAAATACCCGAATCACTCAGAACCTTTCCGATGTCCGTATATAGGCGTCCAATATATCGATCTTTACGTCTCGACCATTTCAAGACTCCTCGTCATGTCCCCGATCTCATTCGGGACTCCGAACTACCTTCGGTACATCAAAACTCATAAACTCATAATACCGATCATCATCAAACGTTAAGCGTGCGGACCCTACGGGCTCGAGAACTATGTAGACATGACCGAGACACTTCTCTGGTCAATAACCAATAGCAGAACCTGGATGCTCATATTGGCTCCTACATATTCTACGAAGATCTTTATCGGTCAAACCGCATAACGACATACGTTGTTCCCTTTGTCATCCATATGTTAATTGTTCGATATTCGATCATTGGTATCACCATACCTAGTTAATCTCGTTATTGGCAAGTCTCTTTACTCGTTCCGTAATACATCATCTCGTGACTAACTCATTAGTCATTTGCTTGCAAGGCTTATTATGATGTGTATTACCGAGAGGGCCCAGAGATACCTCTCCGACACTCGGAGTGAAAAATCATATTATTGATCTATGCCACACCACGAACGCCTTTAGAGACACCTATAGATCTTCTTTATAATCACCCAGTTATGTTGTGACGTTTGATAGCACACAAGGTGTTCCTCTGATATTCGGGAGTTGCATAATCTCATAGTCATAGGAACATGTATAACTCATGAAGAAAGCAATAGCAGTAAAACAAAACGATCATAGTGCTAAGCTAACGGATGGGTCTTGTCCATCACATTATTCTCCTAATGATGTGATCCCGTTGATCAAATGACAACTCATGCCTATGGCTAGGAGACATAACCATCTTTGATCAATGAGCTAGTCTAGTAGAGGCATACTAGGGACACTCTGTTTTGTCTATGTATTCACACATGCACTAAGTTTCCGGTTAATACAATTCTAGCATGAATAATAAACATTTATCATGATATATAGAAATAAATAATAACTTTATTATTGCCTCTAGGGCATATTTCCTTCATTGTGTTGTGAAGTTTCAAGTTTTGAGTATTGCTTTGATGGACTACGGAACAAAGAGTGGCAAGAGCCTAAGCTTGGGGATGCCCAAGGCACCCCAAGGTAAAATTCAAGGACAACCAAAAGCCTAAGCTTTGGGATGCGCCAGGAAGGCATCCCCTCTTTCGTCTTCATCTATCGGTAACTATACTCGGGACTATATTTGTATTCACCACATGATATGTGTTTTACTTGGAGCGTCATGTATCATTCGAGTCTTTTCTTGTTAGTTTGCCACAATCATCCTTGCTGGACAAACCTTTTTGAGAGAGATAAATATGGCCTAGGAATTGTTAGAACACTCTATGTGCTTCACTTATATCTTCTGAGTTGAATATTTTTTGCTCTAGTGCTTCACTTATATCTTTTAGAGCATGGTGGTAATTTTATTTTGACAAAATTGTTGATCTCTCATGCTTCACTTATATCCTTTTGAGAGTCTATTAGAACAGCATGGTAATGTGCTTTGGCTATAAAACTAGCCTTAACATGATAGGCATCCAAGACGAATGTAGTAAAAACTTTCATACTAAGTACATTGAATATGATGAGAAGTTGGATGATTGATAATTGTTTTGAGATATGAGGATAGTGATATTAGAGTCATGCTAGTTGAGTTATTATGAAACTGAGAAACACTTGTGTTAAAGTTAGTGATTCCCGTAGCATGCGCGTATGGTGAAACACATCGTATTTGTGGCAAAGCCACCATGCATAATTTTTCATACATGTCACTCTTGATTCATTGCACATCTCGGTACACTGCTGTCGGGGGAAACTGTCCACCACGAACACCTATGGGACCGGAGCCCCTTGTACGTTGCGGTAAGGGAGCGGAGGGAGCACAAAGAGCGGATCGAAGAGCACACGCGGGCAGTTTACCCAGGTTCGGGCCGCGCGGACGCGTAAAACCCTACTCCTGCTTGATTTGTATTGAGTTTGTGAGCTCTGGAGCTTGAAGAACGAGCTACACTGAGCCAGAGAGCTATCTAGGTTCCGAACCCTCTCTACGTTGTGCATGGGCCTCCTTTTATAGCTCAAGGGGTCACCGACAGGTGTCAACGTAGAAGAAGGGTAAAAACGTAACTTTGGTGGTAGTTGTAACAGTGCGGGAACAGTGCATGAACAGTGCGTGAACAGTGGTCTTCACCTAACTTGACAGTGGGGGACAAGGGCATTAAATGCCCGTCACCGTCTACCCCAAAAGCACCCGTCCATGCGTCTCCGTTCGCCACGGCGGTAGCCTCGTCACCGTGGCGTGCCACCGTGTCCCCCAGGCTGCACAGCCATCCGCCACGCGTCCCTGGAAGGGCCCCAGGGCGACGCGTGGACCGATGAGCTGGAGCGCGGGCACACAGCGCAGGCTCCCCCGGCAAGCACCTTGCCGGGGTCTTGATCTTGCCGGACCGGGAAGCTTGTCGCTCCCCGGGTCCTGCCGGGGCGCAGGGTGCGCCGAGGCGTGTCTTCTGAGATGCAATCTTCTGGTCTTCCTGGCAAGCTCCTCTTGCCAGGGTCTTGTGTTAAAGTGATAAACCTGAGCCTGGCACGGCCTTCCCGGCAAGCTCCACTTGCCGGGGCCTTGATCTTCTGTCTTGTATACTTTGTTTTTGAATGGCTTAAAAGGGACCAGAAAGGTTTCCGGCGAGCACGTGGTGAGCCCTGCCGCGGGAAGCTGCTACTGCCCGTGCACAAGTTGGGGTACTAAGGTACCCCTATCTTAGTACACCGACAACTGCCGGAGGCATTCATATAGGGTCATACTATGTTCTAGTATCGAGTTGTAAATCAATAGAAGTGTGATGATCCTCAATATTAGAGCATTGTCCCATGCGAGGAAAGGCCAAACAAAAGAAAGGCCCCTCCAAAAAAAGAAAAAAGGGACAATTACTACTATCTTTTTCCACACTCGTGCTTTAAAGTAGCACCATGTTCTTCATGATAGAGAGTATCATGTTTAGTCACTTTCATATACTAGTGGGAATTTTCATTATAGAACTTGTCTTGTATATTCCAACGATGGGCTTCCTCAAATGCCCTAGGTCTTCGTGAGCAAGCAAGTTGGATGCACACCCACTTAGTTTCTTTTGTTGAGCTTTCATACATATTTAGCTCTAGTGCATCCGTTGCATGGCAATCCCTACTCACACACATTGATATCTATTGATCGGCATCTCCATAGCCCGTTGATACGCCTAGTCGATGTTAGACTATCTCCCTCCTTTTTTCTTCTCCACAACCACCACTCTATTCCACATAGTGCTATATCCATGGCTCACGCTCATGTATTGCGTGAAAGTTGAAAGGTTTGAAAGAATAGAATATGAAAACAAGTGCTTGGCTAGAACCGGGGTTGTGCATGATATGAATATTTTGTGTGATGAAAAGGGAGCATAGCCAGACTATATGATTTTGTAGGGATAACTTTCTTTAGCCATAGTATTTCGAGAAGACATGATTGCTTTGTTAGTATGCTTGAAGTATTGTTATTTCTTATGTCAACATAGACTTTTGTCTTGAATCTTTTAGATCTGAACATTCATGCCACAATAAAGAGAACTACATTGAAAATTATGTTGGTTAGCATTCCACATCAAAAATTCTGTTTTTATCATTTACCTACTCGAGGACGAGCAGGAATTAAGCTTGGGGATGCTTGATACGTCTCCAATGTATCTATATTTTATTATTATTTCATGCTATTATTTATGATGTTTTGAATGTTTAATGGGCTTTGTTATACATTTTTATATTATTTTTGGGACTAACCTATTAACCCAAAGGCTCAGTCCAGATTGCTATTTTTTGCCTATTTCAGGGTTTTACACAAAAGGAATATCAAACGGAGTCCAAACAAAATGAAACTTCGGGAGAGATAATTTTTGGAGCAAAATACGCACGGGAGACTTGAGAACCACGGAATAGGGCTGACGTGGCGTCCATGAGGGTGGGGGCGCCCCCCCTACAGGGCGCGTCCCCCTACCTCGTGGGCCCCACGTATGGCCCCCTGTGCCCTCCTTCCTCCTATATATACCTACGTACCCCGAAACCATTAGAACAACAGAGAAAACCCTCGTTCCACTGCCGCAACCTTCTGTTCCCGTGAGATCCCATCTTGGGGCCTGTTCTGGAGCTCTGCCAGAGGGGGGATCTACCACGGAGTGCTTCTACATCATCATCATCGCCTCACCATGAGTTGTGAGTAGTATACCACAGACCTTCGGGTCCATAGTTAGTACCTAGATGGCTTCTTCTCTCTTTGGATCTCAATACCAAGTTCTCCTCGGTCTTCGAGGAGATCTATTCGATGTAATCTTTTTGCGGTGTGTTTTTCGAGATCTGATGAATTGTGGGTTTATGATCAAGATTATTTATGAGAAATATTTGGTTCTTTTCTGAACTCTTTTATGTATGATTATAATATCCTTGCAAGTCTCTTCGAATTATTGGTTTGGTTTGGCCTACTATATCTATAGTTCTTGCAATGGGAGAAGTACTTGGCTTTAGGTTCAATCTTGCGGTGTCATTTCCCAGTGACAGTAGGGGCAGCAAGGCACGTATTGTATTGCTGCCATCGAGGATAAAAAAGATGGGGTTTATATCATGTTATTTGAGTTTATCCCTCTACATCATGTCATCTTGCTTAAGGCGTTACTCTGTTCTTATGAACTTAATACTCTAGATGCATGTTGGATAGCGGTCGATGTGTGGAGTAATAGTAGTAGATGCAGAATCGTTTCGGTCTCCTTGTCTCGGACGTGATGCCTATATATAATGATCATGCCTAGATAGTCTCATAATTATTTGCTTTTCTATCAATTGCTCGACAGTAATTCGTTCACCCACCGTAGAATTATGCTATAATGAGAGAAGCCATTAGAGAAACATATGGCCCCCGGGTCTATTCTCAACATATCAATCTACAATCTACTTACTTTTCTGTTTATACTTTCTGTTCTTTTATCCAAAATATCAAAAATATCAAATTATCATCTCTATAGATCTCACTTTCGTAAGTGACCGTAAAGGGATTGACAACCCCTTATCGCGTTGGCTGCGAAGTTCTTATTTGTTTGTGCAGGTGCGAGGGACTCACGCGTAGTCTCCTACTGGATTGATATCTTGGTTCTCAAAAACTAAGGAAAATACTTACGCTAGTGTGCTACATCATCCTTTCCTCTTCGAAGAAATACAACGCAAGCTCGATAAGTATCACATCCCCGAACACTACTTCATCTTCTGGGAGATGGTCGGCGCCGGCGCCTGCTGGACAAGGAGACCATCGACGCTTGAGATGGACGAGGGAATGAATGCGGTGTACATGCATGCTAGAGTGGCGAACGACTCCATCGGCCCGCTCGAGATCCGCATCGCCCGGCCCCGCACGTATGAGGAGCTGATGAGTAAAATGCATCGTTGCCCCCTGAACTTGTTGGCTCGGTCCAAACCAGTCCTCAAACTCACGAAGTGTATCAATACGGTCCTCATACTTGACAATACATACTCAATACGGTCCCCAAACTTGGAGCACCAGTCCTGAGATACGATTTCACATACAAGTTGCGTATATAGTAACATAACAGGCATGCCACGTCAACCGGTCCCACTCTCGGTACATGTGGGACCGACATGTCAGTGGGCGCGAGGAAAAAATAGGTGAAATAATTGACGCACACCGTGAGTCGAACAAGCGACCATGAAATTTTCTAGTGTCCTGCACACGCTGGTTGACCAACTGAACCACCTTTCCTTGTTGTTAAAAAATGAGACGCGTGTTTATTGTATTTCAACGAAAAGGAAAATTAAATGATATATGAAGCCAACGACAACTACGGCAGGCGGCTCGGCTACTCATCCGGGAGGTCATTCATCCACGCAAGGCGCATGCCCGAGAGGGCATTAGACATGGAAAATAGCATATGCGGCGTTGGTGAACCACGAGTCCACGACGCCAACTTCCATCACCTCGCCGCACCGCATGATGTACCAAGCTCTCCGCTCCAGCGATTCTAGTCGCATGTCCGGACAACGGGGATGGGTGTCGGTGGCAGAGACGGAGATCAAGTGAAGGTCGTCGGCGGAGACGGAGATCAAGTCGAGAAACACGATGAGATGACCGAGGTTGCTGCACACACATAGGAGCATGCTTAGATGCCAACGACCGGCTACGTCAATTGTTGCTATTTGTATGATCGCCACGCCTCTAATGAGAGTTAAGGTTGCAATGATTCCTCGTAATAACTAGATTCAGATGATGCATGTAGCGTCAAGTTGATGTGGTACCTCTCTAATACCTTGGCATCATCAACATGCATGCATGCATGCCGTTTTGAAGCAACTAGCATGTGTGTACGAAGACAACACAAATCAGTGGCGGAGCAAGAAGAAAAAACTGAACGAACCTTGTTGTCGACGAAACGACAGCTAACTTAAGCACTGGCCACGGCAGCCATCCTTGTTACCTAATGCATTGGCCACGGCAAGAAGGGTATCAAGCAAGCGAGGGTTAGGAGGGCACGGTACAACATACGACCACACCAATTTGATCATCAAGATATAAAATCAAAATATATTAAATGCAGTCAACAGTTCTGATGGTTAGCTTCTGCGCGTACGTTGCCATGTCCCGTTAGGAATACCACCTTCCATGCTCTTATTTTGTTATTCTTTCTCGCGCCCACTGACATGTGTGGATCCTACAGGCTACAGAGATGGAGTACGTTGCTGTATACGTGAATTGTATGCGCAATCATGCCTCAGGACCGGTGCTCCAAGTTTGCGGACCGTATTGAGTCCGTATTATCAAGTATGAGGACCGAACTAATACACTTCTTGAGTTTGAGAACTGTTTTGGACCTAGCCAGCAAGTTCAGGGGGCAACGATGCACTTTACTCGGAGCTGATGGACTGGCGCCTCCATCAACCAATACAAGGTGTCTAGGTGCTTGACGTTTCCGCATCGAGCTGCATGTTCCACTCGCACGTGGTGTCCATCCAGTTTAGCCTGCCGTGCCGCACTGGACCCCAACTCCCACGTACGACGTTTCCACCTAAATTCACTTGCAGTTTTATGGTAGCCAACCCGGCACACGAAGTAGGACGTTTCCACCTAAATTCACTTGCAGTTTTAGGGTAGCCAACTCTTTATTTTTCAGCTGGAGTACATGTGTGGTGTATAACAAATGCAGAAGGGCTCCTGTTCAGATTCCAGACCGGGTAGTTCTTCAAGAATTACATGACGGCCGCGCTCCTTTGATAGTACTCTCTAAACAATGTGTGTGTGTTCAAGAATTCAAGAAACAGCGACACTTTTAGGCGAGCCTTTGCTTTTCAATATGATCTTTGTTAGTGCGTAGTGTATATAAATGGACGAAATCTTATGTTCAAAATTCAGACTGAACTGTTCTCGAGAGTTGCTCCCTCCATTTCTTAATATAAGGTGCATTATTTTTTCAAAAAGTCAAACTTCTCTAAGTTTGACCAAGTTTATAGGTAAAAATATCAATACCTAGAATACCAAATCAGTATCACTAGATTAATCATGAAATATATTTTTACATTTTATATAATTAGTATTATAAATCTTTATATATTTTGCTGCAAAGTTGGTCAAACATGGACAACAGTTGACTTTTTGAAAAACTAATACACCTTACATTTAGGAACAGAGGGAGTACATGTGGACGTGGTCGCACAATCCCAGTAAAAAAAAGCATGACCACACTTCAGCGACATTTACTGGTCGCTGGTTTTCATATAATAACAATACTAAAGCGGGAAGCATCCGATTTTTCTTATTTTTCGACTTTTTTTCCATTACTACTGTTCATGTACGTGGCTTCACCGAACAGCTAAGAGCATCTCCAGCCGCTGTGCCCCCAGGAGGCATTTTTCGCCGCTTGGGGGTGTTGGGGAACGTTGCATGGGAAACAAAAATTTTTCCTACGTTCACCAAGATCAATCTAGGAGATGCTACTACGAGAGGAGAGTTGGATCCACGTACCCTTGTAGATCGCTAAGCGGAAGCGTTAAGAACGCGGTTGATGGAGTCGTACTCGCCGCGATTCAGATCGCCGAAGATCCTAGCACCGAAGCAACGGTGCCTCCGCGTTCTTCACACGTACGGCTCGGGGACGTCTCCTCCTTCTTGATCCAGCAAGGGGTGGAGGAGAGGTTGATGGAGAGACCGGCAGCACGACGGCGTGGTGGTGATGGTGGAGAAGGATTCCAGCAGGGCTTCGCCTAAGCACCGCGGGAGATGAAGATGTTATGGGAGAGGGAGGGCAGCACCGAGGCACAAACATGTGTTGGCTGCCCTCCCTATACCTCTCTATATATAGGGGGAAGGAGGAGAGGGGGGCGCCCTAGGGTTTCCCCTAGGGGGCCGGCGGCCAGGGCAGGGGGGACGGCGGCCAAGGGCCAGGCCCTAGGGTTTCCCCCCCTAGGTGCCTTGCCCCCCAAGCCAGGGGGGGTGCGGCAGCCCTAGGAGGGTCCACCTCCCCTTGCGCATGAGGAGAGGGCCCAGGGGGGGGGGGGCGCACAGCCCTATGAGGGCTGTGGTGTCCCCCTTTGTGGCCCATTAGGCCCAGAACCACTTCCGGGACCCCCGAAACCCTTTTCGGTAATCCGCCGATTTCCCGATGCTCCCCGGAACACTTCCGGACTCCGAAACCTTTCATCCTATATATCAATCTTTGTCCCCGGACCATTCCGGAGACCCTCGTCATGTCCGGGATCTCATCCGGGACTCCGAACAACCTTCGGTAACCATGCACTGTTCTCACTAACAACCCTAGCGTCACCGAACCTTAAGTGTGTAGACCCTGCGGGTTCGGAAACCATGTAGACATGACCGAGACACTCCCAGGTCAATAACCAATAGCGGGATCTGGATACCCATATTGGTTCCCACACGTTCCTCGATGATCTCATCGGATGAACCACGATGTCAAGGATTCAGGCAATCCCGTATACAGTTCCCTTTGTCTCGTCGGTATGTTACTTGCCCGAGATTCGATCGTCGGTATCTCTATACCTAGTTCAATCTCGTTACCGGCAAGTCTCTTTACTCGTTACCGTAATACATAATCCCGTGACTAACTACTTAGTCACTTTGAGCTCATTGAGATGACGTATTACCGAGTGGGCCCGGAGATACCTCTCCGTCACACGGAGTGACAAATCCCAGTCTCGATCCATGTCAACTCAACAGACACCTTCAGAGATACCTGTAGAGTACCTTTATAGTCACCCAGTTACGTTGCGACGTTTGGCACACACAAAGCACTCCTACGGTGTCAGTGAGTTACATGATCTCATGGTCATAGGAACTTATACTTGACATGCAGAAAACTATAGCGATAACTGATACGATCAAAAGCTATGTTTAACGTTTGGGTCTCGTCCATCACATCATTCTCCTAATGATGTGATCCCGTTATCAAATGACAACTCATGTCTATGACCTGGAAACCGCGGTCATCTTTGATCAACGAGCTAGTCCTGTAGAGGCTTCACTAGGGACACAAAGTCTGTCTATTCATCCACACATGTATTTGAGTTTCCAATCAATACAATTATAGCATGGATAATAAACGATTATCATGAACAAGGAAATATAATAATAACTCTTTTATTATTGCCTCTAGGGCATATTTCCAACAGTCTCCCACTTGCACTAGAGTCAATAATCTAGCATTACAAGGTAATGAATCTAACACCCATAGAGTCTTGTTGTTGATCGTGCTTAGCCCGTGGAAGAGGCTTAGTCAACGGATCTGCAACATTCAAATCCGTGTGTACTTTGCAAATATTTATGTCCTCCTCCTTGACCGAATCGCGGATGGAATTGAAGCGTCGCTTTATGTGTCTGGTCCTCTTGTGAAACCTTGGTTCCTTGGCTAGAGCAATGGCACCAGTGTTGTCACAGAACAGAGTCATTGGGTTCAGTGCACTAGGCACAACTCCAAGATCTGTCATGAACTCCTTCATCCAGACACCTTCCTTTGCCGCCTCCGAGGCAGCTATATACTCCGCTTCACATGTAGAATCAGCTACCACGCTCTGCTTGGAACTGCACCAGCTTACCGCTCCCCCGTTGAGAATATATACGTATCCGGTTTGAGACTTAGAGTCATCCGGATCAGTGTCAAAGCTTGCATCGACGTAACCCTTTCCGACGAGCTCTTGATCACCTCCATACACGAGAAACATCTCCTTAGTCCTTTTCAGGTACTTTAGGATATTCTTGACCGCTGTCCAGTGATCCATACCAGGATTACTTTGAAACCTTCCGGCCATACTTATGGCAAGGCTGACATCTGGTCTTGTGCACAGCATTGCATACATGATAGAGCCTATGGCTGAAGCATAGGGGACGACACTCATCTTTTCTCTATCTTCCGCAGTCACTTGGCATTGAGTCTTACTCAACTTTGTACCTTGCAATACCGGCAAGAACCCCTTCTTGGATTGATCCATTTTGAACTTCTTCAAAACTTTATCAAGGTATGTACTTTGTGAAAGTCCTATCAAGCGTCTTGATCTATCTCTATAGATCTTGATGCCCAATATGAAAGCAGCTTCACCGAGATCCTTCATCGAAAAACTCTTGTTCAAATACCCCTTCACGCTATCCAAAAATTCTATATTGTTTCCAATCAGCAATATGTCATCCACATATAATATTAGAAACGCTATAGAGCTCCCACTCACTTTCTTGTAAATACAAGCTTCATTGTAAACTTGTATAAACCCAAACGCTTTGATCACATCATCAAAGCGAAGATTCCAACTCCGAGATGCTTGCACCAGCCCATAAATGGAACGCTGGAGCCTGCATACTTTGTCAGCATTCTCTGGATCGACAAAACCTTCCGGTTGCATCATATACAACTCTTCCTTAAGAAAACCGTTAAGGAACGCTGTTTTGACATCCATCTGCCAAATTTCATAATCGAAATATGCAGCTATTGCTAACATGATTCGGACGGATTTAAGCATCGCTACGGGTGAGAAAGTCTCATCGTAGTCAATCCCTTGAACTTGTGAAAAACCCTTTGCCACAAGTCGAGCTTTATACACGGTGACATTACCGTCAGCGTCCGTCTTCCTCTTAAAAATCCATTTATTCTGAATGGCCTTCCGCCCTTCAGGTAATACTTCCAAAGTCCATACTTTGTTTTCATACATGGATCCCATCTCGGATTTCATGGCCTCTAACCATTTGTCGGAATCCGGGCCCACCATCGCTTCTCCATAGCTCGTAGGTTCACCGTTGTCTAACAACATGACCTCCAAGATAGGGTTACCATACCACTCTGGTGCAGTGCGTACCCTTGTCGACCTACGAGGTTCGGTAGTAACTTGATCAGAAGCTCCTTGATCATCATCATTGGCTTCCTCTTCAACCTCTGCAGGCTCCACAAAAACATCTTTCTGCGCTGCGCTACTCTCTGGTTGAAGCAGAGGTTCAATAACCTCATCAAGTTCTACCTTCCTCCCACTCAATTCTTTCGAGAGAAACTCTTTCTCGAGAAAGGACCCATTCTTAGCGACAAACACTTTGCCCTCGGATCTGAGATAGAAGGTGTACCCAACTGTTTCTTTTGGGTATCCTATGAAGACACATTTGTCCGCTTTGGGTTCGAGCTTTTCTGGCTGAAGCCTTTTGACATAAGCATCGCAACCCCAAACCTTGAGAAAAGACAACTTAGGTTTCTTACCAAACCACAGTTCATACGGTGTTGTCTCAACGGACTTAGATGGAGCCCTATTTAAAGTGAATGCAGCTGTCTCTAACGCATATCCCCAAAACGATAGTGGCAAGTCGGCAAGAGACATCATAGAACGCACCATATCTAATAGGGTTCGATTACGACGTTCGGACACACCATTACGCTGTGGTGTTCCAGGTGGCGTCAACTGTGAAACAATTCCACATTTTCTTAAGTGATCACCAAACTCATAACTCAGATATTCTCCCCCTCGATCAGATCGTAGGAACTTGATCTTCTTGTTACGATGATTTTCAACTTCACTCTGAAATTGCTTGAACTTTTCAAAAGTTTCAGACTTATGCTTCATCAAGTAAATATACCCATATCTACCTAAGTCGTCAGTGAAGGTGAGAAAATAACGATATCCACCGCGCGCCGTTACACTCATCGGACCGCACACATCAGTATGTATGATTTCCAATAAGTCACTTGCCCGTTCCATTGTCCCTGAAAACGGGGTCCTTGTCATCTTGCCCATGAGGCACGGCTCGCACGTGTCAAGTGATTCAAAATCAAGAGACTCCAAAAGTCCATTAGCATGGAGCTTCCTCATGCGTTTCACGCCGATATGACCGAGACGGCAGTGCCACAAGAAAGTGGTATTATCATTATCTACTCTACATCTTTTGGCATCAATGTTATGAACATGTGTATCATCACTATCGAGATTCAATAAGAATAAACCCCTAACTTCGGGTGCATGACCATAAAAGATATTACTCATATAAATAGAACAACCATTATTCTCTGATTTAAATGAGTAACCGTCTCGCAATAAACAAGATCCAGATATAATGTTCATGCTTAACGCAGGCACTAAATAACAATTATTCAGGTTCATAACTAATCCCGATGGTAATCGAAGAGCGAGCGTGCCGACGGCGATCACATCAACCTTGGAACCATTTCCCACGCGCATCGTCACTTCGTCCTTCGCCAGCCTCCGTTTATTCCGCAGTTCCTGTTTAGTGTTGCAAATGTGAGCAACCGAACCGGTATCAAATACCCAGGCACTACAACGAGAGTTGGTAAGGTACACATCAATAACATGTATATCACATATACCTTTGTTGTTGTTGGCCCCCTTCTTGTCCGCCAGATACTTGGGGCAGTTCCGCTTCCAGTGGCCGTTCCCCTTGCAATAGAAACACTCAGTCTCTGGCTTGGGCCCAGCCTTGGGTTTCTTCACTGGATTAGCAACTGCTTTGCCACCCTTCTTAGAGTTACCCTTCTTGCCCTTGCCATTCTTCTTGAAACTGGTGGTTTTATTGACCATCAACACTTGATACTCCTTCTGGATGTCTGCCTCAGCGACTTTCAGCATTGAAAACAGCTCGGCGATGGTTTTATTCATCCCTTGCATGTTGTACTGCTGCACGAAGCTCTTGTAGCTTGGCGGGAGTGACTGGAGAATTCTGTCAATGATAGCCTCATCCGGGAACACAAGTCCCAGATCCGCTATGCGGGTATAGTACCCAGACATCTTCAGTAAGTGTTCACTGACAGACGAATTCTCCTCCATCTTGCAAGCAAAGAATTTATCGGTGGTCTCATACCACTCGATCTTAGCATTCTTTTCAAAGATGAACTTCAACTCCTGGTACATCTCATATGCACCATGACGTTCAAAACGCCTTTGAAGTCCTCCTTCCAAGCCGTACAACATGGCACACTGCACTATCGAATAGTCATCCGAACGCGACTGCCAGACGTTCAAAACGTCTGCAGGGGCTGTAGGAGCGGGGGGTTCACCTAGCGGTGCATTTAGGACATAAACCTTTTGGGCAGCTGTGAGGATGATCCTCAGATTGCGGAGCCAGTCCACAAAGTTGCTCCCATCATCTTTCAGTTTAGCTTTCTCTAGGAACGCATTAAAATTCAGGGGAGCTACTGCGCGAGCCATCTACAACAAAAGATTTGCAAAGACATTTTAGACTATTGTTCATGATAAGTGAGTTACTACCTAATCAAATTATTTATAACTCCCACTCAAATTGACATCCCTCTGGTCATTCGAGCGTGACATGATCCAAATCCACCAACCCAAGTCCGATCATCACGTGAGATGAGGTGGTGTCAATGGTGAACATCAACATGTTGATCATATCTACTATATGACTCATGCTCGACCTTTCGGTCCTCCGTGTTCCGAGGCCATGTCTGTACATGCTAGGCTCGTCAAGTCTAACCCGAGTGTTCTACATGTGCAAAACTGGCTTGCACCCGTTGTATGCGAACGTAGAGTCTATCACACCCGATCATCACGTGGTGCTTCGAAACGACGAACCTTCGCAACGGCGCACACTCGGGGGGAACACAATTTTATCTTGAAATTTTAGTGAAGGATCATCTTATAATGCTACCGTCGTCCTAAGCAAAATAAGATGCATAAAAGGATTAACATCACATGCAAATCATAAGTGACATGATATGGCCATCAACTCGTGCTTTTGATCTCCATCTCCAAAGCACCGGCATGATCTCCATCGTCACCGGCGCCACACCATGATCCCCATCATCATGATCTCCATCATCGTGTCGCCATCGGGGTTGTCGGCGCCCACCATGCTCTTACTACTATTGCTACCGTTTAGCGATAAAGTAAAGCATTACAAAGCGCTTAATGATTGACACGCAGGTCATACAAAAATTAAAGACAACCCTATGGCTCCTGCCGATTGCCGTATGCATCGACATGCAAGTCGATATTAACTATTACAACATGATCATCTCATACATCAAATATATCTCATCATGTCATTGGCCATATCATATCACATACATACCCTGCAAAAACAAGTTAGACGTCCTCTAATTTGTTGTTGCATGTTTTACGTGGCTGCTATGGGTATCTAGCAAGAACGCTTCTTACCTACGCAAAGCCACAACGGTGATATTCAAGATGCTATTTAACCTTCTACAAGGACCGCCTTGTTCTATTCCGATTCAACTAAGATAGGAGAGACAGACACCCGCCAGCCATCTTATGCAACAAAAGTCACATGTCTGTCGATGGAACCGGTCTCATGTACGTGGACATGTAAAGTTGGTCCGGGCCGCTTCATCCCATAATACCGCTGAATCAAGAAAGACTAAGGAGGGCAGCAATTTAAACATCAACGCCCACAAACCCTTTTGTGTTCTACTCGAGAAAGCATCTACGCAAGAACCTAGCTCATGATGCCACTGTTGGGGAACGTTGCATGGGAAACAAAAAAATTTCCTACGTTCACCAAGATCAATCTAGGAGATGCTACTACGAGAGGAGAGTTGGATCCACGTACCCTTGTAGATCGCTAAGCGGAAGCGTTAAGAACGCGGTTGATGGAGTCGTACTCGCCGCGATTCAGATCGCCGAAGATCCTAGCACCGAAGCAACGGTGCCTCCGCGTTCTTCACACGTACGGCTCGGGGACGTCTCCTCCTTCTTAATCCAGCAAGGGGTGGAGGAGAGGTTGATGGAGAGACCGGCAGCACGACGGCGTGGTGGTGATGGTGGAGAAGGATTCCAGCAGGGCTTCGCCTAAGCACCGCGGGAGATGAAGATGTTATGGGAGAGGGAGGGCAGCACCGAGGCACAAACGTGTGTTGGCTGCCCTCCCTATACCTCTCTATATATAGGGGGAAGGAGGAGAGGGGGGCGCCCTAGGGTTTCCCCTAGGGGGCCGGCGGCCAGGGCAGGGGGGGGGGGCGGCCAAGGGCCAGGCCCTAGGGTTTCCCCCCCTAGGTGCCTTGCCCCCCAAGCCAGGGGGGTGCGGCAGCCCTAGGAGGGTCCACCTCCCCTTGCGCATGAGGAGAGGGCCCAGGGGGGGCGCACAGCCCTATGAGGGCTGTGGTGTCCCCCTTTATGGCCCATTAGGCCCAGAACCACTTCCGGGACCCCCGAAACCCTTTTCGGTAATCCGCCGATTTCCCGATGCTCCCCGGAACACTTCCGGACTCCGAAACCTATCATCCTATATATCAATCTTCGTCCCCGGACCATTCCGGAGACCCTCGTCATGTCCGGGATCTCATCCGGGACTCCGAACAACCTTCGGTAACCATGCACTGTTCTCACTAACAACCCTAGCGTCACTGAACCTTAAGTGTGTAGACCCTGCGGGTTCGGAAACCATGTAGACATGACCGAGACACTCCCAGGTCAATAACCAATAGCGGGATCTGGATACCCATATTGGTTCCCACATGTTTCTCGATGATCTCATCGGATGAACCACGATGTCAAGGATTCAAGCAATCCCGTATACAGTTCCCTTTGTCTCGTCGGTATGTTACTTGCCCGAGATTCGATCGTCGGTATCTCTATACCTAGTTCAATCTCGTTACCGGCAAGTCTCTTTACTCGTTACCGTAATACATAATCCCGTGACCAACTACTTAGTCACTTTGAGCTCATTGAGATGACGCATTACCGAGTGGGCCCGGAGATACCTCTCCGTCACACGGAGTGACAAATCCCAGTCTCGATCCATGTCAACTCAACAGACACCCTCGGAGATACCTGTAGAGTACCTTTATAGTCACCCAGTTACGTTGTGACGTTTGGCACACACAAAGCACTCCTACGGTGTCAGTGAGTTACATGATCTCATGGTCATAGGAACTTATACTTGACATGCAGAAAACTATAGCGATAACTGACACGATCAAAAGCTATGTTTAACGTTTGGGTCTCGTCCATCACATCATTCTCCTAATGATGTGATCCCGTTATCAAATGACAACTCATGTCTATGACCTGGAAACCGCGGTCATCTTTGATCAACGAGCTAGTTCTGTAGAGGCTCACTAGGGACACAAAGTCTGTCTATTCATCCACACATGTATTTGAGTTTCCAGTCAATACAATTATAGCATGGATAATAAACGATTATCATGAACAAGGAAATATAATAATAACTCTTTTATTATTGCCTCTAGGGCATATTTCCAACAGGGGGGCCTCCGGCGAATTTTTTTGCCTGGGGCAAAATTGTTTCCACTCGTTGCGCCCCATGATGCCGCGGCCGCCGCAACGGGACGCCTAGGTGTGTGACGGCGAACATCTTCACGGCGACGTAGGATTCGAAGACGAACTTGGCATCCCCGACCCGTCGCAACGGGACGACTGGGTGTGCGGCGGCCGCCGCCGTGGCCAGATCCCACCTGGCTGCCTGCATCAAGCTGATGAGCATTGACTTGGAGAAGGACCGGATCGACTTCACGGCGTGCCGCATGGCGGTGAGGAAGTGGGTGTGGTTGAGGCCGGAGACGTGGAGCTCGTCCAGCGACGCGAGGGTGCGGCCCGGATGCAGGCGCACCTCCATGACGCCCTCTGCCCGGAGCTCCGCATCGAGGGCGCCCTTGACGCGATTGAGCTCCGCTTGGCGGAGAGGGCGGTGTTGCTCGCCGCCGTGGCATCCCGGCCCGAGCCGACGGGATCCTTGAGGAACCTCCGCTTGGTGGCGGAGATTGGCGAGTAGGGAGTCCGCGGGGAGCCGGGAATGAGCGGGAGCGGGGACGGACCGGAGTGGTTAGTGGCGGTGGATCGGGAGCAGGGAGGGGAGAAAAAGAGATAAAGGGAGAGAGGACGTGGAAGGGAGTAGACATGGTGGGGTCGGCCTGGTGTGGTAAAGAATATAGCGCCGGCGCCCCAGCTGCACCCCGGGATCTTGGGTTTCGCCCGGGCTCGCCGGCTGTATTTTTTAACTAACCCAGCGAAAAATGAGGTCGTGGGGGCGTGGCTGGGACTTTTTTTGCCCGCCGGCGCTAAAAAAGTGCTCCTGGAGGCTTCTTGGGGGACGGCTGGAGATGCCCTAAAACACACAGTGACCAGATGTGAACAACGACGTGTCGCATATGAACAGTGCATTTGTGTGAACAGTGTTCCAAAGAAGAAGAAAAGTACCCACGTGGTTCAAAAATAAAAACTGAAAAATCCTTATCTACAAGGTTAAGTTTTAGAATGTTTCTACACATCGTTTCTCTCCACAGTGTAGTGACGCAGAGCCTGACGCGGCCTGATGCAAAGCCACCTCTATCGTCTCTCACTCCTTTCCAATGATGTGCTGCCGAGGCAAAAAAAGTAAACCAGACAGTGTATTTCATGAACAATAATTTGTGGGGAAAATAAATTCTTGCCGATTATTGTCCATTTTTACACCACGACATCAGTGAATAATGCACCAACAATTACCCAAACAAAACGCCATTTTCCGCCATAGTGACGCTCTTCCCACCCTTCTCCCCACCTCGCCATCTTGAGCTTAGGCGGCTGTTGCCGCCATGGGGTGGAGGTTATGCCGTGCATCGGGCGGCTCCTCATGAGGCAGCGCTTAGTTGCGTAGCCCTCGACCTGCTTGGTTGGTGGAGGCTCTCTATGCTTTTTGTTCGTCCCTCCCTTTTCCCGCGTCGTCGATAACGTCGTGTATGTGTTTGCGACGTTGACGTTCCTTGGCTAGGGCCGGCCGCGGCCACGCTATCCCCTTCCCTGGAACAATATACGAATAAAACCAAAACTGCTAACCAAAACAATAGACCAAATAAAACAGAACGAAACAGTACCTGAACTGTAACCCAGAACAACACACCCCCAATAAATTGAAAAATTGAAAACATTAACTTAGCATTATGCATTCATGTTAAGAGTAATCCAGAAGAAATACCAAAAAAAACTAAAAAATTGAGACTCCTTCCTCGGTGTGTTCAGCTACGCGAGGAGAAGAGTAGATGTTGTTGCCGTCGTCTACCTTGCCTTCTCTTTCGTGTGGCAACCAGACCAAGGTTTCAACCACATTGTGATCACTTAAGCCACCTCTAGGACGGGCTTCATCACGACATTCTATAAGCGGCCAACAAGAAGAGGCAACATGAAAAAAAACGTCACTCGGCCAACCTCTTCACTCCATTACCTATTCGTTTTCTTTGACCGGTTCAAGAAAGAGAAAAATACAAGACAGTGAATCATCTGTAGTGAGTAGTGTTTGCTCAAAAAACTATTTAGAACCAGTTATTCCTCAGCTGCCAAAATTTCCCCAAGTATGGATACACCACTTACAATATATAATAGTTTGAAAAATGTATTGGTTGAGCATTCAATTATCAGATTAGCCATTCATAGATGATGGGTTTAAATAAGTTCTCCGCCATTTACTATCTATTTTTACACCACAACAACACTCTGCCAATTACTATCCATCTTTACAGCCTGACAGATTGGGGTTTAAATTACTAAAAAAAATGAATTTTACTAAATAAAACCATGTTTGAGAAGGAATGGAAAAAGTGACTGCTAGGAATTGGATATGAAATGCAGGGGAAAACTATGCACAATCTGGACAAGAAATATTTTTCCTTATTATAGGGTCAATACATTGGTAACAAACCCGTTCGATCTCATTGTTGATCAAGTAGGTCATATGAGAATGAATCCAAAAACATATTGCTACCACGCTTATCACATTTTTCTTACTTACGAAAGTGGAAAATATGTTATTACGAGAAAATAGTAATAGGCCATCCGGTTTACTTAATTTGTTAATCCATTTAATGGTTGTTACGTGTCTACACAAATCATGAGATACAGATAGAATTCATGTTCTCCTTTTTATTTTATTTTCTCGAGAATACACATTGTTTTCTTGCTAATTTCGAAAAAATACAGACGAAATCGGTCACTGTAACAATTTTTTCTGAGAGCCGCAATGATTAATATATGGCAGATATATATTTCAACCTAATGTCGTGTCTTCTTTCCCTATCGACCATTTTACTACAGTAATAATAATTGATGTATAATCACATAAAAAGCTGATTATTAGATTCATATATTTGATTAGTTTTTTTTCTCTGTTGTCTTGACCTCATACTGCACCATGCTGGTTGTGACATATTTAAGAAGAATTATCGTTCCATTTCGCTATGTTTTTGTGGGGATCCCTTTTACTATCGTTGTCGATATATATGGATATATTCATACATTCTATTGTGGTGCTACTGTCATTTAAACCATCTTATGGGCTGCCTTTTTTTACTTGGTACTACTTTGACTTCGTATATTTGGGGGCCTAGGCACCTCCTTATCTCACCGTTGGTCCAGAATTCAACTCATAGGGATATGTGCCATATACTGTAGCGAGCAAACTATTGTTGCTAAACTAGCAAAGTGGCCCGCTCGATGCGCGGGCGAGAACTTATAAAGTTTCATGATGAGAACATATTGTTGGATTTTTGTATAAAGGAAAATTGAACAAAATGTGATGACAATTACAAATATAAGACTTGCGAAAATAGTTTAACAACTCAATATAAATCATTCATATGGGCAACATTTGAACCTATATAATGAAGAAACTTTCATTTTTTTTGTAACAATCTATTACATATATAAAGTGCTTGAAGGGTTAACCAGAAAAAAGAGAAAAATGCTAAAAATTACCACAAAAAAATAGAAACATCTAGCAATTTTACTATTTGAAGACTAAATGAAATAGACAGAGAACCAACCGTTGTTTGATTGGTTAGTACAACGGTTTTTAACCCAGCTGTGAATGTAACTGAGTAGAGAGAAATATGTGTATCCATTTGTATTGAGGTGTCTCCCTAAAGTAGTTGACAAATTGTCTATACGATTGTATTCTAGACACATGTTGGTTTTCCCCATGATATCTAAATATACACTATATGTTTTTTTTTAGAACTAGAGTAGGCAGGCCTACTCAAGGGGAACTAGTACATTCAGAGATCATGAGAGATCTTAAACTAGGAGGCACTTCAGCGATCAGCAATTGGTCTCCACTGCTCCTGTTCAGCGCGGCAAGTCCATGTCAAGGCCACAAGCAGCCCAGCACCAAGACCCAGCAACAAACCGGCCTCGCCACCATCTCGGCCATAAGACAAAAGCGGCCCAACCGCAAGCTCAGCGGCCCTGAGTGGGTGTGACGCTGCCTGCTACTTAACGTGTCTCACCCACTGGTGCTAGGTATCCAGTGGATCACGGCACGGACCCGGCGGCGGCTCTCTTTCCCCTTCCCCTGTTCTCCAATTCTTGTATCCAGAGATTGTAACCCCAAATCGCTACCTGAACTCGTGAATTGAGTGCTAGATCGAGCTATATACTAGTGGGTTGCTTACATCTGGTATTCAGAGCCATCGATCCACACCCTGGCGCATTTGATCGAGACGAGGCTGCAAAAATCGATCAAGGATCGACTCAGCGCCATGGATCCTTCCTTCAAGGATTACTTCAACAAGCTCACCAACTCCCTCGACGCGATCCACTCCGACATCCGCTCCCACACCGCCAAGCTGGACGATCTGGGCCAGTGGCGGCCCGATCTGGAACGGCGCGTGGATCAGCTATCGATGGCGGTAGCTGAACTCCAAGCGCGGCCGGCGACCGCTGCTGAAGAGCGGCCGGTGGAAGCACCAGCGCCATCACCACCCGCACCACCAGCGCCGTTGCGTGACCACGTCGGCACCAGCAAGCGTGCGGAGGGCGACGCCCTCGGGTCAATTGACTGCGGCATCGACGTTCTACCCCGGGGACTGGCGCCGATGTTCGCATCGGTGGCCACCCCGGCCAACGGTCAGTCACAACTTCCTGTTTCATCCACCACTGCATCTCCTTACGCGCATGCTAGTCAGATCCTCGCTGGAATTGGTCAGACTCATCCATCGATCGGGTTCCCCCAATTCACGGGCGAAAATCGCGTCTGTGGAAGACACTTTGCGAGCAATACTTTCCGATGTTTGATATCCATGAGAAATTCTGGGTCCCGATGGCATCACTGAATTTTTCTGGCTTTGCATCGGTCTGGTTGCAATCGGTGCAGAGGAGATTGACCGAGTTCGATTGGAAATCCTTCTTGACTCTGTTGTGTACGAGATTCGGTCGTAACCGTCATCAACTCCTAATACGCCAATTTTATTCTCTGTCGCAGAAAACTACCGTAGCTGATTACATTGAGCAATTTGAGCTAATCATTAGCCACTTATCTGCATATTCTGAATCCGTTCATCCTTACTACTATCTTACCCGTTTTGTTGAGGGACTGCGGCCCGACATCCGCGCGGTGGTACTGGTGCAGCGACCACCAGACCTCGACACCGCGTGCGCTCTGGCACTACTTCAGGAGGAAGTAGTGCTAGGTGGCTTCTCACCCCTCGTTGGTTACCCCAAGTGGAAGGTTTGAGATGCAGTGTAGCAGAAGTTTTCCCTTGGTAATACCAAGGATCGATTTCCCAGAGACTCCCAGTTTCAACAAGAAGGTGTCAACTGCTAACGGCGCCGGATATTAGCAATCAACGTGGACCTGCACACAGATACAAATAACTTTGCTCCCAACGAGTACAGAGAGGTTGTCAATCCCTCCGGCCTTGTAGTTTACAAAGGATCAAACGCAAGTGATAATAGTGATAGGTATAATTGCAATAGTAAGTAAATAGCGGAAAAGTAAATAGCGGATGTGATCAATGATGGTAATATGGACCGGAGTCTCATGATGTTCACTAGTGATGTCTCTCTCCCAAAAGACGATAAAACAGCTATGTGAGGTAAACGAATTACAGCTGGGCAATTGACAGGACCATGTGCGCAAACCAATGCTGATTACATTGCAAGAAAGGTTGAGGTTCAAAGCATGGGCGGTACGCCAAAGTAAGTAGACCGAAATCCATCAATATCTACTACTAATCATCCACCTTGAGATATCTATCCAGAACATCTCGCTTGTATTAAGTTGCGAGCCCCACCCATAGTGTAAACTCAAAGCAACAGACAACTGCATTAAAAGAACTTTGCGTAAAGTAAACAGTCCTTGCACCCACGGGCACAAGCACCGTTGTTTTCCCCCTTGTGGCAACAGCACATCCCCTAGACTCATGTTTCTGTCACTCAAGCTAGTCATTGAGGGGCATGAACCCACAATCAAGCATAACGTTCCCTCTTGGAGTCACTACCTACTACTTGGCCAAAGCAATAAATAACAACGGAGAACATGCAAGAATTACTTACGAACATAAACATAAAAGAGGTGAATCAAATATATTACTCAAACACAATCTCAACATAATCTCATAATCCATCGGATCCCAGCAAACTCATCATAGCAACAGCATAAGGATTACATATGTGCCTCGATCATGTAGGGCAGCTCACGAGGACTAATTAGTGAAGCACAAGAACGGGAGGAGAACATCACATAGCTACTGGTCATGCACTCATGGTCCAAGGGAGACTACTCACAACTCATCCGGGAGGCGTCCATGGTGGTGGAGAAGCTCCCGGTGGTGATCCTCCCCTCCGGCAGGGTGCCGGGAAGGGTTCTCCTGGTGCTCCCGATCTTGGAAGCGGCGGCGGCGGCGGAACAGAGATGGGATCGCGAAAAGAGTTCCTGTTTCGAGGGTTTCGGGAGACGCTTTAAATATATGCCAAAGGGGGGCATCGGAGGAGCCTCGGGGGGCCCAGGCGCCCCCCCGGCGCGGCCCAGGGGGGCGCCGCCAGGGCGCCTGGAGCCCTGGTGCCCCCCCCCCCGGCTGTCCTTCGGGCGCACGGAAGTTTCTGGAACGCTGATTTTTTATATAATTTTTCTGGATTTTTCCTGGCAGTTCTCGTAACGTGAAAACCTGAAATACAAAAACAGCCGAAAACAGAAACTGGCACTGGGGTGCACTGAGTTAATAGGTTAGTCCAAATATGATCAAAAATGTATGGAAGTGTATAAATATCATAGCAATATCACCCAAAAGAGGCATGGAGCAAGCAGAAATTAAAGATACGTTTTGGACGTATCAACATCCCCAAGCTTAATTCCTGCTCGTCCTCGAGTAGGTAAATGATAACAAGAATAATTTCTGTGGTGACATGCTATTAACCATATAGGACTTTTTCATAGTCATATGACAAAAGCTTACTGAGACAATGAATCTGTAGTAATTAAGTTGCCTCATGAGAAAATCACAAAGAACTGAAAGTTTTACAATATGATACTGAAACATCAAATAGATTTGCAATGAACATGATGTGCAAATATGATAAATTGATATCTAGCTTGCCCCCTTTAATGAAGCATAAATGCAGGGGCACCTCCAAGGTTTAAGTGATGACTAGATACAATGATTTCAGAATAAACGATATCACAATCATGCAAAAGACAATGCTACTTTGGGACAATGCACATTACACTCAGAATGACAATCATGCTCTCAGTAGTTGGTGCTTTTAAAAGAAGGTGGAGACTCAACATAAAAGTAAAAGAATGGCCCTTCGCAGAGGGAAGCAGGGATTACTCATGTGCTAGAGCTTTTTATTTTGAAAACATAGAAACAATTTTGTCAACGGTAGTAGTACTTCATATGTGTTATGCATAAGACATCCTATAAGTTGCAAGCCTCATGCATCGAATACCAATAGTGCTCGCACCTTGTCCTAATTAGCTCGGATTTCCATGGATTGTCATTGCATTACATATGTTTCAACCAAGTGTCACAAAGGGGTACCTCTATGTCACCTGTACAAAGGTCCAAGGAGATAGATCGCATTTGATTTCTCGTTTTTGATAGATCTCAACTTGAGGACATCCATACCGGGACAACATAGAAAATAGATAATGGACTCCTCTTTAATGCTTAAACAAATTCTCATAAGAGATTGAGAATTAATGTCCAAGCTAAAACTTCCACCATGATACATGGCTTTGGTTGGCGGCCCAATGTTCTTCTCTAACAATATGGATACTCAAACCATTCAACCCATGGCAAATCACCCTTACTTTAGACAAGACGAACATGCATAGCAAATCACATGATATTCAACAAAAGTGTAACAGTTGATGGCGTCCCCAGAAACATGGTTACCGCTCAGCAAGCAACTTATAAGAAAATAAGATACATAAGCAACATACTCTTTACCACAATAGTTTTTAACCTACTTTCCCATGAGCTATATATTGCAACTGAAGGTTTTAAAGGTAGCACATGTAAATTTACTTGGAGTGGCGGTGAAATACCACATATAGGTAGGTATGGTGGACTCATATGGCATAACTGGTTTAAAAGGATGTGGATGCACAAGCAGTCAGTCCGCTTAGTACAGGTGGAGGTTAGCAAAAGACAAGGAGCGACCAACTAAGAGAGCAATGACGGTCATAATCATGCAGAGCGACAAAGCAACATTGAATCAGGCATGGAAGTTATATCGCTACTCAGAAATAAAAGATCATCAAGGCTTGACAGACTTTCTTTACAGTCTTAAATATGCGTGAGCATACGCCAAGTCAATCAAATAAAATTCTTGAGGGAAGATATTACTAAACCATACCACATCATTGGCAAACAAATCATGTTGGTACTCCAATAACACATTGGGAATCCCCCAGCTATTTGAGACTAACCACAAGAAAACCTGAACTACTAAGCGCCATTATGCACGTAGCATCTTTATCATAGACATATTAACCAATGCAACGGAAGCAAACTCTCTTAATAAGATAAGCATGATAATTAAAGAGAGTTCAAGCAACCAACTAAACACAAGCTCTTTAAAAAGATAAGCATGAATACTAAGAGCAGAGCATGATAGCAGCTATTTAAAAGACAAAGAACACACACAGCAAAGATAGTCATGAAAATTCTATGTTATGTTCTAGGTAGAAGTAGAGCGTGTTTCTCTCCCACATAAAGAACGTTGAGTTCCGACTCGTTATGAAAAACTAAAAAGGAAACTAAAAGCAAGACGCTCCAAGCATAGCACATAACACATGAAGTGATTAAAATATAGTGGAATGAAAGACAAACTGATAATGTTGATGGAGAAGGGGATGCACGGGGGCATCCCCAAGCTTAGACGCTTGAGTATCCTTGAATATTTCTTGGGGGTGCACGGGGGCATCCCCAAGCTTGAGCGCTTGACACTCCTGAATCTTTTTATCATCTTCCCTCGCACACTTGAAAACTCCCTTCATACATAACTCATCATAATCTGATTAGCGAGGTTAGTACCCATAATAAAATAATTATACCTTGATGGAAATAAAGATATTCTTGAAGGTCTACTGTTTCTCAAGATTGCCAAAAGGTTTTTGCAAAGAAAAAGCAAGCTCTAGGTTTGCAAAATGAAGGAAAGGCAAAACAGGACAGAATCTGTGAAAAACAGAACAGCAGGTAGTAAATGATTTGTTCGGGGCACTTCTGCAACTCAAATCAAAAAACTCAGAACAGACGCACGAAAGACAATTATATAGAGAACGCTGTCGAGAAAATTCAGACCAAAAAGATGATCTGGTGATTTTATACGAATTTTTCTATCCAAAGACAGAATCTGTTTCCTGGACAGCACCTCACAACTTTTGAACTTTCTAGCAATCAGAGGCTATACTTGGCACAAATATGAAAAGCAAAGATACAATGATGATGATACTGTAGTAAACAACATCAAGACACAACAAAAACAAAATAAATTTATTCATTGGGCTGCCTCCCAAAAGCGCTTTCTTTTATGCCTTTAAGCTAGGCATAATGCAAAGAGATCAAGTTTTATCAAGAGTAAAAGAATAGCTAGCCCGTACAACGGACTCAAAAGGTAACTTGATCTTCTTTCGAGGGAAGTGTTCCATCCCTTTCTTGAGAGGAAACTGAAATTTTATATTACCCTCTTTCATGTCAATGATAGCACCAACGGTGCGTAAAAAGGGACGTCCCAAAATAATTGGACAAGAAGGATCACATTCAATATCCATAATAGTAAAATCAATGGGAACATAATTATCATTGACAACGATAAGAACATCGTCGATCCTCCCCAAAGGTTTCTTTATGGAAGAATCAACGAGACGAACACCAAAAGAACAAGAATCAAAAGGTTTCAATTTAAGCATATCATATATTCTTTTGGGCATAACAGAGGTACTAGCTCCAACATCACATAATGCATAGCAAGAGAAGTCATTCAATTTAATTTTTATCATAGGATCCCAACCATATTCTAGCTTTCTAGGTATGGAGGCTTCTACTCTAAGTTTCTCCTCCCTAGCTTTGATGAGAGCATTAGTGATATCCTCTGTGAAGGCAAGGTTAATCGTGCTAGTGCGGGGGTCTCTAGACATCTTGTGAAGGAAATCAATAACTTCGGTAAGAGTGCAATTATCAAAATCAAGGTCACTAGCATCAAGTAAAGTGGTAGTGGTGTCCTTTAGGTTCACATGTTTGGTAGTTTCTATAGTCATAACATCACCATTAATAGGTCCATCGGGACCAGGAGTACATTGGGTGCTAAGAGTTTGGATATCCTCAACCACTTGGATAGTAGCAACAGTGTGGTGGGTAGGAAGGCTCTTAATTCTATCTTCTTCCTCCCTTTCTCTAGCCCATCTCTCTTTAAGTTTAGCCATCATCCTAATATTTTCATTAATTTACACTTGAATAGCATTCATAGGAGTGACCTTCCTCTCCTCAAGAGGAGAAGTTCTAATTTTAAGCAATTCTACCTCATTGGCTAAATTGTCTACCTTTGAAGAGAGATCATCTAGTTTATGTAGTTTTTCTTCTACACTCTTATTAAAGGCTTTTTGGGTAGTGATGAAATCTTTAAGCATAATGTCTAGTTCAGTAGTGGAGTTCCTGGTGCTAGGATAAGCATTGTTGTTCCCATAAGAATTAGAGGGGAACGGTCTAGGATTGCTACCAAAGTTACTCCTATAAGCATTGTTGTTAAAATTGTTTCTAGAGATAAAGTTCACATCTACTTGTTCTTGAGCAATCAAAGAATTTAAAGGAACATCACGAGGATCAACAGAGGATTGCTTTGAAAGTAGAGACATGATCAAGTCAACTTTTTCATTTAAGGAGGAAATCTCCTCGACAGAGTTTACCTTCCTACCTATTGGAGCGCGTTCGGTGTGCCATTGGGAATAGTTGGTCACCATCTCATCGAGAAGTTTTGTGGCAGCACCAAGTGTAGTTGACATAAAAGTTCCTCCCGCGGCCGAATCTAACAAGTTCCGCGAGGTAAAGTTCAAGCCTGCATAAAAAGTTTGGATAACCATCCAAGTAGTCAAACCGTGAGTAGGGCAGTTCTTGATAAGAGATTTCATACGTTCCCAAGCTTGGGCAACGTGTTCATTATCCAATTGTTTAAAATTCATTATGTTACTCCTCAGTTGGATAATTTTAGCAGGTGGATAGTATTTTCCAATAAAAGCATCTTTGCACTTGTCCCATGAATCTATGTTATTTCTAGGCAAAGACTGAAACCAAATTTTAGCTCCTCCTCTCAAGGAGAAAGGAAAAAAGCTTAAGCTTAACAATATTACCATCTATTTCTTGGTACTTTTGCATATCACAAAGTTCAACAAAGTTGTTCAATTGTAAAGCAGCATCATCTCCAGCACCGGAGAATTGATCTTTCATGACTAAGTTCAGTAAAGCAGGTTTAATTTCATATGAAGGTGCTGAAGTGGCAGGTGTAGTGATAGGTGTGCTGATAAAGTCATCGTTGTTGTGACTAGTGAAGTCACACAACTTGGTGTTCTCGGTGGAACCCATAATAGCAAGCAAGCAAGATAACTATTTTTGTGATTTTCGATAAAAGATACTAAAGCAGAAACTGAAAGGTAAACTAACAAGACTAAAAGCAAAGGTAAAAGATAGCGTGCAACTCCCCTATCTTGAAGAGTGGAGTCCCCAGCAACGGCGCCAGAAATTGCTTTGCTAGGTGGCTTCTCACCCCTCGTTGGTTACCCCAAGTGGAAGGTTTGAGATGCAGTGTAGCAGAAGTTTTCCCTTGGTAATACCAAGGATCGATTTCCCAGAGACTCCCAGTTTCAACAAGAAGGTGTCAACTGCTAACGGCGCCAGATATTAGCAATCAACGTGGACCTGCACACAGATACAAATAACTTTGCTCCCAATGAGTACAGAGAGGTTGTCAATCCCTCCGGCCTTGTAGTTTACAAAGGATGAAACGCAAGTGATAATAGTGATAGGTATAATTGCAATGGTAAGTAAATAGCGAAAAAGTAAATAGTGGATGTGATCAATGATGGTAATATGGACCAGAGTCTCATGATGTTCACTAGTGATGTCTCTCTCCCAAAAGACGATAAAACAACTATGTGAGGTAAACGAATTACAGCTGGGCAATTGACAGGACCATGTGCGCAAACCAATGCTGATTACATTGCAAGAAAGGTTGAGGTTCAAAGCATGGGCGGTACGCCAAAGTAAGTAGACTGAAATCCATCAATATCTACTACTAATCATCCACCTTGAGATATCTATCCAGAACATCTCGCTGGTATTAAGTTGCGAGCCCCACCCATAGTGTAAACTCAAAGCAACAGACAACTGCATTAAAAGAACTTTGCGTAAAGTAAACAGTCCTTGCACCCGCGGGCACAAGCACCGTTGTTTTCCCCCTTGTGGCAACAGCATATCCCCTAGACTCATGTTTCTGTCACTCAAGCTAGTCATTGAGGGGCATGAACCCACAATCAAGCATAACGTTCCCTCTTGGAGTCACTACCTACTACTTGGCCAAAGCAATAAATAACGGAGAACATGCAAGAATTACTTACGAACATAAACATAAAAGAGGTGAATCAAATATATTACTCAAACACAATCTCAACATAATCTCATAATCCATCGGATCCCAGCAAACTCATCATAGCAACAACATAAGGATTACATATGTGCCTCGATCATGTAGGGCAGCTCACGATGACTAATTAGTGAAGCACAAGAACGGGAGGAGAACATCACATAGCTACTGGTCATGGACTCATGGTCCAAGGGAGACTACTCACAACTCATCCGGGAGGCGTCCATGGTGGTGGAGAAGCTCCCGGTGGTGATCCTCCCCTCCGGCAGGGTGTCGGGAAGGGTTCTCCTGGTGCTCCCGATCTTGGAAGCGGCGGCGGCGGCGGAACAGAGATGGGATCGCGAAAAGAGTTCATGTTTCGAGGGTTTCGGGAGACGCTTTAAATATATGCCAAAGGGGGGCATCGGAGGAGCCTCGGGGGGCCCAGGCGCCCCCCCGGCGCGGCCCAGGGGGGGCGTGCCGCCAGGGCGCCTGGAGCCCTGGTGCCCCCCGCGGCTGTCCTTAGGGCGCACGGAAGTTTCTGGAATGCTGATTTTTTATATAATTTTTCTGAATTTTTCCTGGCAGTTCTCGTAACGTGAAAACCTAAAATACAAAACAGCCGAAAACAGAAACTGGCACTGGGGTGCACTGAGTTAATAGGTTAGTCCAAATATGATCAAAAATGTATGGAAGTGTATAAATATCATAGAAATATCACCCAAAAGAGGCATCGAGCAAGCAGAAATTATAGATACGTTTTGGACGTATCAAGTAGCAGATGGCGCCTCGCGGGAGCGTGCGCATCCCAGTACAGTGCGTACAACCGCTCCGGATTGGAGTCACCGCCACGGGGCGGGCGTGGCCATGGCACTTCCCCCTCCACTACCCCAAGGACGGCCACCAACGACGCCGGTGGCCACGGATCGGCGCGCAGTTGAAGCCAGCCGCGCGGACGGCACCAAGCTCAAGGCGCTGCGAGAGTACCGTCGTGCGAAGGGCCTCTGTTTCAAGTGCGGGGAGCGCTGGGGGCAGGACCACAGCTGCCCCACCAGCGTTCAACTCCACGTCCTCGAAGAACTACTTGAACTGTTTGGCCTCGACTCCGACAACGATTCCCCGAGCCCATCGCTCGGCGACGCGCCGGCCGAAACAGCAATGGCGATCTCGCGCCATGCTCTCACTGGTGGCACGTCACCAAAGGCGATCCGCCTCCACGCATGGATGCAAGGCCACGAGGTGTTACTGCTGGTGGATTCTGGGAGTTCCATGTCCTTCATCGACGCACGCCTCGCATCAGTTCTGACCGGCGTCATTCCTCTTCGCCGACCCTGCCGAGTCAAGGTTGCAGATGGAGGCGAGCTTTGCTGTTTCTCTCACATACCGCACTGCAGTTGGGTGTCTCAAATGCATGAATTCAGCACAGACAAGAAGGTGTTGCCATTGGGCGCGTATGATGCCATTCTCGACATGGACTGGCTTGAAGAACACAGCCCGATGAGTGTGGACTGGCGCGGCAAAAATTTGTTGATTACCACTCCACGTGGACCGGCACAATTGCGAGGCCATCAAGAGCGCATTGATTCCTGCCCTGAGATCAACGCGTTGCAGCTGCAGTCCTTGCACAAACAGGGCTCGTTAGAGCAAGTTGTGCAGCTTTATCAGATTACTGAAGAAGATGAAGTATATACACCCACACCAGACAACATACAGAAGGTCATCGATCAGTTTGAAGATGTTTTCGGCGAACCAACTGGACTGCCCCCACGTCGAGATTGTGATCATAGGATACCACTTATGGCAGGAGCTCAACCAGTGAATTTGAGGCCGTATAGGCACAAACATGAGCATAAGGATGAATTTGAAAAACAAGTGCAGGAAATGTTACGGTCTGGGGTCATTCAACGCAGCCACAACCCTTTTTCTTCACCTATGATCCTCGTCAAGAAAAAGGACGGCACGTGGCGACTCTGCATAGATTACCGACAGCTCAATGCTATGACTATAGTGGCTAAGTACCCGGTGCCTGTGATCGAAGAACTGTTAGACAAACTGCACGGGGCTAAGTGGTTCTCCAAGCTTGATTTCAGGGCAGGTTACCATCAAATCAGATTGGCGGAAGGAGAGGAATTCAAGACGGCTTTTCAAACCCATTCCGGGCACTTTGAGTTTAAGGTCCTGTCTTACGGCCTTGCGGGCGGACCTGCCACCTTCAACGGTGCTGTCACCGGCACACTTCACCCGCTGATGCGTGAGTGTGTTCTGTCCTTCTTTGATGACATACTAGTGTTCAGCAAAACACTGCTAGATCATGAAGAGCACCTCCGACAAGTGTTTGAGCTCCTTCGTCGTGACCAATGGAAAGTGAAAAGAAGCAAGTGCAGTTTTGGACAGCAGCGAATAACCTACCTGGGGCAGGTCATCAGTGCTGACGGTGTGGCAACCGACCCCACTAAGATCGAGGCAGTGACAGCCTGGCCCACACCTACCAATGTGAAGGAGGTCAGGCAGTTTTTGGGGCTGGCAGGGTATTACCGACGCTTTGTCTGTCAATTTGGAATCCTAGCCAGGCCCCTTTTCAATCTCCTCAAGAAAGGAACACCGTTCGTTTGGACAGAGAACACTGACCAAAGCTTCCAAATTCTCAAACAGAGCCTGGTCACAGCGCCGGTGCTTGCCCTACCAGACTTTCAGAAACAATTCACAGTGGAAACGAACGCATGTGATACAGGCATTGGAGCAATCTTGCAACAAGAAGGACATCCCATCGCTTTTATGAGCAAGGCACTTTGCCCTAAGTACCAGGGCCTCTCCACGTACGAAAAAGAGTACTTGGCAGTGATTGATGCAGTGGACCAATGGCAGCCATACATACAGTCTGCAGAGTTCATCATCAAGACAGACCAACGCAGTTTGGTCTATTTGCAGGAACAAAGGCTCACGACCCCGTGGCAGCAACGAGCTTTCACCAAGCTGTTGGGCTTGCAATACAAGATTGTGTATAAGAAAGGCGTCGAAAATGGAGCAGCCGATGCACTATCTCGCTTACATCATTCAGAGCATGCCATGGCGATCTCAAGCTGTCAACCAGCATGGCTTGATGATATCGTGGCCAGCTACAACTCCAACCCTCAAGCACAACGCCTCTTGGAACAGTTGGCAATCCGACCGGACCCAAAGGGGCGTTTCAGCTTGTCGCAAGGGCTTCTGCGCTTCAGGGACCGTATCTGGCTTGGAGGCAGCACCGCGCTGCAACAACAAATCATCTCTGCGTTCCATGACAGCCCAGTGGGAGGACACTCAGGATTTCCAGCCACCTACAAGCGAATCAGACGCTTATTCGCTTGGCCAAAAATGAAAGCTCACATTCTCCAATATGTGCAGTGCTGCCAAATCTGTCAACAAGCTAAAGCAGAAGGATTGGCTTCGCCAGGACTGCTCCACCCACTTCCTATTCCCACCACATCTTGGGATATGATCACAATGGACTTCATTGATGCTCTGCCACAATCAGGTCAGTACAATTGCATCTGGGTTTTGGTCGATAAGATGACCAAGTTCGCTCATTTCTTGCCTCTTGCCCATCCTTACACCGCTTCCCGCGTTGCCCTCCTTTACATGCAACGCATTAATCCCATCCATGGTTTTCCTCAATCTGTTGTCTCCGATCGTGACCCTGTTTTCACTAGCCACTTTTGGCAAGAACTCTTCCGCCATGCTGGTACTGATCTCTGCATGAGCACAGCCAACCACCCACAAACCGATGGGCAATCCGAGCGCGTGAACCAATGCCTTGAAACCTTCCTTCGCTGTTTCACTCATTCTTGTCCGAAGCGATGGAGTCATTGGATCCCTCTTGCACAATTCTGGTACAATGCAGCGCCGCACTCAGCCATTGGCATGACACCATTCATGGCTATGTTCGGCCACGAACCTCGCCATTGGGGCATCACGACGGCCTCTTCTTGCTCTGTTCCTGCCCTACAGTCCTGGCTTGAGGAACGCGCCACCATTCAAGACCTGCTGCAACAGCATCTTCAGCGAGCTCGCTTGCGCATGAAACAACAAGCAGACAAGAAACGCTCCGAGCGTGAATTTGAGATCGGTGACAAGGTCTACCTGAAGCTGCAGACGTACGTTCAAACATCAGTGGCCAAACGGGCTAACCACAAGCTCTCTTTTCGGTACTATGGACCATACTCCATCATCGCCAAGGTCAATCCCGTGGCCTACAGACTGGAGCTGCCAACGAATGCAACAGTCCACCCCGTTTTCCATGTGTCGCTGTTGAGAAAAGCTCTGCTGCCAGGTACGCCAGTTCAACAGCAGCTTCCCACTGCTACTGATATACCTGCAGTTCCCGTCCAAGTTTTGGCTTCGCGATGGCGTCGCAAGCATGGCCGCATGGTTGAATAGGTCCTCGTTCGATGGTCCGATCCTGCGTCAATTGGCGATACTTGGGAAGACAAAGAAGAACTTCAAGCTCGATTCCCTGCTGCAGAGGCTTGGGGATAAGCCTCATCGCAAGAAGGAGGGGGTGTCAAGGCCACAAGCAGCCCAGCACCAAGACCCAGCAACGAACCAGCCTCGCCACCAGCTCGACCCATAAGACAGAAGCGGCCCAACCGCAAGCTCAGCGGTCCTGAGTGGGTGTGACGCTGCCTGCTACTTAACGCGTCTCACCCACTGATGCTAGGTATCCAGTGGATCACGGCACGGACCCGGCGGCGGCTCTCTTTCCCCTTCCCCTGTTCTTCAATTCTTGTATTGTAACCCCAAATCGCTACCTGAACTCGTGAATTGAGTGCTAGATCGAGCTATATACTAGTGGGTTGCTTACAGTCCATGTGCCAAAGAATTTTTCCCTCGCTTCACATGTCGGACCTCACATGCAGAGAAAGCAATCATGGCCTGTTTAATATCCATAATTAGGCCATAATATGTAGACCGTGAGGGCATGTGAGCACACACCTCACTCACAATGATTTGGCTGTCCATTTCGAGGACTACTTGCCCATTAAACAGCCCGTCTAGTTCCTTCAGACCAAATAGTGCCGCTCTGGCCTCAGCTTCCTCCACACTGTTACTGGCTCGCAGTTTTTTGCATGCCGACAGGAGCACTAGGCCACGGTGATCCCGAGCAACCACACCGGCAGCACCCGCTCCCGTATCTGTACCGAACGCAGCATCTGTGTTTAGCTTGACAGTACCTGGCACCGGAGGCGACCACGGAACGTCATTTGCAGCAGGTCTCTTGGATATGGGTTCAGGCAAAACTGTTGTCCCTTTCCCCTCTGTCAGTTCTACAGAAGATACAATGTTGCTTAAGTCCTCAGCGTATTTCTTCAGAAACTTAGCCGATCCTCTGATTGTCTCCTTTCCCTCCTTGCGAATGCAATCCTCTCTCAAGTGCCAACAGCGCCAAAGGAGTAACAGTATTTTGGCGCGTGTATCCTCATTTTCAGAGTCCAGTAGCACTTCAAACCAGTCCTCACTCGTGTACCAAAACTTCTTTTTTGAAGGTAATTCCCAGATTTCCCTCATGGCAAATCTGAGACCTTTACTTTTGGTACACGAGATAACCGCATGATACTCATCCTCCTTGCCATTTCCACAAATACTGCATGTGGCGTCTGTCTCAAGTGTTCTTCTCCGTTTATTTTCTTTTGTCGCCAACGTATTAGTTGCCACCCTCCATCCAAAAATCCTGACCTTACCTGGGACCTTAGCTTTCCAAATGAGGTCCCAAATACTATGGCCATTTGCGTCCCTAGAGGAACTGGAGGGGTTGTTGTTTGCCTGCCCTACACCAGCAGCGGCTAACTTGTAAGCGCTCCTTACAGAGAAAATTCCATTATTTTCGTAGTGCCAAGCAATTTGATCCTCCGCATCCGAAGCCGGAATAGCGAGCTTACAATTCTCGTCAGCGTCAAATGGGTAAATTTTTAGTCTAATTAGCTCTTCATTCCACTCCTTCCTGTTCGGAAGCATAAGTTGGTTAACCCACCGTAGACGAGACCTCCTAATGAATGTTGCAGTCATGAGACCCTCCTTTCTTGGAAGCCATTGGTCACGTTGGATTTGAATGTTTTTTCCATCACCCACTCGCCAGATTAGACCTTTCTTTAGAAGCTGTAGCATGTACTCAATCGCCCTCCAGACCGGAGAGGCATCCGAAGCAAACACAGTGTCCAAGATATTTCCATGGGGATAATACTTCAACTTGAGCACTCTTGCACACTAGCTATCTGGATTTTGGATGAGTCTCCATCCTTGTTTAGCTAGGAGGGCCTGATTAAAGAGGTGCATGTCCCTAAATCCAATACCTCCCGCCCTCTTTGGCTTCGTCAACCTTTCCCAAGACATCCAATGTACCTTCCTATGTCCCCCCCTCTTCTCCCCACCAGAACTCTCTAATCATTCTCTCATATTTGTCATAGAACCCATTGGACAGCATGAAAACACTCATGGTGAAGGTTGGTAGTGCTTGTACCACAGATTTTACATGGACCTCTTTTGCCGCATAAGATATGAATTTCTCCGACCAATCATTACACCTCTTCCCAAATCTATCCATAATTGGTTGGAATTGGCCATCCTTCATTCTCCCTTCCGGGGTTGGCAGTCCTAGGTACTTACTCTCAAACGTGTCGGACTGTACACCCAAGACGCTTTTAATTCCTTCTCTTATTCCAGCCGGACACTTTTCACTAAACAGTAGAGAGCATTTGCTTGCACTTAGGAGCTGCCCCGTGCACTTTTGGAAAATATCCAAGACTCTCTTGATGCATTTGGCTTGTTCCAAAGTGGCCTTGAAGAAAAGCAAACTATCATCAGCAATAGAAGGTTTGAGATACCTGGACTATTTCTCGCAGTCTTGATAGGAGTCAAGTTGTTCTTTGCCATCTCCTTCTTTAGTAGATGCACCAAATCATCCGCAACAAAGAGGAAAAGGTACGGGCTGAGGGGGTCCCCTTGTCGGAGGCCCCGAGATGGGCTGAACGGCTCCAGCAAAGATCCATTGCACCTCACCGAATATTTTACTGACCGCACGCACTGCATTACCCAACCGATCCATTTTCTACCGAAACCAACTTTCAGAAGCACGCCCTCCAAGAAGTTCCAATCCACCCTGTCATATGCTTTGGCCAAATCCAACTTGTAAGCACAATAATTTCTCTCTCACTTCTACTATGTTGAATCTTGTGGAAGCATTCGAATGCGATGATAGCGTTATCTGTGATCAGTCTTCCCGGTATAAAGGCGCTTTGTGTCTCGGAAATGATTTCATCCAATATCGGGCGAAGACGGTTAACCAAACACTTCAACACCACCTTATATATAACGTTGCATAAACTGATGGGCCTATAGTCATTTAGTGTCTGGGGATCTTTCCCTTTAGGAATAAGCACGATCACCGTATCGTTGATCCCCTCTGGGAGGACACTCTTTTCAAAGAAGTCAAGGACGCCTCTGACTATATCATCTTTGATCTCAGCCCAATTTCTTTGGAAGAACCGTGCCGGGAAGCCATCGGGTCCTGGAGCCTTAAGGGGGCCGATTTGAAACAGCGCATCACTAATTTCCTCAGGTGTGAAGGGCCTCGTCAACATGTCGTTTGTGTCATCATTCACTCTGTTCACAACCAGATCCAGAATTTCCTTTGGATCAACATCCTCCTCCTTCTCATACAGTTTTTTGAAGAAAAAATTCGTCATTTTGTGTATGTTCTGAACATCCTCATGACAGACACCATTCTCGTCCTTCAACCTACAAATAGTATTCTTCTTTCTTCTCCAAGTGGCTTTCCTTTGGAACCATTTTGTATTTTTGTCTCCCTCTCTGAGATAAGTAGCTCGTGAGCACTGCCGCCACATGAGTTCTTCCCTTAGTAACAGCTCGTCCAGTTCGCTAGCCAACTTTTCTGCATTTCTTTGTTGTGTCACCGAGGGTGGAGAGTGCCAAATCCTACTCAGTTTATTTCTGATCTCTGTAGTTTGTTTAACCACCGAATCAAAGTCCCGGGCAGCCCAGCGTTTCAGCTCTTCTTTCATACCTTTTAGTTTTGCACCTACCCTCTGTAAGCTCACGCCTGGGCCATCTTCCTTCCACGCAGCAGCAATTGTGGGCTGAAGTGATTCTACCCGTTCCCACATCTGTTCGTACCTAAAAATGTTGTTGTTCCTCTCCCCCGCCGGTCTCCATTCTTTCCGTCCACCGGTTCTCAACAGAATGGGAAGATGGTCTAATCTTGAAGAGAAAATATGCTCCACCGAGGACTCTTTAAAGTACTCAGACCACTCCGGGGATGCCACACATCTGTCCAAGTGAGCCTGCACATTAGCCCGACCCTCCTGTTTGTTATTGTACGTCCAACTCGGCCCATTATATCCTATGTCGAACAGGTTGCAATCCGACAAGACGCTCCTGAAGTTTTCCATGTTTCTCCCGGACCTTCTAGTGGCAGAAAAATGCTCGGATTGCCACATGGTTTCGTTGAAATCTCCCATCATCAACCATGGGAGATTATTGGTGTCTTTTATTCTCTGGAACAAGGTGGATATGATGGCGTTCATGTGCTTTTGGTTCTCCATATACAAAGGTACCCCTCCATTGAAGGCCATTAGGATTGAGAAGGATCAACACATCGATATACCTCGTCCCCACGGCAATCTTTTTTATTTCCACACCCTCATCATAAAAGTGGGCAATGCCGACACCTTTTCTGATGCCGGGTTGCATGATACAATGACGGAGGCCGAGCCTCCACTTTAAGTCCTTGATGTACTTATTGTTTTTCCTGGTTTCAGAAAGGAAGACAAGCTTGGGCTTATAGGTGTGTACCAGACACACAAGTTCCTGAACTGTGCGAGGCTGCCCGAGGCCTCGACAGTTCCATCCGAGGACAGTCATGGCTCCTGGTCGGCGCCGTCATTAGCACCCACCAGTTTACCGGGAGCCCCTGGCCCGGTTGCTTCCATGTCCACCTCCTTCCCTCCATCAGCCTTGCTCTCTGCCGCACCTGCACTGCATGCCTTCTTGTTCTGATATATGCCATCCCCAGCTGCACCATCCTCTGCATCAAGTTTTCCTTCCCCATCGTATCCTCCTCTTTCGCCCAGCACTGAGCCAACCTGCACAGTTTCCTTCCTGGCGCCCCTGTTTCCCTGTGAGATCTTGCTTTTTAGGCGCCCATCATCACAGAACACTTTTGCCGCTGAGAGTCTTTTTGTTTCAACATTTTCATCCCAGAATAAGCCACCATCTTTTCCTTTACAAGCATATATGAAATAATGCTTAAGACCGATCCCCCATCTTAGGTTCTTCGGTCTCTCTTTCCACCGGCATGTCTTTGATAAGAGCACAATCCGCGAACGATATTTGCGTACATGGTACACAAGTTCTTGGGAAGTCTGGGGCTGCAGAATTCCCCTGCACTTCCAGCTTATGATACTTGTTCCTTGACTACTTGCTTGCAATTGTACATCATCCCAACCTGCTGCTTTGTTTCCTTGTGAAACTGTACTCATTTTCTTTCCTCTGTCAGGTGGAATGGCCCGCTGGGATATGCAGATCCAAACCTTCTTCCCATTGTTTCCAATACCAACTTGTCTCAAATTCAGGTTCATACCAAATTGTTGCACCTTGCGGATCAAAACCTTATTCCTTTGGTTTCCCCTATCTTTTTTATTCCAGATCAGTTCATTGACAGAGATATGTACCCCATTCACATTCACTGCACCTGTGCCAAGTTGAGAGGAGAGCACTGAACCAATCTGCTGCAGAGCGCTCGTTGTTCCCTGCTGCTCTCCACTGCTACCATGAACGATTACGAAGGATTTCTGTTGGTTCCTTCCCCCGTCCGTCAAATCCCCTACTGTACCACATTCAGAGTCACATAATAGAACGCACTGCTGCCCATCATCAGCCGATTGCTGCTGAATCGTACTCGCGTCACGAGCACCCTTGAAAGAATTATGCTGGCTTCCTTCCTCATATCCCGTGCCCGCGGCGGCACTAGAATCCTCTCTGGAAGCGAGAGGATCAGCAGGTCGAAACCCTTCCTTCTGGACGAGATCCCACTCCCTCCTGATCTGATCTAGTTTTCTTTTGATGCGATCTAGTCCTTGAGTTGTTTGGCATACCTTGCTCTCTCTGGTAATCTTCTAATTCTCGCCATCTCCGGAAGCATTCCTCACGAACACTCGGATCTTACTCCTCACCCTGATCCATGAATCACGGAGAGCCAGGGGGTCCTCATTGCCGCCAGCCATCACGGCGGAAGCTGGGGACGTTTCTTAATTTGTTAATGACATGCTTATTTGTTATACATAGTGTGCAAATGGAATATTTGTATGATCAGCCCGGTTGAGATATCTATATTGGTATCATATTCGTACTTTTAGCATGTTGCGTTGATTTGAGAAGTAATAATACTCGAACACATTTTGTAAAATAGCGCTATGTGTATGTAAATTTTAATATTATCGAAGAAGCAAATGTAGGTGACCAGTGGAATACTTAGTTTGTGACCTAATCATTAAGATTCAAGTGGTAGGTGATTTTTAAACCCAAAAAAAATCAAATTGTTGTTCATCCAGACAATTTCTTAATGGATTATTGTTGGTAATAGAACGTGTTCGTCGTTTTTGGGCTTGGGACATACATTGACAATGTTGGTCGCCCTACCGTCATGCATATCCAATAGTTCGAGTACTAACTTTATTTGTGGTTATAGTATTAACGTCAGAAGAAACACGTTTTTTAGTAGAAAATAATTGAATAAGAAAAGGAGGGTTGGTTGCATTCTAGGAGTAGGGTGTTTTGGTGATAGGGCTCCATGGTGGCCGAAAATATTGAAAACAAATCAAAATTCCACCTTTATGGTTTAAAAAGAAGACTGAGAAAACATGTGTGTATATAAGGATGACATGTATGTGCGTAAAAATTCATGAAGAGATACCTTGAATTGAGATCTGGACAAAAAAACAAATTCATGAACTTTAGGATGATTAGTATCATGTGCTAAAACCCTGCAAATCTGTTTTTTTCTTTTGCATAGCCCCCATTTCAACGTATTCCATTATGAAATTTTACATACATGTGCATTATGCCTTCATGTATATATGTATTTTTCAGAGTTTTTTTTAATTATGAATTTTAAAAAAGCCTTCATAAAGCTCGGCCTCCAAAAACAAATTTCGGCATTCTAGCACATATGATGTATATAGATAACGAATCCACTCACACTATAGGCTTACTATATAATAAGCATCAGATATCCGATACTAAAGAATATCGATGTTCTAGTATCACAATGATTATCAATCTGTACCTTTTATCCGATAAAGAAATTATAAGATAGTATAAGCTTATCAAATCCCACGCTAAAGTGAGCAAATGTGTTAATTTTTTACTATTTACATTAATTTTCTGTACAATAGTATAGTGAACCATACTCATCCTGCTATATAGTTCATATGGATCTTGTTAGAGCAACTCTAGACCCCGCAAAACTCACAGACCCGCAAAATTCCGGCGAGTATGCGGGTTCGGCCCATTTTCCCGACCAGAACAGAGCCCTCATACTCGCCCGGCCCGCAAACCGCACGCCCAGACCGCTATAACTGTGGTTCCGCTACTCGTTTGCGGGTCCAAACCCTATCCCTTGCCGCCGTCGAGCCACGCGATTCCCCTTCCCCCTCTCCACATTTCTCGCCGCCGGCGACCACCCGCCCCGCCTCCAGCCGCCATGTGGAGCCGAATGTGGAGCTCCGGACGCGGCTCCGGCAGCAGATCCGGTGGCGGAACGGACCCGGAGCGCGAGCGGCGCGTCCGGTCCGACGGCGACGGAAGCGCGGGGCCCGGAAGTGGACCAACCCCGGCCTGTCGCCGCCGGCGAGCTTCCAACGGAGCGAGACGGCAGAGTACGACCGCCGGCGCGCGTCCTTCTCCTCCGCGAGGTCCTCCTACGTCGGGAGCTCCTCCTCCTCCGGCGCGGGCCTTCTCCCCGTGAAGAGGGAGTGGTCGGAGGACGAAGAGGAGCCGGACGCGTTCGCCTTCGTCCCCGTGAAGGAGGAGCCCGAGGAGCCCGCTCTGCTCGGCCGTCGCGGAGTCATCGGGTCGGAAGACTACGTCACCGACGCCGATGCCGTTGCGGCCACCATCGCCGAGCGGAGCGTGCGCGAGGAGGCGGAGCGTCAGCGCCACACCGAGGAGCTCGAAGCCCTCCAGTGGCGGGAGGCGGTCGCCGCCAACCTCGCCGCCATGGAGAAGGTCGAGGAGTGGTGTCGCATCCGCACGGAGCAGGCCGAGAAGTACGTCGATCTGTGCAGCTCCGGCGAGGAGGATTGAGCGTCCGGCTCCTCCACGGCGTCATCCATTTGCCGCGACCTCGCCGCTGTCAGATCCGACCCCTCTAGTACTAGTTTAACGTAGTATGTAGTATAACTTTGCTTGTAGTTTGTTGATCATGTGATGAACTATGTAGTATGTGGTGAACTATGTTTGTGCAATTTCTTCCGCGAAAGTGTTTTTTCAAATTATGTAGGTTTAGATACGGGTTCTGTTCGGCCGCGCTAGTTTTGGACCCGCAAACGCCATCTTCGTGGAACCGCAAACGCGTTTTGCGGGTCAAATTTTTGCGGGGTCTGCTAGAATTGCTCTTAGCATATACTCCCTCCGTTTCAAAATAAATGACTCAAGTTTATAATAACTTTGACAAAGTTATACAAAGTTGCTAAAGTCAGTACAAAATTGAGTCACTTATTTTGAGACGGAGGGAGTATTAGTTTGTAGTCTTAATTTGAAGATATTTCTTCTAAAACAAACTAAGTTTTCGTATATGTATGCTTATCTAAAAGGCCAGAAACGTCATCTAGTTTAATAAGCATCATACAAAAGGTGTTAATTTGTCTTTCTACCTGGAGAAAATTTCTTTATAGACTACTGCCTTGGTCGCATCCTCATTTTTTCTATCTTTGTCGTTTATCTTTACCCATAGTCTATCCCTTTTTGTGACTCTTCAGAGTAATACGAAAACTTTTCATATGTGAGAATAAAAACTGTTTTGGCGGACATAGTCCTACCTTGTAGATACTATCTCCCCTTCGAAGCTGAACAATAGCACTGCCATTCCTTTACCATTGCCTAACCCGACACTTTTGATGACATCGGCATCATGGCTAGGCTTTCTTTCTGTTTTAGCTTGGCTCTGCTCTCATTCCCTCTTCCCCGTTGACAGTTAGTACTGCTGCAGGCCTAAGAGCATCGGCAAATTTGACAATTTTGACCCGTTAATGAAATCAATTCACGGAATGAACTGCCCGTGAAACTATTTCACATCCCTGACCTTTTCGTGTAGCGCCTGCCACGACGGCGCTGCACTCTACTGTGCAGCGCCTAGCTCAGGGGTGTTGCACGTCAGTCCACCGTGGCAGCCCCTGGGCCCGCACCCAGCCGTGCAGCGCCTCCGAGCTAGGCGACACACATGTAGTGTGCAGCGCCTCCGAACTAGGCGCTGCACATTGACTTATCCAACAGCCGCGCTGGACCCCCACTCCCCCACTCACACTCTCTCCCACTCTCAACCCGAGTTTTGGCCCCTCTCCCACTCTCTTTCCCTCTCAAATCTTGCATTTTCAAAGAATTTGTCCGTGGATTTCGAAGTCAAACCCTCCCTCAAGGTAATCTTCTCCAATCCCCTTGTTTTGATCCAAGTTATGTTATCAAATTGCTCATATGTTGCTAGTTTGGGGAAACCATAGTTTTGTTTGGATCTAGAGATTTGCATGGAGATGTGAGATGTTTGTTTGCCAATTTTCTATGATTAATATGTTAGGGTTATTCCTATGGGTGTTCTTATGTTGTTGTTAGGGTTAGGTTTAGGCTATTGTTATGGTTATGATTAGGGTTATGGTTAGGGTTATGGTTATGGTTAGGGTTGTTGTTTGATATATATATTAGGGTTTGTATTCCTTGTTAATATTTGCATTTAGTACTCATGGAAGCAATGTTACCTTGTGTTCATGGAATGCTTATAGGGATGGGAAGAACATGTGTGTTTGTTCATCATGGGGACAAAGACGCCCTTTTGAAAGGCAATATTGAACCGGACCCGGATGAGCTTGACATTGTGTTTGATAGTAGTCCTAGCTATGCGGAGCTCTTGCAACAAGTTAGGAAAGAATTGAATTGGATGGACCCTAGTGATATCGTTGAGTTGGAGGGAAGGCATAATGTAGGCTTTGGAAAACACATCCGTTAGAAGACAATGCGTGTCAACTCGAAGCAACGTTGGGTTGCATACAAGGAAACGGTGGCCGAATCACTTGACAAGGTTCTTGAGTTATTTGCAATGAAGAAGGTTGATTCAAGTTTGCATTTGGACTTGAACCGGAAACCCTCCCCTTTGGTTGATAGTAGCCCACCACCCTTGAAGCGAGATGAAATTGGTGAACCTCTTTTGACCCAAGAAGTGGGGCATGTTGGGGAACGTAGCATAAATCAAAAATTTCTACGTCTTCACCAAGATCCAACTATGGATACATCTAGCAACGAGCAAGTAAGAGTGCATCTACATACCGTTATGTAGATCGCGTGCGGAAGCTTTCAACGAAGCAATGATGAAGTAGTCGTACTCTTCACGTTCTTCGTCATCGATGATCTAGCGCCGAACGGACGGCACCTCCGCGTTCAACACACGTACGGTGCAGCAACGTCACCTCCTTCTTGATCCAGCAAGGGGGGAGGAGAAGTCGTCAGAGATCCGGCAGCACGACGGCGTGATGACGGATGCAGTGGAGATCGCAGCAGGGCTTCGCCGGGCGCCCTGCGTTGGGAGTATGGAGGTGTGACGGGAGGGGGAGAGGCGCCAGGGCTTTTGTGCGGCTGCCCTCTCCCTCCCCACATATATATAGGGGGCCAGGGGGGCGCCAGCCCCTTGCAGATCCAATCTGCAAGGGGGGGCGGCGGCCAGGGAGGAGTCCTCCTCCCCCAAGGCAAGTGGTGGCCCCCCTCCCCTTAGGGTTTTAACCCTAGGCGCATGGGGAGGTGGGCCCCCTTGTGGTGCGCCAGCCCTGAGGGCTGAACACTTCCCCTTGCGGCCTAGGGGCCCCACCGGGATGGGTGGCCCCACCCGGTGGACCCCCGGGGCCCCTCCGGTGGTCCCGGGACGCTCCCGGTGACCCCCGGAGATCACCCGTTGGCCGAAACTGGACTTCCTATATATCAATCTTTACCTCCGGACCATTCCGGAACTCCTCGTGATGTCCGGGATCTCATCCGGGACTCCGAACAACTTTAGGGTTTCCACGTGCATTTATCTCTACGACCCTAGCGTTACCGAACCTTAAGTGTGTAGACCCTACGGGTTCGGGAGACACGTAGACATGACCGAGACCACTCTCCGGTCAATAACCAACAGCGGGATCTGGATACCCATGTTGGTTCCTACGTGTTCCTCGATGATCTTCGTCGGATGAACCACCGTGTCAAGGATTCACTCAATCTCGTATGTTATTCCCTTTGTCCATCGGAACGGTACTTGCCCGAGATTCGATCGTCGGTATTCCCAATACCTTGTTCAATCTCGTTATGGCAAGTCTCTTTACTCGATCCGTAATCCATCATCCCGTGACTAACTACTTAGTCACACTGAGCTCATTATGATGATGTCTTACCGAGTGGGCCCAGAGGTACCTCTCCGTCATACGGAGTGACAACATCCCAGTCTCGGTTCGTACCAACTCAACAGACACTTTCGGAGATACCCGATGCGTACCTTTATAGCCACCTAGTTACGTTGTGACGGTTGGCACACCCAAAGTACTCCTACGGTATCCGGGAGTTGTACAACCTCATGGTCCAAGGAATAAATACTTGACACCGAAAAGCTTATGCATTACGAACTATACGATCTCGTGTTATGCTCAAGTTTGGGTCTCGTCCATCACATCATTCTCTTAATGATGTGATCCCGTTATCACTGACATCTCATGTCCATGGTCAGGAAACCGTGACCATCTGTTGATCAACGAGCTGGTAACTAGAGGCCTACCAGGGACTCATTGTGGTCTGTGTATTCACACATGTATCGCTGTTTCCGTACAATACAATTCAAGCATGAATAACAGACAATTATCATGAACGAGGAGATATAATAATAATGCTTTTATTATTGCCTCTAGGGCATATCTCCAACAGTCTCCCACTTGCACTAGAGTCAATAATCTAGTTACATTGTGATGAATCGAACACCCATAGAGTTCTGGTGTTGATCATGTTTTGCTCGTGAAAGAGGTTTAGTCAACGGGTCTGCGACATTCAGATCCGTATGCACTTTACAAATATCTATGTCTCCATCCTGTACATAATTCCGGATGGAGTTGAAACGGCGCTTGATGTGCTTGATCTTCTTGTGAAACCTGGGCTCCTTGGTAATAGAAATAGCACCAGTGTTGTCACAGAAGAGAGTCATTGGGCTTGACGCGCTTGGAATGACTCCTAGGTCGGTGATGAACTCCTTCATCCAGACTCCTTCCTGTGCTGCTTCAGAAGCAGCTATGTACTCTGCTTCAGATGTTGATGCTGCCACCACGCTTTGCTTGCAACTGCACCAGCTGACTGCCCCTCCATTCAAAATATACACGTATCCGGTTTGTGACTTAGAGTCATCCAGATCTGTGTCGAAGCTAGCATCGACGTAACCCTTTACGACGAGCTCTTCGTCACCTCCATAAACGAGAAACATATCCTTAGTCCTTTTCAGGTACTTCAGGATGTTCTTGACCGCTGTCCAGTGTTCCGTACCGGGATCACTTTGGTACCTCCCTACCAAACTTATGGCTAGGTTCACATCAGGTCTGGTACACAGCATGGCATACATGATAGAACCTATGGCCGAGGCATAGGGAATGACACTCATCTTTTCTCTATCTTCTACCGTGGTCGGCGACTGAGCTTTGCTCAATCTCATACCTTGCAAAACAGGCAAGAATCCTTTCTTTGACTGATCCATATTGAACTTCTTCAATATTTTGTCAAGGTATGTACTTTGTGAAAGACCAATGAGGCGTCTCGATCTATCTCTATAGATTTTGATGCCTAATATGTAAGCAGCTTCTCCAAGGTCCTTCATTGAAAAACTTTTATTCAAGTAAGCCTTTACATTTTCCAAGAATTCTATATCATTTCCCATCAGCAATATGTCATCCACATATAATATGAGAAACGCTACAAAGCTCCCACTCACTTTCTTGTAAATACAGGCTTCTCCATAAGTCTGTATAAAGCCAAACGCTTTGATCACCTCATCAAAGCGAATATTCCAACTCCGAGATGCTTGCACCAGCCCGTAAATCGAGCGCTGGAGCTTGCATACCTTGTTAGCGTTCTCTGGATCGACAAAACCTTCCGGTTGCATCATATACAACTCTTCCTTGAGGAAGCCATTAAGGAATGCTGTTTTGACGTCCATTTGCCATATCTCATAATCATAGAATGCGGCAATAGCTAACATGATTCTGACTGACTTCAGCATCGCTATGGGAGAGAAAGTCTCGTCGTAGTCAATCCCTTGAACTTGTCGATAACCCTTAGCGACAAGCCGAGCCTTATAGATGGTCACATTACCATCCGCGTCTGTCTTCTTCTTAAATATCCATTTATTTTCTATGGCGTGCCTATCATCAGGCAAGTCCACCAAAGTCCATACTTTGTTTTCATACATGGATTCTATCTCGGATTTCATGGCTCCAAGCCATTTATTGGAATCTGGGCCCGCCATTGCTTCTTCATAGTTCGAAGGTTCACCGTTGTCTAACAACATGATTTCCAGGACAGGGTTGCCGTACCACTCTGGTGCGGAACGTGCCCTTGTGGACCTTCGAAGTTCAGTAGTAACTTGATCAGTTTCTTCATGAGCATTATCATTAACTTCCTCCCTTGTCGGTGCAGGCACCTTAAGAACAATTTCCTGCGCTGCGCTACTTTCCGGTGCAGGAGGGGTGACTGTCACCTCATCAAGTTCTACTTTCCTCCCACTCACTTCTTTCGAGAGAAACTCTTTCTCCAGAAAGCATCCATTCTTGGCAACAAAGACTTTGCCTTCGGATCTGTGTTAGAAGGTGTACCCAATTGTTTCCTTTGGGTATCCTATGAAGACGCATTTCTCCGATTTGGGTTCGAGCTTTTCAGGTTGAAGTTTCTTGACATAAGTATCGCAACCCCAAACTTTCAGAAACGACAACTTCGGTTTCTTGCCAAACCAAAGTTCATACGGAGTCGTCTCAACGGATTTCGACGGAGCCCTATTTAAAGTGAATGCGGCAGTCTCTAAAGCATAACCCCAAAAAGATAGCGGTAATCGGTAAGGGACATCATAGATCGCACCATGTCCAACAGAGTACGATTTCGACGTTCGGACACACCGTTACGTTGAGGTGTTCCGGGCGGTGTCAATTGTGAAACAATTCCACAGCTCCTAAGGTGTGTGTGCCAAATTCATGACTTAAATATTCACCCCCACGATCCGATCGCAAGAACTTTATTTTTCTGTCACGTTGATTCTCAACCTCATTCTGAAATTCCTTGAACTTTTCAAAGGTCTCAGACTTGTGTTTCATCAAATAGATATACCCATATCTACTCAAGTCATCTGTGAGGGTGAGAACATAACGGTAGCCTCCGCGAGCCTCAACACTCATTGGACCGCACACATCGGTATGTATGATTTCCAACAAGTTGGTTGCTCGCTCCATTGTTTCGGAGAACGGAGTCTTGGTCATCTTGCCCAAAAGGCATGGTTCGCACGTGTCAAATGATTCATAATCAAGAGACTCTAGAAGTCCATCCGAATGGAGCTTCTTCATACGTTTGATACCAATATGACCAAGGCGGCAATGCCACAAGTATGTGGGACTATCATTATCAACTTTACATCTTTTGGCATCTACACTATGAATATGTGTATCACTATGTTCGAGATTCATCAAAATAAACCATTGACCAGCGGGGCATGACCATAAAACATATCTCTCAAATAAATAGAACAACCATTATTCTCCGATTTGAAAGAATATCCATCTCGCATAAGATGATATCCAGAAACAATGTTCATGCTCAAAGATGGTACTAAATAACAATTATTGAGGTTTAAAACTAATCCCGAGGGTAGATGTAGAGGTAGCGTGCCGACGGCGATCACATCGACCTTGGAACCATTGCCGACGCGCATCGTCACCTCATCCTTCGCCAGTCTCCGTTTATTCCGCAGCTCCTGTTTTGAGTTACAATTGTGAGCAACTGCACCGGTATCGAATACCCAGGAGCTACTACGAGTGCTGGTAAGGTACACATCAATAACATGTATATCATATATACCTTTGACGTTGCCGGCCTTCTTGTCTGCTAAGTATTTGGGGCAGTTCCGCTTCCAGTGACCCGTTCCCTTGCAATAAAAGCACTCTGTCTCAGGCTTGGGTCCATACTTTGGCTTTTTCCCGGCAACAGGCTTGCCAGGCGCGGCAACTCCCTTGCCGTCCTTCTTGAAGTTCTTCTTACCCTTGCCTTTCTTGAACATAGTGGTTTTATTGACCATCAACACTTGATGTTCTTTCTTGATGTCTACCTCCGCTGATTTCAGCATTGAATATACCTCGGGAATGGACTTCTCCATCCCCTGCATATTGAAGTTCAACACGAAGCTCTTGAAGCTTGGTGGGAGCGACTGGAGGATTCTGTCAACGACCGCTTCATCTGGGAGATTCATTCCCAGCTGAGACAAGCGGTTGTGCAATCCTGAAATCTTGAGGATGTGCTCACTGACAGAACTGTTCTCCTCCATCTTACAGCTGTAGAATGCGTCGGAGACATCATATCTCTCGACTCGGGCATGAGCTTGGAAAACCATTTTCAGCTCTTCGAACATCTCATATGCTCCGTGGTGCTCAAAACGTTTTTCGAGCCCCGATTCTAAACTGTAAAGCATGTCGCACTGAACCAGGGAGTAATCATCACTACGCGTCTGCCAGACGTTCAAAACGTCTTGGTTCGCATCGGGAGCAGGTGCATCACCTAGCGGTGCTTCTAGGACATATGATCTCTTGGCAGCCATGAGGATAATCCTCAGGTTACAGACCCAATCCGTAAAGTTGCTACCATCGTCTTTCAGCTTGGTTTTCTCTAGGAACGCGTTGAAGTTGAGGGAAACCTGAGCATGGGCCATTTGATCTACAAGAGATATTGTAAAGAATTTAGACTAAGTTCATGATAATTAAGTTCATCTTAATCAAATTATAATGAACTCCCACTCAGAATGACATCTCTCTAGTCATCTAAGTGATACACGATCCGAATCGAGTAGTCCGTGTCCGATCATCACGTGAGACGGACTAGTCATCAACGGTGAACATCTTCATGTTGATCGTATCTTCTATACGACTCGTGTTCGACCTTTCGGTCTTCCGTTCCGAGGCCATGTCTGTACATGCTAGGCTCGTCAAGTGAACCCTAAGTGTATCGCGTGTGTAAATCTGTCTTACACCCGTTGTATGCGAATGTTAGAACCTATCACACCCGATCATCACGTGGTGCTTCGGAGCAACGAGCTTCAGCAACGGTGCACAGTTAGGGGAAACACAATACTTGAAATTTTAGTGAGAGATCATCTTATTTACTATCGTCGTTCTAAGTAAACAAGATGCATAAACATGATAAACATCACATGCAATCAATTAAAGTGACATGATATGGCCAATATCATCTTGCTCCTTGGATCTCCATCTTCGGGGCACCATGATCATCTTGTCACCGGCTCGACACCATGATCTTCATCACCATGAACTCCATCATCGTGTCTTGAAGAAGTCGTCACGCCAACTATTACTTCTACTACTATAGCTAACGTTTAGCAAAGAAGTAAAGTAATTACATGGCGTTATTCAGTGACACGCAGGTCATACAATAATTAAGACAACTCCTATGGCTCCTGCCGGTTGTCAAGTTCATCGACATGCAAGTCGTGATTCCCTATTACAAAAACATGATCAATCTCATACATCACATATATCATTCATCACATCTTCGTTCTTGGCCATACCACGTCACAAAACACATGCTGCAAAAACAAGTTAGACGTCCTCTAATTGTTGTTGCAAGTTTTACGTGGCTTCTATAGGATTTCTAGCAAGAACGTTTCTTACCTACGCCAAAACCACAACGTGATTTGTCAACTTCTATTTACCCTTCATAAGGACCCTTTTCATCGAATCCGATCCGACTAAAGAAGGAGAGACAGACACCCGCCAGCCACCTTATGCAACTAGTGCATGTCTGTCGGTGGAACCAGTCTCACGTAAGCGTACGTGTAAGGTTGGTCCGGGCCGCTTCATCCCACAATACCGCCGAATCAAGATTGACTAGTAACGGTAAGAAAGTTGAACAAGATCATACGCCCACAACTGCTTTGTGTTCTACTCGTGCAAGATGCTACACATAAAACCTAGGCTCAGATGCCACTGTTGGGGAACGTAGCATAATTCAAAAATTTCTACGTCTTCACCAAGATCCAACTATGGATACATCTAGCAACGAGCAAGTAAGAGTGCATCTACATACCGTTATGTAGATCGCGTGCGGAAGCTTTCAACGAAGCAAGGATGAAGTAGTCGTACTCTTCACGTTCTTCGTCACCAATGATCTAGCGCCGAACGGATGGCACCTCCGCGTTCAACACACGTACGGTGCAGCAACGTCACCTCCTTCTTGATCCAGCAAGGGGGGAGGAGAAGTCGCCAGAGATCCGGCAGCACGACGGCGTGATGACGGATGCAGTGGAGATCGCAGCAGGGCTTCGCCGAGCGCCCTGCATTGGGAGTATGGAGGTGTGACGGGAGGGGGAGAGGCACCAGGGCTTTTGTGCGGCTGCCCTCTCCCTCCCCACATATATATAGGGGGCCAGGGGGGCGCCAGCCCCTTGCAGATCCAATCTGCAAGGGGGGGCGGCGGCCAGGGAGGAGTCCTCCTCCCCCAAGGCAAGTGGTGGCCCCCTCCCCTTAGGGTTTTAACCCTAGGCGCATGGGGAGGTGGGCCCCCTTGTGGTGCGCCAGCCCTGAGGGCTGGACACTTCCCCTTGCGGGCTAGGGGCCCCACCGGGATGGGTGGCCCCACCCGGTGGACCCCCGGGGCCCCTCCGGTGGTCCCGGGACGCTCCCGGTGACCCCCGGAGATCACCCGTTGGCCGAAACTGGACTTCCTATATATCAATCTTTACCTCCGGACCATTCCGGAACTCCTCTTGACGTCCGGGATCTCATCCGGGACTCCGAACAACTTTCGGGTTTCCACGTGCATTTATCTCTACGACCCTAGCGTTATCGAACCTTAAGTGTGTAGACCCTACGGGTTCGGGAGACACGTAGACATGACCGAGACCACTCTCCGGTCAATAACCAACAGCGGGATCTGGATACCCATGTTGGTTCCTACGTGTTCCTCGATGATCTTCATCGGATGAACCACAGTGTCAAGGATTCACTCAATCCCGTATGTTATTCCCTTTGTCCATCGGTACGGTACTTGCCCGAGATTCGATCGTCGGTATTCCCAATACCTTGTTCAATCTCGTTATGGCAAGTCTCTTTACTCGATCCGTAATCCATCATCCCGTGACTAACTACTTAGTCACATTGAGCTCATTATGATGATGTCTTACCGAGTGGGCCCAGAGGTACCTCTCCGTCATACGGAGTGACAACATCCCAGTCTCGGTTCGTACCAACTCAACAGACACTTTCGGAGATATCCGATGCGTACCTTTATAGCCACCCAGTTACGTTGTGACGGTTGGCACACCCAAAGTACTCCTACGGTATCCGGGAGTTGTACAACCTCATGGTCTAAGGAATAAATACTTGATACCGAAAAGCTTATGCATTACGAACTATACGATCTCGTGTTATGCTCAAGTTTGGGTCTCGTCCATCACATCATTCTCCTAATGATGTGATCCCGTTATCACTGACATCTCATGTCCATGGTCAGGAAACCGTGACCATCTGTTGATCAACGAGCTGGTAACTAGAGGCCTACCAGGGACTCATTGTGGTCTGTGTATTCACACATGTATCGCTGTTTCCGTACAATACAATTCAAGCATGAATAACAGACAACTATCATGAACGAGGAGATATAATAATAATGCTTTTATTATTGCCTCTAGGGCATATCTCCAACAGGGCAAACATTGAGTCCGTTTACAAACAACCAAGATGAAGCTTTGCAAGAGGACAACAATGAGTATGCAGACGATGACAATGAAGTTGATCTCCATGACAACAATGTGGGTGATCTCGACAAATATCATTTGCAAGAGACAATGGACCATTCCATCCCTTTTTCCCGTGCATATGCATCGGACTCAGATGACGATGGTCCCGATGAACAAGTTAATGCGGAGGGGTTCACGGTGAAGGAGGCCGAAGCTTTCGAGAAGGTATTCCGTCTGGATCATCGGACTACATTGTTCAAGGATGTTAGTCTCGCGGATGAAGCCGTGGTAGATGGTGGCCAATGTGTATCTCTTGGGGTTAGGCCAAGCTCTCACCGTGACATGGGAGACGACAAGAACCGGATGGCTAAAGGATCTAAGTTCGAAACCTTGTTGGAATTGAAGATGTGGCTCGACAACTACTCGGTTACGCATTATCGTCCACACAAGGTGGTGCACTCGGACATCAATGTGCACTACACGGTTGCATGTGCAAGTGAAGATGAAATATGTCCAGGGATTGTGCGTGCAAGACAATGGAAAGGAGGTCCAACTTGGCTTGTAGTGAGTTGTGTGCCAACTCACATGTGCCAAGGCAAAAGGGTGGATGGCAAAATCGTGTCCCAAGACCACAAACAACTCACGTCCGAGTTCATTGCTTACAGGCTCTCCAACTCAATATCCACACTTTTAACAATGAGCGTCCAACATGTCATTGATCTTGTGAAAGCCATCTTTCATTACAAGGTGAAGTACGACAAGGCGTGGAAGGCGAAGCAAGCCGCATTTAAGATGTTGTATGGTACTTGGGAGGAAGCATACAACCGAATCCCTAGGTTGTTGTTAGCCATGGCCACAACAAACCCGGGCATGGTTCATGTTGTCGAGCCTCATGGGCACCAAACAACGGTTCATGAAGAAAGGAAAGTCCGAGTATTTGGCCGTGCATTTTGGGCGTTTGAGCAATGCTTGAGGGCTTTCGAGCACTATAGGCCGGTCATCGCCATTGATGGCACGTTCTTGACCGGACAATATAAGGGCACCTTGTTGGTTGCGATAGCAAGTGATGCCAACAACCGGGTGTTGCCATTGGCATTTGCTTTGGTGGAGGTGGAGAACAATGACAACTGGGAGTGGTTTTTGTGTCTTCTGAGGACGAAGGTGTTACCCGCTCAAAGGGAAATTTGTGTCATATCGGATCGGAATCAAGAAATTCTTAACGCAGTGGAGATTGACATTCTCGGTCATGCACCATTGCACCATCGATGGTGCATGAGGCACTTTTGTTCAAACTTCTATAGGGCATGTGGCCTTAAGGAGTTGGCCGATGATCTTTAAGATTGTTGTCTCGCTTTCTCCGACAAGCGCTTCGCCTATTTATACAACAAATTGCTCGCACACAAAAAACTTGATCCCGGGGGTCAATACTTTCTCAATAGGCACATTCAATACCGGAACAAGTGGGCACGTGCTTTTGATGAAGATGGCCGGAGATACGGTCAAATGACAAGCAATATGGTAGAATGCTTCAATAGGGTGCTCAAAGGTGCACGTGGATTACCCGTGACGGCAATAGTTCAATACACATTTGACAAGATGAATGCGTACTTTGTAAAGTACTCGATGGAAATGGATGCACAGATAGCGGGTGAGAACCCGCGCAAGTACAAGTACAAGTTCCCACCCAAGGTTGATGAATGGTTGGTATTTCAATCACGGAAGGCGGACTCAGAAGAAGCTATATTATATGACAATGAAGAGTGGAAGTACGAAGTGAAAGAGCCAGGAGGAACCACAAACGATGGCCGGCAACATGGAGGTCGGGCTTTCAAGGTGTCGTTAACACAATGTGATTGCACTTGCGGGAGGCCATTGTTGCTTCATCTCCCTTGCTCACACTTGTATATCGCCAGTCGCGTTAGGAATGTGGACATCAACCACCCACGCACCATGAGGGAGTCGGAGTTCTCAATCATGACGGTCAAGAAAACATGGGCTCCCCGCTTTCACCCGTACTTGAACCAATCACAATGGCCGGAGTACCATGGAGTTCAACTGGCCGGATCCGGAGTTGAAGGTTGTTAAACGGGGTAGACGTAAGAAAAAGTGTCTTAGAGGCGACATGGACGGATGGGGCCATGGTGGCCGGCGCGAAGCGGGCAACGACCAATTCCAAGAGCCTCGTGAGAGCTCACATTGTGGGCGGTGCAAAGGTCATGGCCACAACCAAAGAAAATGTACCAAACCACTAGTAGCACCATGCCATTAGAATTAAATACTAATGGCGCACCCCTGGTGCGCCATTAGTATAGCTCACCGTGCGCCATTAGAATGCCTCCCAGGAGGCCATATGTACCCATGTTCTTTGGCATACTAATGGTGCACTAGTGGGTGATGCGCCATTAGTTTCATTTGTACAGTGCGCCATTAGTGTCTTGAGTGGTGCGCCACTAGTATGAATATTAGGGATTTTTTCTTTTCTGATATTTTCACAGAATACAAAATATATTATTGGACAGAATTTAGACAACACCACACAGCAACAGCAGATTCATCGAATACAATAGAAGATTAGTCTCCGAATACAATTCATCATATTAGTCTCCGAATTCGAAAGACCAAACAAAGATAGAACATTACAAGTCTCGAGACCGCGAGTAGCGAGTTTGTCTTCACATTAGAAGTCGATATCGATCATCTAAACTACCATCACATAGAAGAGAGCTGCGGTCATCATGATGAGCATCATCCCTGTCATGGAATTAACATGGCAGATGTCCGGTTTAACGGACTTAGTTGAGGAACCATCGCACGGGTTAGCTTGAAGGGGTTAAAAGCACACAAAGGACACAGAGGGTTTATACTAGTTCGGCCCCTTCGAGGAAGGTAAAAGCCTATGTCTAGTTTGGTTTGGTATTGCTTGGGCGTCGATGAACAGGGAGCGGATTGCTTGCCTGTGTCTCAGCGGGTTGTTTCTTGTCCTTGAACCGTCGCCGGGTCGTCCCTTTATATAGAGGTAACGCCCAGTCCGGTTTACAGAGTTCCGAGGCCGGCTCATACTTGTGTCCGCCTCGGTCTCTGCTCCTTCTTCCTTGTCTCTCAAGTTACATGATCAGGCGGTTTACAAACCGTAACTCTACACATGGGCCTTAAGCCTTCTTGGGCCATAACCTCTACTGGGTATTATAAATACACAACTATACTACTATAATCCGGTTTACACTAGTCGGTTTATACCTGCTAGTAATATCCCTGACATTAGGCCCCAGAATGATTTGAACTTGTTCATATCAATCTTCTCAATCTTGCATGATCTTCTTCCTTGTGTCTTCTCAGGTTTGTAAACCGGCGATGACGTCATCTTTGTAAATCACTTAATTCGACCGTGACATCACTTCCGCATTTAACGCGCGCAGCTGTCTGTTATTTTTGTTTAAAGGCCATCCCGAAAATCGAGGCGACAGAGAATCTTTATCCAATCTCTCCCTTCCTCAAATCTCGCGCCTGCCGTTTCGTCTCTCCCCCCTTTATAAATACGGCCACATCTCCTCTTCATCTCCTTCCGCTCATCTTCCTCCTCTGTCGCCTGAGCTCAAGTTTCCGCCATCGTCCGTCGAGCTCTCCGTCGCCGGCCGCTGCATCAACCTGAGTGCGACCAGATAACTCCGCCGCCGCTTTCTGCTGCTTCAGGTATTATTTCCTGCCTTGCCGTAGATCTGTAGCCTTTAGGGTTCTTCCCATGCCTCCGCCATTGAACCTAGAGAAAGCTTCATCTGTTCGTCCTAGGCGTCAGGCTCGTAGTGGTTTCACTCCTTTAGATTTGTCTTTTAAAACTTGCTTCTGCTCCGCTACCTTATGCTTAGATTTTGGCATTAGATTCAATCTTTAGATTTGTCCGCTCTGTATAAGACCCATGTAGCTCTTTCTGTCTGCTTTTAATCCGTTTATTTAAATCGTTTTCCAACTATCTCTCTCTTTTGAACAGGCCGATGATCCTTTCTGGAAAAAGAAACCTCAGGATAAAGCAGGCAAACAGCCGCGCCGGAAGACCCTCGTAGTTAAGAAGGGAAAAGAGGCTGCAGGCTCCGGTTCACATGCTGAAGAAGATGATCTGGATTCTGAGGTATGAATTAATCCGGCTATGATTTGTTCACTTTTATCCAGACTTGTGTTAATGGTGTCTTTTCACAGGACTTGGCTGAAGGAGATAATGAGGCAAACGCTGAGGTAATTACTCTTTCTTCAGATTCAGAACTGCCTCCACCAAAAATTCGTCGGGTAGTCCGGAAATATCAATTTTCTCATCCTTATGCTCAATTGGACCCCAATTTTCTTTTGAAGAAACAGCAACATGAAGCTCGCCAGGCTACACGCCATAGTGGCCTTGTAGTTGAATCGTCCGGAATATCTCTTACTCCGGCTCGGAGGCGCCGCTCTGAGGTTATACCCTCTCCAACTCTTGTTCATCCCAAGGCCGGGCTTATACGCAAACCACTTAAACCGTCTGACCCTAATTATCAGGAGACTCCTTTATTTTCTTCTGGTGAATCCACTGCCACACAAGTCCCGGCTCTGAAGACTGTCCCTGGGTAAGTCCTTTTACCTCATCCGGTTTACCTTTACATTTGCTTTCATGATTCTGATTTGTTTTCTAATTCCTTTCGGCAAGCCTAAGCCTAGCAAAAAGGCAAAGGCCAGCAAAACAGCTGCTGAGACTGCCACTGATGATCCGGCGGCTGATCCGGACACCACCATCCCTCCAGAAAATGAGCCTACCGTTCCGCTTGAAGATCCTGCTTCCATGGATCACACTTATACCACTGCTCCTGAAAATCCCAACATTGAAAACATCCATGAACCGGTGAGTCCTGCCCGGGCCAACCCTCTTCGGACTAGCCCGGCTCCCGCTAGTCCGGTTCACACGGCTACTCCACCACCGGCAGCTGCTCCTTCTCCGGATGTTCAAGTAACCGGTACAGCTTACACCGCTCCTGCTGAACCCACTGTTTTAGCCAAGCATACGGCTAAAGCGGAGAAATTGCATCAAGAAAAGGGCAAATGGAGCACAGAGTTGTCTAGCTTCGCCGAGTTGAGTGCCCAGGAGCTCTATTCCGGGTATTTGAACCGGCTTCATACTGGCCGAGATTATGAAGCGGACTTAATCAGTATGATGAAGGAAAAATATGAGGTATCTCCCTTGTTCTTTGTTTTTGCCTTTGTTATGTTTCTGTCTATATCATGGTAGCCCCCAAGTTCCGGTTTAGCTGTGTTTATGAGGTGAACCGGTACTTCCAATTCGAGCAAATGATCTTACATTAGCCCCCAAGTGCCAGGGGCATAATTCGGTTTATGTGCCTGGGAATTGTCTGAATTTTTTTTCCTTTGATGCTTCAATTGCCCATTAGCCCCCAAGTGTCAAGTGGATAACTTGGTTATGTGCTTGAGACTTGTTTGAATATTTCCCTTATTCCACTTGATTTTCCTTGCAGGCTGATTTGAACCGCAGGTCCGAAGAAATCACTGAACTCCGGAACAGGCTTGCTGAAACTGAATCCGCTGCTGCTAAGGCCAAGAAAGAGTTGGCGCTGAGCTTAACTACTGCTGAACAGCTAAAGAAATTTTTTGAAGAGGAGCGGACAGACTTTGAAGTGCAAAAGAATAATCTGGAAAAAAGAGCAAGGGATGCTGAGGAAGCCCTTAATCCGGTGACTGAAGAGTTAACCGGTTTAAAGCGGCAAATAGAACTGATGACTTTTGCTATCTTCGGTAAGTGCTTAATCTGTACTCATGCTTTCATCCTTTCAATCTGTATTCCGGTCCGGTTTAACTGTAATGATCCATATGTAGGGCGCCGCGTTACTCATCTTGGGGATGATTTACGGAAGAAACTCAAGGCGTCTTATACTCTGGTCGAGCAGCTGTATTCCGGCGCTCAAAGGATCATAAGCGCCATGTCTTTCAATAAACCGGCCCCCACCACTATCCAAGGCACACTAGAGAAACTTTCCGTCTTGCCAGCACGCTTGGAGGAAGTGAAGAAGTCTGCTGCCCGGGCCGGTTCTCTCATGGCGCTCACCAGAGCCAAAGCGTGGGTTCCCGATTTTGATCCGGAAGAAGCCTTGAATGGGTATCCCAGCACTAAAGAAGACGTATCAGCTTTTACTGCCAAAGACCTGCACGCTTTGACTAAGGAGATGCGTCCTCTAGCTAGCAAGCTTGCTGCCGAATCAGACTTGTCCAGCTATCATCCGGGGTATGATTTACAGAACGAGCGGGTGGATCAGCCGGTTTATGATACCGTGAATCTAATCCCACCAGTGTGCCCCCATACTTTCGCTCCAGATGTTGATCCGTCTGAACTTATTACGGAAGAGATGTCCTTCCGCGCTTTAACAAAAATCGATTGGTGCGTCCCTGAATTTCAGCCGCTTCAAGAAGACGAACAAACTCCAGAAGAAGTTGATCCCCAGTCGTCGCAGCAGGAGGAAGCGTAGGCCATATAGTTTATCTTTGTAGTTGCAGTCTCATTTTGCTGAAAAGACTTTAATCCGTTTAGGCTTGCTGTGCCTTGTAATAGGATAGCATAAAACATTGTTCGTCTTGATCCGGATGTCCCAACTTCTTGCTTTGACGTTTGCCAATTTAAATCTGGCCTGATGTGGTCGATCTTGCATATTATCTGTTTCTGCATGGATAACACTTAAAAGATGTCCTAGCGGTTTACCGCTGGACCAATTAAATTGCTCACAAAATACATCAAACAAGTGTTTGTTTGTACTAGAAATAACTTCATACCTGTGATCAAGTATGCTTGATATTCTTAATCCAGCAAAATTTGCAATTTTCTGAGGGAGCCTTTGATAGACCCAATAATAATTCCGGGCTTTAAAGAAGCTGCCAGTTTAGATCATGCTGGAATTCTGTCCAGACTTTTGAAGATACGCGGTCAACTCTGGAGTTGTCCCACTCCGGATCAAAGAACCATAAAACACAAATACTAGAAATACAAGTTTGCAAATAAAACCATGTAGTCGAGGCTTTTTGCGAGCTGCCAGGCTCCAAAGCAAGGTTTAGCCAAGCAATGGATTCGGATACGATCCATTGAGCTTATGGTTCGGATACGACCATATAAACCGGACCATAGGGGCTAAGATAGGATTCGGATGCGATCCTGCCCCCTACTGGCCTTAAAAATTTAGCCAAGCAATGGATTCGGATACTATCCATTGAGCTTATGGTTCGGATACGGCCATACAAACCGGACCATAGGGGCTGAGCTAGGATTCGGATATGATCCTGCCCCCTACTGGCCTTTGCCATGTTCTCTTTGGTTCGGATACGACCTATGTTTGAACAGAATGGCTTTATTAAGTTTGGGTATGTTCTCTTTGGTTCGAATGCGACCTATGTTTGAACAGGAAGCCCGTCAATAAGTTTGGGTATGTTCTCTTTGGTTCGAATACGACCTATGTTTGAACAGGAATCCCTTCAGTAAGTTTGGGTATGTTCTCTTTGGTTCGAATACGACCTATGTTTGAACAGGAATCCCTTCAGTAAGTTTGGGTATGTTCTCTTTCGTTCGAATACGACCTATGTTTGAACAGGAATCCCTTCAGTAGTCACTGCTCCAGAGTGCCTATACGGCAATTGTCCTGCACAACCAGTTAGACTGATCAAAGTGTTTTAAAATATGACATATAATAATAAATGTATGGTTATCACCATAAGACACTTTGTATTGGAAAAAAGTCTGATCCCCCGGTTTACCAAGGGTGCCGGTTTATTCATTTAAGCATAATATATACATAGGATACAGCAGAGCTCATGGCTCAGGTATAGTAGGGCCGCAAGAGGGCGATGTTTCACGGTCTCTTTGTCTCTTCCTCTGATGTCCGTGAGTCCTTGTGTTCTCAAACATCCACTAGATAATATGAACCGTTGTGCAGATTCTTGCTGACCACAAAGGGCCCTTCCCAAGGCGGGGATAGCTTGTGCATATCTGTTTGATCTTGGATGAGCCGGAGTACCAAATGTCCCTCCTGGAACGTCCTGGTCTTGATCCGACGGCTGTGATATCTGCGCAAGTCTTGTTGATAAATTGCAGACCGTGCTGCTGCTATATCACGCTCTTCATCCAGCCGGTCCAAACTGTCTTGTCTCGCCTGCTCATTGGCCGCTTCAACATAGACCGTCACCCGTGGCGAATCATGACGGATATCACTTGGAAGGACTGCTTCAGCACCATACACCATAAAGAAAGGTGTATACCCTGTGGACCGATTCGGCGTAGTATTGATGCTTTAGAGAACAGAAGGTAACTCCTCAACCCAGCACCCTGGTGTTCTCTGCAGGGGAGTCATAAGCCGGGGCTTGATACCTCGCAAAATCTCCTGATTTGCTCTTTCAGCTTGACCATTGGATTGAGGGTGAGCTACAGAAGACACGTCTAGGCGAATATGCTCCCGTTGACAAAACTCATCCATCTCTCCTTTAGATAAATTGGTGCCGTTGTCTGTGATGATGCTGTGTGGAAAGCCAAACCGGAAAATTACCTTTTTGATGAATTTAACCGCTGTTGCTGCATCACACTTGCTCACAGGCTCTGCCTCAATCCATTTTGTAAACTTATCCACAGCCACCAGTAGATGAGTTTTCTGATCTTGGGATCGTTTGAAGGGCCCAACCATATCAAGCCCCCAAGTCGCAAACGGCCAGGTTATAGGTATCATCCGGAGCTCCTGTGCCGGAACTAGAGCACGTCGTGAAAACTTCTGACAAGCATCACACTTCCGGACTAGATCCGCCGCATCAGCATGGGCTGTCAACCAATAGAACCCATGTCGAAAAGCTTTAGCCACCAAGGATTTTGAACCGGCGTGATGGCCACAATCCCCTTCATGAATCTCATGAAGAATATCACAACCTTCCTCAGCTGACACACACCGCTGAAACGCTCCAGAAACACTGCGATGATGAAGTTCTCCGTTTGCAATTGTCATGGACTTAGAGCGCCGGATTATCTATCTTGCTTCGATCTCGTCGTCCGGCAGCTCTCCCCGGCTTAGATACGCCAAATATGGTAGCGTCCAATCCGGAATAACATGAAGTGCTGCAACTGGCTGTGCCTCCGGATCAGGAACAACCAGGTCTTCCTCCGATGGTACTTGAACTGATGGACTGTGCAGCTCATCCAAAAAAGTATTCGGTGGTACTGGTTTACACTGAGAACCCAGCCGGCTTAAAGCATCGGCCGCTTCATTTCTTCGCCGATCTATGTGATCCACCTGATACCCTTTGAAATATCCTGCGTCTGCTTCAACTTCTCGTCTGTAAGCTGCCATGAGAGGATCTCTTGAATCCCACTTACCGGATACTTGCTGTGCTACTAAATCTGAATCGCCAAAACACTTGACCCGGCTCAAATTCCTTTCCTTGGCCATCCATAAACCATGAAGCAATGCTTCATACTCTGCTGCATTATTAGTACAAGGAAACAATAGACGGAGGACGTAACAAAACTTGTCCCCTCACGGGGAAGTTAAAACAACTCCAGCCCCCGAGTCTTCTAATTGCCTTGAACCATCAAAGTGAATCGTCCAGTATGTAAGATCCGGCTTCTCGTCTGGTGTTTGCAGCTCTGTCCAATCATTAATGAAATCCACCAATGCTTGAGATTTGATTGCGGCGCGTGGTACATATTTCAATTCGTGGGGGCTAAGCTGAATTGCCCACTTCGCTACTCTGCCAGTAGCTTCCCTGTTCTGGATTATATCCCCCAACGGTGCTGAACTAACAACAGTTATTGGGTGGCCTTGGAAATAATGTTTCAACTTCCGGTTTGCCATGAACACACCATATACCAGCTTCTGCCAATGCGGGTACCTTTGCTTGGACTCAATGAGGACTTCACTTACATAATAGACTGGACGTTGAACCGGGTATTCCTTTCCTGCTTCCTTGCGCTCAACCACGATTGCCACGCTGACTGCCCGTGCATTGGTGGCGACATATAACAGCAACGGCTCATTGTCAACAGGGGCAGCCAGGACCGGCGGCTTTGCCAGCTGCCGCTTCAAATCCTCAAACGCAGCGTTTGCCTCATCACTCCATATAAACCGGTCCGTCTTTTTCAGCATCTGATAAAGCGGAATCGCCTTCTCCCCCAAACGGCTGATGAACCGGCTCAATGTTGTGATCCGGCCGGCGATATGCTGAACATCATTGATGCAAGCCGGTTTAGTCAAAGATGTGATTGCCTTGATCTTCTCCGGATTAGCTTCTATTCCTCTGTTTGACACCAAGAATCCAAGGAGCTTGCCCGCCGGAACACCAAAAGCACACTTCTCCGGATTAAGCATCATTTTATAGCCTCGAAGATTGTCAAAAGTCTCTCTGAGGTCCTCTATCAGCGTCTCCTCCTTCCTTGATTTCACCACAATATCATCCACATAGGCATGAACATTCCTCCCTATCTGCCCCTTAAGACAATTCTGCACGCAACGCTGATAAGTTGCTTGGGCACTCTTGAGCCCAAAGGGCATAGAAACATAGCAAAAAGCACCAAAAGGCGTTATGAAGGACGTCTTCTCCTGATCTTTAACTACCATCTTGATCTGGTGATACCCTGAATATGCATCCAAAAAACTCAGCCGCTCACATCCCGGTGTAGCATCGATGATCTGATCAATGCGAGGGAGAGCAAAAGGATCAGTTGGACAAGCCTTGTTTAGGTCCGTGTAATCCACACACATTCTCCACTTTCCATTTTTCTTTAACACCAGCACCGGATTAGCCAACCACTCCGGGTGAAAAACTTCAACTATGAACCCTGCGGCCAAAAGCCTGGCCACTTCTTCTCCTATAGCCTTGCGCCTTTCTTTGTTGAAGCGGCGCAGATACTGCTTGACCGGTTTAAACTTCGGATCAATGTTAAGACTGTGCTTAGCGAGTTCCCTCGGTATACTTGGCATGTCAGAAGGTTTCCATGCAAAGATATCCCGGTTCTCACGGATGAACTCGATGAGTGCGCTTTCCTATTTGGGATCAAGGTTAGCGCTGATAGTGAACTGCTTGGATGAATCGCCTGGCACGAAATCAACTTGCTTGGTCTCCTCCGCTGACTTAAACTTCAACGCCTGATCATGCTCTGTAGTTGGCTTCTTCAACGGGGATATATCTGCCGGATCAACATTGTCCTTGTAAAACTTCAACTCCTCCGTAGCACACACTGCCTCTGTGTAGGCATCGTCTCCTTCTTCACACTCCAATGCAATCTTGCGTCTTCCATGAACCGTGATTGTTCCTTTGTGACCCGGCATCTTGAGCTGTAGATAAACATAACATGGCCTGGCCATAAACTTGGCATAAACCGTCCTCCCAAACAGAGCATGATAAGGGCTCCGGATCTTGACGACTTCAAAGGCTATCATCTCTGACCTGGAATCCTGTTCATCTCCAAAGGTAACTTCTAGGTCGATTTTCCCAACTGGGTAAGCTGATTTACCTGGCACCACTCCATGAAACACCGTGTTTGACTGTCTTAGATTCTTATCCGTCAGCCCCATGCGATGGAAAGTCTCATAATACAAGATATTGATGCTACTGCCGCCGTCCATGAGGACCTTGGTGAACTTGTAGCCACCCACCTGTGGCACTACCACCAAGGCCAAGTGGCCTGGATTGTCAACTCGTAACGGGTGATCCTGCCTGCTCCACACAATAGGTTGCTCTGCCCAGCGCAGGAATTGCGGCGTCGCCGGTTCAACCGTGTGGACCGCCCGTTTTAAAACCTTTTGATCCCGTTTACACAAACTCGTAGTGAACACATGATACTGCCCGCTGCTCAACTCCTTCGGGTTACTCTGATATCCGGATTGCTGCTGCTGCTGCTGACGCTGCTGATTGCCTTGGTTGTTGTGATTACCCTGGCCCTGCTGTTGGTTGTTTTGGTTATTGTAACCACCTTGACCATGCTGCTGATTGCCTTGGTTATTATAACCGCCTTGACCATATTGGTTATTGCTTTGGTTATTATAACCACTGTTGTTGCCACGATATCCTGATCCGGAGCCGTTCCCCTGGTGACCCGGACTGTAAAACCCGGGGCCTGAACCGCCGCCTGGTGGCCTGTTATTGGATCTGAACCGGCTCATGGCTTCCATCATGGCCTTGCATTCTCCTATAGTGTGTTTAGCTGGACGTTCCCTTGATCCGTGTTTCGGGCAAGGCTCATTCAATTCTTGCTCCCAGGTAGCGGGCCCTCCACCGATTTGTGGAGGCGGCTTACCCTTATTGCGCTGAAAGCCCCCTTGAACTTGGGTATTGGCCACGAAATCGGAGCCACCTTCCGCCTTTCTCTTGCCTAAGAAGCTTGTACCAACCGGACTAGCCTGCGCTGGTTTACCAAATTTATTTGCCTTTCTCGTATTATCTCCGTCTGCTTCTGGATACTTAGTGTTGTCTGAGTCCCCGTATTTCACCAGAGCGCTCATGAGAGTTCCCATGTCATTACAATCCCGCTTGAGACGTCCCAGTTTTAACTTCAGATACTCAAACCGGCAATTGTTTTCCAGTGTCACTATTGCCGTACTGGGATTGATACCGTTCGAAGAGTGCAAGATTTCTGATACTCGCCGTACCCATGCACTTGTAGACTCCTGTTCTCCTTGTATACAGGCTGCCAGATCCACCACTGATATCGGCTGCTTGCACGTATCCTTGAAATTTTTGATAAACTGGCGACGTAATTCTCCCCATGATCCGATGGAGTTAGGTGGTAAGCCCTTTAGCCAGGTCCGGGCTGTACCCTCAAGCATCATGGTGAAGTACTTCGCACAAGCCGCTTCATCTACGTCCGGCATTTCCATAGCCATATCATAACTATCAAGCCAAGCCTCTGGAGCTAAATCTGCTGTGTAATTAGGCACCTTCCGCGGGCCCTTGAAATCCTTAGGTAACTTCACGCTCCGTAGAGCGGGGATAAGACACTGCACCCCGAAAGAACTCGTCGTGACTCCTGTTTGTGTTGTGGTTGTGTGAACCGGCATCGTTTGGCGGACCTCCTCGTGGGCCGCAGATCTAACCCGGTTTGCCTCCCGAGCTTGTGCATCTGCGCCTGCTGGATTATCTTGTCTGTGACGGTCTCGCCTGCGTTCACTACTAGACATCTCTGGCTCCTCCCAATGCCTAGTGTAACTCCGGCTGTGGCGTGGTGTTGAATGAAGCCTCTCCCTGCTATAAGAATACGCTTGTTGTTGTGTTAATGCCGTGTTAAGCAGATCCTTGACCCCGCGTGCCTCCATCGCCACGGGGGATGTCCCCTCAATGGGTAAAGCGGCCAGGCATGAAGCGGCAGCAACAATGTTGTCCAAAGGATTGGAGTAATGACCCGGAGGGGTAGGAACGTGAGGCATAGACATAATCCGCCGATCTTGCTCCGCAGCGGGCTGCTGAACCGGCTCGTCCCTCGCCGGGGCCGCCCTCCGGTTTATCCCTGGATCATTGCTGGTTCCTGCTCCTGGTGTCCTGAAGAGATTCGTCGCCTCGTAAACCGGCGGTAGACGAGACTGGTACCTTCGATTCCTTACTCCTTGCGTAGGGGCCTGTTCCATCCTTAGCTGAAAATCCTGATCATCCAGCTCTGCCTGCCTCATTGCTATCATAGCCTTCTCTGCCTTCAGAGCCTCTTTTGCTTGATCGATCCGGCCCTTCAGCTGAAGGAGTTCTGCATCGTGTTGCGCCTTGTCTGCTGGAGCCACTTCTGCTACGGCCCGGGTCGTGAACTCCTCGATCAAGGTGGATAGGGCGTCAGAGGGAGAGAGGGCTTGGCCGCTCCCCCCTACACCAGCCTCCGCTGTCATCGCCCCGTTCACCGTGGACTGTGGCGTAGGTTGTGAACCGGCCATAAAGACAGCCACTCGGTTTGGCGGATCAAAGGGGTCCGAAATACTGTCTCCGTCGGACACACCCTCCGATCGGCCGTCCCGCAACTGATACTAGGACTCAGTCTCTCCGGAGGAATATTCGTCGTCGGAATAGATAACTGTCTCGCCACCGAAATCTGATCCGTCCTCGGCTTGAACTCCGTGAACCGCTCCAACGAAAACGCGCTTCATGGCAGGCTGAATCCGGGCCGATCTCGCACGCTGAGCCGGCTCGACGATGTTGGGGAAGATGTCCAACTCAGGTCCCGGTTCACCAATCTTGCCGATGAAGACGTGGATGCCGTCGAAGGGAACCCGGTACCCGTATTCGATTGAACCGGCCTCCGGTCCCCAGCCTGCGTCGTCGATGTAGATCCGGCCGCGGCGACTCTTGGTCATCCGGCCGACCGCGTAACCCTTGAGCCCTTCAAAGCTGCCCTTCAAGAACTCGAAACCATCGAGCGGAGGCCCCACGGTGGGCGCCAACTGTCGTGGTTCCTCCAACGCTCCCTCCTCTCTCCCGCTAGATAGTGCGTGTATCTAGATTCCGCCTCTGCCCTAGTGGTGTACCCTTTGTAACTGTTACCGCTGAAACGGTGAACCTGTCTCCGACACTCCTCCCAGTCGTCGTACACTCCGGGAACATTACCCTTGTACACGACATACGACGGCATCTCTATGCACTAGCCAAACAAAACGTTAGTACCAATTCACAGACAATACATAAGCAATATATAAGTATGCAACAAAAGGATCGGAAGAGAAAAGAAAGACATTAATAGCATCGATTACATCTAAGTTGAACGACTGTCCAAACCAAAGAGACATACAAGTTCATTAAAGTTTAATTACAACATGAGCCAATCGATATTTCAGAACTAGACATAGCATCACTACTTTCGACTCGACTCAAGGGACCGGAGCGTGGATGAAGCCGCCGTCTATCATGGGAGTCATGAAATCGCGGGCGTTGTCAGCCTGCATTTGTAGCGTTGTGTCTATGTCACTGTTGGACGATTGATTTCTGAGGTTGAACTGCCCCGAGGTATGAAGGACATCTTGATGGATGATTTCCGCAAACTCCGACTGGATGCGAAAGAATTCTTGTCTGATGTCCGCGTCCTGGATTGCCGACAAGCTCGCGGCCCAATATTTGAGTTTATCTGGTAGCAGAAGGTGATTATGGCCCCGTACGATCGCCCGCATGCGATGGAGGGTGTAGTAGGCATCCTTCTGACCGCCAGGCAGCTGCTTGACGCAGCAGAATGTCATATTGTGGGTGAACACATGCTTGCCGTACTTACGAACTGGCCTGGTGAAGGTGCCTCCAGATTTGGCGTAGCCGGGGAGAACATCATCAAGAACTTTCTTGACATTTGTGTAGTCTATCTTTGACTGATGGTCCGAGTCGAAATACGTGGCCATGGAATATTTCGGGCTTAAGAGGATGAGTGTGCAATGTGTGTCACTGCACAAAACACGGAATGTTAACAAAACGATCGAAATCTAAGAAATCATATGTTACGGGGCGGTTGAGGGGACGACTTACTCGGGAAAGTAAGGCACGAGGAAGTTATCCTTATCTGGGTTTGCCAGAATGACGCCTTCGAGGTAAGAACTCGTGACTTGCCGGTCCCCAGCGCTGCCCAAGATCTTGGCACGCATGTAGAAGGGGTCGACTATCACGATGTCCGGGGTCTTGTCTCTAATGATCCGCATCTCCATACTCAGCGAAAATAGCCGAACGAAGGTGTAGTGCAGCGGATGAAGGTTAAACATAGCGGAGATGTCATCAAACCGCAGGACGATTGTACCCCCGATGGAGTTATCCACAAAGCCCTTGCCCTCTGGCACCTTGGCCACGAAAACCGAGTATGCCACATCCTTCTCTCTGAGACGCCGCTTCTCCAAAGAAAGAACACTGTCATGCAGACTCCGCATAGCACCGGTTGCAGCATTGAGCATATTAGTCGATAGCATCGGCTTACCCGCCACATGCACCCTCCTCATTATATCCTTAGGTGAAGGTGGCCCGTCCTGAGCAGGGATCGTACTCGGTGCCGGCTTGCTCGCACCCTTGTTACTCTTTCTTTTCCATCCCTTCTTGTTCTGCTATAATGGGAACGAGTTCTGCTCACAGACCGTCTTCTTAAGTGTGTTGGGGCTGATAATATTTCACACCTCGGCTATCTGAGGCTCGGTGAAGTCGGCAGCTGGAGGCGTCTCTTGAGAACTGAACGCCAGACGACGCCTGTTGCAATTGGGTTTCTCCGTGGTACCAGCTAGATTGCGATCGTCTTTTGTAGGGTTGGGTTCTTGAGAAGGAGGCCCCATGAATTCGTCATCGTACCCATGATCGGCAATGTACTTATCGATGTTGGCAAATGTACCGTCGTCGTCGTCCGGATCATGTGCCATATGCATGTTCGGATCCTGTGCCATAGGGATGTCCGGCATGTCCAGTAGCGTTGCGGTGGTCTTGCCATGGCTTGGCGCCGGCACGACTGGCGGTGTTGTCTTTGGGGTGGTGTCCCCCGCCCCAAACGAATCTGGCTCTTCGGCCAAAGTAGGGGCCAGCTTAGGCAGGCCCTGAGGGTCATCACATCATCTTCGTCGGCCCCGGCGGGTCGAATCGGAGGTAACAACTCGTGGCAGCCTGGCAGCACCCGAACCAGTTGAACCTTATACATGGTGTGTGGCATCGGATTATCGTGGAACACTGGGTTGCCCGGTTGAATGACTCTGCCCTTGGCGACATCGACCAACTTGTCGTTCATGAAGTGCAGGAGAGTGCACGAAACATCGGCGGCGCCCTGCAAAAACATGTAGGGCATCAGGGATGCCCAGTCAAAGGCAAGGAGATGAAGTCCTCGGCCGAGAGGCTTAATTAGTTGCCGTGATGATGGCGTCGAGCTCGGCTAATGTCGAGGCACCGCCAACGACGGGCGTGCAATTGACGGAGGGGCCGCTTGCTGCAGAGGTGCCGACCGGCGTACACCCGGGTGCATTAAGCTCCAATGCCCGTGCCGGCGTCAGAGACACCAATGCCGCCTCCGCCGGAGACACCAATGGCCCCGCCTGCGTGTTCTGCGAGTTGTTGGCCGTGAACCTGGGAATCGGGGGTGGCCCCTGTTGGCCGCCCGCAATCCACGTCGTCAGCCCATGAATCAAAGTAGGCATAATGCCTATGAGCGTTGATCCCAGTTGTTGTTGCACTTGCTCTTGGACAATCTCCGGAATCCGCGCCACTTGTGCCTTGAGTTCTTGAACCTCGCGCGACTGGCTTCCGAGCTGGTCTTTCTCTCCTTTCTCCCACCAGCGTTATAGTATGACGACCATTTTTTGGACAAGCCTTTGCTGGCCACACGACCAGCTGACGATGTCTGACTGAGCTTATCCTTGTTTTTCATTACGTTCAACGCCCTATTTAGAGTGATGTCCCAAGGGGTGCTCTGAGTCGACCCCGCGCTACTGCTTTCAGTTGCCTGCGGAAGGAATGTGAACCATTTAGAAATTTGGCTTCATTAATTAGAATGCAACCATATGGAGCTAATTACACGGGGGTGTATTCCTTACCAGAACAACCTCAAGGTCCTTGGTCTTCGGATCCGTGGTGAGCTACTTTGTTACCGGGTCCTCCTTGTACCGGGCCCTGACATAGCTCATGTTCTGCTTGTCACGGTATTTATCGAAGAGGGGCGATAGGCCTTGCTCGGCACGCTCCGCGTCCCCCTTGTCCCATATAGGCTCTGCCACTCTGTAACCGCCGGGACCGAGTGTGTGTTCCCTTAAGTTCAACTCCCGCATTTCTTTCCCCCACTGACTTGATTCGGAGGTTGCGCTGCTCTCGCACTTGATCTTGAACTCCTTGTAGTCATCTTCGCTGATCGAAGGATTTTTTGCCTTGATCTTCTCATAACTAAAACCTTTGTCAATCATTCTCTTCACCGCGCTTCTCCAAGTAGACAGGGCCGTGCTCATCCTCGTGAGGGCGGCATTGTTCACTTTATTCCCTGAGAGGCGTGTGTTTTCAAATTCAGCGCGGAACTTGTATCGTTCGTGCAGCTTCATGAAGAGGAGGTTGCGCAAATTCCCTCGGTCCTTATGCCTTAGGTTCTCAGCGTTGATCGAGACGGTGCTCCGGAGAACGCACCCGAGCTGAACCGAGTACCCCTTGACTATTTCTTTGGGCGCCGTTGGATGCCCGTCGGAGTTCACTTCAGTAAATTCCTCCTTGATGGTGCGGAGCACGTTCGGGCGCTGTCCTTCTGTTGCCTCTTCGGTTGGCTGCCATCTGTGCGTGCGTTGCCATCATCAGTGGTGGCATCCTCGGTGGCACCATCAGTGGTGGCATCCTCGGCGGCACCATCAGTGGAGTCATCCCCGACGGCACCATCAGTGGTGTCATCCTCGGCGGCACCATCAGTGGTGTTAGGATCGGTGTCTTTCGCGGTGTCCTCATAGCGGTGAGGTTGTTCCTCCATCTCCTAGGACAGCTCCCAGAATGCCTTGCCGCCCGTACCGCCGACCTCATCGTTGTGGGCCATCTTTCTCTCTAAATTGGAAAAAAGTTTGGTCAAAAAGTTGGTTATTGTCAAGGAACAAGATCATGGTCTCATCATTTAGGGTTTGTCGACACCGAGGCATCCTAAAAGCTAAGCTTTTATCATTTAGGGTTTGTCGACGCCGAGGCACCCTAAAAGCCTAAGTTTTCATCATTTAGGTTTTTATCGACACCGAGGCACCCTAAAATCCAAGGTTTAATAATTTATGGTTTGTCGACACCGAGGCATCCTAAAAGCTAAGCTGGGAAGGAGAATTCTAAGTTGGGCCTAATCACTTGGCTCTATTGCCAGCTATGGTTTAATGCAGCAAGAATAAAGGGGCAGTTGATCCTACTTAATTAAGTACTAAGATACCCCGGCCCATGCATTAGTCACAAGTACCCCATATGTCCTATTTTTAGCAAAGTCATGCTAAAATTCATGGAAAATTTCAGCATGACCTTTGCTGAAAATAGGACATATGGAGTACCCGAATTTGCCGGAACGAAAGTTAATCGACATTCCAGCAAACTCAAGGGCCTCTGGGGGGTACCTGCAAAATCATCACGACACGATGGTCGGAGACAAAACCCAGCAAACTAGCAAAGTTACTGACGTGTTTACAGAAATTGTTTTCTGTAAAAGATGATCATCGTCTTTACAAGTCTTTCTCAATGTGATCACAAGTAATTCAGAGGTATCACAAGTAATTCAGAGCATCACAAGGCATTAGTAGTTCAGTACATGAACAAGTTTTACAAAGCACATCAATATGTACTGTATTTCATTGTGGAGTGATATACAGTATGTTACAGCGAAGAAACATCTTAATCCATGCCTCAGCTTATCAACAGTCATTACTTGTCAAATACAGAAGAAGGAACAATTTATTTGTGACATAGTTACAAATGATGACAGAATAAAGCAACACCCTGCACTAGCCTAAAAACAAGTGAAGTTTCACCCATATAAGAACAGGTGCAAACAAAATAATGACACTCAATTTAGATAGCAAAAAAGTGAACATCAAGGGTTCATGGGAATTCAGCAAAGGTGCACAAGAGACAGTGTAAGCTTCAGACCCAGCAGGCTAGTACAAATTTGCTACGCTATAAATTCCTGAATTCTAGTCACATTGACACTCCTGGTTTTCTACAAACACCAAGTACTAGGGCACACAAAAGTTCTGAAATTTGTGTGCCTAACTGAATTAACTAAAATTTTAGTAACTGAATAAACTGAATTTTCAAAACTGACAAATATTAATAGGTTGACTATAGCAAATCCAATTTGCAAGCTTGACTACATATAATTTGAGCAACTTGTTGAGCTAATTTTGAGCAGAACTCCTTGAGGAACTAGCAGCAAGGAGTGGCTACAACTACAAACAGTGGCTAGAACTGCAGATTTACACATTAAAGGACACAAACTCAAGCAAGCTATCAATGTTGATATGGCTGGAAAATTATTCATGCATCCACTCACTACTATGGGGTTGTAATCTTGTAGCTGCGGTCAGTGTGCTGCTGGGTCCTAACTTATTCCATGTCCATCTCAGTTTTTGCCAAAATGACCATTAGGTAAAATGTAAAAGCAAAATATTCTGCACTTAATTGCGTCTTGACGGTCAATTTCTCACCCACTGTTACATATTGCATTCATCATTTCTATTGGCTTGTTTTGCAGGTGTTCTTCATGTTGTGATGTGAAACAAATTCAGAATCAACACTATAGTAGTAGAGGTATCTTCTTGGCTTGTTGGCTTGTATGGACACTTGCTACAGAGCAAGAAGATGGGCACTTGATAATTTGACCAAAATTAGCAATTTTTTGAACCTAATTTGACCTAAATTCGAGAGGGATTTGACCTAAACCTAGCAAAAGAGAGAAGAAGAGGGCATGGCCGGGAGGGAGGAGAGGAGGAAGAGAGGAGAAGAGAGGCAGAGGGAGGAGGGCAATGAAGATTACCTGACCACGATGAGGTGGTGGCCGGAGCGGAGACGACGGAGAGCGGAGACGACGAGCTTGGGGGAGGTGGGGATAGACGGCGGGGAGGTCGCGAGGTGCTCGGGCCTCCTCTCCTGGTGGACGCGGGCCTCCTGAAAGTGCAACTAATCCCCGGGTGGTTTTGGTAATTAATAACAACATATATATCATTGAACTAATATTCTCTTGAGAATCATTTCAGAAAAGTTCGATGATATGGGTATGGAAATGTCTGAAGAAGTGGACCCCTCAAATGCTAAGACAAGCATTGGCAAAAGCTCAAGACTCCATTTTTGGTTTAGTGATCAAAGATCACATTGATTCCATAGGAAAAGCCAATACTATTAAAAGGGGATGAGGTTGTGTTAATGTTCTTGTTGCTCAAGTGCTTGGTGATCTAGCTCCCTCAACTATCAGCACTCTTCACTTTACAACACACTCATAAGTAATCTCGGACAAACCGATTCTGCAAACTCAGTCCCACCGAGATGAACCACTTCAGTTCTTTCCCTAAACCCTAACTTTTCAGTCCTTCCGATTCTGAGTCTCGGTCTCACCGAAATTGTTCTGCCAACCTTCTGTAACCAAATGACAGCATTTCGGAATATCCGAGTTGTTGTTTTCGGTCACACCGAGATGGCAAACCCTAACCTTTGACTCACTTCGGACAAACCGAGATGGTATTTTCGGTCCCACCGAAAATCCCAACGTTCACTATATTTGAACTTTCGGTCTGACCGAGTTTTCACTTCGGTCTCACCGAGATTGGTCAAATGTGTGTGTAACGGTTGGATTTTGTGTGGAGGCTATATATACCCCTCCACCCCCTCCTCATTCGTGAGGAGAGCCATCAGAAAGTACCACCACTTCTACCATACACTTTCTGAGAAGTGAACCACCTACCCTTGTGTTGAGATCAAGCCATTCCATTCCTACCATATGAAACTTGATCTCTAGCCTTCCCAAGTTGCTTTCCACTCAAATCTTTCTTCCACCACAGCCATATCAGTGAGGAGAGTTGAGTGTCGGGGAGATTATCACTTGAAGCACAAGAGCAAGGAGTTCATCATCATCAACACCGTCTATTACCTTTTGGGGGGTGGTGCCTCCTAGATTGGTTAGGTGTCGCTTGGGAGCCTCCGTCGTTGAGATGTGGAGTTGAACCAAGAAGTTTGTAAGGGCAAGGAGATCGCCTACTTCGTGAAGATCTACCCCGAGTAAGGCTAGTCCTCCGTGGGCGTAGGCCGTGATGGAATAGACAAGGTTGCTTCTTCATGGACCCTTCGTGGGTGGAGCCCTCCGTGGACTCGCGCAGCCGTTACCCTCCGTGGGTTGAAGTCTCCATCAACGTGGATGTACGATAGCACCACCTATCGGAACCACGACAAAAATCTCCGTGTCACCAAACTGCGTTTGATCTTCTCCACCTCCTTTTTACATGTGCAATTTACTTTCCGCTGCATATACTCTAGAATTGCATGTGTAGGGTGTTACTTGAATTGGTCTTAATTGAGAAACTGCCAAAAACATTGCATGATCTAAAGGCAGATTTTTTATATTGTCAAGTAGTCTAATCACCCCCCCTCTAGACCTACTTTCGATCCTACAAGTGGTATCAGAGCTTTGGTCTCCATTGCCTTGGTTTCCATTGCATTGGACTCCATAAGCTTGGTTTCACAACCTAGGAGAGTATGGCGTCTAGTGAGGGTAATTATCGTAGAGGTCCCTACTTTGATGGTACAAATTTTGCTAGTTGGAAGCATAAAATGAAAATGCATATTCTTGGTCATAACCCAGCCGCATGGGGCATTATTTGTGTTGGCATGCAAGGTGACTTCTTTGAAGAAGGAAAAGTTCCGGATCGCGAAGCTACACCCGAAGAACTGAAGATGTTGCAAAATAATGCTCAAGCTTGTGACATTCTCTTCAATGCTTTGTGTCCTGAAGAGTTCAACAAAATCAGTCGTCTTGAGAATGCTAAGGAGATTTGGGATACTTTGGTTGAAATGCACGAAGGTACTGAATCTGTGAAGGAATCAAAGCTGGATATTCTTCAAGGTCAGCTTGACAAGTTCAAGATGAAGGATGGTGAAGGAGTCGCTGAAATGTACTCTAGGCTTGCTCTCATCACAAATGAGATTGCTGGCTTAGGAAGCGAAGAAATGACCGACCGATTCATCATTAAGAAGATTCTCAGAGCTTTGGATGGAAAGTATGACACCGTGTGCACTTTGATCCAAATGATGCCAAACTACAAGACTCTCAAGCCAACTGAAGTCATTGGAAGGATTGTTGCTCATGAGATGACACTTAAGGATAAGGAAGAGCTTCACAACAAGTCAAGTGGTGCTTACAAAGCTACAAGTGATGCTCCTACTACCTCAAGTGACAAGTTAGTTTCCAATGAAGACATAAGCCTAATGGTCAGGAACTTCAACAAGTTCTACAAGAATAGAGGCAAAGAAAGAAGCTCAAAGTCTAGATCATATGATGGAAAGAGATCTTCTAGTCGTGATCAAAACTGCTACAATTGTGGAAGACCCGGACACTTCTCAAATGAGTGTACGGCTCCCCACAAGAGAAGAGAAGAGTCTCCAAGAAGAAAAGCAAGAGATGAGTCACCTCGGAGAGAGAGAAGGAGTAGAGATGATCGTTATGAACGAAGACCTTCTCGGAGAAGCAAGGACTCGGAGAGGAAAGACAAGTCATCAAGGAGCTACACAAGAAGAAGACATCAAGCTCATGTTGGTGAATGGGTCTCTGGCTCCGACTCTGACAGTCAATCCGATGGAAGCTATCACTCCGACTCCGACTATAGTCAAGATGAAGGTGTTGCCGGACTTGCACCCGTATCCTCCAACTCCAACTCCTACGACTTATTTGATTCACCAAATGAGGGAATTGGAAGATGCTTCATGGCTAAAGGCCCCAAGGTAACACACCCTGAATTCATTGACTTTGATAGTGATGAGGATGACTTGCTTGGTGAAGATGAGCTCTTGCATGATAAATCTAGTGAGCTTAGTAATGATGAAAATGCTAGTAGTCTTTATAGTCGAGAAGAGTCGAATGACAATGCTATGAAGGAGATTGAGCGTCTAACTAAAGAACTAAACACTCTTAAGTTAGCTCATGAAACAACTCAAGAAGATCATAGAGAGCTCCTAAGATCTCATGAGAAGCTACGCTTCGAGAAGCTCACTCTAGAGCAAGAACATGAGTTTCTAAAAGCGATCAATGACGATCTTCGAAAGAAGAGTTCTTCATATCTTGCCAAACGACTTCTCTTGTCTAATTTCTTGCCACCTATTAAGACTAAGCATGACAAGCATAAGAAAAATTCTTCCTCTAGTAGTAACAATAACAACGTTAAATCAAATGTTGTTACTTCTAGTAGTTCTCTTGATTCCACTAACAATGTTTCAAGCCAAGTTACACTTGAGCAAGAAAATAGCTTATTGAAGGAAATCATAGAGAAAGGTGTCTACAAGAGTCTTGCCGGAAGCAAGAACTTTGAGGAGATTGTTCGCAAACAAGGAAGACACCGGAAGAATCAAGGGATTGGTTTTGAGCGAAAGTTCAACGCCGAAGGTGTTGAGTGGGAAGAAGGTCAATACCCTACTCCACAGTTTGTCTCACAAAAGGAGAAGTATGATCCTACTTCTTCCAATGTGGAACAAGCTCAAGATGACCTTCCACCACAAGACCACAAGCTAAAGGCCAAGGACAAGCTTCAAGAAGAAATTGATGCATTCATTGAAGCACCTCAAGCCATGGTCAAGTGGGTTCCCAAGGACACATCAAGTTCTACTTCGTCAAGCTCAACTACAACACCAAGGATTCCCATCAAGATGATGTGGATCCCAAAGAAGAAGAACTAGTAGGTTCTTGAGGGTGACTCCGCCAACAAACTTCACTCATATTCTTTTTTGCAAGAACTTGTGCAATCAACTTCCACATCATGCACTTGTTCATGGAGTCACAAACCCTCTTGTTGGTAAGTCAAGGGACAAGGTAATCATTGCTTTCATGGACATCATCTTTTGTGTACTTCACTCTATGTCTATGGATATTCTTGTTTGTTCCTTGTGGGACTAACCCATGTAGGTATTGAAAGTGCTCTAATCCAAAGGATTGCTCCTAACTCATGATGATCTACATCAACATTGAGCATCCACATCTTCAACATCTACATGAAGTCTTCTACGACAACCCAAGGTTAGTTTGACCCTTTAAAAGGGGTTCTCACATCTAGGGGGAGCTTTACTCAAAAAATTGAGCTAAAGCATCTCCAAGTGATGTGAACACATAAATGCTTTATGTAAAAGTGGTAACCCCACTTGTGCTTAAACGATGAGTATGACCTATGATCAAATGTTCTCATTTGGCTCCTAAGTCAATATACTCATATATAGATGACCTAGTCATCGACAAATTGTGTGCTAGTAGCTAGAGTGATTGGTTGTGCATGTTTGACACATATTTCAGTTGCTATCTTATTGTGTGAGCATGTTGAATGCATGATTCTATTCATTCAAGGACATCCATTTGTGGTTTTGATTGTTTTGGTTTCTTTTTCTGGCCAAATGGATGGACAAGAATGCCTAAGCACCTTTCCCTAGCTATCTATGCTTTCTTGTCTCAAAACTCTATACATGCTCATATCACACCTTTGAACAAGTCTTTTTCGGACAGTCCGAGTGAGGAGCACTCGGAACCACCGATTCGTCTAAGGCTGACTTCCAAAACCTTCTAAGTCCATTTCGGTCTGACCGGTTTCTCAATATCGGTCCAACCGAAACGCTTAGACTGATCTAGGTTTCATCTCGGTGAAACCGAGTTCAAACTCTCGGTCTGACCGATATGTGTAACTGCACAACAGATATACATCTCGGTGACACCGAGTTTTTCAACTCGGTCCCACCGACAGCACGGGGTTATATATACCTGAGGGGCTGCGCGCGATTTCTTTCTTCAAACCGTTCGCCCCCAAGACCCCTGCTGCCGCCGCCCTGGTCTACGGATCGTCGCCTTCGTCGCCTGTGTGCCCTCGCCGCAGGTCTCCGCCGCCGTCAACGGTAATCATCTCCACCGTTGCCGCCGTAGAGGGACACCACCAAGTTAGGGTGTGTCCCGATCCCTTTTCGTGCTCCACTGCTGATTCTTGCATGATAGGCTGCCATGATTCAATCCATGTTTGATATGTTCCCCACACAATAGTTCAGATCGTCTAGTTTCGAGGAAAATTCTTAGGTTTAGGTTTCCACGGAATGCATCTCGGTGAAGCCGATTTTTGAAAATCGGAATGACCGATTTGGCCTCTGGCCATTGCACTGCATAGTTCGGTTTAACCGAGTTGTGCCAATCGGAACGACCGAAAAGAAGTTTCAGTGAAACCCTAAGTTTTCGGTAGGACCGAAACCCACTTCGGTCTGACCGAAAGTGGTGTGTAGGTTTCTGTTGAGCACTTCGGTTGCACCGAAACCTAAAATCGGTTTGACCGAAATACATTCTGTGAAAACTCAAAACTAAGTTTTTAACTCAATTTTTTTTTGCAAAAACTTCTGCAGTTGTGATAACTCTTCCATTCTGCCTATACCTTATCTTTTCACAGGTCTTTCAGCCATGTCAGATGTCAGCGACAGCCAGAACAGGTCTGAATCTCCGTTTGCTGAAATTCCAGAGGCAGATACAAGTCCTGCAAGCAGCTCTAGTGATGATGGTGAGAGGAGCACCCCTAGTGGTCTGCCTCCCGCAGCTACGAGAACCAGGAAGAAGAGAACTTCGGATGATGAGGACTCCGACTTTGTTGCTGAGGAAGTTACCTCCAAGCCCAAGAGGAATGTGGTTTCCAAAGAGCACCAAGGGCAGCAGCCAAGGAAAGGTACAAGCAAGGTAAAACAGTCAGCAGTTGCTAAGAAGCTCAACTTGGAAGAGCCTGCTCCAAGCAAGGTGAAGAAGACTTCCAAAAGGAAGAGGGTTGTTTATGCTGAACCTCAAGTTGATGCTGAAGAAGAAGAAGAAGAAGCACCCCAGCCTCCTCCTCAGAAAGCTAAGTTCATGGGTGATGCTATTCGGGCTCAAGCCTCCTCTAAGCCCAAGAAGCCTGCTCCTTCCAAAGCAGCTCCAGCCAAGCCCAAGAGAACAACCAGAAGCATTCCAGCTTCTGAGAAGAACAAAGGAGAGATGCCACCGTCTGAATCAGATGAAGAGCATGTGTTGCTCAAGCTCCGTCCCAAGTTGCCACTCCACAATGATGCTCATCCTCAAGCTGAGGACATGAAGGCAAGGAAGGACAAAGGTCTCAGGCTATGGAGACAGTCTGATCCATATG
>LR738714.1:77361406-77374617 GCA_902687465.1 Secale cereale
CTAGATTGGTTAGGTGTCGCTTGGGAGCCTCCGTCGTTGAGATGTGGAGTTGAACCAAGAAGTTTGTAAGGGCAAGGAGATCGCCTACTTCGTGAAGATCTACCCCGAGTAAGGCTAGTCCTCCGTGGGCGTAGGCCGTGATGGAATAGACAAGGTTGCTTCTTCGTGGACCCTTCGTGGGTGGAGCCCTCCGTGGACTCGCGCAGCCGTTACCCTCCGTGGGTTGAAGTCTCCATCAACGTGGATGTACGATAGCACCACCTATCGGAACCACGACAAAAATCTCCGTGTCACCAAACTGCGTTTGATCTTCTCCACCTCCTTTTTACATGTGCAATTTACTTTCCGCTGCATATACTCTAGAATTGCATGTGTAGGGTGTTACTTGAATTGGTCTTAATTGAGAAACTGCCAAAAACATTGCATGATCTAAAGGCAGATTTTTTATATTGTCAAGTAGTCTAATCACCCCCCTCTAGACCTACTTTCGATCCTACACCTCCTCTCCCGGTGGACGTGGATGGCCCTCCTGTGGATGAGGGGGCAGGGGTGGGGCGGCTCCGAGGCTCCAAGTCTCCGGCAGCGCAGTGGGTCTCGGTCTGGGCGGCGCAGTGGGTCTGGGCACCATGGGTTTCTAGGGTTTTGAGGGCTGGGAAGGCGAGGGAGGGGTGGGTGGGGGTGGCGGAGCCCGGGAGCGAGGTCGCCGGTGGGTGGAAGGGGATCGGCGGCGGTGGCGAGAGGCGAGGGGTGAGATGGGCAGGCGCAGTGGGTGGGAGGGGGGCTAAGAGAGATGTGATTGATTGGGGGAAGAAAGGGGATTGGGGATTTTAGTGGGGGGAGGCTTAGCAATGGCGCACCCCTGGCCGTGCGCCATTAGAATGTTTTTTTATAGCAATGGCGTACCACCGGAACGGTGCGCCATAAGTAATCTTTTTTTTGGATAGCAATGGCGCACCAGCCAGCGGTGCGCCATAAGTAATTTTTATTTTTATTTTTTGTTGCATCTAATAATTTTTTAGAAAATGAATATGAATATGAAACAGTTATAAATTTTTACAAAAACAGTAATAATTTTTTAAAAATATCATCAGATTTTTTATTTGAAAATATTTATGAATATAAAAAATATCATCAATTTTTTTATTTGAAAATACCATCAAATTTGTTATTTGAAAATATAATCAAATTTGTTTTTTTGGATTTTTAGTTGCATTCATTTGTGACGGTGGAGCGGGGGTCGTCGGCGGTGGTGGAGCGGGGGAGGGTGCGGGGGGTGCTCGGCGGCGAGGGGGATCTGGCAAGGGGGATCTGGCGAGGGGGGATAGCGATCGAGATGGAGGGGGGTCCAGATCGAGTGTCCTCATGAATATTCAATATTTTTTCATGAATTCAAAAAGTGCCCATGAAATTTAAAAAATATTCATGATAGTTCAAAAAGTGCCCATGAAATACAATCGAGAAATGAAGGCTACAATTTAAATACAATCGATCTTAGCTAGCTATCTGTTCACAATCTTCTTGCCCTTCTTTTTCGCAAATGGAGTTCTTCTGTGGAACAGACGTCCTTTAGGTAGGGTGGTCCTGCTTCTTCTTGTGGTGTATGCTGCTACTTCATCGTCGTCATCATGTTCCATCTTTGGGTCGTCGTACTTATCGAAGTCTTGCTCATTAGCGACTCCATCCATTCCGATGATCTTCCTTTTGCCTCTCCTCATGACAACACGACTGGGCTTTGACGGGTCGGAAATGAAGAAGCATTGGTCCACTTGAGAAGCCAATACCCATGGCTCATTTTTCGGGGTGACGTTTGCGCCCACGGTCTTGGATTTGGCTTCGGGTATAACCATGGTGGTGAAATACCGGTCTTCTTTTAGGACGCTCTTGGCCCATCTGACACAGAACATCGGGACCTTCTCTCCCGCATAGCTCGGCTCCCAGATCTCCTCGATCCTTCCGTAGTATCTGTCCTTGTCGTTACCGGTGTGGGATTCCATCGTTACCTCGGAGTTCTGATAACCATCGCTCTTCATGTCCTTGTCCTCGATGTAGAATGTGTAGCCGTTGATATCGTACGCCTCATAGGTCATCAGGTTGTGCTCGGTGCCCTGTGACAAGGCGAATATGAGTTGTTCTTCCACGTAAGAATCCTCATGTAAAGGGTAAGACAGAAGCTTCTGCTTGAACCAACGCGTGAAACATGAGTTGTGCTCTTTGATTATATCTCCGTCCGTCCTCTGTTGGCCTCGGTCATTGTACGTCTTCTCAATAAAGGTTTTGTGCTCTACCACCCAAGGATCGACCACGTCTATGTGTTGTAGCGCGACTAGGTTTGCTCTTTCAAAGTCGGTGAGTCGACCCTCGAAGTCGACATGCATTTCGTGGCGACCCTCGCGGTGACCCCATCCAGCGAGCCTACTGAGGTGCGTGTTGACGGGCAGACCAACGGGGTTCTCGATGCCTAGATAATTCGTGCAGTAGGAGATGCACTCTTCGGTCAGAAAGCCCCTGGCTATGCTTCCCTCTGGATGTGACATGTTGCGAACGTATCCTTTGATGACACCATTAATCCTTTCGAATGGCATCATGTTGTGCAGGAACGTCGGCTCGAGTTGGATGATATCCTCCACGATATGGACCAGTAGATGCACCATAATGTCGAAGAATGCGGATGGGAAGTACATCTCAAGCTCACATAGTATCACCACGATCTCTTCCTGTAGCCTTCTGAGTTGCCTCTCGCCAACCGATTTCCGAGAGATGACGTCGAAAAAGTTGCATAGGCCAAATAGCGTTTCACGGACGTGCACGTCCATGATCCCACGGATTGCGACTGGAAGTATCTACGTCATCAGCACGTGACAGTCATGAGACTTCATCCCGCTGAACTTCTGCTTCGCTTGGTCCAGGTATCTGCTTATCTTCCCCGCGTAACCGTAAGTAAGTTTTACTCCTACGAGGCCGGTGAAAAACTGCTCGATCTCCTCCTGACTTAGAGTGAAGCACGCGGGAGGGTAGTCATTTCCGGTCTTCTTGGCCTTTTTGCCTTTGCGACGACTTTCCGTGTCCTGCTTCGCCTCATCATCATTATCATCATTAGCGTGAAGCTCCTGCCTAATGCCCATTGATTTCAAGTCTGCCCTTGTGTCACACCCTGATTTTCATGCCACATTGCTTAAGCTAATAATCACGCTAAAAATGTGGATTTACAAAAAACTTTTGAGTGTTTTTTGACTTTGCTTGATTGATTTTCTGTATGCTGTTTGCTAGTGCTCTAAAAATCGAATAAATCCTCCAACTCCTATACTTCATCTCCTTGATCCAAAATCTTTCACCAATGATCATGCCATGTGTATAGACCAGTATAGTATTTTCTTATAAAAATATTTTGGCCAAATAGTATTTTCTAAAATTAGTTTTCCAAAAACCCCTGAATTGAGGTTTGCACTACAAGTGCCTTATTTAGGGTGTGAAAAATCTTTCAAAAGTATATTTGAACCCTACTAGGTATAGGACTTCCATAAACCACAAAATTATAATTTTAAAAGTTATTTTTATATTTTATTTAAAAGCTTTTTCTTAAGGCCAGAAATGGTCTTTAATAGGGAAAATTTATTTAACTATTTCAAAAATAATTGCCAAAATTCAGGGAGACTCATAGGACATATATTGTCCATATATAAGAGTTTCAGCACATGGTCATGTTCAAAATATTGGACAAATCCTTCCAAAACCCTTTCTGGATATTTCAAGCTTTTGAAATATTTACAAAGGATATATTCTCCAAAAATTCCAGGGAAATTCTATCATGTCATATATGACATATTTGATGATCTTGCCAAGCCCCATGTCTTCAAGATTAAGGAAACATCATCTGATCCCCTCAAAACCTTTTCTATCCATTTTGAAGTTTGAGCAACTTTACATTGCCAAACTTGTCCAAATGCTCTCAAACTTGGTGCACATGCTAAAATGATGTAATTATGCATCTATGCCAAATGGCACAAGTTTTTGAGAAGCATAACTTGATCTAAGTGCCCCAAAACCATTTCTGTTCAAATTCAAATTTGAACAACTCTACATTACCAACTTTTTACCAGGGGCTTCAAACTTTGTGGGCATGATCACAACCCCAAATGATGACACTACACCAAGTGGTGCATCAAGGGGAGATGATTTTCTTAACTTAATCTTGGAGGATCCATTTATGTTGATTTTTAGGGTTTACAAGAGTTGCATTGGCAACTTTGCCCAAATGAGCTCAAATTTGGTGGAAGGGCCTAAATGTATGTGGCATTCCATCCTGTTAAGTCCCATGCCAATTGGAAGTCATTTTCTTTCCCAAAACATGATCAAACACCATCTGCCAATTTACCAAAACCATTGTTTTGACCACTTTTACTATTCCTCTTGAGCTCAACTTTCTACCACAGCTTCTCCTAGTCATCTTCTACCTGCAGTAACTCTCCCATGCCTCAGCTCAATCATTGGAGGGGGGTAAAACCCCAATTTACTCTTCTGGACAGCAGCAATCCCCTTCTTTCTCACCTCCCTCCTCACTCCAGTGGCCTCCAGGGCATCCCAGGCCGTCTGGGCAATAGTTTACTAACCCTTAGCACTGCTGGACATAAGGGGACACACAATGGCACTTTGTTTATGCCATGGCATGCAGAGTTCGCGCTCTGGAGCACGCTACAGTGCCCTGGCGCACTGTAGCCTCGCCCAATCAGGAGCCCCCGACCACCTCGGGCCTTTCCCTCGTGTCTCCCGAGGTGCCTTCGACATCCGTGACCTGCAGACCTGTCGGCCCTATCCTTCCCTGCCCTCCTTCTCCCTCCGCGAGCTCGCCCGAGCGCGTCCATGGACGATGCTCACGGTGCACCGCGGCCGCGCCTATTTAAGCCACTCCCGACCCTCTCTCTCGTCTTGGTTAGGACCCCCCTTCTCCCGTGAACCTCCCAGACGAGCCCCCTCTCCCCCTGGTGCCCTCTTCCCCTCTCCATGGCGGACGTGTCGCCGTCGGCCTCCTCCCAAATTCACTCCCTGTGGCCTCCCCCTCCCATTTTTGGCTCCACTAGGACACCTGCAACCTCACCGCAGGTCTCTCCCGAGCTCCATTCGCTCCTCCCGACGGCCGCAGCACTGAACCCATCGTCGGCATCACCATCTTCCGCCACAACCATGGCTCTGCTCGCCCTTGTCGTCCACTGGACGTGCAGGCAGTCGGGGCGGGTGCGGCGCCGTTCCCAAAGCACGCCCATGCCCCCGGCACGTCCAACGGTGGCCGGTGGCGCCGGTTGTCGACGCAGGCATCGCCCGTGCCTCCTCCGCTGCGTCGGGCGGGGGGAGGACGACGAACTCGCCAGGCGGGCCCCGCCTCTAAGCGCCACGAGGCCGGTGGGAGCTACTGACGGGTGCGCCCCCGATAAGTGGAAGCGCACCAGCCAGGCTACGCCTTTCTGTGGTGGTGACGCCCGCCGTAATTACGCCTTCGGCGTCACCACCTTCTTCGCGCCGCTGAACCGCTGGGCTGAGCCCAGTAGGCGATGTTTAGCTGGGCTCCGCCCAGAGCACATTATAAGGTTGAATTATTTTCCCTTATTCTTTTTCTAGACAACTTGTAAAATCCATACATAATTCAAATTAACTCGAAATTTGATGATTCATATTTATTCTGGCTCCGTAAATCATGCTCTATCACATGGTGCAACATGCACATTTTTCCAGAAACTTTTCCTTCACAAATATTTATCAAATGCCATTATTCCATTTCTGTGATGAACTTTAGAAAATCACAGAGAGCTCAATTTTGATCCAAATGCAGTGGTTCAAATTCCTAGGTGCTTTTCATATCCAAACTTAGTTTTGGAACATTTTTATTAATACTTTCTGTACCCCACCAAATAATGAGCCATTTCTTCATATTTATCAACTTTGCAAAATCCTAGGAAATTCATTTGAATTCCCAATCCAGTGAAACCAACTCCTAGATGCTTCTAAAATCATGACTTGTTAAATGGGTGCCTTTGCTCATTGTTCAAAAACATATTTCTGTACACTTCGTACAAATCCATAAACCCCTTGATTCCATCATATTGAAATGTGCCAAACCATCCATTGATCGTACTACAATGAAACCACCTTGGTTATTTTTCATATGACCAGAGGTATCCTAGAAAAGTCCAACTCCTATTTTTAGAGCACTTTTATTATTGCTTTGTTGTGTTGCTTATTATGATTGTTTCCATCGTTAGTTGACGAAATAAACGGAGTACTCGGAGATGGACCAGAAGGTTTGAAGACTCAGAAGGATAAGGCAAGCAGCCCTTTGACCATGTTCGAGAAACCTTTTTATGCATGTCTCATAGCACCTTATTATCAATGCATCGGAATCATGTTGATGTGGAGACCACTTTGGTTTCTACCTTTGTTACTTACTATTGAAACTTGCATCAAGCATGACCCTACCTTCCTATGAGGGTTATGTGGGTGGGAGTAGTTAGGTTGCTATAATAGTGGCTACGCAAATGGGACGGGAATATGCATGGTGAGGGAGGCAGAGTACCTTCTAAAGACTTTTCGAAAACCCCGTCGGGTGCCATTTATGCCCGAGGGAGATGGTGATATGGGTAACCACTTGATGACGAAGTGGTGTACCGAGGCAAGTGTGTATGTTGTTTTGAAAACGGATTGGTTTAAGTTGCGACCGTTATTCCAACCTTACATGTGCAACCACTCTACCCTTATATGGGAAAGGGCATTATTGATTACCTAGGTCGATACTAGCATGGTGCCCGCATTACTAGTGACGGGGCTGACATGAGGTCACTCTCGGGACGGGGTCGTGCTTGGATAGGCGGCCATGACTGTTTTCACAGGGCACCGAACACACCGTTGGTACCCCGTGTCAGTGGTATGTGATGAATATGGGAGCAAGGCTCCACGATTTTTAAGATGTGAAATGTTGGGCACGGGGGTTACTACCAATTGAGTGGACTCTATGTTAGTGTCGTCTAGGGAAAGATAGTGATCGGGTGCTTACCCCGGGTACTTGAGGTACCGCGGGTCGTGGACGACACGGAAGTTCCCCGGATCTAGTGGGTAAAGTGTGCAACCTCTGCAGAGTGTAAAACTATTCGAATAGCCGTGTCCACGGTCAAGGACAGTTGGGTAACCGCTCTTGGGCTACGTCCAATGTTTGTGAAACCTGGTGTGTGAGTGTGAGGAAACAACACGGTTCAGTGATATTGATGGTGTGATTCTTGAGGAAGTCACAATGAGCTTGAGCATGAGTTGATTACAACTCTTTCTCGATAATGATGTATGTAACCTCCTGACACTTGTTGCAGACACATGCATGCCCTTGTTATATGTTGATCATGCTTGCATGTGAAAAACTAGCTATCCGCAAAACTGCCAATTAGCTGTAGAGCCTTGCATAATTATTCTGTCTTCACACTTGGGTTGCTTGCGAGTACATTCAAAGTACTCATTGGCTTGCCACTGGTTATTTTATTGGCCAGGCATGAGCGAACAGGATATGATGAAGATTTCTTGGTGACGAGCATGCGAGCTAGGACGCTTCCCAGTCAGAATGCCTGTAGGGTTAAGGCAAATGGCATGGGTCCAAGTTGTTATTGAAGATTTCCGCTGCGATGATATACTCAAGACTTGACCTTAATGGTCCTATTTGTGTAGTACGGTATGTATGGATGTAAGACTCTTGTTATTCAGCTTCTGTGTGTTCAGTGAGCATTGATCTCCGGGATCACTGTACACGTGCATTCGGTGATCTCGGCTTATGAGTCGAAGTCCCCACAGACCTGGTATCAGAGCCATCCTGACTGTAGGAAGCCTTAGTTAGCATGGTCGTTAGTTAGGGTAAAACTATTTTCAAAACTATTACTAGTTTTCAAAACTATCTATACTTCTCTTCCCTTCTCAGTTTTTCGAAAAACTAGGCCATACCTAATCTCTTCCCCCTTCAAAACTGTTGGTCGCTAGAACCCTTATGCCCCTGACCATTGGATTTTCTGTAATCCTCGTGGAGTGCACCTTGCCAAACACTCACCTACCACTTTTGCACGCAAGAGTGGCGACACCACGACAAGGCGATACCAACAGAAAATCCATCCTCGAGGAATGAGGACATGAAGACCCAGAAGATGGTGACACCCTTGACAGTGCCCCAAGAAAATGCAACATTGGCCTATGATGACCAGGGTATAGGTTATGCAAAATCATGATATACATCGCTAATAGAGTAATCCTGTCAGTACCGTTGTTGTATCGGCAACCACCGGTGGATGAGAACCTCGCCATTTGGTCCACCTCACTATAGTGAGCAGGAAAACAGTTCTCTTCGTCCCCCCCGCTCTTGGTGTCGATGTTTTCATCAACGAAACCGACATGTTGGACCTCTATTATGCCTTGTTATTGTCATTGCATACGGATTGCCTACCTGGTACCCTCGACGTCCCAAAAGGCACAAGGAGTCGTCATGATTAAAGAGACAAGAAAAGACCAAGTCAACGCCAGCTACAAGGAGGCACCTTCACCACATCACCTCATCAGGCGAGAAGTTGTTGAAGATTCTTCAGGCTCAACCCGGATCGTTTATCAAACAACTACAAGGGACATAGCAACACCAGAGGAAAACTCAGGAGACTGCACGAGGCACAAGTCACGACACTGAGTCCGAGAACCCCTAGGGTAGGATGAGTCGTGTACCCCCTATGCGCAGTCGAGTCCGTGTGATGGTTCGAATAGAACCATGATTGTGTGTTGCTTTCTTTTATTTGTTTGTGTTTTGATATAAGTCGCACTTTTTCCCTAGGCAACAAGTGCATGGCTATATCATCTTCCTTGCCTTGTTTCTTTTGTTTCGCTCTTTTTGCACATGTTTGTTTGCACATGCATTATAGCACCCCCTTTAGGCATTCCCCTCCTCTATGCTACTTTTCCCCATCTTCTCTCTTCTCCACTGAAGACCCGCAAGACAAGAAGTGCCAAGGATTCCAACTCGGTGACCAACTAACAATGAAGACTTCTACTACAACCTCCACGACCAAGTGCAACCCCGTAGAATTATGTTTAACCCTCCAGACTAGTAACCCATTCCTAGACCCTTTCAGACTTCACAAGACACTCCAGCATGAATCCTTAACCATGTGCCTAACCCATAGAATTGCGAGAGAACCAGTTAAGCCTCTACACCCTTGCACAAAACTGGGTTCGTAATGGAACTAGTGGACACAGTGAGTGAGCACATTTTCATCCTAATATAGCACAAGAACTGACGATACCATAGATAGACCAATTTGAGGATATAAGACAGATGACTTGGTGGCTTTATATCAGTGACTTCGAGGAATTATCTGAGACCTTGATGGATTGTGAGATTTCATATTGGTGGGATCATGACTTTGGGGAAGCATGTAGGAATTCTCGTTGGGCAGGAGATTGGATTTATGTAGGTGATTCTGGTTGGGTATAGATGTTGTATATGTCTGCATGGCTTGGAGTAAACTGGATTTAGACTGATGGTTCTGATCGTGATACCATGCTTCTTGGTGGATTATTTGTCGGAATTGATTTAGGGACCTATATAATCATGACCTTGGAGTTTACTTGACCCGGATGTGGGAAATTTGGTGGACTTACTATCATAACGCATAGCCCTTCCAAGAATTGGGTATTATAGGGACTTGAGATCTTGTGGAACACCATAGACATCGGATTTGTGGAATTGATTGGATTATGTGGTGATTGATGGAAGTTACCGGGCTATTGGAGTTGATCTATAGGAAGGAAACAAAATCTTGGAGTGGCATATGACGTGTTTCCTTAGAGTAGTGGTGCATTATCTTGAACCTTGCAAGAATAGGTTGAGTGCATTGTGGAGTTTAATTTAAGCTTAGCAGCATGTATGATCTGCCCATGGATTTTAGGGGTAGACACACATATGGATTTGGGGATCGTAGACATGTACAATATTGGTCAGACCTCCTCTTCAGAGTCATGAGGCTATGTATGGCATGAGTGGTGATTGAAGTTGGTCTATGCGAGAAGATGCTTTTTTGTTCGGAGTACTAGATAGAGCTATTGGCATCTCAGAAATCGTGCTTAAGGATAAGATAATCAACGTTCACTCACTCACTAGAATCCTTGAAACCCTTAAGCCCCACCAAGCCACAACCCGGTCAGATCCCGACCACGGGCCTTGGCTCTAAGTCAGGAAGGCCTTTGCAAATACTCTACGGAGACCACCACCAATACCACAGCCAACCTTGCGTACCCCATAGACCTCATGGAGTAAGTGGACAAGTTGGGTAACATCATTATTTGATGGCCTACTTGTCTGCCCGAAGACAAAAGAAGAAACAGACAGCTGGATAGATGACATTTGAAGACCGCCCTCTCAAGAAGGAAGAACTACACCGACCACCGTCATCAATAAGTAAACTCATGCGTCCAAGAACGGGCATATCGGCAAACCACTCCTCTCGAAGGGACCGAGCATTTCCGCGTCGAAGGAACGCTCACGCCAAGATTTATCGACCTTCTTCAAGACCAAACGCATAGCAGACGGCTACCAGCTAGGTTTACCACCTGAGATACCCTCCGTGCACCAAATCTTCCACGAGTCACCACCTCTGAAGTACTTCTTACTTCCTAACTAGCCCGATCCCCGCAAGGACATCGATCACCGAGCCTTTGACATCTAGCTCAACCTAACCCATACAAGAGACCCCTCAGCAACCTGCATCAAAGAGGGCAACAAGCAAGAAGCCACACCACCAATTACTTCAAGATTACATGGAGCACCACCCGGAAACAGAACCAGCAAGAAGAAGTGAAGACTACCCCATATCCAAGACTCCGTATTTCCTTTCCACGCCTAGTCTGGGAATCTCGGGGACGAGATTCTTGTAAGGGGGGTAGGTCTGTCACACCCTGATTTTCATGCCACATTGCTTAAGCTAATAATCATGTTAAAAATGTGGATTTACAAAAAACTTTTCAGTGTTTTTGACTTTGCTTGATTGATTTTCGGTCTGCAGTTTGCTAGTGCTCTAAAAATCGAATAAATCCTCCAACTCCTATACTTCATCTCCTTGATCCAAAACCTTTCCCCAATGATCATGCCATGTGTATAGACCAGTATAGTATTTTCTTATAAAAATATTTTGGCCAAATAGTATTTTCCAAAATTAGTTTTCCAAAAACCCATGAATTGAGGTTTGCACTACAAGTACCTTATTTAGGGTGTGACAAATCTTTCAAAAAGTATATTTGAACCCTACTAGGTATAGGACTTCCATAAACCACAAAATTATAATTTTAAAAGTTATTTTTATATTTTATTTAAAAGCTTTTTCTTAAGGCCAGAAATGGTCTTTAATAGGGAAAAATTATTTAACTATTTCAAAAATATTTGCCAAAATTCAGGGAGACTCATAGGACATATATTGTCCATATATAAGAGTTTCAGCACATGGTCATGTTCAAAATATTGGACAAATCCTTCCAAAACCCTTTCTGGATATTTCAAGCTTTTGAAATATTTACAAAGGATATATTCTCCAAAAATTCCAGGGAAATTCTATCATGTCATATATGACATATTTGATGATCTTGCCAAGCCCCATGCCTTGAAGATCAAGGAAACATCATTTGATCCCCTCAAAACCTTTTCTGTTCATTTTGAAGTTTGAGCAACTTTACATTGCCAAACTTGTCCAAATGCTCTCAAACTTGGTGCACATGCTAAAATGATGTAATTATGCATCTATGCCAAATGGCACAATTTTTTGAGAAGCATAACTTGATCTTAGTGCCCCAAAACCATTTCTGTTCAAGTTCAAATTTGAACAACTCTACATTACCAACTTTTTACCTGGGGCTTCAAACTTTGTGGGCATGATCACAACCCCAAATGATGACACTATACCAAGTGGTGCATCAAGGGGAGATGATTTTCTTAACTTAATCTTGGAGGATCCATTTATGTTGATTTCTAGGGTTTACAAGAGTTGCATTGGCAACTTTGCCCAAATGAGCTCAAATTTGGTGGAAGGGCCTAAATGTATGTGACATTCCATCCTGTTAAGTCCCATGCCAATTGGAAGTCATTTTCTTTCCCAAAACATGATCAAACACCTTGTGCCAATTTACCAAAACCATTGTTTTGACCACTTTTACTATTCCTCTCGAGCTCAACTTTCTACCACAGCTTCTCCTAGTCATCTTCTACCTGCAGTAACTCTCCCCTGCCTCAGCTCAATCATTGGAGGGGGGGGGGTAAAACCCCAATTTACTCTTCTGGACAGCAGCAATCCCCTTCTTTCTCACCTCCGTCCTCACTCCATGGCCTCCAGGGCATCCCAGGCCGTCTGGGCAATAGTTTACTAACCCCTAGCACTGCTGGACATAAGGGGACACGCAATGGCACTTTGTTTATGCCATGGCATGGAGAGTTCACGCTCTGGAGCACGCTACAGTGCCCTGGCACACTGTAGCCTCGCCCAATCTGGAGCCCCCGACCACCTCGGGCCTTTCCCTCGTGTCTCCCGAGGTGCCCTCGACGTCCGTGACCTGCAGACCTGTCGGCCCTATCCTCCCCTGCCCTCCTTCTCCCTCCACGAGCTCGCCCGAGCGCGTCCATGGATGATGCTCACGGTGCACCGCGGCCGCGCCTATTTAAGCCACTCCCGACCCTCTCTCTCATCTTGGTTAGGACCCCACTTCTCCTGTGAACCTCCCAGACGAGCCCCCTCTCCCCCTGGTGCTCTCTTCCCCTCTCCATGGCCGACGTGTCGCCGTCGGCCTCCTCCCAAATTCACTCCCTGTGACCTCCCCCTCCCATTTTTGGCTCCACTAGGACACCTGCAACCTCACCGCGGGTCTCTCCCGAGCTCCATTTGCTCCTCCCGGCTGCCGCAGCACTGGACCCATCGTCGGCATCACCATCTTCAGCCACAACCGTGGCTCTGCTCGCCCCTGTCCTCCCCTGGACGTGCAGGCAGTCGAGGCAGGTGCGGCGCCGTTCCCCAAGCGTGCCCATGCCCCTGGCGCGTCCAACGGTGGCCGGTGGAGCTGGCTGTCAACGCCGGCATCGCCCGTGCCTCCTCCTCTGTGTCGGGCGGGGGGAGGACGACGAACCCGCCAGGCGGGCCCCGCCTGTAAGCGCCACGAGGCCGGTGGGAGCAACT
>LR738714.1:77374675-77457787 GCA_902687465.1 Secale cereale
CGATAAGTGGAAGCGCACCAGCTAGGCTACGCCTTTCTGTGGTGGTGACGCCCGCCGTAATTACGCCTTCGGCGTCACCACCTCCTTCGCGCTGCTGAACCGCTGGGCTGAGCCCAGTAGGCGATGTTTAGCTGGGCTCCGCCCAGAGCACACTATAAGGTGGAATTCTTTTCCCTTATTCTTTTTCCAGACAACTTGTAAAATCCATACATAATTCAAATTAACTCCAAATTTGATGATTCAAATTTATTCTGGCTCCATAAATCATGCTCTATCACATGGTGCAACATGCACATTTTTCCAGAAACTTTTCCTTCACAAATATTTATCAAATGCCATTATTCCATTTCTGTGATGAACTTTAGAAAATCACAGAGAGCTCAATTTTGATCCAAATGCAGTGGTTCAAATTCCTAGGTGCTTGTCATATCCAAACTTAGTTTTGGAACATTTTTATTAATACTTTCTGTACCCCACCAAATAATGAGCCATTTCTTCATATTTATCAACTTTGCAAAATCCTAGGAAATAAATTTGAATTCCAAATCCAGTGAAACCAACTCCTAGATGCTTCTAAAATCACAAATTGTTAAATGGGTGCCTTTGCTCATTGTTCAAAAACATATTTCTGTACACTTCTTACAAATCCATAAACCCCTTGATTCCATCATATTGAAATGTGCCAAACCATCCATTGATCGTACTCCAATGAAACCACCTTGGTTTTTTTTCATATGACCAGAGGTATCCTAGAAAAGTCCAACTCCTATTTTTAGAGCACTTTTATTTTTGCTTTGTTGTGTTGCTTATTATGATTGTTTCCATCGTTAGTTGACGAAATAAACGGAGTACTCGGAGATGGACCAGAAGGTTTGAAGACTCGGAAGGATAAGGCAAGCAGCCCTTTGACCATGTTCGAGAAACCTTTTTATGCATGTCTCATAGCACCTTATTATCAATGCATCGGAATCATGTTAAGGTGGAGACCACTTTGGTTGCTACCTTTGTTACTTACTATTGAAACTTGCATCAAGCATGACCCTACCTTCCTATGAGGGTTATGTGGGTGGGAGTAGTTAGGTTGCTATAATAGTGGCTACGCAAATGGGACGGGAATATGCATGGTGACGGAGGCAGAGTACCTTCTAAAGACTTTTCGAAAACCCCGTCGGGTGCCATTTATGCCCGAGGGAGATGGTGATATGGGTAACCACTTGATGACGAAGTGGTGTACCGAGGCAAGTGTGTATGTTGTTTTGAAAACGGATTGGTTTAAGTTGCGACCGTTATTCCAACCTTACATGCGCAACCACTCTACCCTTATATGGGAAAGGGCATTATTGATTACCTAGGTCGATACTAGCATGGTGCCCGTAGTGACGGGGCTGACATGAGGTCACTCTCGGGACGGGGTCGTGCTTGGATAGGTGGCCATGACTGTTTTCATAGGGCACTGAACACACCGTTGGTACCCTGTGTCAGTGGTATGTGATGAATATGGGAGCAAGGCTCCACGATTTTTAAGATGTGAAATGTTGGGCACGGGGGTTACTACCAATCGAGTGGACTCTATGTTAGTGTCGTCTAGGGAAAGATAGTGATCGGGGTGCTTACCCCGGGTACTTGAGGTACCGCGGGTCGTGGACGACACGAAAGTTCCCTGGATCTAGTGGGTAAAGTGTGCAACCTCTGCAGAGTGTAAAACTATTCGAATAGCCGTGTCCATGGTCAAGGACAGTTGGGTAACCGCTCTTGGGCTACGTCCAATGTTTGTGAAACCTGGTGTGTGAGTGTGAGGAAACAACACGGTTCAGTGATATTGATGGTGTCATTCTTGAGGAAGTCACAATGAGCTTGAGCATGAGTTGATTACAACTCTTTCTCGATAATGATGTATGTAACCTCCTGACACTTGTTGCAGACACATGCATGCCCTTGTTGTATGTTGATCATGCTTGCATATGAAAAACTAGCTATCCGCAAAACTGCCAATTAGATGTAGAGCCTTGCATAATTATTCTGTCTTCACACTTGGGTTGCTTGCAAGTACATTCAAAGTACTCATTGGCTTGCCACTGGTTATTTTATTGGCTAGGCATGAGAGAACAGGATATGATGAAGATTTCTTGGTGACGAGCATGCGAGCTATGACGCTTCCCAGTCAGAATGCCTGTAGGGTTAAGGCAGATGGCATGGGTCCAAGTTGTTATTGAAGATTTCCGCTGCGGTGATATACTCAAGACTTGACCTTAATAGTCCTATTTGTGTAATACGGTATGTATGGATGTAAGACTCTTGTTATTCAGCTTCTGTGTGTTCAGTGAGCATTGATCTCCGGGATCACTGTACACGTGCATTCGGTGATCTCGACTTATGAGTCGAAGTCCCCACAGAGCTGGTATCAGAGCCATCCTGACTGTAGGAAGCCTTAGTTAGCATGGTCGTTAGTTAGGGTAAAACTATTTTCAAAACTATTACTAGTTTTCAAAACTATCTATACTTCTCTTCCCTTCTCAGTTTTTCGAAAAAACTAGGCCATACCTAATCTCTTCACCCTTCAAAATTGTTGGTCGCTAGAACCCTTATGCCTCTGACCATTGGATTTTCTGTAATCCTCGTGGAGTGCACCTTGCCAAACACTCACCTACCACTTTTGCACGCAAGAGTGGCGACACCACGACAAGGCGATACCAACAGAAAATCCATCCTCGAGGAATGAGGACATGAAGACCCAGAAGATGGTGACACCCTTGACAGTGCCCCAAGAAAATGCAACATTGGCCTATGATGACCAGGTTATAGGTTATGCAAAATCATGATATACATCGCTATTAGAGTAATCCTGTCACTACCATTGTTGTATCGGCAACCACCGGTGGATGAGAACCTCGCCATTTGGTCCACCTCACTATAGTGAGCAGGAAAACAGTTCTCTTCGTCCCCCCCGCTCTTGGTGTCGATGTTTTCATCAACGAAACCGACATGTTGGACCTCTATTATGCCTTGTTATTGTCATTGCATACGGATTGCCTACCTGGTACCCTCGACGTCCCAGAAGGCACAAGGAGTCGTCATGATTAAAGAGACAAGAAAAGACCAAGTCAACGCCAGCTACAAGGAGGCACCTTCACCACATCACCTCATCAGGCGAGAAGTTGTTGAAGATTCTTCAGGCTCAACCCGGATCGTTTATCAAACAACTACAAGGGACATAGCAACACCGGGGGAAAACTCAGGAGACTCACGGGGCACAAGTCACGACACTGAGTCCGAGAACCCCTAGGGTAGGATGAGTCGTGTACCCCCTATGCGCAGTCGAGTCCGTGTGATGGTTCGAATAGAACCATGATTGTGTGCTGCTTTCTTTTATTTGTTTGCGTTTTGATATAAGTCGCACTTTTACCCTAGGCAACAAGTGCATGGCTATATCATCTTCCTTGCCTTGTTTCTTTTGTTTCGCTCTTTTTGCACATGCATTATAGCACCCCCTTTAGGCATTCCCCTCCTCTATGCTACTTTTCCCCCTCTTCTCTCTTCTCCACTGAAGACTCGCAAGACAAGAAGTGCCAAGGATTCCAACTCGGTGACCAACTAACAATGAAGACTTCTGCTACAACCTCCACGACCAAGTGCAACCCCGTAGAATTATGTTTTACCCTCCAGACTAGTAACCCATTCCTAGACCCTTTGAGACTTCACAAGACACTCCAGCACGAATCCTTAACCATGTGCCTAACCCATAGAATTGCGAGAGAACCAGCTAAGCCTCTACACCCTTGTACAACACTGGGTTCGTAATGGAACTAGTGGACACAATGAGTGAGCACATTTTCATCCTAATATAGCACAAGAACTGACGATGCCATAGATAGACCAATTTGAGGATATAAGACAGATGACTTGGTGGCTTTATATCAGTGACTTCGAGGAATTATCTAAGACCTTGATGGATTGTGAGATTTCATATTGGTGGGATCATGACTTTGGGGAAGCATGTAGGAATTCTCGTTGGGCAGGAGATTGGATTTATGTAGGTGATTCTGGTTGGGTATAGATGTTGTATATGTCTGCATGGCTTGGAGTAAACTGGATTTAGACTGATGGTTCTGATCATGATACCATGCTTCTCGCTGGATTATTTGTCGGAATTGATTTAGGGACCTATATAATCATGACCTTGGAGTTTACTAGACCCGGATGTGGGAAATTTGGTGGACTTACTATCGTAACGCATAGCCCTTCCAAGAATTGGGTATTATAGGGACTTGAGATCTTGTGGAACACCGTAGACATCGGATTTGTGGAATTGATTGGATTATGTGGTGATTCATGGAAGTTACCGGGCTATTGGAGTTGATTTATAGGAAGGAAACAAAATCTTGGAGTGGCATATGACATGTTTCCTTAGAATATAGGTGCATTATCTTGAACCTTGCAAGAATAGGTTGAGTGCATTGCGGAGTTTAATTTAAGCTTAGCAGCATGTATGATCTGCCCATGGATTTTAGGGGTAGACACACATATGGATTTGGGGATCGTAGACATGTACAATATTGGTCAGACCTCCTCTTGAGAGTCATGAGGCTATGTATGGCATGAGTGGTGATTGAAGTTGGTCTATGCGAGAAGATGCTTTTTCGTTCGGAGTACTAGATAGAGCTATTGGCTTCTCAGAAATTGTGCTTAAGGATAAGATAATCAACGTTCACTCACTCACTAGAATCCTTGAAACCCTTAAGCCCCACCAAGCCACAACCCGGTCAGATCCCGACCACGGGCCTTGGCTCTAAGTCAGGAAGGCCTTTGCAAATACTCAACGGAGACCACCACCAATACCACAGCCAACCTTGCGTACCCCATAGACCTCATGGAGTAAGTGGACAAGTTGGGTAACATCATTATTTGATGGCCTACTTATCTGCCCGAAGACAAAAGAAGAAACAGACAGCTGGATAGAAGACATTTGAAGACCGCCCTCTCAAGAAGGAAGAACTACACCGACCACCGTCATCAAGAAGTAAACTCCTGCGTCCAAGACCGGGCGTATCGGCAAACCACTCCTCTCGAAGGGACCGAGCATTTCCGTGTCGAAGGAACGCTCACGCCAAGATTTATCGACCTTCTTCAAGACCAAACGCATAGCAGACGGCTACCAGCTAGGTTTACCACCTGAGATACCCTTCGTGCACCAAATCTTCCACGAGTCACCACCCTGGAAGTACTTCTTACTTCCTAAGTAGCCCGATCCCCGCAAGGACATCGATCACCGAGCCTTTGACATCTAGCTCAACCTAACCCATACAAGAGACCCCTCAGCAACCTGCATCAAAGAGGGCAACAAGCAAGAAGCCACACCACCAATTACTTCAAGATTCCATGGAGCACCACCCGGAAGCAGAACCATCAAGAAGAAGTGAAGACTACCCCATATCCAAGACTCCGTATTTCCTTTCCACGCCTAGTCTGGGAATCTCGGGGACGAGATTCTTGTAAGGGGGGTAGGTCTTTCACACCCTGATTTTCATGCCACATTGCTTAAGCTAATAATCATGCTAAAAATGTGGATTTACAAAAAACTTTTGAGTGTTTTTGACTTTGCTTGATTGATTTTCTGTCTGCTGTTTGCTAGTGCTCTAAAAATCGAATAAATCCTCCAACTCCTATACTTCATCTCCTTGATCCAAAACCTTTCCCCAATGATCATGCCATGTGTATAGACCAGTATAGTATTTTCTTATAAAAATATTTTGGCCAAATAGTATTTTCTAAAATTAGTTTTCCAAAAACCCATGAATTGAGGTTTGCACTACAAGTACCTTATTTAGGGTGTGAAAAATCTTTCAAAAAGTATATTTGAACCCTACTAGGTATAGGACTTCCATAAACCACAAAATTATAATTTTAAAAGTTATTTTTATATTTTATTTAAAATCTTTTTCTTAAGGCCATAAATGGTCTTTAATAGGGAAAATTTAGTTAACTATTTCAAAAATATTTGCCAAAATTCAGGGAGACTCATAGGACATATATTGTCCATATATAAGAGTTTCAGCACATGGTCATGTTCAAAATATTGGACAAATCCTTCCAAAACCCTTTCTGGATATTTCAAGCTTTTGAAATATTTACAAAGGATATATTCTCAAAAAATTCCAGGGAAATTCTATCATGTCATATATGACATATTTGATGATCTTGCCAAGCCCCATGCATTCAAGATCAAGGAAACATCATCTGATCCCCTCAAAACCTTTTCTGTCCATTTTGAAGTTTGAGCAACTTTACATTGCCAAACTTGTCCAAATGCTCTCAAACTTGGTGCACATGCTAAAATGATGTAATTATGCATCTATGCCAAATGGCACAAGTTTTGAAGAACCATAACTTGATCTAAGTGCCCCAAAACAATTTCTGTTCAAATTCAAATTTGAACAACTCTACATTACCAACTTTTTACCTGGGGCTTCAAACTTTGTGGGCATGATCACAACCCCAAATGATGACATGATACGTCCAAAACGTATCAATAATTTCTGCTTGCTCCATGCCACTTTTGGGTGATATTGCTATGATATTCATACACTTCCATACACTTTTGATCATATTTGGACTAACTTACTAATCCAGCGCACCCCAGTGCGAGTTTCTGTTTTCGGCTGTTTTTGTATTTCAGGTTTTCACGTTTCGAGAACTGCTCAGAAAAATCCAGAAAAATTATATAAAAAATCGGCGATCCGGAAACAACACTGCCTCCGAAGGGCAGCATGGGGGGCCACAGGGGCTCCAGGCGCCCTGTGGGCGCGCCCCCCCTGGGCCACGCCGGGGGGGCGCCAGGGCCCCCCGAGGCTCCCCCGGTGCCCTACTTTGGCATATATTTAAAGGGTCCTCCGTAACCCTCAGAACAGGAACCCTTTTCGCGATCCCATCTCTGTTCCGCCGCCGCCGCCGCTTCCAAGATCGGGAGCACCAGGAGAACTCTTCCCGGCACCCTGCCGGAGGGGAGGATCACCACCGGGAGCTTCTCCACCACCATGGACGCCTCCCGGATGACTCGTGAGTAGTCTCCCTTGGACCATGAGTCCATGACCAGTAGCTATGTGATGTTCTCCTCCCGTTCTTGTGCTTCACTAATTAGTCCTCGTGAGCTGCCCTACATGATCGAGGCACCTATGTAATCCTTATGCTGTTGCTATGTTGAGTTTGCTGGGATCCGATGGATTATGAGATTATGTTCAGATTGATCTTGAGTAATATATTTGATTCACCTCTTTTATATTTTAGTTCATAAGTAATTCTTGCATGTTCTCCGTTGTTATTTATTGCTTTGGCCGAGTAGTAGGTAGTGACTCCAAGAGGGAACGTTATGCTCGATTGTGGGTTCATGCCCCTCGATGACTAGCTTGAGTGACAGAAACATGAGTCTAGGGGATGTGCTGTTGCCACAAGGGGGAAAACAACGGTGCTTGTGCCCGCGGGTGCAAGGATTGTTTACTTTCCTAATGTTCTTTTAATGCAGTTGTCTGTTGCATTGAGTTTACACTATGGGTGGGACTCGCAACTTAGTACCAGCGAGATGTTCTGGATAGATATCTCAAGGTGGATGATTAGTAGTAGATATTGATGTATTTCGGTCGACTTACTTTGGAGTACCGCCCATGCTTTGAACCTCAACCTTTCTTGCAATGTAGTCAGCATTGGTTTGCGTTCGTGGTCCTGTCAATTGCCCAGCTGTAATTTGTTTACCTCACATAGCTGTTTTATCGTCTTTTGGGAGAGAGACATCAGTAGTGAACATCATGAGACTCCGGTCCATATTATCATCATTGATCACATCCACTATTTACTTTTCGTTATTTATTTACTATTGCAAAACACTATCTATCACTACTATCATATTGCTTTTAACCCTTTGTGAACTACAAGGCCGGAGAGATTGACAACCTCTCTGTACTCGTTGGGAGAAAAGTTATTTGTATCTGTGTGCAGGTCCACGTTGATTGCTAATTGCGCCGTTAGTAGTTGACACCTACTTGTTGAACCTAGGAGTCTCTGGGGATTCGATCCTTGGCATCTTTGCTAGGGGAAAACACTTCTACTTACTGCATCTTACACCTTCCACTTGGGGTAACCAACGAGGGGTTCGAGGCCCATCAAGGAGTATTTTCTGGCACCGTTGCCGGGGACTCCATTCTTCAGGATAGGGGAGTAGCATGCTATCTTTTACCTTTGCTTTTTAGTCTTGTTAGTTTACCTTTCATTTTTGCTTTAGTTCCTTTTATCGAAAATAACAAAAAATAGTTATCTTGCTTGCTTGCTACTATGGGTTCCACCGAGAACACCAAGTTGTGTGACTTCACTAGTCACAACAACGATGACTTTATCAGCACACCTATCACTACACCTGCCACTTCAGCACCTTCATATGAAATTAAACCTGCTTTACTGAACTTAGTCATGAAAGATCAATTCTCCGGTGTTGGAGATGATGCTGCTTTACACTTGAACAACTTTGTAGAACTTTGTGATATGCAAAAGTACCAAGAAATAGATGGTAATATTGTTAAGCTTAAGCTTTTTCCTTTCTCCTTGAGAGGAGGAGCTAAAATTTGGTTTCAGTCTTTGCCTAGAAATAGCATAGATTCATGGGACAAGTGCAAAGATGCTTTTATTGGAAAATACTATCCACCTGCTAAAATTATCCAACTTAGAAGTAACATCATGAATTTTAAACAATTGGATAATGAACACGTTGCCCAAGCTTGGGAACGTGTGAAATCTCTTATCAAGAACTGCCCTACTCACGGTTTGACTACTTGGATGGTTATCCAAACTTTTTATGCAGGCTTGAACTTTACCTCGCGGAACTTGTTAGACTCGGCCGCGGGAGGAACTTTTATGTCAACTACACTTGGTGTTGCCACAAAGCTTCTCAATGAGATGATGACCAACTATTCCCAATGGCACACCGAACGCGCTCCAACAGGTAGGAAGGTAAACTCTGTCGAGGAGATTTCCTCCCTTAATGAAAAAGTTGACTTGATCATGTCTCTACTTTCGAAGCAATCTACTATTGATCCTCGTGATGTTCCTTTAAATTCTTTGATTGCTCAAGAACAAGTAGATGTGAACTTTATCTCTAGAAACAATTTTAACAACAATGCTTATAGAAGTAACTTTGGTAACAATTCTAGACCATTCCCCTCTAACTCTTATGGGAACAACAATGCTTATCCTAGTACCAAGAACTCCAATACTGAACTAGAGACCATGCTTAGAGATTTCATCACTACCCAAAAAGCCTTTAATAAGAATGTAGAAGAGAAACTACATAAACTAGATGATCTTTCTTTTAAGGTAGACCACTTAGCCAATGAGGTAAAATTGCTAAAAATTGAAACTTCTCCTCTTAAGGAGAGGGAAGTCATCCCTATTAATGCTACTCAAGTGCAAATTAATGAAAATATTACGATGATGGCTAAGCTAAAAGAAAGATGGGCTAGAGAAAGGGAGGAAGAGGAAAGAATTAAGAGCCTTCCTACCCACCACACTGTTGCTACTATCCAAGTTGTTGAGGATGTTCACACTCTTAGCACCCAATGTACTCCTGGTCCCAATGGACCTATTAATGGTGATGCTATGACTATAGAAACTACCAAACAAGTGAACCTTAAGGACACCACTACCACTTTACTTGATGCTCGTGACCTTGATTTTGATAATTGCACTCTTACAGAAGTTATTGATTTCATTCACAAGATGTCTAGAGATCCCCGCACTAGCACGCTTAACCTTGCCTTCACAGAGAATATCACTAATGCTCTCATCAAAGCTAGGGAGGAGAAACTTAGAGTAGAAGCCTCCATACCTAGAAAGCTAGAAGATGGTTGGGATCCTATGATAAAAATTTATTTGAATGACTACTCTTGTTATGCATTATGTGATGTTGGTGCTAGTACCTCTGTTATGCCCAAAAGGATATATGATATGCTTAAATTGAAACCTTATGATTCTTGTTCTTTTGGTGTTCGTCTCGTTGATTCTTCCATAAAGAAACCTTTGGGGAGGATTGATGATGTTCTTATTGTTGTCAATGATAATTATGTGCCCGTTGATTTCACTATTATGGATATTGAATGTGATCCTTCATGTCCAATTATTTTGGGACGTCCCTTTTTGCGCACCGTTGGTGCTGTCATTGACATGAAAGAGGGTAATATAAAATTTCAGTTTCCTCTCAAGAAAGGGATGGAACACTTCCCTCGTAAGAAGGTCAAGTTACCTTTTGAGTCCGTTGTACGGGCTAGTTATTCTTTTACTCTTGATAAAACTTGATCTATGCATTATGCCTAGCTTAAAGGCATAAAAGAAAGCGCTTTTGGGAGGCAGCCCACATGAATAAATTTTTTGCTTTTGTTGTGTATTGATGTTGTTTACTTCTGTAGCATCATCATTGTATCTTTGCTTTTTATATTTGTGTCAAGTATAGCCTCCGATTGCTAGAAAGTTCAAAAGTTGTGAGGTGCTGTCCAGGAAACAGATTCTGTCATTGGATAGAAAAATTCGTATAAAATCACCAGATCATCTTTTTGGTCTGAATTTTTTCGACAGCGTTCTCTATATAATTGTATTTCGTGCGTCAGTTCTCAGTTTTTTGATTTGAGTTGCAGAAGTATCCCGAACAGGTCAATTACTGCATGCTGTTCTGTTTTTCACAGATTCTGTCCTGTTTTGCCTTACCTTCACTTTGCAAATTAAGAACTTGTTTTTTCTTTGCAAAAACCTTTTGGCAATCTTGAGAAACAGTAGAACTTCAAGAATATCCTTATTTCCAGCAAGGTATAATTATTTTATTAAGGGTACTAACCTCGCTAATCAGATTATGATGAGTTATGTATGAAGGGAGTTTTCAAGTGTGCGAGGGAAGATGATAAAAAGATTCAGAAGTGTCAAGCGCTCAAGCTTGGGGATGCCCCCGTGCACCCCCAAGAAATATTCAAGGAGACTCAAGCGTCTAAGCTTGGGGATGCCCCCGTGCATCCCCTTCTCCATCAACATTATCAGTTCGTCTTTCGTTTCGCTATATTTTTATCACTTCATATGTTATGTGCTATGCTTGGAGCGTCTTGCTTTTAGTTTTCTTTTTAGTTTTTCATAACGAGTCGGAACCCAGCATTCCTTTATGTGGGAGAGAAACACGCTCCACCTCTACCTAGAACATTACATAGAATTTTCATGTCTATCTATGTTGTGTGTGTTCTTTGTCTTTTAATAGCTACTATCATACTCTGCTCTTAGTATTCATGCTTATCTTTCCAAGAGCTTTTATTTAGTTGGTTGCTTGAACTCTCTTTAATTACCATGCTCACCTTATTAAGAGAGTTTGCTTCCGTTGCATGGGTTAATGTGTCTATGATAAAGATGCTACTTTCATGATGGTGCTTAGTAGTTCAGGTTTTCTTTTGGTTAATCTCAAATAGCTGGGGGGTTCCCAATGTGTTATTGGAGTACCAACTTGGTTTGTTTGCCTATGATATGGTATGGTTTAGTAATATCTTCCTTCGAGAATTTATTTTGATTGACTTGGCGTATGCTCACGCATATTCAAGACTGTAAAGAAAGTCTGTCAAGCCTTGATGATCTTTTATTTCTAAGTAGCGATATAACTACCATGCCTGATTCAATATTGCTTTGTCGCTCTGCATGATTATGACCGTCATTGCTCTCTTAGTTGGTCACTCCCAGTCTTTTGCTAACCTCCACCTGCACTAAGCAAACTAACCATGCAATACATAGCTCATGGGAAAGTAGCCTAAAAACTATTGTGGTAAAGAATATGTTGCTTATGTATCTTATTTCTTATAAGTTACTTGCTGAGCGGTAACCATGTTTGTGGGGACGCCATCAACTGTCACACTTTTGTTGAATATCATGTGAGTTGCTATGCATGTTCGTCTTGTCTGAAGTAAGGGTGATTTACCGTGGGTTGAACTAATATGCATATTGTTAGAGAAGAACATTGGGCCGCCAACCAAAGCCATGCATCATGGTGGAAGTTTTAGCTTGGACCTTAATCCTCAATCTCTTATGAGAATATGCTTATGCATTTAAGAGGAGTCCATCATCTATTTTCTATGTTGTCCCGGTATGGATGTCCTCAAGTTGAGATCTATCAAAACCGAGAAATCAAATGCGATTTATCTCCTTGGACCTTTGTACAGGTGGCATAGAGGTACCCCTTTGTGACACTTGGTTAAAACATATGCAATGCAATGATAACCCATGGGAATCCGAGCTAATTAGGACAAGGAGCGAGCACTATTAGTATTCGATGCATGAGGCTTGCAACTTATAGGATGTTTTATGCATGACACATATGAAGTACTACTACCGTTGACACAATTGCTTCCATGTTTTCAAAATAAAAAGCTTTAGCATTTAACCTTTCTTTTACTTTTATGTTAAAGCACCAACTACTGAGAGCATGATTGTCATTCTGAGTGTAATGTGCATTGTCCCAAGTAGCATTGTCTTTTGCATGATTGTGATATCGTTTATTCTGAAATGATTGTATCTAGTCATCACTTAAACCTTGAAGGTGCCCTTGCATTTATGTTTTGCATCACTAAAGGGGGCAAGCTAGATATCACTTTATCATATTTGCACATCATGTTCATTGCAAATCTTTTTGATGTTTCAGTTTCATGTTGTAAAACTTTCAGTCATTTGTGATTTTCTCTTGAGACAACTTAACTACTTTAGAATCATTGTCTCAGTAAGCTTTTGTCATATGACTATGAGAAAGTCCTATATGGTTAATAGCATGTCACCACAGAAATTATTCTTGTTATCATTTACCTACTCGAGGACGAGCAGGAATTAAGCTTGGGGATGTTGATACGTCCAAAACGTATCTATAATTTCTGCTTGCTCCATGCCACTTTTGGGTGATATTGCTATGATATTCATACACTTCCATACACTTTTGATCATATTTGGACTAACTTACTAATCCAGTGCACCCCACTGCCAGTTTCTGTTTTCGGCTGTTTTTGTATTTCAGGTTTTCACGTTTCGAGAACTGCCCAGAAAAATTATATAAAAAATCAGCGATCCCGAAACAACACTGCCTCCGAAGGGCAGCCTGGGGGGGCACAGGGGCTCCAGGCGCCCTGTGGGCGCGCCCCCCCCCCCCTGGGCCGCGCCGGGGGGCGCTTGGGCCCCCCGAGGCTCCCCCGGTGCCCTACTTTGGCATATATTTAAAGGGTCCTCCGTAACCCTCAGAACAGGAACCCTTTTCGCGATCCCATCTCTGTTCTGCCGCCTCCGCCGCTTCCAAGATCGGGAGCACCAGGAGAACTCTTCCCGGCACCCAGCCGGAGGGGAGGATCACCACCGGGAGCTTCTCCACCACCATGGACGCCTCCCGGATGACTCGTGAGTAGTTTCCCTTGGACCATGAGTCCATGACCAGTAGCTATGTGATGTACTCCTCCCGTTCTTGTGCTTCACTAATTAGTCCTCGTGAGCTGCCCTACATGATCGAGGCACCTATGTAATCCTTATGCTGTTGCTATGTTGAGTTTGCTGGGATCCGATGGATTATGAGATTATGTTCAGATTGATCTTGAGTAATATATTTGATTCACCTCTTTTATATTTTAGTTCATAAGTAATTCTTGCATGTTCTCCGTTGTTATTTATTGCTTTGGCCGAGTAGTAGGTAGTGACTCCAAGAGGGAACGTTATGCTCGATTGTGGGTTCATGCCCCTCGATGACTAGCTTGAGTGACAGAAACATGAGTCTAGGGGATGTGCTGTTGCCACAAGGGGGAAAACAACGGTGCTTGTGCCCGCGGGTGCAAGGATTGTTTACTTTACGCAAAGTTCTTTTAATGCAGTTGTCTGTTGCATTGAGTTTACACTATGGGTGGGACTCGCAACTTAATACCAGCGAGATGTTCTGGATAGATATCTCAAGGTGGATGATTAGTAGTAGATATTGATGTATTTCGGTCTACTTACTTTGGCGTACCGCCCATGCTTTGAACCTCAACCTTTCTTGCAATGTAGTCAGCATTGGTTTGCGTTCGTGGTCCTGTCAATTGCCCAGCTGTAATTTGTTTACCTCACATAGCTGTTTTATCGTCTTTTGGGAGAGAGACATCACTAGTGAACATCATGAGACTCCGGTCCATATTATCATCATTGATCACATCCACTATTTACTTTTCGTTATTTATTTACTATTGCAAAACACTATCTATCACTACTATCATATTGCTTTTAACCCTTTGTGAACTACAAGGCCGGAGAGATTGACAACCTCTCTATACTCATTGGGAGCAAAGTTATTTGTATCTGTGTGCAGGTCCACGTTGATTGCTAATTGCGCTGTTAGCAGTTGACACCTACTTGTTGAACCTAGGAGTCTCTGGGGATTCGATCCTTGGCATCTTTGCTAGGGGAAAACAGTTCTACTTACTGCATCTTACACCTTCCACTTGGGGTAACCAACGAGGGGTTCGAGGCCCATCATCACACTACACCAAGTGGTGCATTAAGGGGAGATGATTTGCTTAACTTAATCTTGGAGGATCCATTTCTGTTGATTTCTAGGGTTTACAAGAGTTGCATTGGCAACTTTGCCCAAATGAGCTCAAATTTGGTGGAAGGGCCTAAATGTATGTGACATTCCATCCTGTTAAGTCCCATGCCAATTGGAAGTCATTTGCTTTCCCAATACATGATCAAACACCTTCTGCCAATTTACCAAAACCATTGTTTTGACCACTTTTACTATTCCTCTTGAGCTCAACTTTCTACCACAGCTTCTCCTAGTCATCTTCTACCTGCAGTAACTCTCCCCTGCCTCAGCTCAATCATTGGAGGGGGGTAAAACCCCAATTTACTCTTCTGGACAGCAGCAATCCCCTTCTTTCTCACCTCCGTCCTCACTCCAGTGGCCTCCAGGGCATCCCAGGCCGTCTGGGCAATAGTTTACCAACCCCTAGCACTACTGGACATAAGGGGACACGCAATGGCACTTTGTTTATGCCATCGCATGCGGAGTTCACGCTCTGGAGCACGCTACAGTGCCCTGGCGCACTGTAGCCTCACCCAATCAGGAGCCCCCGACCACCTCGGGCCTTTCCCTCGTGTCTCCCGAGGTGCCCTCGACGTCCGTGACCTGCAGACCTGTCGGCCCTATCCTCCCCTGCCCTCCTTCTCCCTCCGCGAGCTCGCCCGAGAGCGTCCATGGACGATGCTCATGGTGCACCGCGGCCGCGCCTATTTAAGCCACTCCCGACCCTCTCTCTCGTCTTGGTTAGGACCCCCTTCTCCCGTGAACCTCCCAGATGAGCCCCCTCTCCCCCTGGTGCTCTCTTCCCCTCTCCATGGCCGACGTGTCGCCGTCGGCCTCCTCCCAAATTCACTCCCTGTGGCCTCCCCCTCCCATTTTTGGCTCCACTAGGACACCTGCAACCTAACCGTAGGTCTCTCCCGAGCTCCATTCGCTCCTCCTGGCGGCCACAGCACTGAACCCATCGTCGGCATCACCATCTTCTTCCACAACCGTGACTCTGCTCGCCCCTGTCCTCCCCTGGACGTGCAGGCAGTCGGGGCGGGTGCGGCGCCGTTCCCCAAGCGCGCCCATGCCCCCAGCGCGTCCAACGGTGGCCGGTGGCGCCGGCTGTCGACGCCGGCATCGCCCGTGCCCCGCCTGTAAGCGCCATGAGGCCGGTGGGAGCAACTGACGGGTGCCCCCCCGACACTTGGAAGCGCACCAGCCAGGCTACGCCTTTCTGTGGTGGTGACGCCCGTCGTAATTACGCCTTCGGCGTCACCACCTCCTTCGCGCCGCTGAACCGCTGGGCTGAGCCCAGTAGGCGATGTTTAGCTGGGCTCCGCCCAAAGCACATTATAAGGTTGAATTCTTTTCCCTTATTCTTTTTCCAGACAACTTGTAAAATCCATACATAATTCGATTTAACTCCAAATTTGATGATTCAAATTTATTCTGGCTCCGTAAATATCACATGGTGCAACATGCACATTTTTCCAGAAACTTTTCCTTCACAAATATTTATCAAATGCCATTATTCCATTTCTGTGATGAACTTTAGAAAATCACAGAGAGCTCAATTTTGATCCAAATGCAGTGGTCCAAATTCCTAGGTGCTTGTCATATCCAAACTTAGTTTTTGAACATTTTTATTAATACTTTCTGTACCCCACCAAATAATGAGCCATTTCTTCATATTTATCAACTTTGCAAAATCCTAGGAAATTCATTTGAATTCCAAATCCAGTGAAACCAACTCCTAGATGCTTTTAAAATCATGACTTGTTAAATGGGTTCCTTTGCTCATTGTTCAAAAACATATTTCTGTACACTTCTTACAAATCCATAAACCCCTTGATTCCATCATATTGAAATGTGCCAAACCATCCATTGATCATACTCCAATGAAACCACCTTGGTTATTTTTCATATGACCAGAGGTATCCTAGAAAAGTCCAACTCCTATTTTTAGAGCACTTTTATTTTTGCTTTGTTGTGTTGCTTATTATGATTGTTTCCATCGTTAGTTGATGAAATAAACGAAGTACTCGGAGATGGACCAGAAGGTTTGAAGACTCGGAAGGATAAGGCAAGCAGCCCTTTGACCATGTTCGAGAAACCTTTTTATGCATGTCTCATAGCACCTTATTATCAATGCATCGGAATCATGTTGAGGTGGAGACCACTTTGGTTGCTACCTTTGTTACTTACTATTGAAACTTGCATCAAGCATGACCCTACCTTCCTATGAGGGTTATGTGGGTGGGAGTAGTTAGGTTACTATAATAGTGGCTACACAAATGGGACGGGAATATGCATGGTGACGGAGGCAGAGTACCTTCTAATTTTTCAACAGCTCGTCTATTTCCTCGCCGCTCCTCGTACGCGGGCGTCTTCGGGGTTCGGTTTCACCATCGAACAGATCCTTGCGTTTCCTCCACGGGTCATCGTCGCGAAGCCACCTTCGATGTCCCATGAACACGGTTTTCGAAGACCCGGGATCTCTATCTAGCTGGCGATACGTTGTGTCATCCATGCATCTGACGCATCCAGAAAATCCGTGGACCACCTGCCCCGCGAGATATCCGTAACCGAGATAGTTGTGCATCGTCGTGAGCAGTGCGGCTCCCATAGGGAAATATTCTTTCTCCTCCGGCGTCCCACGTATTGGCTGGCGTTTTCCACAGCGTGTCTAGATCCTCTTTCAGCAGCCCCAGATACAGATTGATGTCGTTCCCTGGTTGTTTCGGCCCTTCAATTAGTATACTCATGTGAATTTACTTCCTCTTCATGCACAACCAGGGGGGAAGGTTGTACATCCACACAAACACAGGCCAGGTGCTATGTGTGCTTCTCTGGCTGCCAAACGGATTGACTCCATCGGTGCTCGCGCCCAGCATGATGTTCCTTGGATCATTCCCAAATTCTAGGTCTTCGAAGTTCAACGCTTGCCACTGGTCTAGAAGAGTGAAGGTAGAGCATCAACGTCCAGCCGGTCTCCTTCAACCTCTACCTATTCCCGACTGGAAATTGGATCACATTGAAATGGATTTCGTCACTGGGTTTCCTAAGTCCAAGAAGGGGAATGATGCTATCTTCGTAGTGATTGATAAGCTAACTAAAGTAGCTCATTTCCTTCCCGTCAAAGGATCCATCAACGCAGCTCAGCTGGCAGAGCTGTACACTTCCAGAATTGTTTCTTTGGATGGCATTCCGCAAGTCATCTCCTCTGACCGTGGAAGTTTGTTCACATCCAAGTTCCGGGACTCCTTTCAGTCAGCCATGGGCACTAAGATTCGTTTCAGCACTGCGTTTCACCCTCAGACTAGTGGTCAAGTCGAAAGAGTGAACCAGATCTTTGAAGACATAATGAGATCTTGTGTCATCTCTTTCGGTATGAAGTTGGAAGATCATCTCCCGTTTGCCAAATTCTCTTACAACAACAGTTTCCAAGCAAGTGCCGACAAAGCACCTTTTGAAATCCTCTATGGCAGAAAGTGTCGTACCCCGCTCAACTGGTCCGAGACTGGTGAACGTCAACTTCTTGGCAATGATTTGATCTCAGAAGCTGAAGAAATGTGCAAAGTCATACATGAGAATCTCAAAGCCGCGCAATCGCGTCAAAAGAGTTACTATGATGGCAAGCATCATGATTTGGCTTTCGACATTGGAGATCATGTCTATCTTCGTGTTTCTCGTATGAAAGGAACCCAAAGATTCGGTATCAAAGGAAAGCTTGCTCCTAGATACGTGGGCCCTTTCAAGATTCTTGGCAAAAGAGGCGATCTAGCCTACCAACTCGAGCTTCCCTCCAACTTTGCAAATGTTCATGATGTGTTTCACGTGTCTCAACTCCGCAAGTGCTTCAAGACACCTGAACGAACCATTCCGTTCGAGGAGATTGATCTTCAACAAGACTTGTATTATCGTGAGCACCCTGTTGCTATTCTTGAGGAAACTGAGCGCAAAAACCGCAACAAGTCAATCAAGTTCTTGAAAGTAAAGTGGTCACACCATATCGATCGAGAAGCTACGTGGGAACGACAAGATCACCTTCGTTCCGAGTACCCTTCCTTCTTCCAGTCCTAGATCTCGGGACGAGATCTTTTTGTAGAGTAGGTGAGTTTGTAACACCCCATATGTAATACTTTCCAATAATGTCAATAAAGCTTTCTCAATTTGATCCTTGTCCTTATCCTTGGGGGTTCTTGTCATTTTATTTTTTTGCATTGCCATATCATTTATTATTTTGCATCCTTGCATTGCTTCATCATCATAGCATCATGGCATCATAGTTTACTTTCTTGTTGTTGTATGTGTGAGACCTTGTGATGTTGTGTGTGTGGTTGTAACCTTGCCTTGCTAAACCCTAACCCCTTCTCTTCTTCTTCTTCTTCTCCTTCTTCTTCTTCTTTCTTTTTCTTTTCTGTCCATTCTTTACTCCATTGTGCAAGCCACCTAGCCAAGTGCTTTAATGTTCTTTCTTCTCCTATAAATCTTGCACCATGCCTACAACCTCTCTGGCAAATATCACCCCATTTGAAAATGATTTGGTTGGGTTTTAAAATGACAAGAGTTTGAACCATATTCAAACTCCTTTTATTTTTCTGCCTCTATAAATGTCCAAGTCAATTTTATTAAATAGGGCATAAATCACTGAGCATGGGGATATTTTTCTTTTCCCCTAACTCTTTTTCTTTTAGCCTGTGTTTTTCTTTTTCTTTCTGTCTGAAGAAATAAAGAAAAAGAAAGAATACAGTGGCACAGCAGTGGAGTGGGCTTCCTCTCCTTCTTTCCCCCAGGCCCAGTCTTTCTCCTCTCTACAGCTGCGCAGCCCAGCCAGTGGTGGAGCCAGGGGTATTCCTGGGCATTCCATGGAATACCAAAGAATTTGGGCCCAAAAAAATTGACTATACATGTCCAGTATCCCAACCAGCCACACGCACGAGACGGCAGCCATTCTTCTTCCCTCGATGCAAATCGCCAAACCTAGTTGACTATCGACGGCTCCGGCGCAAGTGAAGGTCCGGCGACCGACGACAAAGGTGGGCTATCTGCTCCTCTGGCCCTCCCCTCCGCTAGTCCGCCTCTGGCGGAACGGCCTCCGTGACCGTGGTCCGTGCGGGGCTGCGCCGCTGCGAGCCTCCTCCGGCCTCCATCGCCGCCGGCAGTTGCAGCATCAGTACGCCAGCCACCAGGCTAGAAGGAGAAGCCATCCAATCAATCAGGTGTTGCATCCATCTACAAATTACCAAGGTAATTTTCCTCTGTTTCTCAAACTAATCTGAAGCCAATGATCTGCGATAGATTGAGTGCTACTATTGTAATGCCCCGGATGTAATACTTTCCCTTTTGGGTATATAATATATCTCCGGCTTCATCTATTTCCATTCCGGGTTCTTTGTCTTTCGGGTTTTCGTCGTGTGTTGTGTGAGTGTGTGGCATTCATTCATATCATGTAGACATGTGCATCGCATTGCATTTGTGTCGTCGGTTGCATCCGGTTCCACGCGTTCCTTCCCGTTGTCCGTTTCGCGTTCCGGAGCTCCCTCACGTGTCTGTGACGTCCCGTAGGCCTACTTTGTTGTTTGGGCGTGTAACGTTACCGGTGTGCCGCGAGGTTGTTGTGTGTGTTGTTGTTTTGTTGTGTGCAACCCGCCTCTCAAATCTCGTCTCGTTTGGACTCCGTTGGCTATTCCATCCGTTGTTCGTGTGGGTCCAAAGTGCCTTCACTTCGTGTCCCGGAAACACCCCTACACCAGTCCTCTATCTTCTCCTAGGCCCTTCTAGACTACCCCCGCGATCGGATCCGTCGGATCGGATCGGAGGGCTCCTAGCACCCCCAGATCTCCAAACCCTAGCTAACTGCTATATATTAGACCCTAGTCTAATTTTGGCATCTCTATCTTCTTCCTCCTCCTTCCCCCTCATTTTCCCAGATCCACAAATTTCCCATCAGCCACTTGGCAAAATTCCTCCCGAAAAATCCCTCCTGGGAGTCTCCCTCGAGCCGCCGGGCGGCGTCCTTTCCGCTCGAGCGACCAAGGTGCCGAGTCAACGCCGCAGCGCTTCGAGCCGGACGCAGCCAGGCGCCCCCCCTCATCGTCCCGATCGACCGCTTCGAGCCCAGCTCGCCGCTGGACCACTTGGCCGCCTCCCGCCTGGGCCGGTCCCCACTTCTCCACCTCCCACCTAGGCCAGCCTCGCCGCCGCGCGGCCCAGCTGGGTCAGAGCGCCTCCCGCGCCATCGCCACAGGGCGTCGCCCGCACCGCATCGCCTTCCGCTCGCGCCGAGCCAGCAGGCCGCCGCCCTGGGCCAGCCGCTAGGCCCACGCCGTCGCCTCCTTCGCGCACCAGCAGCTGCAGCCTCGCCACTCGCCGGGTGGGCCAGGCGCCTCCCAGGCCGCACCAGCAGTCGCCAGCCTCGCCGGGTGGGCCGGGCCCCTCCACCAGCCGGCACGCAGCCACCAGCTCCGCGCGGCCGGGCCGCCGCCTTCCTCCGCCGGTCCCGCGGGCCGGATCCGCCGCCCCGCGGCCCATCGCCAGATCCGGGCCGTTTGTTGTTTTTTTTCCCAGATCAGGTTGACTTCCCTCTTTTATCTCTAAGTGCCAGATCTGTTAATCTGTGATGCAATGTTTGACCTGCTCTAACTTTTTGTCTGTTGCTCCGATTCGCGCGTATAATATGTCCAGACGTTCGTGGAGACTTGCTCTACGTTTTATCTGTTGTTGTCATGCATGTTAGAGATCATCTAGGTGCTTGTTTTGCTGTTGCAAGAGTGCATCATGATATAAACTGCTGCTATGTGATGTTTTTATGTCATCTTTGCCATGTGATATCTTTTAGCTCGTTTGTCCGAATGATGCAAATGACATGTCCACGTGTTCGTCTTGCCATGCTCTACATGTTGTATGTGATAGGTTGCATGATAGATTTATTATTGCCTTGTTATCTTCGTTGCAAAGTGCCATGTGGCTGTGATGTTGTTTCACTTGTTATGAAATGCCATCTTGTTGAGCTCGTTGTAATCGTTGTGTTCACCTCTTTGAAGCATGCTTGTGTGTTTCGGGATCACCTTCATGTGTACTTTGATGAGGTGCTTACCGCTTGCCATGTTTAGTTTCGAGGTGACTTAAACATGCTCTTTTAGATGCTATGTTGATATTGCTGTTTTAGGACTTAGTGGTTTTTCACTAAGTCTGAAATCTGTAACGTTCCGATGCCATGTTCGTGTGATGTTCTAGGACAAAGCATGATAGTTTTGGAGTGGTTTTTGATTGTTCCTTGTAGTATATATTGTTGTCTTTCCATTAATGTCCTCACATGTCTATTTAAGTGGCTGTAGCATGTTTATCTTTTGCTCCAAAGTTTCAATAAAATTCTGCTGCCAGAATTTTATTGTCAAGTTCAATATGTCCACGATCATTGCTATTGATCCGTGGCTCCGTTGGGGGTGCACCTTTGGACTTAGTTGCTGTAGTATATGTCTAGTTTGTGTTCATGTCCTTTGCCATGTTATTTGAGTGCTGTAGCTTAATTATTTTGAGCTCCGAAGTTACTATGTTGCTGTAATTTTCAGCTTTCGCTCATTTCTTGTTTCAGGCATAACTTTTAGCCCGTAACTCCGATTTCAGCGAATCTTATACCAAACTTGATTGATTTTCTGTGTAGATTAATAATATCAGTTTGTTATCATGTTTTGAGGTGATTTGCTTGAGTGATATTTTCCGTGCTCCGTGTGCATCCTTAGTGCATCCATCATGCATTCATCTTTTTCGAGTGCGCATTGCATCTTGTTGATTGGTGCTTGGTGTGATTGTTTTGTTTAGAGCCGGAAGCCGAGAATGAGATCGAGTACGAGCACGAGGTTACCAACGAGGTTGAGCACGAGGACCCTTCTTACGATCCGAACGACTTCTCTTCAGGCAAGATGACCGAACCCCGATAACATTACTATCTTTGCTTATTGCTAGTAGTATCGATCTATAGCTTTGCCTCGATGCCCATGATCTTCTTGTCAGCCTCCTACTTGTAAACCATTGCCATGTTCAACCAACCGACCTATGCAAACCGTTGCTTGGCTAAGTACGCTTCGCTCAGCCCTTCTTATAGCATTGATAGTTGCAGGTGAAGATCGAAGATGCTTGCTTCGTGTTGAAGTTTGGTTGGGTTATATCACACTATATAAATGCTTAAAATGAAATCATCTATATATTGGCAAGGGTGGAAGGCTAAGCCTTTTGCTTGGTGATTTGTTCCACTCATGCCGTTAGGAACCGTATAAACTGGTGTTATGTTCCTTGATTATGCGTTCCTAACACGGTTGGGGTGTATGGGACCCCCTCGATAAACCGCTAAGTGCTAAGTCTTTTCCAGCAAGTCCCAACATTGGTACTATTTGCCTAATAACAAACTAAACTTGCATAGGGAGTAATTAACCCTCTTTCTTAATCAACAACCCCGGGCCAGTGCTCCACATGAGTGTTGGTCCGAAACGGGGGTTCTGCGGGGCCGCCTTGGGGCAACCCGAGGTATCTGGTATACACCCGTAGAATCGCCCATCCGGCCGTGTCCTGAGACTTAGATACGCGCGGCTACTATCAGGGTGTCGACACGCCGGGAGGATTTGCTGGATTAGCCTTACCTTAGCTCGGTATATCTTGAGCACGGGATTCTGAGGATACTCCGGTCTTCCCACTTTGGAGTTGCGACTCCGCGGATCGTGGGCTTGTAATGGGTCAAGTTGGAACACCCCTGCAGGGTTTGAACTTTCGAAAGCCGTGCCCGCGGTTATGTGGCAGATGGGAGCTTGTTAATTCCGGTTGTAGATAACTTGACACAATGTTTCTAATACACTACCAGCGTGTGTTCCGTGACTGTCAATTTCCGAATAGGGATTCGGGAGTTGAACATGGAGGGGTTATGCTTGTGGAGCTTGTAGCTAGGATCACTTCGTGATCACTTCTCGCCGAGGCCTTCTCTTCTCGCTCTCACTTACGTAAGCTAGTTGCTAGTTGCTGCTGCAGACACTTATTCTTTTCTTTAGCCTTTATCCTCTCCCAAAGGCTTAAATAGTCTTGTTACCCGGGAACGGGATTGCTGAGTCCTCTGTGGCTCACAGTTACTTCACCACACCAGATGCAGGTCCAGCTGTGAGCTATCCAGGTGATGGCACCGAGCTGGATTGGGAGTACGACGAGGAGCGTAGTCGGTACTATGTGCGGTACCCGGATGATCAGTATTGGAGACTCTTACTAGGATTCGATCCGCCTGTGGTTTATTTATCTAAGTTTGGTACTTTGACATTTGGCTTTTGCCCTTAGAGGGTTGTGATGTTCTTAATGTATGATGCTTGAGACTTGTACTGTAATTCTGTGACGTGGCGAGTGTAAGCCAACTATTTTCTGTTTACAATCCCCTCTTTTACATGAGATGTGCAAATATTACCAAACTTGAGATCATTCTAGGATGGATTTATGCCTTTAAGTCGTGCCTCGACACGTAGGAGGTATAACTCCATCCTGGGCATTACAAGTTGGTATTCAGAGCCTTCTCCGACCTAGGAGCCCCCACTGTTTGATCGAATCGTTGACGGTCGAGTCTAGGCACACACTGAAAACTTTTTGAGTCCTATATTATATCGGAGAGTAGGATTTCATTGCTTCTCATCCCCTTTCTCTCTGGTGAGGACTCCTGACGACTACTCTTGTCTCTCCTATCTTCAAAAATTGCACATTTTTTTTTAGGAATCCCGCGAGTATTCTGGGATTGTTTCGATGTTCTTGTGACAAGGATATTGTTCTCGATGCCTCCTGTTACCGAGGAGTTCAGCTTCGGGGTATTGTTGTCACAAGCATATCGCGGCAGTACTAAATACTTAAGACGGCCGACATCGAAAATCTCCCCTATACGGCCAGTGGCAAGATAACCCCGACATCACCCAGTACTGGGGAGGTAGTTCGGGAGTATTGCCATAGCTTGTTATAGTGGATGCTTTTCGAAGGTCCGAGGTACACAGTTTCCGAGAAAGACTGGTTATGTGTTGAAGGATGGATACACCTGGATGTAGGTTTAGAGTTGATTGCGCGGTGCTTCCCGTGTATCCCCAACACCTGATTGCATAACTGGAATCTTTCGGAAATCTATAGGTGGGTTATCCAGTAGATCGTAGGCATTCTTCCAACGAATGCAGGTTAGTGAGTTCGGGGTTCGACATTGAGTGAAGGGGTTATATGACCGATGTTACTATCAGGAGTTGCATCTTAAAGGGTCCTTGGCTATGCTGATCCGGGGATTGCAAAACCTTTTCGTAACGCGTTCATATGCTTTCAGCACAAAGATGTTAGAACGAAACTCCTCTCTTGTGTTTGTTCCCATCCGTACCTTGTTGTTTTCTTATTTTGTCCTTTTGTCCCCTATGTGGCTTCTCGTGAAGACTGATGTTATCATTTAACTGAGAATATCATTCGTTCCTCTTGTTCGGATGATTTCATTCGTTCTTATTGTTCGAATGATTATTGTGAAGACTTGCTGCAATTCATTCAATTGATTTAGCTTATACCTTTTGTCAATCAATTGTTGATTCGTGGTCATCTCTTACAGGATGGCTCCGAAAAAGGTTCCTAACGCTAACCCAGAGGTGGAAGAGGTCCCAGAACATCCTCCTTCCCCTCCTCCTCCGCCTGAGGCTTGGAGAGCAATTATGCAGACTACAGCTCAGAACACTCAGTTGATGATGCAGATGATGCAGCAGATGCAAGCTATGCAAGCTAATCAGGGTGTTCCAGGGAATCAAGGCAACTTCTTCCAGCAGCACCATGCTACCCTCAACCAGTTCCTGGCTAACAATCCTAAAGCTTTCAGTTACTGTGTCGACCCTCTTGATGCTGAGGATTGGTTGACCGACATAAAGAAGCATTTTGAGTGCAGTAACGTGAAGGAAGATGATTATGTGAAGTTTGCAGCCTTCCAACTAAAAGATCAAGCAGCTGACTGGTGGCAGCAGTACAAAGACTCCAGGCCGGGTCAAGTGATCTCTTGGGAGATTTCTGCAAGGATTTCCGTTCGCACCACATTCCTACAAGTGTCATCGAGGGTATGCGTGAGCAATTCCGCAACCTGAAGCAGGGCTCCATGACAGTCTATCAGTATAATTTCAAGTTCCAAAACCTCGCTCGCTATGCTAAGCAAGATATTCCTGATGCCAAGAGTAAAATCTATCAGTTCCGTGGAGGTCTCAAAGATGAACTTCAGCTTGCTCTCACCTTGTTCGAGCCCGATGAATTCGACAAGTTCTATAACATGGCTTTGAAACAAGAAGCAGCTCAGCTTAAGATGGAGGCTTCTAAGAAGAGAATTCGAGATGCTGTTCACTCTTCCTCATCGTCTCAGATGGTCTCGAAGCATCAGAAATTCTGGCTTCCTCCTCCTCCAGTGATTCGAGCTCCATACAACAACTCCAACAACAAGAACTCTAGTGGTCGTGGTTTCTCCCACCCACCCAACCCGAGCAACCAGTCGAAGAAGCAGTTTCAGTCTCAAGGCTCAAAGTCCAGTGGCTCTCATTTCCATCCTCTCTCTGAAGTGGTGTGCAACAAGTGTGGCCAGAAGGGTCATTATGCCAACAGATGTCCTAATCCGAAGCGTCATCCTCCTCCTCCACCTGTGAGTTCAGCTATTGTCAGGCATGATCCAAAGGCAGCAAGGGTCAATCTGATGAATGAAGCACAAGCGGAGAATTCTTCTGATGTCATTTTGGGTAACCTTCCAGTGAAATATTTTCCTGCTAAAGTGTTATTTGATTCGGGTGCTTCACATTCTTTCATGTCATACCCATTTGCATCCAAGCATAGTGTGACCACAGCAGCCTTACCGAGGCAGTTGGCAGTTTCTTCTCCGGGAAAGCAGATGCATTCCAGTTTATATGCTCCAAATGTTTCCATTCGCATGGGAGATTATCGCTTTCTGGCTAATCCAGTGGTTCTTGGTAATTCTGACATCGACCTCATCCTCGGAATGGATTGGCTTTCTCAGCATGATGCTCACATTGATTGTGCTCAAAAGGAAGTCAAGTTGACTCATTCTGATGAAGATGTGATTATCTTCGCCTCAAGGGATAATACTATCAGGCTTTTCTCTCTTAATGATAAGGGTGAAATTAATGCCATATCTCAAATTCCGGTGGTGAACGAATATCAAGACGTCTTTCCTGAAGAACTTCCAGGCATGCCTCCACACCGTCAGCTGGAGTTTGTCATTGAACTCGAGCCGGGTACTGAGCCAGCATGCCGGCGTCCGTACAAGCTCTCTCCGGATGAATTGAAGGAATTGAAGAAGCAGCTTGATAAGAAGGAGAGTATGGGTCTCATCAGGCCTAGTACGTCTCCGTGGGGTTGTGGTGTCTTATTTGTCAAGAAGAAAGATGGCACGGAGCGTCTCTGTGTTGACTACCGGCCGTTGAACAAGAAGACGATTAAGAACAAATATCCGCTCCCCAACATCAACGAACTCTTTGAGCAGCTCAAAGGAGCTAAAGTGTTCTCTAAGCTTGACCTCCGAATGGGCTATCATCAAATTCGCATTCGCGAGGAAGACATTCCCAAGACGGCCTTCAGAACGAGCTACGGTTCATACGAGTATACCGTCATGTCCTTCGGTCTCGCCAATGCTCCTCCTACCTTTTCAAGGATGATGCATTACATCTTCAACCCCTATACTAGCGAGTTTGTGCTTGTGTATCTGGATGATATTCTGGTGTTTTCCAAGAATGAAGAAGATCACGAAAAGCACTTACGTCTGGTTCTTGATCGACTCCGAGAGCATAAATTTTATGCCAAGTTCTCCAAGTGCGAGTTTTGGCTCGATAAGGTTTTGTACATGGGCCACATCATCTCAGCTGACGGTATTGCGGTTAATCCCGAGAAAGTTGAAGCAATTGTCAACTGGGAAGCTCCTCAGAACGTCAAGCAGCTCCGCAGTTTTCTGGGTCTTGCCAGCTATTGCAGAAGGTTTGTTGAGAACTTCTCCAAGATTGCCAAGCCTCTTTCCAACCTGCTTCAGAAGAATGTCAAATACTTTTGGTCTCCAGAGTGTGAAGTGGCATTCAAAACCCTCAAAGATAAGCTTGTCTCCGCTCTAGTTCTGACTCCTCCGGATGAAACCAAGCCCTATGAAGTATTCTGTGATGCTTCTCTTCAAGGTCTTGGTGGTGTGCTTATGCAAGCTAAGAGAATTGTGGCATACACTTCTCGTCAGCTAAAGCCAAGTGAGAAGAACTATCCCACACATGATCTCGAGCTAGCAGTTGTGGTACATGCTTTGATTACGTGGAGACATCTGTTGTTGGGCAGAAAGGTCGACATCTTCACTGATCAGAAAAGCTTGAAGTACATCTTCACACAGCCGCATCTGAACCTCCGCCAGACTCGTTGGGTTGAAATAATCCAAGAGTACAATCCCAGCATCGAATACACTCCTGGCAAGGCGAATGTGATTGCAGATTCTTTGAGCAGAAAGGCATATTGCAACAGCCTTCTTATCAAGCCATACCAGCCTGAGCTTTGTGAAGCATTCAGGAAACTCAACCTCCAAGTTGTTCCGCAGGGTTTTCTTGCAAATCTCCAAATTGCTCCTACCTTGGAAGATCAAGTCCGTGAGGCCCAGCTCAGTGATACCATGGTGAAGAAGGTGAAACATGGCATTGCAAAGGGCACTCCAAAATACAAGTGCTTCCGTGTTGATGAGAGAGATACCTTGTTCTTCGAGGACAGACTCGTCGTTCCCAACGGTGATCTCAGGAAGCTCATAATGGAAGAAGCTCATGATTCTCTCCTTTCCATTCATCCTGGCAGTTCCAAGATGTATCAAGATCTCAAGCAATCTTACTGGTGGACACGCATGAAAAGGGAGATTGCCCAATTCGTGAATGAATGTGATGTATGCAGAAGAGTGAAAGCAGAACATCAACGTCCAGCCGGTCTTCTCCAACCTCTTCCTATTCCCGAGTGGAAGTTCGACCACATTGAAATGGACTTCGTCACTGGCTTTCCTAAATCCAAGCGAGGAAATGATGCTATCTTTGTGGTGATTGACAAGCTTACCAAAGTCGCTCACTTTCTTCCAGTCAAAGAATCAATCAATGCAGCTCAACTTGCAGAGCTGTACACTTCCAGAATTGTGTCCCTACATGGCATTCCTCAAGTGATATCCTCAGACCGTGGAAGCTTGTTCACATCAAGGTTCTGGGACTCCTTTCAGTCCGCCAAGGGCACTAAGATCAGGTTCAGCACTGCTTTTCACCCTCAGACTAGTGGTCAAGTCGAGCGCGTGAATCAGATTCTAGAAGACATGCTCAGAGCCTGTGTCATCTCCTTTGGCATGAAATGGGAAGACTGCCTTCCATTTGCCGAGTTCTCTTACAACAACAGCTTTCAAGCAAGTGCAGGCAAAGCACCGTTTGAAATCCTCTATGGCAGAAAGTGCCGTACCCCTCTAAACTGGTCTGAAACAGGCGAACGCCAACTTCTTGGCAATGACTTGATCTCAGAAGCCGAAGAAATGTGCAAAGTCATACGTGAGAATCTCAAGGCCGCTCAGTCGCGTCAGAAGAGCTACTATGACGGCAAGCATCGTGATTTGGCTTTCGACATCGGTGATCATGTCTATCTCCGAGTTTCTCTGATGAAAGGAACCCAAAGATTCGGTATCAAAGGAAAGCTTGCTCCTAGATACGTCGGGCCTTTCAAGATTCTTGGCAAGAGAGGCGACCTAGCCTATCAACTCGAGCTCCCTTCCAACTTCGCAGATGTTCATGATGTCTTCCATGTGTCTCAACTTCGCAAATGCTTCAAGGCACCTGAGCGCATGATTCCGTTTGAAGAGATTGATCTTCAACAAGACCTGTCCTACCGAGAGCATCCAGTTGCAATTCTCGAAGAAACCGAACGCAAGACCCGCAACAAGTCCATCAAATTTCTGAAAGTCAAGTGGTCACATCACACCGACCGAGAAGCTACCTGGGAACGAGAAGATCATCTTCGTTCCGAGTACCCTTCCTTTTTCCAGTCCTAGATCTCGGGACGAGATCTTTTTGTAGTTGAGGAGAGTTTGTAATGCCCCGGATGTAATACTTTCCCTTTTGGGTATATAATATATCTCCGGCTTCATCTATTTCCATTCCGGGTTCTTTGTCTTTCGGGTTTTCGTCGTGTGTTGTGTGAGTGTGTGGCATTCATTCATATCATGTAGACATGTGCATCGCATTGCATTTGTGTCGTCGGTTGCATCCGGTTCCACACGTTCCTTCCCGTTGTCCGTTTCGCGTTCCGGAGCTCCCTCACGTGTCCGTGACGTCCCGTAGGCCTACTTTGTTGTTTGGGCGTGTAACGTTACCGGTGTGCCGCGAGGTTGTTGTGTGTGTTGTTGTTTTGTTGTGTGCAACCCGCCTCTCAAATCTCGTCTCGTTTGGACTCCGTTGGCTATTCCATCTGTTGTTCGTGTGGGTCCAAAGTGCCTTCACTTCGTGTCCCGGAAACACCCCTACACCAGTCCTCTATCTTCTCCTAGGCCCTTCTAGACTACCCCCGCGATCGGATCCGTCGGATCGGATCGGAGGGCTCCTAGCACCCCCAGATCTCCAAACCCTAGCTAACTGCTATATATTAGACCCTAGTCTAATTTTGGCATCTCTATGTTCTTCCTCCTCATTCCCCCTCATTTTCCCAGATCCACAAATTTCCCATCAGCCACTTGGCAAAATTCCTCCCGAAAAATCCCTCCTGGGAGTCTCCCTCGAGCCGCCGGGCGGCGTCCTTTCCGCTCGAGCGACCAAGGCGCCGAGTCAACGCCGCAGCGCTTCGAGCCGGACGCAGCCAGGCGCCCCCCCTCGTCGTCCCGATCGACCGCTTCGAGCCCAGCTCGCCGCTGGACCACTTGGCCGCCTACCGCCTGGGCCGGTCCCCACTTCTCCACCTCCCGCCTGGGCCAGCCTCGCCGCCGCGCGGCCCAGCTGGGTCAGAGCGCCTCCCGCGCCATCGCCACCGGGCGTCGCCCGCACCGCATCGCCTTCCGCTCGCGCCGAGCCAGCAGGCCGCCGCCCTGGGCCAGCCGCTAGGCCCACGCCGTCGCCTCCTTCGCGCACCAGCAGCCGCAGCCTCGCCACTCGCCGGGTGGGCCAGGCGCCTCCCAGGCCGCACCAGCAGCCGCCAGCCTCGCCGGGTGGGCCGGGCCCCTCCACCAGCCGGCCTGCAGCCACCAGCTCCGCGCGGCCGGGCCGCCGCCTTCCTCCGCCGGTCCCGCGGGCCGGATCCGCCGCCCCGCGGCCCATCGCCAGATCCGGGCCGTTTGTTGTTTTTTTTCCCAGATCAGGTTGACTTCCCTCTTTTATCTCTAAGTCCCAGATCTGTTAATCTGTGATGCAATGTTTGACCTGCTCTAACTTTTTGTCTGTTGCTCCGATTCGCGCGTATAATATGTCCAGACGTTCGTGGAGACTTGCTCTACGTTTTACCTGTTGTTGTCATGCATGTTAGAGATCATCTAGGTGCTTGTTTTGCTGTTGCAAGAGTGCATCATGATATAAACTGCTGCTATGTGATGTTTTTATGTCATCTTTGCCATGTGATATCTTTTAGCTCGTTTGTCCGAATGATGCAAATGACATGTCCACGTGTTCGTCTTGCCATGCTCTACATGTTGTATGTGATAGGTTGCATGATAGATTTATTATTGCCTTGTTATCTTCGTTGCAAAGTGCCATGTGGCTGTGATGTTGTTTCACTTGTTATGAAATGCCATCTTGTTGAGCTCGTTGTAATCGTTGTGTTCACCTCTTTGAAGCATGCTTGTGTGTTTCGGGATCACCTTCATGTGTACTTTGATGAGGTGCTTACCGCTTGCCATGTTTAGTTTCGAGGTGACTTAAACATGCTCTTTTAGATGCTATGTTGATATTGCTGTTTTAGGACTTAGTGGTTTTTCACTAAGTCTGAAATCTGTAACGTTCCGATGCCATGTTCGTGTGATGTTCTAGGACAAAGCATGATAGTTTTGGAGTGGTTTTTGATTGTTCCTTGTAGTATATATTGTTGTCTTTCCATTCATGTCCTCACATGTCTATTTAAGTGGCTGTAGCATGTTTATCTTTTGCTCCAAAGTTTCAATAAAATTCTGCTGCCAAAATTTTATTGTCAAGTTCAATATGTCCAAGATCTTTCGCTCATTTCTTGTTTCAGGCATAACTTTTAGCCCGTAACTCCGATTTCAGCGAATCTTATACCAAACTTGATTGATTTTCTGTGTAGATTAATAATATCAGTTTGTTATCATGTTTTGAGGTGATTTGCTTGAGTGATATTTTCCGTGCTCCGTGTGCATCCTTAGTGCATCCATCATGCATTCATCTTTTTCGAGTGCGCATTGCATCTTGTTGATTGGTGCTTGGTGTGATTGTTTTGTTTAGAGCCGGAAGCCGAGAATGAGATCGAGTACGAGCACGAGGTTACCAACGAGGTTGAGCACGAGGACCCTTCTTACGATCCGAACGACTTCTCTTCAGGCAAGATGACCGAACCCCGATAACATTACTATCTTTGCCTATTGCTAGTAGTATCGATCTATAGCTTTGCCTCGATGCCCATGATCTTCTTGTCAGCCTCCTACTTGTAAACCATTGCCATGTTTAACCAACCGACCTATGCAAACCGTTGCTTGGCTAAGTACGCTTCGCTCAGCCCTTCTTATAGCATTGATAGTTGCAGGTGAAGATCGAAGATGCTTGCTTCATGTTGAAGTTTGGTTGGGTTATATCACACTATATAAATGCTTAAAATGAAATCATCTATATATTGGCAAGGGTGGAAGGCTAAGCCTTTTGCTTGGTGATTTGTTCCACTCATGCCGTTAGGAACCGTATAAACCGGTGTTATGTTCCTTGATTATGCGTTCCTAACACGGTTGGGGTGTATGGGACCCCCTCGATAAACCGCTAAGTGCTAAGTCTTTTCCAGCAAGTCCCAACATTGGTACTATTTGCCTAATAACAAACTAAACTTGCATAGGGAGTAATTAACCCTCTTTCTTAATCAACAACCCCAGGCCAGTGCTCCACATGAGTGTTGGTCCGAAACGGGGGTTCTGCGGGGCCGCCTTGGGGCAACCCGAGGTATCTAGTATACACCCGTAGAATCGCCCATCCGGCCGTGTCCTGAGACTTAGATACGCGCGGCTACTATCAGGGTGTCGACACGCCGGGAGGATTTGCTGGATTAGCCTTACCTTAGCTCGGTATATCTTGAGCACGGGATTCCGAGGATACTCGGGTCTTCCCACTTTGGAGTTGCGACTCCGCGGATCGTGGGCTTGTAATGGGTCAAGTTGGAACACCCCTGCAGGGTTTGAACTTTCGAAAGCCGTGCCCGCGGTTATGTGGCAGATGGGAGCTTGTTAATTCCGGTTGTAGATAACTTGACACAATGTTTCTAATACACTACCAGCGTGTGTTCCGTGACTGTCAATTTCCGAATAGGGATTCGGGAGTTGAACACGGAGGGGTTATGCTTGTGGAGCTTGTAGCTAGGATCACTTCGTGATCACTTCTCGCCGAGGCCTTCTCTTCTCGCTCTCACTTACGTAAGCTAGTTGCTAGTTGCTGCTGCAGACACTTATTCTTTTCTTCAGCCTTTATCCTCTCCCAAAGGCTTAAATAGTCTTGTTACCCGGGAACGGGATTGCTGAGTCCTCTGTGGCTCACAGTTACTTCACCACACCAGATGCAGGTCCAGCTGTGAGCTATCCAGGTGATGGCACCGAGCTGGATTGGGAGTACGACGAGGAGCGTAGTCGGTACTATGTGCGATACCCGGATGATCAGTAGTGGAGACTCTTACTAGGATTCGATCCGCCTGTGGTTTATTTATCTAAGTTTGGTACTTTGACATTTGGCTTTTGCCCTTAGAGGGTTGTGATGTTCTTAATGTATGATGTTTGAGACTTGTACTGTAATTCTGTGACGTGGCGAGTGTAAGCCAACTATTTTCTGTTTACAATCCCCTCTTTTACATGAGATGTGCAAAGATTACCGAACTTGAGATCATTCTAGGATGGATTTATGCCTTTAAGTCGTGCCTCGACACGTAGGAGGTATAACTCCATCCTGGGCATTACAACTATGTTCTTGAATAAATTGTAATTGTTTGTCCAATTGTTTATCAGTACATGCCACATTGCCAATTATTGCTACCTTCTTAATATAAATTGTAATTGTTTGTCCATTCAGTCCATGCCACATTACCACTGCCACTGAATTTTACTTTGTTTGTCTGATGTAGATGAAGAAGAAGTATGTTGGCATATTTCAAGTGTGAGTCAGATCTTCAAATTAACGCAAGGAAAACAACTTCCACATTCATATTTTTTGTTCTATTATATTGTTTTGGCCAAAAAAAAATTGCTACTATTATTGATGTATATGGTCATTGAGTCATTGATGTTGCCACAATGATGTTTTGTGGCATCTGTTTATGACTGTATGGTCATCGAGTCATACATATTATATTGTTGTTAGAGATATTACCACAATGATATTTTCCTATTTGCATCGATGTATGGTCATCGAGTCATTGATGGTACCATCTTACTGCATATTTGTTGTTGTATTATATTGCTTTGGGAAAAAAATTACAAGAATACCCAGGAGCAAATTCCTGGCTCCGCCATTGAGCCCAGCTCCACCCGCAGGCCCACCCAGCAGGCCGCAGTAGTCGCGCCGTCTCCCTCCCGCGCGCCTGACCCCACCTGTCATCCCCCTTCTCTCTCGCGCCTACCTGCTCCGTCGCGTCGCCGTCTCTAATTCAGAAGCAGAGAGCTCGCGCTCGCGCCATGATCGTCACGGACGCCGAGGTCGTGCCGTCTCTTCCCCCCTTTTTAAGCCCACAGTCGCGCCTAGGGTTGCTACTCCTCCCCCCTTTCTCCTCCGCCGCCACGAGCAGCTCCTCTTCTCTCCTCTCCTCTTTGTCGTCGCCATGGCCGCCCCGCGCAAGTTCTAGTCGCCGGCGTTGTAGCTCGCCGTCCTTCGTCTCCGTCGACCCCAAGCACCCCGGCGCTGCAATGAGCCCGCTCCGACGCTGATCTGAGCCCGAAGACAAGTCCGTCGACGTCCCCTTCTTCCTCTTCTTCTCGGGACAGAGACGCGCCAAGGTGCAGAGCTCGCCTTTCCGCCCGCCCGCCACTCGTCGCCGACCCTGCCTAGGCCATTGCGCCGTGTAGAGCTCCGCCGCCGCAGATCTGGCTTGTGCTCGCCGTCGTCGAGGTAGTGCTTGCTAGGTGCCGCAGGTGCATCGTTTGGATGCGGTACTCCGCCAGGAGTACTCCGAACACCTCCGCCACCTCATTTGGTCGCCAGAGCAGCTCCGACGAGCCCAGCGTTTTCCCCTATCATCTGCTCCTGCAGTTACCTAATCAGATATAGCGCCTGTTATCTGTCGAGAAACGTTCGATAGCGCAGTGGTTGTGTCTCCTTTAGTTAAATAGCAGGTTGTGTGTTCGATTCCTCGCGGGGCAGTGGCTATTCGCCCCCTTTTTGATTTTTTCGCGTGTGGCTGACAGGTAGGCCCCACCTGCCAGCCTCACTGCTGCTTCCACCCTTGCGCGCACCCGCTGGCGCCAGCTCAGCCCAGCCTGGCCCCCTCGTCAACGACTTGGGCCCTGGGTCACTCTGGCCCTTGCGCCTGTTTTGTTTTTGTTTTATGTTTTATGTTTTTCTTTTTCTTTTCTGTTTTTCTTGTTTAATTAATATCTGCTGAAATATTCTTCTGGTGAAAATAAGTCCTATACGAAAAGTGCTTAGAATTTTATGTAGACTATGATTATGTTGTTTGTTGCCATGTTTGAAAACATTTAAAATGCTGTTTGAATTTATTGTTGTTTTAAATATGCTAAAACTTGTAAAAATCATAACTAAATATCCACAACCCCAAATTTAACAAACTTTATATGCATTTGGGGTGGAAAAATGTGTAGAATATTTTGGTGATGTTGTTTAGCATGTTTGACAACTTTATCACAGAAGTTTTTCAGATCTGTCCCAAATGCATTTAAATTAATATGGGAGTTTCTGGAAATTGTTGTTTAATATTTCCTGCCCATTTAAATGTGCTAGCATGTTGCTGTAATGTTAGTGCACCCTTGCCATGTTAACCAACTCCTTTAAAACTTGTTGGATGCTTGTTTGCATAAACAACATAAACTTGGTAGTTGTTCTTTAGTTGTTCTCTTTCATGTGTTGCTCTTGTTTGATTATGATGTTGTTGCACTCTTGTGAACCTAGGCCATGCATCATATCTACTTTTGTCCTTGTTCATCATGTTCATGCATCATGTGCGTGAGCATTGCATGTGATTGATTGTGTTTCGTTGTTGCATTGTTGTGTTTGGTTAGAGCCCGGTGACGATACGGAGTACGAGGTTCCTACCGAGGTTGAGTGTAAGGAGCAAGGTTACGATCCCTCCGTGGAATCAACAGGCAAGATGACCTTACCCAGATATCACTACTATCTTTGCCTATGCTAGATGTATCACTCTTTAGATTTTTGCCTCGATGCCTATGTCTGTTTGTCAGCCTCCTATTGTTGCCATGAAACTCTCTAACCACCCACCTAGCAAACCGTTGTTTGGCTACGTAAGCATCACTCAGCCCCTCGTATAGCGTTGTTAGTTACAGATGAAGACTCGGAGATTCTTGCTTCATGGTGAAGTTATTGTTGGGATATCACAATATATAATCTGTTGAACTAAATCATCTATATATTGGTAAAGGGTGGAAGGCTAAGCCTCTTTCTTGGTGTTTTGTTCCACTCATGCCACCCTAGGAACCGTTAAACCGGTGTTATGTTTCTTGATTTTGCGTCCCTAACACGGTTGGGGTTTATGGGCCCCCCTCGATAACCCGCTTAGCGCTAAAGCTTTTCCAGCAAGGCCCAACATTGGTTTTACATTTGCCTAATAACTAAAACTTGCATAAGGCGTTGCAAACCCGAGTTCTTAATTAACAACCCTGGGCCAGTGCTCCTCATGAGTGTTGGTCCAAACTGGGGGTTCTGCGGGGCCACCTCGAGGAAACTCAAGAGCTGGTAAAAACCTGTAGAATCGTCCATCCGGTCGTGGCCTGAGACGAGATATGCGCGGATACTATCAAGGTGTCGGCACGCCGGGAGGTCTTGCTGGATTAGTTTTACCTATGTCAGAATATCTTTAGCACGGGATTATGAGAATACTCGGGTCTTCCCACCTTGGAGTTGCGACTCCGCAGATCGTGAGCTTGTGATGGCCTAAGTTGGGACACCCTTGCAGGATTTGATCTTTCGAAAGTCGTGCCCGCGGTTATGTGGCAGATGGGAATTTGTTAATATCCGGTTGTAGATAACTTGACACCATGTTCATAATACACTATCTGCGTGAGTAACCGTGACGGTCTCTTTCCGAAGGGGTTCGGAAAGTGAACACGGTGGGTTATGTTTAACGTGAGTAGCTAGGATCACTTTGTGATCACTTTGACGATCGTTGGCACTTTATCTTCTCGCTCTAAACTCGTAGGCTATTGCTAGTGCTGCTGCAACCTTGTTTTAAGCCTTTTCCTCACCTAAGGCTTTGATAGTATTGTTACCCGGGCTTTGGGATTGCTGAGTCCTCCGTGGCTCATAGATTCAACACAACACCAGATGCAGGTACCGTTGAGAACTACACAGCTGGTGGTTCAGAGTTGTTATGGTAGTTCGATGAAGAGCGTGGACGATACTACATGTCTTACCCCGATGATCAGTAGGGCTCTTACTAGGATGATCGGGACCTTGTGTTGCTTTATTTATGGTATCTTTCATTTGGATCTTCGTCCGTAGTCGGACCCTGATGTTATTTGGATGATGATTGTTTATGTAATACATTGTGTGACGTGGCGAGTGTAAGCCAACTACTCTTTTACATTTTCATCCCCTCTTTTACATGAGTCGTGCAAATATACCATACTTGAGATCATTCTAGTATGTGATTATGTCTTTAAGTCGTGCATCGACACGTGGGAAACATAGTCACATACTGGGAATTACAAGTTGGTAATCAGAGCCTTCTCTGACCTAGGAGCCCCCGTGATTGATCGAATCGTTGACGGTTGAGTCTAGGCACACACACATGAAAATGTTTTGAGTCCTATATATATATCGGAGAGTAGGATTTATTTTTACTCCTCATCCCTTCGTCGCTCTGGTGAGGACTCCTGACGATGTTCTATATCTTCTACTCTCAAAAAATCACTAATTTTTTTAGGATCACGCGAGTATTGTTTGGATTGTTCCGATATCTTTGTGACGAAAACATTGTTCTCAATGCCTCTTGACATTTAGGGGTTGTGGCAGTGTCCCGGGGAGTTGAGCTCCGAGGTTTTGTCGTCACAAATGTATCGCAGCGGTTCTAGAATACTTAAGCCGGCCGACATCGAAAACTCTTCTATGTGGTTAGTGGTGAGATAACCCCGACATCACCCAGTACTGGGGAGGTAGTTCGGGAGTATTGCCACAGCTTGTATAGCACATGCGTTTCGAAGGTCCGAGGTAAACGGTTTCCGAGGATGACTGGTTATGTGTTTAAGGATGGATACATCTGGATGTAGGTTTAGAGTTGAGTGCGCGGTGCTTCCCCTGTATCCCCAACACCCGATTGCATAACCGGAAACCTTCGGAAATTAATAGGTGGGTTCTTCTAGTAGCTCGTAGGCATTCTTCCAACGAGTGCATGATATGGAGTTCGGGGTTCAACATTGAGTGAAGAGGTTTTATGGGCGTTGTTCCAATCAGGAGTTGCATCTTAAAGGGTCCTTGGCTATGCTGATCCGGGGATTGCAAAACCCTTTTGTAACATGTTCCATGAGCTTTCAGCACGAACATGTGGGACGAAGCTTCTATCTTGTATTTGTTCTATCTGCTCCTTGTTGTTTTATTTACCTTTTGTTCTCCCAAGTGGCTTCTCTAGAAGATTGTTGTACCATTAAACTGTGGAATACATTCGTTCATTTTGTTCGAATGTTCTTGTGAAGACTTATGTTGCAATTTCTAGCCGTTGATTCAGCTTATATATTTTCAATCAATGGCTAATAGTTGTCATCTCATTCAGGATGGCTCCTAAGAAGGTTCCCAATGCTAACTCAGAGGGTGAAGAAGAGCGTGTTCCTGAACGTCCTCCTTCCCCTCCTCCTTCGTCTGAGGCCTGGAGAGCAATTATGCAAGCGACCAACCAGAACACCCAGATGCTTATGCAAATGATGCAGAACATTCAAGCCAACCAAGCAAATCAAGGTGGTCATGGGAACCAAGGCCAAGGCAATCTGTTCAATCAACCTCACTTTGCAACCCTCAACCAATTCCTGGCAAACCAACCGAAGTCTTTCAGTTACTGTGTGGATCCGCTAGATGCTGAGGACGGGATCACATACATCAAAAAGCACTTTGATTGCAGTAACGTGAGACATGAGGATTATGTCAAGTTTGCCGCCTTCCAACTCAAAGACCAAGCCGCTGATTGGTGGCAACAGTACGAAGATTCCAGAGGTGGACGTGAAATCTCGTGGACTAACTTCTGCAAGGATTTCCGCTCTCACCACATTCCAACAAGTGTCATTGAAGGTATGCTTGAGCAATTCCGCAACCTAAAGCAAGGCACCATGTCCGTCTACCAATACAATGTCAAGTTCCAGAATCTTGCCCGCTATGCCAAGCAAGACATCCCAGATGCCAAGAGCAAGATTTATCAGTTCCGTGGTGGTCTGAAGGATGAACTCCAACTAGCTCTCACCTTGTTTGAGCCGAATGAATTTGACCAATTTTATAACATGGCTCTTAAGCGAGAGGCAGCCCAGCACAAGGTTGAAGCTTCCAAAAAGAGAATTAGAGATGCTATTCACTCCTCTTCTTCCCAAGTGGTTGCAAAGCAGCAGAAGTTCTGGCTTCCGCCTCCTCCAGTGCTCCGCCCTCCAAACAACAACAAGCACTCTGGTGGTCGTGGTTTCTCCCACCCACCCAACCCAAGCAATCAGTCCAAGACTCAGTTTCAAGCTTCCAGAGCAAATGGTCCTTATCACCATCTCTCTCAGAAGTGGTTTGCAACAAGTGCACTCAGAAGGGTCACTATGCTAACAAGTGTCCCAACCCAAGGCGCCTTCCGCCTCCTCCACCTGTCAGCACTGCTATTGTGAAGCACAATCCCAAGGTTGCAAGAGTGAATATGATGAATGCAGCTCAAGTAGAGAATTCTTCAGTTGTGATACTTGGTAATCTTCCAGTCAACCTTAAACCAGCTAAAGTTTTGTTTGATTCTGGTGCATCACATCCCTTCATGTCATGTCCATTTGCATCCAAGCACAATGTGGGCACAGTGGCTTTACCAAGAGAATTAACAATTACTTCTCCGGGGAAACAAATGCATTCTAGCTTGTACGCTCCGGATATATCTATTCATATGGGTGATTACCGTTTCATGGTTTCTCCGGTTATTCTCGGCAACTCCGACATTGATTTTATTCTTGGGATGGATTGGCTCTCCAAGCATGATGCACACATTTATTGCGCAAATAAGGAAGTCAATCTTACTCATCCTGACGAAGACGTGATTATCTTCGCCTCTCGAGATAACACAATCAGGCTATTCTCTCTCAATGACAAGGGCAAGATTAATGCCATCTCCCAGATTCCGGTGGTCAATGAATATGAAGATGTTTTCCCTGAAGAGCTTCCAGGCATGCCTCCCCATCGTCAAGTTGAATTCATCATTGAACTCGAGCCCGGTACCGAGCCAGCAAGTCGGCGTACGTACAAGCTTTCCCCTGATGAGTTGAAGGCGAAAGAGTTGTATATCGACTAGAGGGGGGTGAATAGGCGATTTTTATGAAAGTCTTCAAACACATGGAAGTTTCGAAGACAAACGATAGAACCGATCCTATTTATATGCAGCGGAAGGTAGACTACACTAGACAAGCCATAGTCAAGTATTCAATGAAGTGAAAGCATGAAGACTAATAGCAGCTAGGCAGTATGGATCAGGATGGAAGAATGTATGAAGCCAGTCAGAATAAGTAGTCACACAGTGAAGTCAAACAGATAAGGCAAGCAGGAAATGACTTCACAAAGACATAGAGTAAGTAAAGAGAAGGAAGGGATAGAACCAGTAGCTTGGGGAAGACAGTGATTTGTTAGACCAGTTCCAGTTGCTGTGACAACTGTACGTCTGGTTAGGGAGGCTGAGATTTAACTCAGAACACCGCGTCTTCACCTTATTCCCCTTGAGCTAAGGACACCTAGTCCTCGCCCAATCACTCTGGTAAGTCTTCAAGGTAGACTTCCAAACCTTCACAGACTTCGTTCACTGGCGATCCACAATGACTCTTGGATTCTCAGAACGCGACGCCTAACCGGCTGGAGGATTCACAGTCCTCAAGTGTAACAAGTCTTCAGGTCACGCGAACAAAAAGACTTCAGTGATGCCTAACACTCTTTGGCTCTGGGTGTTTGGGCTTTGTCCTCGCAAGGATCTCTCTCTCAAATGCTTCGGAGGTGGGTTGCTCTCAAACGACAAAAGCCGTGTACTAACTCTGAGCAGCCACAAATTTATGGTGTAGGGGGTGGGCTATTTATAGCCACTGGGCAACCCGACCTGATTTGTCCGAAGTGACCCTGGGTCACTAAGGAACTGACACGTGTTCCAACGGTCAGATTTCAAACACATGTGGCCACTTTACTTGGGCTACAAGTAAAGCTGACTCATCCAGCTCTGGATAAGATTTGCTCTCATTGTCTTCGCTCGAAGACATAGGATTTGGTTGAGCATCACTTCAGTCACTCTGACTTTGTTCACTTGGACCCCACTTAACAGTACGGTGGTTCCTATGACTCAACAAAGAAGAAAAGGAAACAATGAAACGTCTAAGTCTTCGCGCTCCATAGTCTTCACACAATGTCTTCTCTTGTCATAGTCTTCAATATGAACATCTTCATATACCACCATTGTCGTCAATGTCTTCATACATTTTTAGGGGTCATCTCCGATAGGTAAACCGAATCAATGAGGGACTACTACCTGTGTTATCCTGCAATTGTCACAAACACATTAGTCCCTCAACCAGGTTTGTCGTCAATACTCCAAAACCAACTAGGGGTGGCACTAGATGCACTTACAATCTCCCCCTTTTTGGTGTTTGATGACAAACTGGTTGAAGTTTTCAACGGGGATAAAAGTATGTGAAATTGTAAGGGATAAAGGTATTGTCATCATAAGTAGCAAAAGGCTCCCCCTGAAGATGTGCATATAAGTAATTTGCTTTTGAATGCAAATGCACATGGAAGGTTGTACTTGTGGAGATCCTCTTCAACTTATGGAGACAATTCATCATGCACAATTGATATGTCGAATATAATGATATGCATAATGAGAAATGGACGTATGCAAAATGACTAAGCGCGGAAATTATCGTAGCACATGCGGAATTTATCATCGCATTATAGAGTACCAGAAAACATAGCAGACGACCATCAAGTTTAAGTGTTACAACTCAAAGAACCAAATGTAACAAAAGTGAGAGTTGTAAACACTAGGCAAATTATAAAGCACCCGCCCATATGGACCCGCTTGAAGACTATCAACTCATATGCTTCTCCCCCTTTTGTCAGTAAGGACCAAAAAGGTTTGAAGACACAAGGCCTCTACTCGTTCCCAGTTGGAGTAGGAGAAAATGCAGGGTCGGCGTTGGTGTTTGGCGGTGCAGTATTACTTGGAGCAGTGTCGACACGCACCGAAGGAGGATGTGGTGAGGTAGCATCATCTTGATCATCGATCACTCTAGCATCCACCGTTGCAGCGGAGGAGGAATAGTCAGACTCTTCAAGAGACGGAGTTCGACGCAAAATAGCATTCCTTGGGGGAGAGTTGTCAAACTTGAATCTTTCAGTGAAGCCATCGTCTTGAAGATTAAGCACTTAGCAATGTCAAACTCTTCCATGACCTCTGACAGGTTTCATGAGCAACAAAGGCATTCTTGGTGGCAAGGTTGCGAATACGATTGATGTCCACCAAGAGGCTTTGCATCTGACGCTTCAGCCAGTAGTGATGCTTATCATGTTTCTGATGTAAGGCAACGAGAAGTTCTCGGTCATTGAGAACACGAGATCGCTTCCGAGGCCTTTGGGCAATGGTGCTTTTAGTAGCTTCAGTCTCTGCATGGTGAGGTACGCGAGTATGTCCAGCCCGAGGATAAACAAGAGTGACTGCTGGAACTCCTTCCATGGGCTGAGTGAAGCTTTGGTGATCAGCATTGTGAAGACAAACATGCTCTTTGGCAGGCTCTTGGTATATGGCTTCAACTGACATATCAACCTCTGGCAAGAATATGAGATGGTTGCGAGCAAAAGGCTAATAGTTGATGGCAGAATGAAGCTTGATGAGGTGCATGACCCATGGAGCGTAGAACTAAAGTCCAAAGAGATCAGAGCCTGATACAGCCAACTGCCTGATAAAGAAGTCTTGAGCATTGAAGCTGATGCCATTGAAGATATGGAAGACCAATATCTTCAATGTTCCTTCAAGTTTGGCTGATGAAGAGTGTCCTTTGACAGGCCATAGAGTTCGCCTGATGATATGATATATAGTGCGTGGCAGATACTCAAGGTCTTCAACAAAGAACTTCTTTGGGTACTCAGCATCGAGTGGCAATGGCTTCATCATGCTCAGCATTTGGCTCATGTTGGGCTTTGGCTTCTGAAAGATACTCTCCAAAGCTTCACAGTGTCGTTGACAACCAGGTTCATATAGTTCTCCTGGAGTGGGCAGGCCAGTTAGCTCAATGATGTCAAAGGCTTTGGCTTCATGATGGACATTTCCTGTCATCCACTCAAGGACCCATGTCTTCGGATCCCTATTATAGCCGCGAATGTGGAGGGTTGCATAGAATTGCAGAAGCAGCTCTTCATTCCAATGCTCTTTATCAGTCATGAAGTTCAGCAATCCAGCATCACGGAAGCAATCAAGGGCTTCTTCAAGGCAAGGTAACCCAGTAATGGCTTCAGTGTCAAGACGCATATGTGTGAAGATGCGCCCTTGATCATAGAGAACACGTGAATAATAGCTGCGTTGTTGATAGCTCCAGAACCTATCTGATGAAATCCTTGGTTTGGAATAGGGGTTCTTGGCGCTATCAAAGAAGGTGTTGTGCGAAGTGAATCCATTAGCATTGAAGGACCCTGGAGAAGTGGCAGTACCTGGAAACCTGGGTAGTCTTGGCTTTCGCTTCTAAACCTGAGGCCTGTGCTCGACGTGGTAATCAAAGTGAGGACCAGCAGCAGGCGGACCAGCAGCAGGCGGAGGAACCAGAAGAGGCCATTTGACAGAGATGAGCTTGTCATCGTTGTCGTATGCTTGCTCGACGGTATGGGGCCTTGGAGGCGGAAAAAGAGCAGTGGCATTGACTTCGGGCTGCTGATTTGCGTCAGGTGCAGCATTGGCTTCATGTGCTATCACTTCAGGCACCACATTGAATTCAGGCACCACATTAGCTTCAACCATGACAACGTCATTGGCTTCAGTGGTGGTGTTGGTGGCAGCCTCAGAATGTGTAACCTCCACTTCAGGAGCTTCAGGGTCGGACACGTTCTCCTCGAGAACAAATTGGTCGGCAGGGGGTGTGGCAACACGTGCTTCTTCTTCTCTTGGTGCTTCTTCATCGGCTGATGCAGCAGGAATATCTTCAGCCGCTTTGGCTTCAGACTCATGGATGTTCAAAATAGGAGAGGCTTCAGGAAATACTTGGTGTGAAACAGATTGGCGCTCATCTCCTTCTGGGACACTTGACAGATTGACTTGTGGCCTTGGTCCTTTGCGAAGCCTGCGAAACACTGGCGACGCTTGTGGAGATGGAGTTGGTTGGGCCTCAAAGTCTTCATCATCAACCACTGGAGTGGTGATTTGTGCTGGGGGAGTAACTGGTGTGTCTTCAACACGTGGGGATTCTTATGGGTGATCAGCCCATGAGTCATCCTGAGCAATTGGCGTCAATGGACGACCAATGCTGATGTGTTCGCTGTTTGTGAGAACAGGCGATGATACCATATTGTATTCGATCTGAGGAAGGACTTCATCATCTTCAACATTGTCGTGAGGACCAATGTATTCAGCTACGGTGGGGTCAACAGCTGGAATGTCTTCAGGAGCCTCTGTGGTAGCAGGCTCATGAACAGTCAGGCGACGTTCTTGTTGTGCAGATGCAGGACGAGCAACAGAAATTGGCTCGACGACAGGGGCTCTGTGGGAGCAGTCGGGACCTTCTTGATCTTGCGCTTCTTGGTGGGTGGAGCTTCATCAGTGGGTTCTTGCGCTTGCGGGCTTCAACTTCAGCCACCTTTGTCTTCTTGAGTTCTGAAGCAACTGTGGGGACCTTAGGCTTCGAGCTTGTCATGCTGACAGGGAAGACAATGCGAGGTTCTTCCTGCCTTGATGCTTCAGCTGGGGCCACAGTTTGCTTCTTCTTCTTGGCAGCCATCCTGGGGTCGATGCCAGGACGCCCAAGTGCCTTGCGCTTCTCAGCTTCATTGTATGCTTGAACACACTTGGCAGCCAAAGCCTTTATGCGCTCACGAGAACCTTTAGCTTCTTCACGCTTCTTGTGAAAGGCTTCCTTCAGCTCATGCATCATGGCTTTGAAATTCTGGACATCTTGGATGCTGAGCTTGGCCATATGCTTCTTGAACTGAGCCTTTTCATAATCAATCTTGTGCTTCAGCTCAACAATGTTCTGAGCAAGAGCTAGCTCAGAAGCAATGGCGCCATTGAATGAGACGCTCAGGCCAATTGGAAGTTGCAGATCATCAAAGCTAAGATTGGGGGTGTCAAACCACTCATGAATAAAGTTGTTGATGACAGCCACGTCAAAGAGAGGCAAGTCATTGAAGATTTCTGCATCTTGCTTGCTCTTTATCAATTGCTCAAGAGCGTCATCAGCAAGATCGTCGTCACTTGATAGATCAATGGCGTCATTCTTGTTCCTCATAACTGCAGCAGGAGTCAGAGCTGGACTAGGGGTGTGCATGGGCTTCTTGTTTAGCTTCTTTGGCTTGGAGATGTGAGAGTGATCTTCAGACTGCACACTTGGTGCAGGTGGAGCAGTGGCCAAAGGCTTCACTCTCGAAGTTGTTGGTGGAGTGGAAGCCTTGGGTTTCTTCTTCTTCTTCAGCTTCGGAGGTGCAGGCGCTTCATCAGAGTCAGCGTCGTCTACAGGTTGATCCACATCCGCCCCTTGAACCCTTATGTGAGAGATGAGAGCTTCTAAGTTGTAGAAGGGCCCAACCAGATTTGGTTCAGCTTCGCGTGTGCCATCGGCACGAGGCGCGGAGGGGCCAGGGTTGAAGTCTAATCCCAAGTTTTCATGTTCTCCTTGGCCGAGTTCTTGGCATACGGGAGGTTGTGCTTGAACTTATTGTCGTCACGACACCATAGCAATGATGAGGGGTCGGCATCAGCTGGTTATGGCCCTCGGACCATGCAAGGATAGAAGCCTTGCGCAATGGCTTCAGCTCTAGACCTGGGTGGAAGATTTTTGTATAAAATGTCTCCCCATGGTTGCTTGATGGCATTCTTCTCAGCATACTCCTGGGTCACAAACCTATACTTGAACCACTGTTCTGCCCAATATCTTCGAATCCATTGGATTCGAGTTTTTCTCTGATTGTAGTCCTCCTCTGGATCAGTCTTGTACATTTCATAGAGGTCAGGAGGCAAATCTCTGGAGGTGTTTCCACGGCGCTGTATGCCACCCTTCCTAACGGATTTCTCAGTTGCCATAAGGTTCAAACTGAAAGGCTTCAACGCTGTCAAAGGCTTCCTTCTGCTAGTCAGACAGGAACTGGCTTCGGGAGAGTGAATGTGACGCTGCAAGATTTCTGCAAATGAATGCAGACTATGAGAGCCAAGGGATTCTCCCACGGACATGTACCTGTGACAGCATTAGAGATGCGAGGGAAGGGGAAGAGGTCATATGCATTCTCAGAAGATTTTGAAGATAAATCGGTTTAGAAGACATTGACCTCATAGCGCAAAGACATTCACTTATATGTAGAGAGTTGGTTCCAGATTTGTACGAATCCAAGAATAGGTACAAGTGAGGAATCTAACAATGTGTGAAGCATAAGTAAATATACTAGGCAAAGTATGAGATGCAGACATGATAGATCCAAATATGTGGAGGCAGAAACTTCTTTTGGTAGAAAGGATGAATCTATCGGATCAGAAAGACGGTAAAAGGAGGGTTTTAATTTACCACACGATGAACTGCTAGACGGAGACGAAGTGGAGGCTGAGCAGTTCGATCTTCCGTGCCCTCACTTGGCGACGGAGGACACCTACGGCGGCGGCGGAGAAGACGACGTCCGCGGCCGGCGTGAAGACGTCGTCGACGAGGTCGCGGCAGCGAAGCGCTTCGTCGCCGGCGTCGTCGAGAGCTAGCGGAGGCGCTAGGGTTGGTCGAGGTGGAGAGGTGGTAGAAGAGTTTTGACCATGCTGGAACGGGCATTTATAAGGATGGGAGACGGCACAACGCAATTACGCAGGTGCCCCTGGCGGTTTACATCTGAGGGACACGTGGCGGACATGTAAAACATAGGGAGTTGTTCCATGTTCCCACGCACGCCTGGATTGTCGGGGTGGTCGTTCCGGCTTCTCCGGATTTTAGGCAATAAGAATTGAGCATTAAAACAGATTTAATGTTTGTCTCTGTATCTTCTGCTGACAAGGACGCAGAGAAGACATTCGACTGTTCCAACAGAAGGCATATGATTTGGATAGATAGAGTTTGAGGTAGGAAGCATAGAGAGGTTAGGGTCCGATCACATTCACTTAGTTCAAAAGATTCAAATAAGAAGACATAGCTATAAGTGAATGCTGTAGAGGACATAACACAAGTCTATATATGTAACATATATGAAGATAAATCAAATTCGAAGATTTTGCAAATGTAACACCAAGAGAAACACTTCAAACAAAGATTTGGTGGTGGCGTTACCCACCGTATAGGAAGTATTAGACCCACACACGGCGCACAATTATCGTGGCGCTCCGGAGTCAAATTCCGCGTTGATGTATTCACACTCAGAATGTAAGTCTTCATTGATTAAAGATATACTTTACTTCGTGTGTTGCACATCTAAGTCATCAACATGCATAAGTGTTAGGATGTGTGCTTGATTACAGGACATTCGAGGATTCCAAGATATTTAGCTCACACCGCAACTTGCAAAACCTTTTCTCATCCAAGGGCTTTGCGAAGATATCTGCCAGCTGCTCTTCAGTGTTGACGTGAATGATATCAATATCTTCCTTCATGACATGATCTCTGAGAAAGTGATGACGAATTTCAATGTGCTTTGTCTTCGAGTGCTGAACTGGGTTGTTGGCAATCTTGATGGCGCTTTCATTGTCGCAATAAAGTGGCACATGCTTCAGATGGACACCATAGTCCTTGAGAGTTTGCTTCATCCAGAGAAGCTGAACGCAGCAAGATCCAACAGCAATGTATTCAGATTCAGCAGTGGAGAGTGATACACTGTTCTGCTTTTTGAAGACCAATAGACAAGTGATCGTCCCAGAAAGTGACATGTGCCTGATGTAGACTTGCGATCAACTTTGTCACCAGCATAGTCAGCATCTGAGAATCCAACTAGATCAAATTTTGAGCCCTTTGGATACCATAATCCTAGTGTTGGGGTGTAAGCCAAATATCGAAGAATTCGCTTCATAGCTAAGTGATGCGACTCCTTTGGTACTGCTTGGAATCGAGCACACATGCAAACACTAAGCATAATATCTGGCCTAGATGCACATAAATAAAGTAAAGAACCAAACATGGACCGGTATACCTTTTGATCGAAATCTTTACCATTGGCATCGGGACTCGGATGACTTTTTGTTGGCATAGGCATCGTGTATCCTTTGCAGTCTTGCATACCAAACTTCTTCAGGCAATCTTTGAGGTATTTCTCTTGAGATATGAAGATGTCAATGCTTTGCTGATGAATTTGAAGACCAAGGAAGAACTTCAGCTCACCCATCATGGACATCTGATATTGCTCTTGCATCATGTGAGCGAACTCATCACTGTATCTTTTATCAGTGCAGCCAAAGATAATGTCATCCACAAAGATTTGGCAAACAAATAGTTCACCATCATATGTCTTCGTGAAGAGTGTGGGATCCAGGGAACTAGGTTTGAAGCCGTTGCTCTTCAGGAAGTCTTTGAGTGTGTCATACCAAGCACGAGGGGCTTGTTTGAGGCCATACAGTGCCTTGTTGAGCTTGTATACCATATCAGGATGTTTTGGATCTTCAAAGCCAGGTGGTTGTGCAACATACACTTCTTCTTCAATCTTGCCATTGAGAAAGGCACTCTTCACATGCATTTGATATAGTAGGATGTTGTGATGGTTTGCATAGGCCAGCAGTATGCGAATAGCTTCAAGCCTAGCCACAGGAGCAAATGTTTCATCGAAGTCAATCCCTTAAATCTGAGTGTATCCTTGAGCAACGAGACGAGCTTTGTTTCTGACAACTTGACCATGCTCATCTTGCTTATTGCGATATATCCATTTTGTGTCTATTATGTTGTGCTTGCGGGGATCAGGACGCTTGACAAGTTCACATACGTTGTTCAGCTCAAACTGTTGAAGCTCTTCTTGCATAGCTTGAATCCATTCAGGTTCCATGAAGGCTTCAGCAACTTTCTTGGGTTCAGATATCGAGACAAATGCAAAGTGCCCATAGAAATTTGCTAGTTGTGTTGCTCTTGAACGAGTGAGTGGACCAGGTGCATTGATGTTGTCAATTATCTTCTCAACTTGTACTTCATTTGCAACACGAGGATGAACTAGACGAAGATTTTGCTCTTGCTGGTCATTGTCATCATCAGGAGGATTGTCTTCAGGCTGAGCATTGTCTTCAGGTTGATTGGGAGCAGAAATGATGAGTTCCTCGTCAGGCTGTGCTTCAGAAGGCATGATTTCACCTGTTCCCATTATCTTGATAGATTCACTGGGTGGAGCTTCATCCAGCACATTAGGAAGTAACTCTCTTTGTGAGCCATTCGTTTCATGAAACCGCACATCCATAGTTTCAACCACTTTATAGAGAAAGAGGTTGAAGACTCTGTAGGAGTGCGAGTCCTTTCCGTAGCCGAGCATAAAACCTTCATGTGCTTTTGGTGCAAATTTTGATTTGTGATGTGGATCCTTGACCCAGCACCTAGCTCCAAATACCCTGAAATAACTGACATTTGGCTTCTTGCCAGTAAGGAGTTCATAGGATGTTTTCTTCAGAAGCTTGTGAAGATAAACACGGTTGATGATATGGCATGTTGTATCAATAGCTTCGGGCCAAAACTTTCTTGGTGTCTTGTATTCATCGAGCATCGTTCGAGCCATCTCAATTAGGGTTCTGTTCTTGCGCTCCACAATGCCATTTTGCTGAGGTGCGTACGGAGTTGAGAACTCATGAGTGATTCCCATTGTATCCAGATAAAGATCAAGGCCGGTATTCTTGAACTCAGTGCCATTGTCACTTCTGATATGCTTGATCTTAAAGCCATAGTTGTTCATGGCACGGTTGGCAAAACGTCTGAAGACATCCTGCACTTCAGTCTTGTAGAGAATTATGTGCACCCATGTGTATCTTGAATAATCATCAACAATGACGAAGCCATAGAGACAAGCTGTAGTAGTGAACGTGGAGTAGTGAGTAGGGCCAAATAAGTCCATGTGAAGCAGCTCGAAGGGTTGGGATGTCGTCATGATTGTCTTCGAGGGATGCTTGGCCCTAGTCATATTCCCAGCTTCGCAGGCACCGCACAGATGATCTTTCTTGAACTTGACGCCCTCGATGCCAACGATGTGCTTCTTCTTCACGAGAGTGTGCAAGTTCCTCATGCCGGCATGTCCTAGCCTCCGATGCTAGAGTCAGCACTCTGAAGCTTTTGCTAGAAGACATACGGCCATCTGTGGTCCTGCTGAGAAATCTACCATATACAGATCATATTTCCGATATCCTTCAAAGGCTAAAGACTTGTCAGATTCCATTAGTACAAGGCAACGATATTTTCCAAATATCACAATCATGTTTAAGTCACAAAGCATTGAGATAGACATTAAGTTGAAACCAAGGGATTCAACAAGCATGACTTTATCCATGTGCTGATCCTTTGAGATTGCAACTCTACCTAGACCCAATACCTTGCTTTTACCAGTATCAGCAAATGTGATGTGACTCTTGTCAGATGGACGTAAGGTTGAGTCCATAAGAAGACTTCGATCTCCAGTCATATGCTTAGTGCATCCGCTGTCCATAATCCATTCTGAAGTCTTTGGTGTCATACGCTACATTGCAGTTAGGGGGATAGGCTTCACGAAGAGTATGTGAAGCATAAACATTTGACGAGCAAGCGGATTATGAAAGCTTAGATCCAAGTCAGGACTAATAGGATGATTGGCAAGCGATTCAGGAACAAAATACATAGTAAGACCATTTGGGCATTTGATCTTGCGCCCTACAAGATGTTTTAGGTCCCCAGCAATAGCATCAGACTCATTTGATTTTCGGCTGGAGACCTTTCCCTACAAGAGAAAGTTAATTCTTCTTAACCACCCACATCTTTAGGGGGTGGCTTAGAAGCAATGAGTCTAAGTGCAGGATCTGAGAATTTTGGCTTTGGTGCCCTAGCAAATAGCCTTGCAGGAGGAGAACAATACTCATAAGAATAAGGAGAAAAGTTCTTCGTTTTGTGAATATAGCAGTTTGAGGCAACACGCTCATATTCATGGGTCTGAGTACAATTTCCCTGCAAAACATTGGCATTAGGGTGACTCAGGTGAGTCCTCTGTCTGTATGAAACCTTAGGACCGTATGAAGCCTTTGGTCTGGGGTTTGTCTTCTTCCCAGGTGGTGTCATGATGACATTTACTGGAAGCTTCTCAAGAAAACCTTTGGGAACCCAGATCTTCTTCATAGGTGGCCCGTTCCTGCAGTTAGTACCAATATACCTGGCAAACACTTCACCATTTTGATTCTTAAACAGTTTCTAGTTTGCATCAAAGGATTCATCAATGATAATAGAATTAGCACAAGTGAAGCCAGATAAGGTAGACGGATCCACTGAAGGTTCCTTTGCAGCAACCCATGTGGTTTTGGGGTACTGCTCAGGCTTCCAGTATGAACCATCAACATTCATTTTCCTCTCGAACCCTACACCCTCTTTCCTAGGGTTTCGGTTCAGAATCTGCTTTTTGAGGACATCACATAACGTCTGATGCCATTTGAGGCTATTGTACATACCTGTTTCAAGCAACATCTTCAACCTAGAATTTTCATCAGCAATGGTAGTGGTATCCTCAGCAGAGGGGTTAGTTACCACATCAGCAGTTGAAGATATTGCAACAGTAGCAGCAGTAGAACATTCAGCAACAGATGTAGCATTATCACGCTCAATGCATTTTAGGCATGGTGGTTCAAATCCTTCCTGAGTGGAGCTGATCTGTTGAGCGTGGAGTGACTCATTTTCTTTTTGAAGATCTTCATGAGCCACTTTCAATTTCTCAAGTACTTGCTTCCTTTGAAGATAATCACAGGAAAGCTTTTCATGAGTTTTTGAGAGCGATTCATGAAGACTCTCATGAATATTTTTTATGTCTTCAATTAAGGACTGAGAACGGGTCATTTCTGCGTCCAACAGGTCATCGCTTTTGTCTAACAATTTTTGAATATGTTACATAGCTTTCTGTTGTTCAGTGGCAATTTTAGCAAGTGTTTTGTAGCTAGGTTTGGATTCACAATCGGAGTCATATTCACTAGATGTTTGAAAGTAAGCATCGCATGATTTTACCTTGGCACCGCGTGCCATGAAGCGGTAGGTGGGAGCAGAGTCGTCGTTCTCATCATCATCAGTGTTGGTGACGGAGCCATTGTCTTCAGTGTTGAAGATGGACTTGGCAACGTAGGTTGTGGCTAGAGCCATACTTGCAACACCAGAATCGGACTCCTCCTCAGACTCCACCTCCGCTTCTTCTGAAGTAGACTCCTCCTCTAAATCCATCTCCTTGCCAACAAATGCACGAGCCTTGCCAGATGAATTCTTCTTGTGTGATGAATACTTCGATGAAGACTTGGAAGAAGACTTTGAGTATTTCTTCTTTTTCTTGTCATCAGAATCATATTCCTTGCTCTTCTTCTTCTTCTCATTGTCCCATTGAGGACACTCAGAGATGTAGTGACCAGGTTTCTTGCACTTATGACATGTTCTCTTCTTGTGGTCATGGGTAGAAGCTTCATCATTTCTTGAGCTGGATCGTGAAGACTTTCTGAAGCCTTTCTTCTTAGTGAATTTCTGGAACTTCTTCACAAGCATGGCAAGCTCCTTTCCAATGTCTTCAGGATCACCAGAACTGCAGTCAGATTCTTCTTCAGATGAGGAAACAACCTTTGCCTTCAAAGCGCGAGTTCGGCCATAGTTGGGACCATAGATGTCACGTTTCTCAGATAGCTGGAACTCATGTGTGTTGAGCCTCTCAAGTATGTCAGACGGATCGAGAGTCTTGAAGCCAGGGCGTTCTTGAATCATTAGGGCAAGGATGTCAAATGAGCTGTCAAGTGATCTCAGGAGTGTCTTGACAATTTCATGCTTGGTAATCTCAGTGGCGCCAAGTGCCTGAAGCTCATTTGTGATGTCAGTGAGGCGATCGAATGTGAGCTGGACATTCTCATTGTCGTGTCTCTTGAAGCGATTGAAGAGGTTGCAAAGGACACTGATCCTTTGATCTCTCTGGGTTGAGACGCCTTCGTTGACCTTAGAGAGCCAGTCCCAGACTTGCTTCAACGTTTCCAGAGCACTCACACGACCATATTGTCCTTTGGTCAGATGACCACAGATGATGTTCTTGTCCGTGGAATCCAGATGAACGAGCTTCTTGACATCAGCAGGGGTGAGACCTTCACCAGTCTTGGGAATGCCGTTCTTGATGACAAACTAGAGGTCCACATCAATGGCTTCAAGATGCATGTGCACCTTGTTCTTCTAGTAGGGGTATTCAGTGCCATCGAAGACGGGGCACGCAACGGAGACTTTGATTATCCATGCAGTCGACATAGCTAAAACTCCAGGTGGTTAAACCAAATCACACAGAACAATGGAGTACCTTGCTCTGATACCAATTGAAAGAGTTGTATATCGACTAGAGGGGGGTGAATAGGCGATTTTTATGAAAGCCTTCAAAACATGGAAGTTTCGAAGACAAACGATAGAACCGATCTCATTTATATGCAGCAGAAGGTAGACTACACTAGACAAGCCATAGTCAAGTATTCAATGAAGTGAAAGCATGAAGACTAATAGCAGCTAGGCAGTATGGATCAGGATGGAAGATTGTATGAAGCCAGTCAGAACAAGTAGTCACGCAGTGAAGTCAAACAGATAAGGCAAGCAGGCAATGACTTCACAAAGACATAGAGTAAGTAAAGAGAAGGAAGGGATAGAACCAGTAGCTTGGGGAAGACAGTGATTTGTTAGACCAGTTCCAGTTGCTGTGACAACTGTACGTCTCGTTAGGGAGGCTGAGATTTAACTCAGAAGACCGTGTCTTCACCTTATTCCCCTTGAGCTAAGGACACCTAGTCCTCGCCCAATCACTCTGGTAAGTCTTCAAGGTAGACTTCCAAACCTTCATAGACTTCGTTCACTGGCGATCCACAATGACTCTTGGATGCTCAGAACACGACGCCTAACCGGCTGGAGGATTCACAGTCCTCAAGTGTAACAAGTCTTCAGGTCACGCGGACAAAAAGACTTCAGTGATGCCTAACACTCTTTGGCTCTGGGTGTTTAGGCTTTGTCCTCGCAAGGATCTCTCTCTCAAATTCTTCGGAGGTGGGTTGCTCTCAAACGACAAAAGCCGTGTACTAACTCTGAGCAGCCACCAATTTATGATGTAGGGGGTGGGCTATTTATAGCCACTGGGCAACCCGACCTGATTTGTCCGAAGCGACCCTGGGTCACTAAGGAACTGACACGTGTTCCAACGGTCAGATTTCAAACACATGCGGCCACTTTACTTGGGATACAAGTAAAGCTGACTCATCCAGCTCTGGATTAGATTTGCTCTCATTGTCTTTGCTCGAAGACATAGGATTTGGTTGAGCATCACTTCAGTCACTCTGACTTTGTTCACTTGGACCCCACTTAACAGTACGGTGGTTCCTATGACTCAACAAAGAAGAAAAGGAAACAACGAAACGTCTAAGTCTTCGCGCTCCATAGTCTTCACACAATGTCTTCTCTTGTCATAGTCTTGAATATGAACATCTTCATATACCACCATTGTCGTCAATGTCTTCATACATTTTTAGGGGTCATCTCCGGTATGTAAGCCGAATCAATGAGGGACTACTACCTGTGTTATCCTGCAATTGTCACAAACACATTAGTCCCTCAACCAGGTTTGTCGTCAATACTCCAAAACCAACTAGGGGTGGCACTAGATGCACTTACAATCTCCCCCTTTTTGGTGATTGATGACAAACTGGTTGAAATTTTCAACGGGGATAAAAGTATGTGAAATTGTAAGGGATAAAGGTATTATCATCATAAGTAGCAAAAGGCTCCCCCTGAAGATCTGCATATAAGAAATTTGCTTTTGAATGCAAATGCACATGGAAGGTTGTACTTGTGGAGATCCTCTTCAACTTATGGAGACAATTCATCATGCACAATTGATATGTCGAATATAATGATATGCATAATGAGAAATGGACGTCTGCAAAATGACTAAGTGCGGAAATTATCGTAGCACATGCGGAATTTATCATCGCATTATAGAGTACCAGAAAACATAGCAAACGACCATCAAGTTTAAGTGTTACAACTCAAAGAACCAAATGTAACAAAAGTGAGAGTTGTAAACACTAGGCAAAATATAAAGCACCCGCCCATATGGACCCGCTTGAAGACTATCAACTCTTATGCTTCTCCACCTTTTGTCAGTAAGGACCAAAAAGGTTTGAAGACACAGAGCCTCTACTCGTTCCCAGTTGGAGTAGGAGAAAATGCAGGGTCGGCGTTGGTGTTTGGCGGTGCAGTAGTACTTGGAGCAGTGTCGACACGCATCGAAGGAGGATGTGGTGAGGTAGCATCATCTTGATCATCGATCACTCTGGTATCCACCGTTGCAGCGGAGGAGGAATAGTCAGAGTCTTCAAGAGATGGAGTTGGACGCAAAACAACATTCCTTGGGGGAGTGTTGTCAAACTTGAATCTTTCAGTGAAGCCATCGTCTTGAAGATCTGCTTCAGCACTTAGCAATGTCAAACTCTTCCATGACCTCCGACAGGTTTCATGAGCAACAAAGGCATTCTTGGTGGCAAGGTTGCGAATACGATTGATGTCCACCAAGAGGCTTTGCATCTGACGCTTCAACCAGTAGTGATGCTTATCATGTTTCTGATGTAAGGCAACGAGAGGTTCTCGGTCATTGAGAACACGAGATCGCTTCCGAGGTCTTTGGGCAATGGTGCTCTCAGTAGCTTCAGTCTCTGCATGGTGAGGTACGCGAGTATGTCCAGCCAGAGGATAAACATGAGTGACTGCTGGAACTCCTTCCATGGGCTGAGTGAAGCTTTGGTGATCAGCATTGTGAAGACAAAGAGGCTCTTTGGCAGGCTCTTGGTATATGGCTTCAACTGACATATCAACCTCTGGCAAGAATATGAGATGGTTGCGAGCAGAAGGCTAATAGTTGATGGCAGAATGAAGCTTGATGAGGCGCATGACCCATGGAGCGTAGAACTTAAGTCCAAAGAGATCAGAGCCTGATACAGCCAACTGCCTGATAAACAAGTCTTGAGCATTCAAGCTGATGCCATTGAAGATATAGAAGACCAATATCTTCAGTGTTCCTTCAAGTTTGGCTGATGAAGAGTGTCCTTTGACAGGCCATAGAGTTCGCCTGATGATATGATATATAGTGCGTGACAGATACTCAAGGTCTTCAACAAAGAACTCCTTTGGGTACTCAGCATCGAGTGGCAATGGCTTCATCATGCTCAGCATTTGGCTCATGTTGGGCTTTGGCTTCTGTAAGATACTCTCCAAAGCTTCGCAGTGTCATTGACAACCAGGTTCATATAGTTCTCCTGGAGTGGGCAGGCCAGTTAGCTCAATGATGTCAAAGGCTTTGGCTTCATGATGGACATTTCTTGTCATCCAGTCAAGGACCCATGTCTTCGGATCCCTATTGTAGCCGCGAATGTGGAGGGTTTCATAGAATTGCAGAAGCAGCTCTTCATTCCAATGCTCTTTATCAGTCACGAAGTTCAGCAATCCAGCATCACGGAAGCAATCAAGGGCTTCTTCAAGGCAAGGCAACCCAGTAATGGCTTCAGTGTCAAGACGCATATGTGTGAAGATGCGCCCTTGATCATAGAGAACACGTGAATAATAGCTGCGTTGTTGATAGCTCCAGAACCTATCTGATGAAATCCTTGGTTTGGAATAGGGGTTCTTGGCGCTATCAAAGAAGGTGTTGTGCGAAGTGAAGCCATTAGCATTGAAGGACCCTGGCGAAGTGGCAGTACCTGGAAACCTGGGTAGTCTTGGCTTTGGCTTCTAAACCTGAGGCATGTGCTCGACGTGGTAATCAAATTGCGGACCAGCAGCAGGCGGACCAGCAGCAGGCGGAGGAACCAGAAGAGGCCATTTGACAGAGATGAGCTGGTCATCGTTGTCGTATGCTTGCTCAATAGTATGGGGCCTTGGAGGCGGAAAAGGAGCAGTGGCATTGACTTCGGGCTGCTGATTTGCGTCAGGTGCAGCATTGGCTTCATGTGCTATCACTTCAGGCACCACATTGAATTCAGGCACCACATTAGCTTCAACCATGACAACGTCATTGGCTTCAGTGGTGGTGTTGGTGGCAGCCTCAGAATGTGTAACCTCCACTTTAGGAGCTGGAGGGTCGGACACGTTCTCCTCGAGAACAACTTGGTCGGCAGGGGGTGTGGCAACACGTGCTTCTTCTTCTCTTGGTGCTTCTTCATCGGCTGATGCAGCCGGAATATCTTCAGCCGCTTTGGCTTCAGACTCATGGATGTTCACAATAGGAGAGGCTTCAGGAAATACTTGGCGTGAAACAGATTGGCGCTCATCTCCTTCTGGGACACTTGACAGATTGACTTGTGGCCTTGGTCCTTTGCGAAGCCTGCGAAACACTGGCGACGCTTGTGGAGATGGAGTTGGTTGGGCCTCAAAGTCTTCATCGTCAACCAATGGAGTGGTGATTTGTGCTGGGGGAGTAACTGGTGTGTCTTCAACACGTGGGGAGTCTTGTGGGTGATCAGCCCATGAGTCATCCTGAGCAATTGGCGTCAATGGACGACCAATGCTGATGTGTTCGCTGTTCGTGAGAACAGGCGATGATACCACATTGTATTCGATCTGAGGAAGGACTTCATCATCTTCAACATTGTCGTGAGGACCAATGTATTCAGCTACGGTGGGGTCAACAGCTGGAATGTCTTCAGGAGCCTCTGTGGTAGCAGGCTCATGAACAGTCAGGCGACGTTCTTGTTGTGCAGATGCAGGACGAGCAACAGAAATTGGCTCGACGACAAGGGGCTCTGTGGGAGCAGTCAGGACCTTCTTGATCTTGCGCTTCTTGGTGGGTGGAGCTTCATCAGTGGGTTCTTGCGCTTGCGGGCTTCAGCTTCAGCCACCTTTGTCTTCTTGAGTTCTGAAGCAACTGTGGGGACATTAGGCTTCGAGCTTGTCATGCTGGCAGGGAAGACAATGCGAGGTTCTTCGTGCCTTGATGCTTCAGCTGGGGCCATAGTTTGCTTCTTCTTCTTGGCAGCCATCCTGGGGTCGATGCCAGGACGCCCAAGTGCCTTGCGCTTCTCAGCTTCATTGTATGCTTGAACACACTTGGCAGCCAAAGCCTTTATGCGCTCACGAGAACCTTTAGCTTCTTCACGCTTCTTGTGAAAGGCTTCCTTCAGCTCATGCATCATGACTTTGAAATTCTGGACATCTTGGACGCTGAGCTTGGCCATATGCTTCTTGAACTGAGCCTTTTCATAATCAATCTTGTGCTTCAGCTCAACAATGTTCTGAGCAAGAGCTAGCTTAGAAGCAATGACGCTGTTGAATGAGACGCTCAGGCCAATTGGAAGTTGCAGATCATCAAAGCTAAGATTGGGGGTGTCAAACCACTCATGAATGAAGTTGTTGATGACAGCCACGTCAAAGAGAGGCAAGTCATTGAAGATTTCTGCATCTTGCTTGCTCTTTATCAATTGCTCAAGAGCGTCATCAGCAAGATCATCATCACTTGATAGATCAATGGCGTCATTCTCGTTCCTCAGAACTGCAGCATGAGTCAGAGCTGGACTGGGGGTGTGCATGGGCTTCTTCTTTAGCTTCTTTGGCTTGGAGATGCGAGAGTGATCTTCAGACTGCACACTTGGTGCAGGTGGAGCAGTGGCCAAAGGCTTCACTCTCGAAGCTGTTGGTGGAGTGGAAGCCTTGGGTTTCTTCTTCTTCTTCAGCTTCGGAGGTGCAGGCGCTTCATCAGAGTCAGCGTCGTCTATAGGTTGATCCACATCCGCCCCTTGAACCCTTATGTGAGAGATGAGAGCTTCTAAGTTGTAGAAGGGCCCAACCAGATTTGGTTCAGCTTTGCGTGTGCCATCGGCGCGAGGCGCAGAGGGGCCAGGGTTAAAGTCTAATCAAAAGTTTTCTTGTTCTCCTTTGCCGAGTTCTTGGCATACTGGAGGTTGCGCTTGAACAGATTGTCGTCAAGACACCATAGCAATGATGAGGGGTCGGCCTCAGCTGGTTGTGGCCCTCGGACCATGCAAGGATAGAAGCCTTGCGCAATGGCTTCAGCTCTGGACCTGGGTGGAAGATTTTTGTACAAAATGTCTCCCCATGGTTGCTTGATGGCATTCTTCTCAGCATACTCCTGGGTCACAAACCTGTACTTGAACCACTGTTCTGCCCAATATCTTCGAATCCATTGGATTCGAGTTTTTCTCTGATTGTAGTCCTCCTCTGGATCAGTCTTGTACATTTCATAGAGGTCAGGAGGCAAATCTCTGGAGGTGTTTCCACAGCGCTGTATGCCACCCTTCCTAACAGATTTCTCAGTTGCCATAAGGTTCAAACTAAAAGGCTTCAACGCTGTCAAAGGCTTCCTTCTGCTGGTCAGACAGGAACTGGCTTCGGGAGAGTGAATGTGACGCTGCAAGATTTCTGCAAATGAATGCAGACTATGATAGCCAAGGGATTCTCCCACGGACATGTACCTGTGACAGCATTAGAGATGCGAGGGAAGGGGAAGAGGTCATATGCATTCTCAGAAGATTTTGAAGATAAATCGGTTTAGAAGACATTGACCTCATAGGGCAAAGACATTCACTTATATGTAGAGAGTTGGTTCCAGATTTGTACGAATCCAAGAATAGGTACAAGTGAGGAATCTAACTATGTGTGAAGCATAAGTAAATATACTAGGCAAAGTATGAGATGCAGACATGATAGATCCAAATATATGGAGGCAGAAACTTCTTTTGGTAGAAAGGATGAATCTATCGGATCAGAAAGACGGTAAAAGGAGGGTTTTAATTTACCACACGATGAACTGCTAGACGAAGACGAAGTGGAGGCCGAGCAGTTCGATCTTCCGTGCTCTCACTTGGCAACGGAGGACACCTACGGCGGAGGCGGAGAAGACGATGTCTGCGGCCGGCGTGAAGATGGTGTCGACGAGGTCGCGGCAGCGAAGCGCTTCGTCGCCGGCGTCGTCGAGAGCTAGCGGAGGCGCTAGGGCTGGTCGAGGTGGAGAGGTGGTAGAAGAGTTTTTACCATGCTGGGACGGGCATTTATAAGGATGGGAGACGGCACGGCGCAATTACGCAGGTGCCCCTGGCGGTTCACAGCTGAGGGACATGTGGCGTACATGTAAAACATAGGGAGTTGTTCCATGTTCCCACGCACGCCTGGATTGTCGGGGTGGTCGTTCCGGCTTCTCCGGATTTCAGGGACCTGAAGGATTGAGCATTAAAACATATTTAATGTTTGTCTCTGTATCTTCTGTTGACAAAGACGCAGAGAAGACATTCGACTGTTCCAACAGAATGCATATGATTTGGATAGATAGAGTTTGAGGTAGGAAGCATAGAGAGGTTAGGGTCCGATCACATTCACTTAGTTCAAAAGATTCAAATAAGAAGACATAGCTATAAGTGAATGCTGTAGAGGACAGAACACAAGTCTATATATGTAACATATATGAAGATAAATCAAATTCGAAGATTTTGCAAATGTAACGCCAAGAGAAACACTTCAAACAAAGATTTGGTGGTGGCGTTACCCACCGTATAGGAAGTATTAGACCCACACACGGCGCACAATTATTGTGGCGCTCCGAAGTCAAATTCCGCGTTGATGTATTCACACTCAGAATGTAAGTCTTTATTGATTGAAGATATACTTTACTTCGTGTGTTGCACATCTAAGTCATCAACATGCATAAGTGTTAGGATGTGTGCTTGATTACAGGACATTCGAGGATTCCAAGATATTTAGCTCACACCGCAACTTGCAAAACCTTTTCTCATCCAAGGGCTTCGTGAAGATATCTGCCAGCTTCTCTTCAGTGTTGACGTGAATGATATCAATATCTTCCTTCATGACATATCTCTGAGAAAGTGATGACGAATTTCAATGTGCTTTGTCTTCAAGTGCTGAACTGGGTTGTTGGCAATCTTGATGGCGCTTTCATTGTAGCAATAAAGTGGCGCATGCTTCAGATGGACACCATAGTCCTTGAGAGTTTGCTTCATCCAGAGAAGCTGAACGCAGCAAGATCCAACAGCAATATATTCAGATTCAGCAGTGGAGAGTGATACACTGTTCTGCTTTTTGAAGACCAATAGACAAGTGATCGTCCCAGAAAGTGACATGTGCCTGATGTAGACTTGCGATCAACTTTGTCACCAGCATAGTCAGCATCTGAGAATCCAACTAGATCAAATTTTGAGCCCTTTGGATACCATAATCCTAGTGTTGGGGTGTAAGCCAAATATCGAAGAATTTGCTTCATAGCTAAGTGATGCGACTCCTTTGGTGCCGCTTGGAATCGAGCACACATGCAAACACTAAGCATAATATCTGACCTAGATGCACATAAATAAAGTAAAGAACCAATCATGGACCGGTATACCTTTTGATCGAAATCTTTACCATTGGCGTCGGGACTCAGATGACTTTTTGTTGGCATAGGCGTCGTGTATCCTTTGCAGTCTTGCATACCAAACTTCTTCAGGCAATCTTTGAGGTATTTCTCTTGAGATATGAAGATGTCAATGCTTTGCTGATGAATTTGAAGACCAAGGAAGAACTTCAGCTCACCCATCATGGACATCTGATATTGCTCTTGCATCATGTGAGCGAACTCATCACTGTATCTTTTATCAGTGCAGCCAAAGATAATGTCATCCACATAGATTTGGCAAACAAACAGTTCACCATCATATGTCTTCGTGAAGAGTGTGGGATCCAGGGAACCAGGTTTGAAGCCGTTGCTCTTCAGGAAGTCTTTGAGTGTGTCATACCAAGCACGAGGGCCTTGTTTGAGGCCATACAGTGCCTTGTTGAGCTTGTATACCATATCAGGATGTTTTGGATCTTCAAAGCCAGGTGGTTGTGCAACATACACTTCTTCTTCAATCTTGCCATTGAGAAAGGCACTCTTCACATCCATTTGATATAGTAGGATGTTGTGATGGTTTGCATAGGCCAGCAGTATGCGAATAGCTTCAAGCCTAGCCACAGGAGCAAATGTTTCATCGAAGTCAATCCCTTAAATCTGAGTGTATCCTTGAGCAACGAGACGAGCTTTGTTTCTGACAACTTGACCATGCTCATCTTGCTTGTTGCGATATATCCATTTTGTGTCTATTATGTTGTGCTTGCGGGGATCAGGACGCTTGACAAGTTCCCATACGTTGTTCAGCTCAAACTGTTGAAGCTCTTCTTGCATAGCTTGAATCCATTCAGGTTCCATGAAGGCTTCAGCAACTTTCTTGGGTTCAGATATCGAGACAAATGCAAAGTGCCCATAGAAATTTGCTAGTTGTGTTGCTCTTGAACGAGTGAGTGGACCAGGTGCATTGATGCTATCAATTATCTTCTCAACTTGTACTTCATTTGCAACACGAGGATGAACTGGACGAAGATTTTGCTCTTGCTGGTCATTGTCATCATCAGGAGGATTGTCTTCAGGCTGAGCATTGTCTTCAGGTTGATTGGGAGCAGAAATGATGAGTTCCTCGTCAGGCTGTGCTTCAGAAGGCATGATTTCACCTGTTCCCATTAGCTTGATAGATTCACTGGGTGGAGCTTCATCCAGCACTTCTCCTTGGGGCTGTGGTGTTCTATTTGTCAAGAAGAAGGATGGCACGAAACGGCTTTGCGTTGATTACCGGCCATTGAACAAGAAGACAATAAAGAACAAGTATCCGCTCCCCAATATCAATGAATTGTTCGAGCAACTCAAAGGAGCAAAGGTGTTCTCAAAGCTCGAACTCCGGATGGGTTACCTCCAGATTCATATCCGTGAAGAAGATATTCACGAGACCGCATTCATAACAAGCTATGGCTCCTATGAATACACGGTCATGTCTTTCGGCCTTGCAAATGCTCCACCCACTTTATCGAGGATGATGCACTTCATATTCAACCCCTACACCAATGAATTTGTTCTTGTCTATCTGGATGACATCTTGGTATTCTCCAAGAATGAAGAAGACCATGCCAAGCACCTACGTTTGGTCCTGGACAGGCTCCTTGAACAGTTCTATGCGAAGTTCTCCAAATGTGCATTTTGGCTGGACAAAGTCTTATAACTTGGCCATATTATCTCTGCCAAAGGCATTTCTATGAACCCCGAGAAAGTTGAAGCTATTGTCAACTGGGAACCCCCGCAGAATGTCAAGCAACTCCGAAGCTTCCTTGGTCTCGCTAGCTATTGTAGAAGGTTCGTTGAGAACTTCTCCAAGATTGCCAAGCCTCTTTCCAACCTGTTGCAGAAGAATGTCAAGTACTCCTGGACTCCTGATTATGATGTGGCATTCAAAACACTCAAAGAGAAGCTCATTTCTGCTCCGGTTCTTACTCCTCTGGATGAGTCCAAGCCCTATGAAGTCTTTTGTGATGCTTCTTTACAAGTACTTGGTGGTGTTCTCATGCAAGACAAGAAGATTGTGGCATACACTTCTCGTCAGTTGAAACCGAATGAGAGGAATTACCCCACACATGATCTCGAGCTAGCAGCAGTTGTACATGCCTTGATCACGTGGAGACACCTTCTGTTGGGCAGAAAAGTGGACATCTTCACCGATCACAGGAGCTTGAAGTACATCTTCACACAGCCAAACCTTAACCTTCGCCAGACTCGTTGGGTTGAGATGATCCAAGAGTATGATCCAAGCATTGAGTATACACATGGCAAGGCCAATGTCATTGCAGATGCCTTGAGCAGAAAGGCATATTGCAACAGTCTCCTTCTCAAACCGTTCCAGCCTGAACTTTGTGAATCATTCAGGAAGCTCAACCTCCAAGTTGTTTCGCAAGGCTTTCTTGCAAACCTTCAAGTTGCTCCTACATTGGAAGATCAGATTCGTGAGGCCAACTCAGTGATGCTATGGTGCAGAAAGTGAAACATGGTATTGCTAAGGGTACTCCCAAATACAAGTGCTATCGCGTTGATGAGAAAGACACCTTGGTCTTTGAGGACAGAATTGTGGTTCCCAAGGGAGATCTCAGGAAGCTCATAATGAACGAAGCACATGACTCCCTCCACTCGATTCATCCTGGAAGTTCTAAGATGTACCAAGACCTCAAGCAATCGTACTGGTGGACTCGCATGAAAAGGGAGATTGCCCAATTCGTGAATGAATGTGATGTCTGCAGAAGAGTGAAGGCAGAGCATCAACGTCCAGCCGGTCTCCTTCAACCTCTACCTATTCCTGAGTGGAAATTCGATCACATTGAAATGGATTTCGTCACTGGGTTTCCTAAGTCCAAGAAGGGGAATGATGCTATCTTCATAGTGATTGATAAGCTAACTAAAGTAGCTCATTTCCTTCCCGTCAAAGAATTCATCAACGCAACTCAACTGGCAGAGCTGTACACTTCCAGAATTGTTTCTTTGCATGGCATTCCGCATGTCATCTCCTCTAACCGTGGAAGTTTGTTCACATCCAAGTTCTGGGACTCCTTTCAGTCAGCCATGGGCACTAAGATTCGTTTCAGCAGCACTGCGTTTCACCCTCAGACTAGTGGTCAAGTCGAAAGAGTGAACCAGATCCTTGAAGACATGCTGAGAGCTTGTGTCATCTCTTTCGGTATGAAGTGGGAAGATTGTCTCCCGTTTGCTGAATTGTCTTACAACAACAGTTTCCAAGCAAGTGCCGGCAAAGCTCCTTTTGAAATCCTCTATGGCAGAAAGTGTCCTACCCCGCTCAACTGGTCCGAGACTGGTGAACGTCAACTTCTTGGCAATGATTTGATCTCAGAAGCTGAAGAAATGTGCAAAGTCATACGTGAGAGTCTCAAAGCCGCGCAATCGCGTCAAAAGAGTTACTATGACGGCAAGCATCGTGATTTGGCTTTCGACATTGGAGATCATGTCTATCTCCGTGTTTCTCGTATGAAAGGAACCCAAAGATTCGGTATCATAGGAAAGCTTGCTCCTAGATACGTGGGCCCTTTCAAGATTCTTGGCAAAAGAGGCGATCTAGCCTACCAACTCGAACTTCCCTCCAACTTTGCAAATGTTCATGATGTGTTTCACGTGTCTCAACTCCGCAAGTGCTTCAAGACACCTGAACGCACCATTCCGTTCGGGGAGATTGATCTTCAACAAGACTTGTCTTATCGTGAGCACCCTGTTGCTATTCTTGAGGAAACTGAGCGCAAAACCCGCAACAAGTCAATCAAGTTCTTGAAAGTAAAGTGGTCACACCATACCGACCGAGAAGCTATGTGGGAACGAGAAGATCACCTTCGTTCCGAGCATCCTTCCTTCTTCCAGTCCTAGATCTCGGGACGAGATCTTTTTGTAGTGTAGGAGAGTTTGTAACACCCCATATGTAATACTTTCCAATAATGTCAATAAAGCTTTCTCAATTTGATCCTTGTCCTTATCCTTGGGGGTTCTTGTCATTTTATTTTTTTGCATTGCCATATCATTTATTATTTTGCATCTGCATTGCTTCATCATCATAGCATCATGGCATCATAGTTTACTTTCTTGTTGTTGTATGTGGCAGACCTTGTGATGTTGTGTGTGTGTGGTTGTAACCTTGCCTTGCTAAACCCTAACCCCTTCTCTTCTTCTTCTTCTTCTTCTTCTTCTTCTTCTTCTTCTTCTTCTTCTTCTTCTTTCTTTTTCTTTTCTGTCCATTCTTTACTCCATTGTGCAAGCCACCTAGCCAAGTGCTTTAATGTTCTTTCTTCTCCTATAAATCTTGCACCATGCCTACAACCTCTCTGCCAAATATCACCCCATTTGAAAATGATTTGGTTGGGTTTACAATGACAAGAGTTTGAACCATATTCAAACTCCTTTTATTTTTCTGCCTCTAAAAATGTCCAAGTCAATTTTATTAAATAGGGCATAAATCACTTAGCATGGGGATATTTTTCTTTTCCCCTAACTCCTTTTCTTTTAGCCTGTGTTTTTCTTTTTCTTTCTGTCTGAAGAAATAAAGAAAAAGAAAGAATACAGTGGCACAGCAGTGGACTGGGCTTCCTCTCCTTCTTTCCCCCAGGCCCAGTCTTTCTTCTCTCTGCAGCTGCGCAGCCCAGCTCCACCCGCAGGCCCATCTAGCAGGTCGCAGCAGTCGCGCCGTCTCCCTCCCGCGCGCCTGACCCCACCTATCATCCCCCTTCTCTCTCGCGCCTACCTGCTCCGTCGCGTCGCCGTCTCTGTTTCAGAAGCAGAGAGCTCGCACTCGCGCCGTGATCGTCACGGACGCCGAGGTCGCGCCGTCTCTTCCCCCCTTTTTAAGCCCGCAACCGTGCCTAGGGTTGCTACTCCTCCCCCTTTCTCCTCCGCCGCCACGAGCAGCTCCTCTTCTCTCCTCTCCTCTATGTCGTCGCCATGGCCGCCCCGCGCAAGTTCTCGTCACCGGCGTAGTAGCTCGCCGTCCTTCGTCTTCGTCGACCCCAAGCACCCCAGCGCTGCAACGAGCTCGCTCCGATGCCGATCCGAGCCCGAGGACAAGTCCGTCGACGTCCCCTTCTTCCTCTTCTTCTCGGGACAGAGACGCGCCAAGGTGCAGAGCTCGTCGTCGTCGTCTCTAGCCCGCCTCCGTCGACTCCTTCATGTCTAAGGGTAAGGAGGTACTCCCTGCTTCTCCTTGTTGTCTGCTTGTCGCTGTAGGCCCTGTGTGCGCGTCGCCTAGTCATGCCATAGCCGTGCTCTTGGTGCCCCCCCTCTTTCTGAATTTGTTGTTGTCGCCCGCGTCAGTCAGCCGCATAGGCCGTAGCTTCGCTGTGCTGGAACAGCAGCTAGTCACGGCAGCTTTGCCGCGCCTTTCCGCACGGCCACCGCTCATCACCGACCCTGCCTAGGCCGTTGCGCCGCGTAGAGCTCCGCCGCCGCAGATCTGGCTTGTGCTCGCCGCCGTCGAGCTAGTGCTTGCTAGGTGCCGCAGGTGCATCGTTTGGATGCGGTACTCCTCTAGGAGTACTCCGAACACCTCCGCCGCCTCGTTTGGTCGTCGGAGCAGCTCCGACGAGCCCAGCGTTTTCACCTGTCATCTGCTCCTGCAGTTACCTTATCAAATATAACGCATGTTATTTGTCGAGAAACGTTCGATAGCGCAGTGGTTGTGTCTCCTTCAGTTAAACAACAGGTTGCGTGTTCGATTCCTCGCGGGGCAGTGGCTATTCGCCCCCTTTTTGATTTTTTCGCGTGTGGCTGACAGGTAGGGCCCACCTGCCAGCCTCACTGTTGCTTCCACCCTTGTGCGCACCCGTTGGCGGCAGCTCAGCCCAGCCGGGCCCCCTCGTCAGCTACTTGGGCTAGTTGGGCCCTGGGTCACTCTGGCCCTTGCGTCTGTTTTGTTTTTCTTTTCTGTTTTGTGTTTTTCTTTTTCTTTTCTATTTTTCTTGTTTAATTAATATCTGCTGAAATATTCTTCTGGTGAAAATAAGTCCTATATGAAAAGTGCTTAGAACTATTTGTTGCCATGTTTGAAAACATTTAAAATGCTGTTTGAATTTATTGTTGTTTTAAATATGCTAAAACTTGTAAAAATCATAACTAAATATCTACAACTCCAAATTTAACAAACTTTATATGCATTTGTGGTGGAAAAATGTGTAGAATATTTTGGTGCTGTTGTTTAGCATGTTTGACAACTTTATCACAGAAGTTTTTCAGATATGTCCCAAATGTATTTAAATTAATATGGGTGTTTCTGGAAATTGTTGTTTAATATTAATAGACCATTTAAATGTGCTAGCATGTTGCTGTAATGTTGGTGCACCCTTGCCATGTTAACCAACTCCTTTAAAACTTGTTGGATGCTTGTTTGCATAAACAACATAAACTTGGTAGTTGTTCTTTAGTTGTTCTCTTTCATGTGTTGCTCTTGTTTGATTATGATGTTGTTGCACTCTTGTGAACCTAGGCCATGCATCATATCTACTTTTGTCCTTGTTCATCATGTTCATGCATCATGTGCCCGAGCATTGCATGTGATTGCTTGTGTTCCGTTGTTGCATTGTTGTGTTTGGTTAGAGCCCGGTGACGATACGGAGTACGAGGTTCCTACCGAGGTTGAGTGTGAGGAGCAAGGTTACGATTCCTCCGTGGAATCAACAGGCAAGATGACCTTACCCAGATATCACTACTATCTTTGCCTATGCTAGATGTCTCGCTCTTTAGATTTTTGCTGCAATTCCTATGTCTGTTTGTCAGCCTCCAATTGTTGCCATGAACCTCTCTAACCACCCACCTAGCAAACCGTTATTTGGCTACGTAAGCATCGCTCAGCCCCTCTTATAGTGTTGTTAGTTGCAGGTGAAGACTCGAAGATTCTTGCTTCATGGTGAAGTTATTGTTGGGATATCACAATATATAATCTGTTGAACTAAATCATCTATATATTGGTAAAGGGTGGAAGGCTGAGCCTCTTGCTTGGTGTTTTGTTCCACTCATGCCACCCTAGGAACCGTTAAACCGGTGTTATGTTCCTTGATTTTGTGTCCCTAACACGGTTGGGGTTTATGGGCCCCCCTCCGATAACCCGCTTAGCGCTAAAGCTTTTCCAGCAAGGCCCAACATTGGTTTTACATTTGCCTAATAACTAAAACTTGCATAGGGCGTTGCAAATCCGAGTTCTTAATTAACAACACTGGGCCAGTGCTCCTCATGAGTGTTGGTCCAAACTGGGGGTTCTGCGCGGCCACCTCGGGGAAACTCAAGGGCTGGTAAAAACCTGTAGAATCGCCCATCCGGTCGTGGCCTGAGACGAGATACGCGCGGCTACTATCAGTGTGTCGGCACGCCGGGAGGTCTTGCTGGATTAGTTTTACCTATGTCGGAATATCTTGAGCACGGGATTCCAAGAATACTCGGGTCTTTCCACCTTGGAGTTGCGACTCCGCAGATCGTGAGCTTGTGATGGGCTAAGTTGGGACACCCCTGCAGGGTTTGATCTTTCGAAAGTCGTGCCCGCGGTTATGTGGCAGATGAGAATTTGTTAATATCCGGTTGTAGATAACTTGACACCATGTTCATAATACACTACCTGTGTGAGTAACCGTGACGATCTCTTTTCGAAGGGGTTCGGAAAGTGAACACGGTGGGGTTATGTTTGACGTGAGTAGCTAGGATCACTTCATGATCACTTTGACGATCGTTGGCACTTTCTCTTCTCGCTCTAAACTCGTAGGCTATTGCTAGTGCTGCTGCAACCTTGTTTTAAGCCTTTTCCTCACCTAAGGCTTTGATAGTATTGTTACCCGGGCTTCAACACAACACCAGATGCAGATACCGTTGAGAACTACACAGCTGGTGGTTCAGAGTTGTTCTGGGAGTTCGATGAAGAGCGTGGACGATACTACGTGTCTTACCCCGAGGATCAGTAGGGCTCTTACTAGGATGATCGGGATCTTGGGTTGCTTTATTTATGGTATCTTTCATTTGGATCTTCGTCCGTAGTCGGACCCTGATGTTATTTGGATGATGATTGTTTATGTAATACATTGTGTGATGTGGCGAGTGTAAGCCAACTACTCTTTTACATTTTCATCCCCTCTTTTACATGAGTCGTGCAAAGATACCATACTTGAGATCATTCTAGTATGTGATTATGTCTTTAAGTCGTGCCTCGACACGTGGGAGACATAGTCACATACTGGGCATTACACTTAGGCTCCGCGAAATACCGCTGTAGACGAGGAGTGATCGGAAAGTACCACACCACTTTTCGAGGAGCTTTCTTATGCTTCTTGTATCGAGTGATGCCGCACACCTGACATATGGTAGACTCCGCGTGCTCGTCCCGATAAATGATGCAATTGTTCATGAACACATGGTATTTCACATGCAGTAAATCCAGAGGACACACGATTTTCTTCGCCTCCTTGAAACTGGCTGGGCACTTGTTCCCCTTGGGAAGACGTTCGTGCCAGAATGACATGTTCTCGTTGAAGCATGCGTCGGTCATTTTGTGTTTTACCTTCATCTCCAGAGCCATGAGCGTTACTTTCAGGCGGGTATCCTCGGGCCTGCATCCTTCATACAATGGAGTAACCGCGTCTATCTCCAGTTGATACAGCTTGGCTTTCTCTCGGGCGGCAGCTCATGCGTTATCCGTCTGCTTGAGAAGCAACTCTTGAATATGAGGGTCCTGCACCCAGCCTCCATCGACGTCTGCTCCGGCATCTTCATCTAGATCATGATCATGCCCTTTGTCTTGATCTTCCTCATAATCATGTCCGGCATCTTCTACATGATGACTGTGTATAGCATCACCGTCGTGATCATGTCCTAGAGATTCTTCGTCTTCTCGCCCGCCCTCGTCGTGGTGGTTGTCTTGCTGTCCTTCCTCATTTCTTGCCCGGCCATGGACGACTTCATAGTCATCTTCATCACCTTGCCACCGATAGCCAACCATGAAACCACGCAAGAGCAGGTGGTCCTGCACCTTCCCGGAATCCGGGTCCGCAATAAGGCTCTTTAGCTTGCATCTTCGACACGGACATCTTATCTTCGTCTCGTTCTTTTGAAGCATCTCGGCCTTCGCGGAGCTCAAAAACCTATTCACGATGCCTTCGGTCATCGTGCGGACCATGGTCGCCTGCGGGGTAGAGCAAAACGATATTTTGGAACCAAGAAATTGTTTGGCATGACTTACCCTAAAAATAGGACCAAAAAGAATGCATAGTGCCAAAATTCTCGTCGAAATGGAAATGAATCAACATTTCGGCAAAATATTGGCAACTATCGCATTTCAAATACCGGTACCTGGAAACACAAACATATATGCAACACCACAAACATACATAGATCTAGCTAGGCCATAAAAAGTGCAAGTGCACGGTTGTTGAAGCTCGAGGGAGAAAAAATGTAGATCTACAACATAAAGATAGCTTTCCCCTTACTTACCTATCAAAAAAAGGTAATTTAACCACTTAATTTTGATGAATCTATGGTGCAAATGAGGTGAGGAGGAGGAGGCAGCCGACACAAGCTTTGAGGAGGAGGTGGAGAGAATGAAGTGGGGAAAGTGAGTATGTAGGTGCGGTTGTCCAAAATATCTAGCAGGTCCCAGGTTACTAATGACGCACCACCCACAAATGCGCCATTAGTAGTTACTAATGACGCACCACCCACAAATGCGCCATTAGTAACCCATATATATATATATATATATATATATATATATATATATATATATATATATATATAGTACCAGCGCACTGTGTTGGAGTTGCGCCATTACTAGTTTAAACTAGTAATGCCGCACTCTGCCATGGTGCGTCATTAGTATTTTTGGAAAAAAACATTTGTTATAGTAGTGGCGCACCAAGTGTCTGGTGCGCCATTAGTGGCCATATCATCTATAGCCCTTTCCCTAGTAGTGCCAGGCGAAACCCAGCCTACCGGGGGCTCTTGGGGGAGGAGAGAGAAGGCTTTGCATGTCTTTTGGCCCACAGCCAGCCTCTCTTCACTCTTTTTCTCCGGGCCCCACCCACGTGCGCGCTCTCTTTTCTTTCTCTCCTCGCCGCGCGCCTGCCTCGCCGCCTTGCTCCTCTCCTCGCCGCACGCCTGCCTCGTCGCCTTGCTCCTCTCATGTGCGTGGCGGAGCTCGCCCGCGCCCGCCTCTGAGTGGTCGGGGCGGCCCGCGCCCGCCTCTGCCTGGCCACGGAACACCGCCGCCCTTGCGTCGCCGCGCACAGGCTTGAGCCACTAGCGCGAGCTGCTCGCGCGTCCACGGGCACCGCGTCGGACCTCGCCTCGGCGCCGCTCCTCTGCGACAGCTCCGACTCGGAGGCCTCGCTCTCGCACCGCCACTCCACTTCTAGCCCCACGCGCGTCAGTAGGTTCCACGCCGTGCTGGGCACCGTCTTCTCCCTCTACGTCCCGTGCATCGGGCCCAAAGGCAATGCGCTGTTGCGATGGAACAGCTGGCAACACCACCGCACCGACGCCGCCCACCACACCCGCTCCGCCAAGTCGCACGGCCATGCGGCCCTCGGCGTCTTCCTCGACATGCTCAGGCCGTCGTCGCCGCAAGCGTCAGCGAGGTCCGTAGGTGGCTGCAGCAGCGGATTGTGGTGAATGGAGAGAAGGAGGAGGAGCAGAGGGGAGACAAACGAGAGGGTGGGGACAACGAGTGGAATTTTTTTCACCCCCAGCCTAAAATTATCGCCGGCAGCCCCCCAAGCGGCAAAAAAATGCCTCCTGAGAGGCTCAACGGCTGGAGATGCTCTAACACGACCCTCTTCCTCTCCGCCGGCGTCCTTGATTAGACTTCATCAACATAATTTGTACAGAAATTGCCGTACACATGTCCCATATTTAACATACAGATGATTTCAACATAATCTTGTAGTATATGTAAAAACAAATTTCAAATTCCAATATGGACGGGCATTAAGAAGCATGTATGTGTGCACACATATACATCAAGAAAAACTACCATACTCATTAATAAAGAATGAATTTAGGAGCAGTTTCAAGATGCCCTGACCTCCAAGATAAACGGTTGGCCGATTCATAAAGTTGCTGCACGTAAACCACTTCAATCCACGTTGTTGATGTGACTCCTCCCGTTAAGAAACAGTATAACGTAGCGAGCTAGGAGGCACCTCGGTCATATTCCTATGTCAGCCATTGGATCATTTAACAAGCGGTGCGGATCTTTCCTTTGCGTCTCAGTACGGTCGTCGTTGCACCGGGTCGATTGTATCTTTGGGCCACTGCTCCGAAGACTAATCTAGGAGGGCTGCGGTTAACTGGGCTTGTTTGTATGGGTAACAGATTATGTCCCTCGTTCAGTGTCATTAGCCCCATCACATAATCAATCAGCACAACAATGATGATGCCTACGACGGCGTGGGCAGTAGAGGGAATTCTCCTGCGGCGGCGGCATGGGGACTTTGCTCTGACGGCAGTGGCGTACGGCATTGCTTGCTAGAGCTGAGAGCATCTCCAGCAGTTTGCCCCCCAGGACGTCGAAAAAACGCGTCCTGGGGGCGAGCCGGCGTTTTTTCGGCGTGGGGGCGAGCACGTCCCCAGCCGTCGCCCTTAGGTCGGCCCTCAGGACTAATCGAATTCGATGATTTTTGGCACAAACTCGTCGATATCCATCCAAACTGGTGCAAACTCGTCGGCATTCATTCAAATTTGTTTGGGAAAAAAACACGGCCTAGCCTACGCCCTCCTTCGCCGCGCCTCGCCGCCATCCGATTTCTACATGCCTAGGCGCTTGTAGAACTCGGTGTAGTCCATGCCGTCGTCGTCGTCCTTGTCCTTGTCCTCGTCGCCCTGCCACCCGCCGCCGTCTCTGCTGCAACCCTGGCCAGGGTCACCGACATGGGATGGTCCGCCATCCTCCTCGTCGCTGTCGAGGAAGATGACACCGTCCTCCTCGCGGACGGTGTGGCGTTGGTGCGCCTTGAGCTCCTCGAGGGCGCGACGCTGGCGAGCCACCTGCTCGTGCACGTAGTCCTCCCTCGACCACCTCATTGCCGTCTCGTCGTCGACGGCCATCTCGAGGTGCTCCGGCTTCACCGATAGCAGGGTTGGCTCCGGCTTGGTTTCGGCCGGACGAGGCGTAGGCGACCGCCGCGGCCCTCCTCGGGGATGGTCAGGGCGCCGCTGCGGGTGCGGCGCCCTAGCGGAGACTCCACCGTCGTGTCCTGCGGCTCAGGCTTGACGGCGAAGGCTTCCGGCGAGCCGCCCGAGGTGGAGAAGGTCGTCGCGTCCGACATCCCCGCGGCGTCCATGAACTTCCACGACGGCGAGAGATGAACGGGGGGCCTGAGCGGGGTACTCGAGACGCGGCGTGTTGCCGGTCTCGATGTAGTCGAGGACGTTCTCGAGGGTGCGGCCGGGAACACCCCAGCACATGCGCCACCCTTCGGCGTTGTGGCGGCCGCGCGGCACGATGCCATTGATGGAGGCGATCAGGCCGTCGCAGCGGCGATCGAAGTAGACCGTCCAGAACGCGTTGTTGTCGGGGGAGTACGCCGGCGTTCGCCGCTGCTCCTCCGCCAGCGACGATCTAATGCGGGTGATCTCTGCCCGCCGGTCCGCCCCGGTGGGAGCGGGTGGCACCGGCATGCCGTCGGCGCTCAGACGCCACGCGCCCGGCACTCTGATGTCCGGGGGAGCCGGGTAGTCGTCCTCGAAAAGGAGGCGCGCCTCCCACTCTTGGAGGTGGCGGCGGTCGAAGTCGTTCTTCGCCGCAGAGTCGCTTGGGTACCGCGCTGCCATTGCTCGTCACCGGGAGTGGAGTGTGCACGCGGGGGAAGAGGGGCGATGTGTGCTGTTGTGGCGTCCACCGGCGAGGATGGCAGTTTTTATAGCCGGAGCTCGGGCAGTGAGAGGCGCATGACAGGCGACGCGTGGCGGGCGCGTGTGGCGCTGAGCGACGCGACGGTTCACTGCGCGGCATCAATGGCAGGCTGACCGGCGAGGCATCGTGGCAGGCGGGCAGGCTGACCGGCGCGGCATCACCGCAGCTTTGGCATTGATTCCCGCGAGAACCGAGGCGATGAGGACGACGAAGCTACGCCTCGCTGACAGGGCGGGTCCATCACAGTTCGTGCCAAAAAGGCACGTCCGGCGCCCCCAGGCGACCCCCAGCGCGCCGGGTTCGAGTTGAGTGCACCGGCGTCAATTTCAGCCCAAACCGGCGGAAAACGGACTCCTGAGGGCGCGACTGGGCCTTTTTTGGTGTCGGCGCCAAAAAAGTGGCCTGGGGGGCTTGTTGGGGGCGCGGCTGAAGATGCTCTGAGGAGAGGTGATGGCGACCGCTCCATGATGGGCGAGGTGAGGTGCATGGTGCGGCGAATATCTTTGGTAGCGAGGGATGCAAGATGGAGATAGCAGGAGTGCGAATGGCGGTGGCCGGTGGGTGAGAAGCTGAGAACGGCAACTTCTCCTTCTCTCCAACGCTCGTCGGTGACATCATTCCCTGCCTAGCTACTTTCAGCCACCATCGCCCCGTCTGTTCAATCGTCCCTGATAGACACATATAGCAGCGATGCAGACTGGACAGTCCCTGTCCTGCTGTGTGTGACCTGTCATCATTGTAGTTCACATATCCTCGCAGCCAAGCATAGCGATGTGAACTGAAGCATTGCTAATGTTTCACATGTATCCAGTTTGAAGTATAGCCATGTGGAAGGTAATCATACATTTTTCAATAACAAAATTGGCAGGAACCATGAGGCAATGTTCGGTACTGTGTCCCCTATCAGCGGTCGATCATATTTCAGTTTTTTTAGAAATTGTTTGCCTGACTGCACCTCTGATTGAAATTTTCAGGGTATGCAAGCAGCTCCAAGGAGAGAACTAATAAATTCAACCTGCCAATCAGATTCCTATATGAATACATCAGTAGTTTCATTTTCTAGATAGGGAAGATGCCAAGTGGCAAAATTACATTTTTCAGATGATAAAACTTTTAATCTCAGTTCCGTATTTACTTTTCCTTGATGTTGGGAACAGTTATAACATGTGCAGTTCAGTGCCTAGCTCATTGTTATCTTCTTTGCCTACTTAGGGTGATGATCACTTCGTTGTTTATTTCTCTTTTTTCTAGCAGACACAAATTCGCTCTTTTCTTCATTAATCTGCCATTATGGAAATATTATATAACTGTATCCAATCAAGACAAGATTGATGTGGACATAATGAGTAATGAAACTCATGTGAACTCCGAAATAGGCTTTCGCCCCGCTTTATAGATAAAGCATAAGTCCATACAGCCACATCTTAGGTACAGTCAGCAAGAAAGGAGAAAACGTTGGGGCCACAGCACAAAGAAGCCCAAAAGAAAGGAAAAAACAAAGGCCTCGAGGGGAAAGCTAAGTAGCAGACGAGCAGTCGGAGAGCCGGCGCGCAGAAGACACCAGGGCGTCCAAGAGAAGCTAAAGACGATCACGATCCCTCGGCCTAGCGAGCGGATGCCAGTGCTGCAGGAAGGCAAGAAATTTGAAGAACGAGTCAGAAGCACGTCGCGGGAACACCCGCTCAATCACCATCTTATTGCGGGTAGTCCAGAGAGTCCACATCATAGCCGTGAAGATAAGCCAGAACAGTCGGCGCTTACGGCCAACCTGGGTGGCCCTAACCTGCAGAAACCCTGCGAGGTCAGTGGCCTCCCACTCTGGCCCAAGAGCCTCACGAACAAAGCACCAAAGTGCCTGCGCTGCTATGCACGAGAAAAGAATGTGCGTTCCCGTTTTCGGGACATGGCACAAAGGGCACAGTCCATTGCCCGGACCATGGTGCTTCAACACCTCGGTCCCTGAAGGGAGACGATCTCGAAGAAGCTGCCAAACAAAAATCTTGATCTTCAAAGGTAGCGGTGCCTTCCGCAATGGGGATAGCCACGGTAGAACCGGCGGCCTACATAATGCCTGATAAGCCGAACTAACGGAGAAATCGCCCGAAGGCGAAAGGCTCCACGACACCGAATCAAGGTCCAGGGACAGAGGAAGAAGGACTACTTCCCTCAGGTCTGCCCATTCCCTGACCTCAGCAGGTCCGAAGGAGCGGCGGAACGCAATGTTCCATCCGTCCTCCAGAGCCGCCTCAGAGACTAGAATGCCCGGGTCCGCACAAATCGCAAAGAGACGCGGGAACCGCAGGCGGAGAAGCTCGCCCTGAAGCCAGGGGTCCAACCAAAATTGGGTCCCAGACCCATTGCCAACCGAGAAGCGCACACCCAACCTAATCTCTTCCTTGATGGCCTGAATAGATTCCCAGAATTGAGAACCAGCCGACTGAGAACACGCCAAGAGGGGCTGGCCCTGCAAGTACTTGGCCTCAACCAGCTGCAACCATAGCCCCCCATCTCCCCGCAAGATCCGCCAAACCCAATGTAGCATGAGCGCCACGTTCATCCGGCGGGATGCGGGTATGCCCAACCCACCTCGGTCCTTAGGCAAACAGATGTCAGCCCACTTGACCATGTGGTACTTGGGACGACCGTCCCCTGCCTGCCAAAAGAACCTAGCCAGCTCCTTGTCGAAGGAGCTATGTACACCTTCAGGTAAGATGTACATCCCCATCATATACATGGGGAGGCTGTCAAGGTTAGAGCTAATGAGGATAGTTTTGCTGCCCTTAGAGGTGAACCTACCGCACTAGGGCTCTGCACGGGACGCTACTCGCCCCACTAGCGGATCGTACCCACTCACTGTAATACTGGACTCGGCCAGGGACATCCCCAAGTAAGATATGGGGAATGATGCCAACCTACAGTTGAGATTATCTGCGATCCGAAGCTGCTCAGCCTCAGAATAGCCAAGTACCACCACCTCGCTCTTATCAAAGTTAATCTTAAGTCCAGACATTTCCTCAAAGCAGAGCAAAAGGAACTTAAGATTAACAATGTCAGAGTCCGAGCCTTCCACCATAATCATGGTGTCGTCCGCATACTGCAGGTGAGTAACCCCCCCCCCCCATCCGGGATGAGGTGGCTAACAACACCCTTAAGGTGGCCGGCCAACTTGGCCTTATCTAAGATGCCCGCAAGGGCATCAACTGCGAGCTCTGGACGCCTGGAAAAAGGGTCCCACCTCACCATTAATGTTGATCGTGGTGTTCCCGGATCTAACCAGTTGCATGATCCAGGAACACCACCTCACGTCGAAGCCTCGTCGCTCCATCACCAACCTCAAAAAGGACCAATCCAGACGATCATACGCCTTCTGGAAGTCCAATTTGAGGAAAACCCCCTTGAGCCCCTTCGACGCCACCTCGTGAACGATCTCGTGAAGGGCCAGAATTCCATCATGGATCAGCCGGCCCTTCAGGAAGGCGGACTGAAGGGGGTGAGCAATCCTTTCCGCCACCGGTGATAAACGAGTGGCACAAACCTTTGCAAAGATTCGCTCCAACACGTTGATCACCGTGATCGGTCGGAATTGGCGGATATCCGTCGCCCCAACTACTTTGGGGATCAGGGATATGACACCGTAGTTAATCCTAGCCATGTCCAAGGTTCCAATATAAAACTCGTGGAACATGGGCATAATGATCGGGCGCAAGATCTCCCAGAAATTCTGAAAGAAGACTACCGGAAGGCCATCCGGCCCCGGGGCCGAGCAGGCTTTCATAGAAGCAATCGCCCGTCCCACCTCCTCAGGAGAGAAAGGGAGAGTAAGCTCCGCATTCTTTGCATCGGAGACCTGCTCTGCAGGCGGCCAGAAGTCAGCACAGAGGGAGACGCCTCCACGCGGCTCAGCCGAGAACAACTCCTTATAAAAGGAGTAAATATGGGTGGAGATGTCCTCTGGGCTTTCCAGAAGGACATCCCCATCCCAGAGAAAAGGGATAGCACACTTTCGCCTGCGGCCATTAGCAATCTCCTGAAAATAGGCAGTGTTCGCATCCCCCTTAAGGAGCCAGTTCAAACCCCCACGCCGCTGCCAGAAGAGCTCCTCGCTCTTGTAGATGTCCATGAGCGAGGCCTCGAGGCCGTATCTCTCACTAGCAGCAACAAAGAAAAATGATAGCTAGAGACACTCGCACATACACAAGAAATCATCATTGGTGCATTTTTCTGAGAACTTATCATTGGCACCTTTAGAAAGTGCAAAGATCAACACCGTATTTTTGAGAGTCAATCTACTATATCCAGAAATCTAATTTGCAATTTTGTGATTTCATGGGTTTTTCTTCGTCAGTGCCACAATCCTGAAATCTAATTTACATTTTTTGCTGTTGCATGGTTCTTTCTACATCAACGCCTCAATGGGAATAAAAGTTCAAAATCCAAACATCAGTGTAAGTTGGTTTGTTCAAATTCTTGTGCATCCTAACCTCTATAATTTCTTCCACTGCAGTAGTTTCCACCGCCATGATGGACGATATCTTATCAATTGATTACGAAAATAATACTTATCACAACTTTGTCTTGGAATGTGGTGGAAGTGTTGTTAACCCTTCCGTGGCAGAGATGTATCGTACTTTTCAAGAAAAAAAATATCAATCGCTGGTCTAAAACATGAATGGATGTTGGGCATTCAAAAAATTGCGGCCATACATGAAGATAGATGGGCGTGGAAATGTGTGCCCAGTCTTCCCATTCGCACTACGCCGCAGACCGGTTAATTTTCTCACTTTGTCAACTTACCAATGTATGGGTTAATTTATGCAAATTTAACATGCATGTTTATCTTATGTTGATGGAAATTCTTTTTAAAAATGAACGGGCATGGCAACGCACGCAATCGTGGTCTAGTTAAAAATAGTATAACAGAGCGACATACGACCCCTCTCAGCGATTTGACTCTTGTACCCATTCGATCAATGGTACGGACGCGTCGGATCATTCTGTCATCTGGCAGCATCCCAGGCCTCTTGTTTGCCTCGTCGGACCGTGCGAGCCGACCGGGCCAACTTCAAAGGGGCCGCTGCTCCGCTGATCAATTTTGGAGCCTTGCGTGTTTGGTTGCCCGTGCTGCACCTGCATGGCATCTTAGATGCAATTTTTAACTTGTTTGGTAAACTGTAGGACCAACTGGGCCAGGCCCAACTGATGCAAAAACTACCCTCTCAGCCAGGCTGGGAGCTACGCCAGAATCGGCCGTTCCTCAGATGCATGCACGAGCTGAGCACAGCCTGCACCCACCTCTGCATCAATCGTGCCGTTTCACGTGGGGGGTCACGAACCCCTCGCCATAACTCCCGCATTTGGCTTTCCTCTCGTGCCCAACACTGCTCCTCCCATCCCCTCCGTTCGGCCTCAGATTCGCCGCCGCCGCCTTCTCATCCTCGCCGCCGCCTCCTCATCGTCGTCGCCGCTGCCGTCCCTTTACGCTGGGTCACCGGACCCGGTGTGGTTGAGGCCGAGCTGGGTGCCCTCGACGTCGAGCACCGGAGAGTAGATCCCGCGGTGACCGGAGGCTCGTCGCGTCTGGATCCCGTGACGACGGGGGACGCAGGGGGGGAGGGGGCGGGGAGAAGCGACCTACAGGCGAGCCCACGGTTACGGGAAGACACTGGTCACCGGGGAGAAGCGCCCTGCACCGGCACCCGTCAAGGAATGATAGCAGCAACCAGGTCCGCCGTGCTAGAGACCCACTGTCATTCTGTCAACACCCGGAATGAGCTATTTAGTTTGTTGTGAATTTACTTGCTGTAAATGAAGTAGTACTCCACCATTTGATAATCTAGTATTCCATATATATGGGATGATTCACCGGAACTTTCTACAGAAGTTCTGAAGTTGTTCTGAAGAGCAGAAGCAACTGAAACTGCGGTAGAGCAGGGAACGACGACGGCTAGTGATAGCAAGAGAAGTTTTGACTGAATTTGTCAATAAAGGTTTCCTGAATCTAAAGTTGGGCTAGTATTATGGCTGATGTAGCTGGTCATAGACGACGTACATAATTCTATGGAAATGATTACCTATATATGTTGTTGTATTTGTAAACAAAGATTGCCTGTTGTTATATTTGTAAACAAAGATTGCCTGTTAATTTTATCTGAAAGAGACATGCTTCTCTTGTTTGCTGCAAACAACATGACCAGTTTACCAAACAACATCTCACTCAGCTTGTGGCACCTCATACAACCTACCAAACACATGTTCAGCTTGGCCAGTCCCACACCACACAAGCAACCAAACACACATCTCAATTTACAATTGCATTAGCCCAGCCAGGCCACACTCACCCAGCATGCTAGATGCCATGCAACAAAATGTGACCCGGGCAACCAAACACGCCCCTAATGAACTGGGCTGCATGGTCGTGAGGGGACAGAAGATCAGGCATTTATCTTAAGCCCAGTTCCTTCTAACCAGGCGAACCAGGGCTCGGTCTGCTCACACCTCGCAAGGCGGAGCGACGACGACAGGTTGTGAGGCGGAGTGGCGGCGTGGGGAAGCCCATGATGGGGCCGCAGCAGTTTCTTCAAGGTTCAAACTTAATGGCGCAGAAGATGGCCGACCTTGCGTTTCCTCTTCTTCTAGCTCTAACGAATGGCAGTTTCTGCCTACAAATACTCTCCTCCGCTCGCATCGTCATCCTTTTTTATTTTCCATGGTATCCATGATGGCAAGGCTACAACAGCGGAGACGGCGCAAGAGCTAACCACCAAGTTCGCAACCATCGAGCTTGCATATGCTTTGGGCGCCCGGCGGCACTACCAATCCCCTATCTCGGCGTCCGGCGGTGGCAGAGCTCAAGAATTTTACGGTGGCTTGCTGACCATGGCCAATTACCCTGTTGCCGCAAGCACACTGAGGCCTCCACATGATACCCTACTGGCCGATACACGTTTGATAAGTGAATCGGGAATTCTACAACTTGGATTATATAACATTTGCTCCTTTTCCGTTGACGTGGCTATTTGACCTTCGCACTTGAATCGATTGATGAATTTGTGGGGTATCGTTATTATTAGGAAAAGCTAGGATAGCGTAGGATATCTTGTCTTGTACTCTAAGATGACCATCTACTTCTATATATATACCCATAAGGCTCAAGCAATAAACGAACGACTATTCCACCAAATCTTCCTCTTTCTTCTAACATGGTATTAGCCTAATCAATCCTAAACCCTAGCCGCCGCCGCTTCCGTACCCGGACGCCGCCCCTGGGGCGGTCGGACTCCATGACCGCCGCCGGGCCGCGCTGCCCGTACCTAGGGTTCGTCTGCCAGTTGTGTTGACCACCTGCCCTAGAGAGTCTTCTCCCGAGCCCTTGCTCCGGTTTTTTCTCTCTCTCGCCAGTCGTTTTGATCGGCGTTTAATTTTTTGTTTTTCGATCTAAAATCGTTTGCGTTGCCGACCGCTGTCGTCGACATCCGCGCGCCTCTACTCTAATACCGTCTGGCTACTTCACCGACCCGGCGGCCTCGCGCGACAGGTGGCCCCTCAAGGCCGTCGTCCGCGCGCCGGCACGCCCGTCGCCCTGTTCCGACCGGGACATCTGCATCGCCCCCAACCAGCGGCCTCACGCCATGCGGCGGCCAATCATAGCCGCCACTTGCGCACCGGCACGCCAATCGATCCACGCCACCCGCCTTCGCCGCGTCTACACGGCGGGCCTGTGGGTTGCCTCGCCGGCCTCGTCCTCGGCTGTGTCGGTCCGGCTGCGTCAGGCTCGTCGGGTGCCTCAGCTCGGGCGCCACTGCTACGCTGCCCGGGCGTCGGCGCTGCTTTGGCTACCCGGGTGCCGGTGCTGACGCGCTCATCCGCACGACGTCCCATGTCGTTCCTTCATCGTCGGCTTCATCTCGAACTCCGCCTCCATCCCGCCTCCACCGAGCGGCGTCCCCGACCTTGCGCGCGATCAGATTGATCACCCACCCGCCGCCGTGATCCGCCTCATCTACGTCGTGCGACCGACCTGTCGCGTCGGTTGCGCGCTGATACGTCTCCAACGTATCTATAATTTTTGATTGTTCCATGCTATTATTTATGAAGTCTTGGATGTTTAATGGGCTTTATCATTCGCTTTTATATCATTTTTGGGACTAACCTACTAACCCAAAGGCCCAGTCCAGATTGCTGTTTTTTTGCCTATTTCAAGGTTTTGCAGAAAAGGAATATCAAACGAAGTCCAAACGGAATGAAACCTTCGCGAGAGATATTTTTGGAGGAAATCACGCTCGGGAAACTTCAGGACCAAGTCAGGGGGCAAGGGGCCAGCCCTCGAGGGTGGGGGGCGCCCCCCC